>CM037877.1:139017192-139666188 GCA_021292165.1 Shinisaurus crocodilurus | reverse complement strand
GGCTTGTCATAGCAGGACCAAACCGATCCAGTAAAATTGCAGGGAAGCAGATTTTCAGCGAACCATCAGGAGAAACGTCCTAAGGAAGAGCTGTTGATAGTGGCATGATGCTTTGGAAGGCAGTCACAGCTCTCCTTCGCTGGAAGCATTTAAGCAGAGGCTGGGCGGCCATCTGTCAGGATGCTGCAGTTGCATCTGCACTACAGACGTGAATTGAGCAGAGGGTTAGACTAGCTGACCACCCAGGTCCCTTCCCACTCTAAAATGCTTTGATTCTAGAGGAAGGAAAAGTTCATATAGGCAACACATCCAATATCCATGCCTTACCAATCAGAGAGTTCCATTTCCCAATATACAGAGCCACATTACCAAAGGCATCAACAACTAATAAATAATTTTTTTTTAATTTTTTTTATATCCTGCCTTTTTTCCTGCAAGGAACCCAAAGCAGCTTACATAATCCTCCTCCTCTCCATTTTATCCTCACAACAACCTTGTGAGGTAGGTTAGGCTGAGAGTGAGTGACTGGCCCAAAGTCACCCAGTGAGCTTCATGGCTGATTGGAGACTAGAATCTGGATCTCCCGAGTCCCAGTCCAACACTCTAACCACTACGCCACACTGGACAAACTGTCCCATTTATTAGATGTCATCATGGGCTTTACATCCAATATGGTCATTCTCTTCAAAACCAAGACCTTCATTCAAAGCACAACAGGATGCAGAAGATATAGACCAGACAAAGTTTGGTTTTCTTCGACTGCAGAGTTCTGCAGTGTCCTCCCTCCAGAGGTCATCATGCCTACACCTGGACTGTTTGCAAGGGAGGGGCCCTAGCGCAGTGGTACAGCACCTGCCCTGCAAGCAGAAGGTCCCTGGTTCGATCCCCGGCATCTCCAGGTAGGCTGGAAAAATTCCTGCATGTAATCCTGGAGAGCCACTGCCAATCAGTGTTGACAATACTGGGGCTAGATGGACCAAGGGTTTGACTCAGTAGAAGGCAGCTTCCTATGTTCCTATGAACTGGCTGTAAGGACCAGCTCTTAAAAGTTCATTTTCACACACCACTAGGGAAATTATGACATGAAGATAGCAACAACATGAAACACAGGGACATAGCTCAGTGGTAGAGCATCTGCTTTGCATGCAGAAGGTTCCAGGTTCAATCCTTGGCATCTCCAGGTAGGAGTAGGAAAGAATCCTGCCTGAAACCCTGGAAAGGTGCTGCCAGTCAGTGTCAACAATACTGGGCTAGGTGGACCCCTTGTTCGGATTCAGCATAAGGCAGCTTCCTATGTTCCTATATCCCCCATGTTTGTGAGGTTTGGCAGAGTGGTGTGGGGAAGCTATATTTTTCTAACTGTTCCATGACCAGTCAGCAATACCTTTACTTGGAAAGAGCCTTTAAGGGCCAATGCTTCTTTAAAAATGGTTACACAGACTATTCCTTGGGAAGATTCTGCGAGCTACACATTTGGTACAGATGGTGGCTTAAGAGCCAGGACCTAGTGCAGTGTTCTCCAACCTTGGGTCCCCAGATGTTTTGGCCTACAACTCCCAGCATGCCCCAGCCAGCATAGCTGGCTGGGGCATGCTGGGAGTTGTAGGCCAAAAACATCTGGGGACCCAAGGTTGGAGAACACTGACCTAGTGATAGAGATGGAGTCTAGGGACTCAGGAGACCCAGGTTTACATGACCGCTTAGCCCACAGGTGTGCAACATGGTGCCCATGGGCACTAGTGTGCCCCCCAGACACCTTTCCTGATGCCCCAAGGTGCCCTACCTGTCTCACTTTTTATTTTTATTTTTTAAAGATTAAGGGTGCAATCCTATGCATGTTTAGATAGAAAAGTCTTACAACTCCCAGCATTCCCCAGCCACCTGGGAGTTGTAGGACTTTTTTCTATCAATACATGCATAGGATTGCGCCGTAACACATTTTCTTACAAGCTGTGGGTTCAAAGGAGTTGTTAGTGTGTTGGGGCTCAGACCCACCTCTGCTTTGTACTCAAGTTTCTTGGGCAGTTTACTTGTCCTTTGTGACTAGCCACGCCTCCCATGGCAGCCATTTTGTGGCAGTGCCTAGGACAGTTTTTCAAATTGCCAAATATGCCCATCAGTCCAAAAGGCTGCCTACCCCTGGCTTAGCCCATGCAGTCACTGGATTGCCTTGGTCAAGCATGACAACAAAAACAAGTGTTGCACCACAATGTGCAACAATCTTGGATGTGATATAAAAGATAGCATTTGTCTTGAAACACATCAGGATAAAATCTCTTTCATGGACTATGAACTTAACCTCTTAGTAAGTTACAGCAGGGGAGACTTGCTCACAACTCAGAGCGCATTCTTGAAATGAACCTTTGATGTATGAGCAAGTCTCCCCTCCCATAACTTAATAAGAGAACATCAAATCACAGCCCCTGAAGAACATTAATTGGCATCAGGCGAAACTATATTTACGTCATATTATTATTAAAGGTGTTTACCCTTTTGTGCTGTGCCAATTATTTGTATGTGTTGACTGATGGTCAAGTCAGGCCAAGCAGCTACCAGGGACTATATTTTTACAGGTTCCAATGAGTCACAAGGCATTTTAAGAGATGTACCGCAGAATCCCTTGTAATGTTGCAAAGCATGCTGGGGAACATCTCCTGGGTTGTCCAGGGCTTGCAAAAGCCAAACATCTTGGACAGGAACTAGGTCAAGTCTCACCTGTCAGACATAAGTCTTCCCACGCATACATTATGAACAACAGCTCACACACACAGCTGTTGCAAGAACGAACATGATGAAAAAGGACAATGCATATATTTAGTGTTATATGAACAAACAACAGGTGGAACAGCTTTTTAGCTTGCCAAACTATTTTATGTGGGTGAAAGGAAAAAGGAAGTGGCTCAAAGCCTACAAACGTTAGAGATTATGGGCCATTTCACACATTATACAGAGGTAAACCCAGGTCTGCCACCAGGTGTACGCTCAACAGTGAGCCGCAACCGATCATGCCTCTCTGACAAGCATACCTGTACTAGACACGTGTTTGTCACATTGATACATTGCATTTATGGTGCATACACAGAACATCTTGAATGTATACCCCCACCCAGCCCCACCCACAAATGTGATGCATGCCGTGGCCCTATGATTTTTCACTTGATGAATGCGTTCATGCCTCCTCAAGGAGCCTGACTCAGTGAAGTCTTGAGCACAGTATGCACAAGAGTAGGGCTTTCTCTCCGGTATGGATCCGCTGATGCCGATGTAGCGAAGTCAGACGTGTGAACGACCCACCACATTCTTCGCAATAGAAGGGGCGTTCCCCGGTATGAATTTTCTGGTGCCTTTTCAGCCTGAGCAGCTGGACAAAGGCTTTTCCACACTCTTGACATTTGTATGGCTTGTCCTGCCTATGAATCACCTTGTGTTTCGACAGCAAGTTAGATGTACGGAAGGCCTTACCACAAGTGGGGCATATATAAGGTTTAGGCTGTTCTGTTCCTGGCTCTTCTGGACTCACCTGGGAGGCGACGCCTGCACTATTTTGGTTCCTATACACTAACGATGTGTAAGCAAAGACCCATGACTTTTTGAATGTTCTATTTTATGCACATTCCGTAGGTGCCTCCAGAGTCAACTTTATGAATGAAACCTTTGTCACACTCTGGGCACTTGTAGGGCCTGTCACTTGCATGGATGAGTTTGTGCATTCTTAAGTTGGCTGTTTGGAAGAACTCTTTGCTGCAGATGGGGCACCGGTATGAGTGTTCAGCCATGTGGTACTCCTGGTGTTCTTTCAACCTACTGTGACTGTGGAACGTTTCTCCACATTCCTTGCAATGGTAAGGTGAGACGTCCCCTGACATAGGCACCAGGTCCTTCTCATCAAAAGAGTCAGCAGTGACGATGTCATCATGACCCTGGCTTATCCTTCCTGAGATCCTTTAGCGTGCTCAGTTGAACGGAGCTCTAGTCTTCATCATCACTGCAGTTCGAAGTTGGTGCTGGAAGTGATGAAGACCCCAGCAGTTGCTGAATCACTCCACTGACAGCAGATACCACGACTTTCCTCTTCTTCACAGTGCAGTTCCACGGGGAGCTCCTGCTGTCCAGAAGGCCCATCGGGGCTGCAGTCAGAGCTGGGGGGCAGAGAGCAATCTTTCTCCACTTCTAGCTGGAGGCTGGCTTTCCGACCCTCCCATTCAGAAATACAGTTGGAGTCGTCTGAATGATCTTCTCTGGTGCCACAAGTGTCATTGTCACTCCCAATTCACTTCCACGTCCATCTTTCAGCATCTTTCAGGAATGCTTATATATGATACACTGCAGAGATGGTCCTAACTCGTGTTCTTACAACTAGCTTTCTGCATCTTGAGCTCCAATCACAGTGAACCTAGAAAAGGCAAAATGCGTTGTTTAAGCAGTGTGAGGAAGCCTTCTTTTCCCATGGCTCATTGTGTGCTAAGTCTGACTGACAATGCCTTCTCATTCAAACTGGGTGTCATGTGGCTCAGTGGCAGAGGATGTCCTTTGCATGCAGGAGGTCCCAGGTTCAATTCCTGACAATTCCAGCTAAGAAAGGACCAGGCAGTAGGTGATGTGAAAGCGTGCATCAATGGGCAGTATAAAATAAAATAATAACAATAATAACAATAATAACATCATCATCATCATCATCATCATCATCTGCCTGAGACCTTGGAATGCAGCTGCCAGTCGGAGTGCTGGGCTACATGGACAAATGCTCTGACCTGGTATAAGGCAGCTTCCTATGAGCAATCAGGCTTACAGGGTTTTATGAAGCACCTCTTAATTATTCCATAATTAATGAAAAGGGGGGAACATACTTTAAAGGCGCAATAAAGAGCTTGCTGGGGCATGCTGGGAGTTGTAAGCCTTTTTGTCTAAACATGCATAGGATTGCAGCTTAACATTGTTAAAATTATTGCCATTTTTTACATGATGTTTGCTATCTATCTTCCAGCCTGGGCAGGTACCCTTATCGCTTCATCTTAGCTAAACAAGCGGATGGAAGCAGAGAGGGAAGTTCGGTGCCATCTGCTAAAAGGGAAGGCAGTCCACAACATTTCTGTCCAGGTTACAGTGCCGGTTCCCTGTTTTTGCGGGGCTCTTGGGCAAGATGGTCTCCATGCCCCTCCTCCCTAAGTGGGCCCACCTTGTCCTTGCTGATGTTGCTGCTGCCTATTTGCTTGCCTCTCCCTCTGGGCCTAATTGGCACCATCACCTCTCCAAGAAAGAGCCAGGTGTGTGGAGGTGACTGTTCCTTATCCACGCTCTCTGTGCTGCTTGCTTGAAGAGGGCAGGTGAACAGCACAGAGGAGGAATGGCTGGGACAGGAGGCTCCAGGATTGGCAGTGGGCCCACTACTACAGTGTTCACCTCAGCAGGTGCCCATCGATGCAGATCCTTGACACTGGCCCTGCCAGGTCACGTTTGATAAAAACTATCCTTCTTATGGATAAAGTCAAAACCCTGGTTGTGAATGGCAAAAAGTAAAATGTGCATGGGGGGCAATTGGAAGGGTGGGAGAAGCCCTATGGGACACTGTGTTCCACATTCTCAGTCCTCAATTCTGAGGGCCAAAAGAGACATTACTTTAAGCGTGTCTAACAGCGTGTATTCCCACCCACCATGTTTTTTTTACTCAAGAGTAGAACAGGGAAGCCCAAAGAGTGCATTGGGGTCCTAACAGCGGACGCGGGGCATTTACGATCCGGATTGAGGCACTTGCACCTACTCTAGAGTAAAATTAAAGGGGGGGGACACAGCTGCCATCCACACATTTAAAGTAATATCTGTTTTGGCCCCGAGAGAGAGGAAGAGAGAACGAAGAGGCGAGAGGATGACAGGCCGGAAGTCACAACTTAAAAACAAACAGCCGACAGCATCCTAGTCTTGGCTATACTGGGCAGTCCGGTCCTTAAATACCTGGCATTACTGCCCGATGAAGGGGGGGGGGGAGCGCGACCAACAGCTGCGACACAAAAGGCAGCCGAGGGGTGGTGGGTGGAGATGGGTTTGGAACTGGCCGAGCCGACGAACCTTAATTTCACCCCCTGAGCCCCGGCAGGATAGGCAGGGGCTCTCCCCGCCCACCGCCCCTTCCTTCACTCCACTCTGGCGCATAATGATCGATGAGAGGAGACGAGCGGGGGGCGGGTGGAGGGACCAGGGCGGACGGAACAGCCCGTGATTATTTTACCAGTTTCTTTTCGTGTGCGCAGCTCCAGGTTTTCCCCGAGGAAGGGATCCCACTCTGCTTGGCACTTTCTCTCCCCAGATCTGTGCAGAAATCAGAGCGCTCGCTGCCCATCTTGGCCAACGGAAGCCATGCCCCCTTGTTATTAATTATGATTTGTCTCTCCCCCCCCCTCTTAGCTACGACCATTGGCAGTCAAGAGCGGATGGGGGGGGGGAGAGTAACAAACCACCTTCTCCCAACCTTTTCAGTGTGATTGACAAAACAAGCACCAATCCTTAGCCCCGTGTACGTCCGGCCTCCCGATGCCCACCCTTCCTACATCCTGCTCCTCCTTCTTCCCTTCTCCGGGCAGCCTGTGGAGATTGACGGCTCCCCTCTCTCTTAACCCCCCCCCCCGTCTTTACGGGCCAATTCTAGTTAATGCACAAACTAAGATTTTATCACATGCCGCATCTCAAGATCTGCAGCACAGTTCTATGCGCGGCTAGAGAAGCGAGTGTGCTTCTGTTACCGACAAATGCAGAGCTGCCTCCTCCTCCTGCGCTCTGTACACATCTGCAGCCTGATCCTATGCATGTTTACTTGGGAGTAAGGTTCGCTGAGTTCGACAAAACTTCCTTCCAAGTCAGTGTGCCTGAGCCCAGCTGTTATGCATGTTTACCCCATTGTGTTCAATAGGATTTGCTCCCAGGTAACTGTGCTTGAGATTGCATGCGGCCATAGAGAGGGAGTATGGTGTAGTGGTTAAGAGTGCTGGATTAAGTGTAGAGCAGCCTTCCCCAACCTAGTGCCTTCCAGATGTTTTGGACTCAACTCCCAGCATTCCTGGCCATAGTAGGCCATGCTGGCTGCAGCTGATGGGAATTGAAATCTAAAACATTGGAAGGGCACCAGGCTGGAGAAGGGTTCAAGCCCCTACTCACTCAGGAAGCTGACTCTGTGGCCTTGGGCCAGTCACCATCTCTGAGTCTAACCTCAAACCCAGGTTTCATGTTAGGATAACATACAATAATCATTCCCATGTTATACTGCCTGTCATGCTCCTTGGAAGAAGAATGGGATGCAGATAAATAATAATAATAATAATAATAATAATAAAAAAACAACAACAACAGGGTAAGTCCCATTAAAAGTGGGACTTTATTCAATGTAACCATGCACAGGACTGCCCTTGTGATGTAGTATTTGTCATCTATTGTTTATAGAAGCTCTGAAAATATATTCAGCACTGTATGTGAATAAAATGCACAGATCCCCGCCTGCACCATGACAATCTATATAAAAATATGTCAAAGGGAGAAGGGATGGAGGTTGGGCTCTGCACTTGTTGGGCAAGACCTGTTGCCCCAGAACCAAGTGCCACCGGAACGGAAGCTGCCACCCCCTGCCTCCCAAAAAGGATATCATGGCAAGGAGGAGACCAACCTCACCCCGTACATCGACCACAGAATGAGCAGCTTCAGGAAGCTGTGCTTCACCCTGCCCTTCCAGAAAGAACACCTTTTGCACTGAGACCAACCTGACTCCATCCATTGGTCAAAGAAGGAGCTCTCACTCCAATGCTTGCTTTCCTCTTCCCTCCCCATTCTTTTCCTTTGTAGTGTGTCTATTAGATTGGAAACCTGCGGGCAGAGGACTGTCTTATCTGTCAATATTTGTACAGCATTTAGAAAATTTTAGGTGATTATTATTATTATTATTATTACAATAATAAAAGACAGAAAGAGTTAAGTAAAATATGTACAACAATTAACCAAAAATAAGAACAGGAGGAAATGCAAGAGAGAAAACAGTTTTTATTGAATATTTCTTAAAGCGGGACAGAACCATCGAAGCCAGCCAATTAAAACGTTCCATGCATAAGGGCCACAGAAACAAGAATTAATTTAAGGGAGTGAATTTTAATTAAATATTATTTGATGAACAAGTGACAAAGAAGGAGAATAAATACAGAATTATATTAAGTGTGAAGAAATAAAATTAAATGAGCAGAAAAGCTGAGAATACGATAATAGATTAGGCTGCATCCCATACCCAATTATCTGGGAGTAACGCCCATTGAACTCAGTGGGGCCTTACTTCTGAATAGACATGTATGTATAGGGATTGCACTATTAGCTGGATATCCAGAAAGAATGGTAAGCAAAATGCTATAGTAATCACACAAGAGGCTGAATAAGGGTTTCAGCAGAAGTCATTAGACAAGAAGATAATTTTACAAATGTGACAGAATTGGTAAACCTTAGCTAGAGCGGTAATAAGAGCTCAGCAAGAAGGAAACGGATAAAGATGAACAACCCCCAGCTCTCTTAACTTGCTTAGATGATGCTGCCAACTGAGAGAGAAGGAGAAGGCAAAATGAAGGTTTAGGGGGAAACAAAATGATTCTGTCTTCTGAATATTGAATTTGAGATAATGATCTGACAAGCCAAGAAGTAGCTCTGACAATTGGAAATATTACTAAGAACAGTGACACAATGTGGGAACGGAAAGACGTGAATATCGTCAGTATCATAATGATATTTCACGCCAAAAGAAGAATCAGATCACCAAAGGAAGAGAAAGTGGCCCAGATTAAGCCCTGAAGGACCCCAACAGAAAAAGGAAAATAAACCACAACAGAAAAGAGAGCTGTTGACAGAGTCCTTTATAAACAAATATACCAAATAAATAAATAGGTTGATTTTTTTATTCATTTTTATTATTCTACTATACCTCCGGACTGATTCTTTTTGGGCTGCTTGGTTTTATTGTGTGATTTTATATTGGAATGTTGAGTGTCAGTGGGAAGGGGGGGGGAACCCAGACAATTGGCAGGGGCTGAATTGGCCTGTTTGGGCCCCTTGCAGCTTGTAGTATCCTGGAAGAGGGAATGGCTGCCTGGAACTCTGTAGAGGAGTGATTGCGTTAAGGGAGAGGATACACTGCAACATTTTGTTGCAGGTCTCACTTGTAATGACAGAAAAGTGTCCTTGTGACCTAGCGTTTAGAAGATCATTAAAGATATTACACAGAATAATCTGTGTCTAATGTAGAGGTAAAAACAAACAAACAACAGACTGAAAAGGGCCCAAAAGAGAGGGGCTGCGTTTGCATATCACGCTAACCTCTCCCCACCCACCCCTTGCAGATAAGCTACGCAGTGTGGGTCGTTCGTTTGAGACATTGGGAATAGAGAGGTTGCTCACATACTTTGGAGAGGGGGGGGGGAAAGAGAAATAGGGTGATAGTTTCCTGCTTGGAAATGGGAAGATGGCTGCAGGAGAACAGCTCTGTTTCCTGGTGTCTTTCTTCCAAAAAAGGTACTTGAGAAGGAAATCTCTGGGAATCAAATGCCTAAGTGGCCGGCCCTGCCCTTCCACTAAGTGGAGTGAGGTGGCTGCCTTGGTCAGCAGATGCTGGGGGGATGCCAGCAGCAGCAGCATTCCAGCCATTCCTTCAGAGACCCAGCTGCCCCCCACAGCTGTTCCCACCCTCTTGAGCAGGGAAGGGCAACTTCTGGCCCTCAACTCCCATCAGCATAGCCAATGGTGAGGGTTTCTGGGAGTTGTAGGCAAACAATATCTGGAGGGTCCCAGGTTGGAGAAGGATGCAGCTAACCTGATGCCTTGAGGTGTGGTGGAGGACACTGGATGATGATTTCTTAGACACTTTCCTCAAGAATCTCAAGGTGGCCTACAACAAAATTAAAACATACAGAATTTAGAATAGGTAAAACAGTTAACCACTAAAATACAACCCCACCCCACCCCACCCCACAAAACAACAAAAGCATCAGCAACAACCATAAACAATTCAACTGATGCATTAAACAGTTCATCATCTGCCATGAAATGCCTGGAAATAGAGGAAAGTCTTAACCTGGTGCCAGAAGGGATGACAATGTTTGCACCAGGTAGGCCTCAACTGGGGCTACTACCAAAAAGGCCCTCTCCCTTGTCACCATCCTTCCAGCCTCCCTCATAGGAGACACCCAGAGGAGGGTGTCAGATGCTGATCGTAGGATAAGGATAGGTTCATTGCGAGTGTTGAAGTAAGATTCAAATGCCAGTTTGGTCAACTTCTGTATGTGGAATTGGGAGGTGCTATCTTATCCTTTACCTTAGACAGAAACATGTCATGAGCCAGCTCTGTTAAGCAACCCATTCTAGCTTGGAAGTGTGGGAGACATCTGAGGAGGAATTTATTTTGCCACAAGCACACCCCAAGTGCATCTTTGCTGCATTTCCTCCTCCAGGAATTTCCCAATTGCAGCCATTTCCCCTGTTCCATGCCACTGAACAGAACAACAGGAAGAGGCTATAATTGGGGAAACCACAAGGTGGTCACATACCCCTACCCAAGGCCCTTGGGACAACATGGTGTGGAGTGGAGGATGAGTAGTGCTTCTTCCTCCTTTGTGGATTCTCTTGCGTGGTCACTTTCTCTTGCTCCATATAAATGAATGGGCACATTTATTTACTTATTTATTAGTAATACTTATATACTGCTTAATATAGTAAAATCTCTAAGTGGTTTACATATGGAAATTAAAAATCACAGTTTAAAATGTATGGAGCAAGGGGAAAGGGTCTGCAAAGGGGAAACTGAGGAAGCCAAGGGGACACAGTTGCCCCATTGTGTTTCCCTAGAGGATTTCCTCAATTAGCCTAGCACCCCTGGAATTCTGATACCCTAGTTCAGCCTTCCCCAGCCTGCTGCCCTCCAGATGTGTTGGACTACAACTCCCAGCATCCCCCAGCCAGCATGGCTGACTGGGGGATGCTGGGAGTTGTAGTCCAACACATCTGGAGGGCAGCAGGCTGGGGAAGGCTGCCCTAGTCAGCTTCCTGTACTGCCTGTTGTGCTGGGCCTGCTTGCCCCCACCCCACCCTACTCCGAAGTTGGCATAATTGGAGCAAATCTCCACACTCCTAGAAGGCTCCTGGAGGAGGAGGAGGAGGTTCTCAATGGCTACTAGTCCTGATGGCTACATGCTACCTCCAGTATCAGAGGCAGTATGCCTATGTACACCAGCTGCTGGGGAACATGGGCAGGAGGGTGTTGTTGCACTCATGTCCTGCTTCTGGAATCCCGTGGGCAGCTGGTTGGCCACTGTGTGAACAGAATGCTGGACTAGATGGACCTTGGTCTGATCCAGCACGGCTCTTCTTATGTTAATTTTCTCCATGACCCAAAATGTGTGATGGAGGAGACATTCTAAATATATGGCTGGTAATATTTCATGGCTTTTATTTATATGACACCTAAAGTGGCGAGAAAGTCTTGGCAGGCTCTCTGAGGTTGGGAGAGCTGGCACGCCAGGATTCAGAGCAGGGCTGTAACTAGCCATTTCTATGCGCAAGGTAGGCTCCCAAGTCTGCACCCTCCCTCTCTGAGAACGGGTGCCAGGGTGATTTAAGAATGGTTGTGGACCTTTTCTGGTGCTGCTGCTAGAATTCCAAGTGGTTGCCGTTCTCCGCTTGATTGTTCCTGCTCATCAGCTGTTGTGCAGAAATGCTCACAAGCCGATGTCACATGGATGTCTCCATTTTCTCTCCTCCTCCACCGGCAATAGTCAATGGCTGGATGTGCTTTGCTGTGGTAGGTTGCAGGCACAGGGCCCGTTAAAAAGCTGCAATGGTGCCAGCCTGCCTGGCTTGCTGCCCTCACTAAGCCTCTGAGCAAGCTGATATCTGGCCTGCTGAAATGATATTAACTTATCTAAAAAGTAGCAGTATATCACATGATCTTTGAAGTCAGCTTTTAACCCCTGTGCAGGTAGTGTCCAGGGCAGGTGGCCCGTTATCCTACTGGCTGAGAGTCTGGAAGCCGCACAAACAAACACAACAAGCAGCTGAGCAAGGCTGTATGATTTCTCTCCTCAATTTAGAGAGACCCGAACTTGAAGCCTTATGCTGTAGCGAGCTCTTGTGCCTTCTTCTGTTGCTATGGAGATAGCTGGTGATGCACTGAACTTTTGCCTTGAAAATCTCGTCGTGTTCTGCACACTTCTGTGCGTGTTGTTCTTGTGCTGGATCCAGCTGCTCTGCTGCTTCAGGGGGCAAACCTGAGCCTGGGGAATGAAGTCAGAAAGCTACACATTTCTTGAAGTGCATACAGTGCCAAACAGGTCCACAAACCAGTGTAGCCAAGACTCTTTGAGTTCAGGTGAATGACAGTCTGATTCTAAAATTATGCTTGAAATATCTATTGGTGGGCTGAGCATCAGCTAGTATTTCTTTCTCCTTGATATATATTTTTTAAATAACTTGCAGAACTGGTGCCATTTCAGCTGGTGCGGTATAAGCGGAGTCTTCTGCAAATGCCCAAATTCCAGGACAAGGAAAAGTAAATTCTGTGCCCCCAAATGTTTGATCTGGATGCCAAATTCTACATAAGATTCCAGATATTACCCTTGTATACTGAACCCCCAGGGATAAACTCCACCCTAGGTGAAGAGGAGAAAGAAAGGATGAAACAGAGGAAAGGAGAGCAGCTGTGTAGAAAGTGAATACACACTTTTAAAAAGTTAATTACTTTTTAACAAGAAGGCTAATGCACTTTTAAGCACATATGAAAAAAACAGTATGCCAAGGTTGTGGATGCTGAATTCACAGATGTGTTGTTGCTACTGGCAATAAAGATGCAGATGAGTGAGGGACAGAGGGGAAAGTAGGACAGCTCCTGAATAAAATGTTAGGTGCACCTGCAGAGCTCCCCTTCATTTCAATGGTGCACATAGCAGTATTTCCTGGTAGTTTGTGCTTGATGGGTCAGATCTGTCCAATGCCTACATTATGGCCCTTAACAGAACCCAAAATCCATAATCTCAGGCCGCCATCTCAGGTGCATGAAGCAGATCTCCAGATGCTGGAGACTTCAACTCCCAGAAGCCCCTGCCAGCATGGCCAGTGCTCAGGAGTGCTGGGAGTTGAAGTCCAAAACATCTGGAGATCTACTTTCTGCTCCATGCACCTGAGATGGCGGCCTGAGATTATGGATTTCCTCTGTTTCATCCTTTCTTTCTCCTCTTCACCTAGGGTGGAGTTTATCCCAGGGGTTCAGTATACAAGGACAACATCTGGAATCTTATGTAGAATTTGGCATCCAGATCAAACATTTGGGGGCACAGAATTTACTTTTCCTTGTCCTGGAATTTGGGCATTTGCAGAAGACTCCACCTATACCGCACCAGCTGAAATGGCACCAGTTGTGCAAGTTATTAAAAAAAAGAATCTTCTGCCCTCCCCTGTTCTAGAGCACTTCTATATTGTTCTATATTGTTTTAGAGCAGTTCTAGACTGTTCTAGAGCGGTCAAGCCCAGCTGGTGCACAGCTGATGATTTTGTTCAGCTTACTCTATACTTCTTGATGGGATAGTAAAAACTAATTCCATTGGCAGCTGAATGTCCAATTTGGCCTTTCCTGTACAGCGGCGTCATTCACTGTTATTTTAAAAATACAGTGGATGGGTTTTGGCAGGCTGTGTAGCTTGGCTCGAAAATATATGAGATCAAAACTGAGTCATAAATAGATAAATAAATAAATAAAAATGTAAAAAGATCCATGCAATAATATACATTGGCTGGCATCTTAGTGCCCTTTAACGCTTCCTATTTTTGCGCAAATGATCAAACCCAGATGCCACCTTAATTTTTCCCCCATGCAAAAAATACCCAGTGAAAAATCATCCTTCAGTTTATCAAACAATCTATTCATGTCACAATTAACAACTCCCATCACTACTTGTCCTATTCATCAGGAGGTGGGTGTGTGGAGGGGGCACCTTTATGTGTCAGCTAGGACAGGTGTGCACAACTCACGACCCGCTAAGCGAAATGCAGCCCGCCCTCCTGTCACGTGCGGTGATGCTTCAGGGGGCTTGGTAAACATTCTGGGATTGCGGGGTGGTGGGGGAACGGGGGCTGGTAAACACCTGGCAGGCCACAATACACGAATGGCGGGTCAGATGGTGACCCAGACCTTATGGCACACTTACGGTAATGCCCACCGTGAGTAGTAGACAGTAGGAGCTGGACCAAGCCAATACACAACGTGAAATTGAAAACCATACTGGTGGGCTGGATGGTGAAATAGCTCCTGGTTCAAAGGAAGGGATGCCACTGCAGCTTCAGATGAGAGAGGGACTTGCTTTCTCCCTTGGTGGGTGTTCCTGATGGGACATGCTCTTTAGCTTCTGTAGCACATGCTCTTTGTGGAAAAGGAAGCAGGGTTGCTATTTTCCCCTCAGTTTGAATGAAGTGGGTTAGGGAGGTATATAGCACTTAGCTTAGGGAGGTATAGGGTGGGCAGCTGCCAACCCACAGGGCCTCCCCCTATCTGATCCATGGCATTTCCCCCTTAGCCCCACCCCCCACATTGCAGTTAGGCTTTTCAAAAAGGCTTTGATCGGTGACAATTGGTTTTTTTTAAAGCTTAATTGCTGCAGGAGGGGTATTTGGGGGGCAGTTGGGGAGGAAAGGGTTAACCCTCCCTTCCCTGTGTGCTGTGACCCCCCCCTCCTCAAGTCACCCCTGCTGCTGCAGCAACTAGGTCTCAAAAAGCATCTCGGGGTGCCAATGGAAGCTTCTTCTCAAAGCCCTATCACCACAGGGGAGTGGGGGTGGAGGAGGGAGGCAGCTGGGGAGAAAGAGAGTGGAAAGGGGGAGTAAAAGAGAAGGGGAAGGAGGGGGGAGAGAGAGATGGGTGATGTGAACAGGGCAGTGTGTGTGCGGGGGGGGGAAGCTTCAGTCGGAAGATAACTCTCTGCATCAAAGAATTCACACAGGAGGGAAACCATATAAATGCTTGGAGTGTGGAAAGAGCTTTAGTCAGAAGGTAACCCTCATTTCTCATCAAAGACTTCACACACAGGGGAGAGCCAGTGTGGCTTAGTAGTTAAGAGTGTTGGACTCTGACTCGGGAGATCCGGGTTCTAGTCCCCACTCGGCCATGAAGCTCACTGGGCGACTTTGGGCCAGTTACAGACTCTCAGCCTAACCTACCTCACAGGGTGGTTTTTATGAGGATAAAATGGAAAGGAGGAGGACCATGTAAGCCGCCTTGGGTTCCTTGCGGGAGGATAAAAGGTGGGATATAAATGAAATAATAAGTAAGTAAATGTAATAATAAGTGTATCCCATGTGTCTGGGGGCAGCATTTGAACAAAGCAACCACGTGGCCCTTTTCCTACTTCTCCGTGACTGAGTTCTGTAGTTTTGTGTGTGTTAGAGGCAGTACAGTAGAATGAGGAAAAACAGTTACTTGGTTGCCCAGCAACCTCATACACTTTGGGAGGGGCCGTGGCTCAGTGGTAAAACCCATGGTTGGCATGCAGAAAGGTCCCAAGTTCAATCCCCGGCATCTTCAGGCAGGGCTGGATAAAACCCCAGCCTGAAACCCTGGGGAGCCGCTGCCAGTCAGTGTTGACAGCACTGGGCTAGATGGACCCATGGTCTGACTCAGTATGAGGCAGCTTCCGATGTTCCTATGAGTATTTCCACTTAGGGTCCAACTGTTTTGCTCAACAGGGGTCCAGATATGGTGTTTCCCCAAGCGATATCAGGATTTGTAGACAAATTAGAGACGGAGTTACCTACATGCTGGGATGTTCATGAGTATTATAACAAACAGGGGCCACTGTCACAGAACCTTTGCCCAGCCCCACAGGCCAAGGTGCTGAGAATGGAGTGGCGTGGCAGGCAACCACCAGCAAGCTGCTTGCCAGGGGATGCCAGAGGGGGCTGCAGAAATGCGGGCAGGCTACTCAGCGCACAGAGCTAAAAGTGCTTGCTACAAGTACCTAGGTTTGAATCAAACTGCCTTGGGGGCCAGGTCATAGAATCATAGAATCATAGAAAAGTAGAGTTGGAAGGGGCCTACAAACAGGGCCGGCGCTACCGCTAGGCAGACCCAGGCGGCTGCCTAGGGCGCGTGGCGGAAGAGGGCGCAGAAACGCTCCTACCCCGCCTGGCTGCCTTGCCAAGAAAAGCACCGGTCCGCAACCACCAGGTCTGTGCGGGGGGGGGGGGGGATTGCGGGCGCCGGGCGGGCTCGGCTTTCCTCTGCACCCGGAGCTAGGCCGGGTCAGGAGTGCACGCGGCGGCAGCGACCGGTTGGCAGTGGGGAAAGCGGCTGCTGGAGGAGGAGGAGGCGGGCGGGCGGGCATTTCCCGGCTGCTTTGCTCCAGAGCCCTCCCCCCCCGCACGAGAGGGGGGGCGCTAAATATAAGCCAGCCTAGGGCGCCAAACTGCCCTGCACCGATCCTGCCTACAAGGCCATCGAGTCCAACCCCCTGCTCAATGTAGGAATCCAGGTCAAAGCATCCCTGACAGATGACTGTCCAGCCGCACCTTGAATGCATCCAGAGTGGGAGAGCTCACCACCTCCCTAGGTATTAGGTTCCATTGTCTTATTGCTCTGACCGTCAGGAAATTTTTCCTGATGTTTAGGTGGAATCTGGGTTCCTGTAATTTGAGCCCATTATTCAGTGTCCTGCAACTGGGATGATCGAGAAGAGATCCTGGCCCTCCTCTGTGTGACAACCCTTCAAGTACTGGAAGAGTGCTATCATATCTCCCCTCAGTCTCCTCTTCTGAAGGCTAAACATGCCCAGTTCTTTTGGTCTCTCCTCATAGGGCCTTGTTTCCAGTCCCTTTATCATCCTTGTTGCCCTCCTCTGAACCCTCTCCAGTTTGTCTACGTCCTTCTGAAAGTGTGGTGCCCAGAACTGGACGCAATACTCAAGATGAGGCCCAACCAGTGCCAAGTAAAGGGGAATTATCACTTCACGTGATTTGGAAGCAATACTTCTATTAATGCAGCCCAAAATAGCATTTGCCTTCTTTGCAGCCACATCGCATTGCTGGCTCATATTCAGTTTGTGATCTACAACAATTCCAAGATCCTTCTCACTTGTGGTATTGTTGAGCCAAGTGTCCCCCATTCTGTAACTCTGCATTTGTTTTCCTTTCCCTAGGTGCAGCATTTGGCATTTATCCCTGTTAAATTTCATTCTGTTGTTTTCGGCCCAGCCTATCGAGATCTCCTTGAATTTTGTTTCTTTCTTCCAGAGTATTAGCTGTTCCACCCAACTTTGTGTCATCTGCAAATTTGATAAGCATTCCCTGCACCTCCTCATCCAAGTCATTAATAAAAATGTTGAAGAGCACCGGGCCCAGGACCGAGCCCAGTGGTACCCCTCTCGTTACCTCTCCCCAGTTTGAGAAGGAACCATTGATAAGCACTCTTTGAGTCCGATTCTGTAGCCAATTATGGATCCACCTGATAGTTGTTCCATCTAGCCCACTTTTAGCTAGCTTGCTAATCAGGATATCATGAGGCACTTTGTTGAAAGCTTTGCTGAAGTCCAGGTATATTATGTCCACAGCATTCCCACAGTCCACAAGGGAGGTTACCTGGTCAAAAAATGAGATCAGATTAGTCTGGCAGGATTTGTTCTTGACAAATCCATGCTGGCTTCTAGTAATCACTGCATTGCTTTCAAGGTGCTTGCAGACTGACTTCTTTATAATCTGCTCCAAAATTTTCCCAGGGATTGATGTCAGACTGACTGGCCTATAGTTCCCAGGTTCCTCCTTCTTGCCCTTTTTGAAGATGGGAACAACATTTGCCCTCCTCCAGTCATCTGGCACTTCACCTGTCCTCCATGATTTCTCAAAGATAATAGACAGTGGTTCTGAGAGTTCTTCTGCCAGTTCCTTTATTACTCTAGGATGCAGCTCGTCAGTCCCTGGAGATTTAAACTCGTTCAGAGTAATCAGGTGCTCCTTGACCATTTGCCTATCAATCTCAAGCTGCAATCCTGCCCCTTCAATCTGCTCTTCAGGTTTGCCAGGGGGGTCATAGACCCTCTTTTGGGAGAAGGCCGAGCCGAAGTAGGAATTGAACACTTCTGCCTTTTCCTTGTCTTCTATTATCAATTTGCCATCCTCTTTGCGTAGTTGAACCACCATTTCTTTCCTCTGTCTTTTACTATGCACGTATCTGAAGAAAGCTTTCTTGTTGTTTTTAGCATCC
Source organism: Shinisaurus crocodilurus (assembly GCA_021292165.1). Taxonomy (NCBI): domain Eukaryota; kingdom Metazoa; phylum Chordata; class Lepidosauria; order Squamata; family Shinisauridae; genus Shinisaurus; species Shinisaurus crocodilurus. Next base: position 139,647,944 of record CM037877.1, on the reverse strand, counting down.
CTCGCTAACCTAAGCTCATTCTCAGCTTTAGCCTTCCTGACACTATTCCTGCAGTTCTGTGCTACCTGCCTGTACTCTTCCCTTGTAGCCTGTCCTTCCTTCCACTTCCTATACGTGTCCTTTTTTGTTTTCAGGTCATCTTTGAGTTTATTGTGAAGCCACATTGGCTTCTTCTGTTGCCCTCTGCCTTTTCTCCTTGTGGGAATTGTTTGCAATTGTGCCTTTAAAATTTCTTTTTTAAAAAACTCCCACCCATCCTGGGCTCCTTTACTCATTAGAGTCGCTTGCCATGGGACCTCACTTATCATTGTTCTGAGTTTGTTAAAATTGGCTTTCCTAAAATCCAGGGTACGTGTTTGGCTACACTCAGCTTTTGCTCCCCTTAGAATCAAGAACTCAAGTATAACATGGTCACTTTCCCCCAGAGTTCCCGAAACTGCCACTTTATCCACTAACTCGTCTCTGTTGGTTAGAATCAGGTCAAGGATAGCCGCTCCTCTAGTTCCTTCCTCCACTTTCTGTAGGAGGAAGTTATCAGCAGCACAACTCAGGAATTTCTTGGAGGGGCCATGCTTGGCTGAATAAGTCTCCCAACAGATATCAGGGAAATTGAAGTCCCCCATTACTACCACATCATGCCTCCTTGAAACAGTGGCAATTTGCTTTTCAAAAGTTTCATCCTCGTCTTCTCCTTGATTGGGTGGTCGGTAGTAGACTCCAACTGCCATGTTCGTTTTATTCTTTGCCCCCTTTATTTTAACCCAGATGCTCTCAATGGGGCTGCCAAGCTCCTCTTCCTGTATCTCTGTGCAGAGAAACGTATCTTTAACATACAGCGCAACTCCACCTCCCTTTCTGTTGCTTCTGTTCCTTTTGAACAAGTTATACCCTTCAATTGCTGTATTCCAGCCATGGGAGTCATCCCACCAGGTTTCAGTTATCCCTATCAAGTCGTACTTGCCCTCATGTATCAAGAGTTCAAGTTCGTCTTGTTTGTTGCCCATACTCTGGGCATTAGTATAGAGGCATCAAAGACTATGTGCTTTATACTCCGACTTTTTCCCTACATTTTGTGGTAGACGATCATTGGGCACCGCTGGAGCTGTTCTCTCTGTTGTGGCACAGAGGCCTTCTTCCATTGGAACCCCCGAGTTTATGTCTCCCTCCCCTGTTGGATTCAGTTTAAAGCCCTCTTGATTAAGTTCCTCATGCTGTGGCCAAACACATTCTTCCCAGTCCTTGTGAGGTGCAACCCATCCTTTGCATCAGGTGCATCAGAAGTCCATCTTCTAGGAAGTGTAGCCCGTGGTCCCAGAATCCAAATCTCTCACGTCGGCACCACCTTCGTAGCCAGTCATTCACTCGGAGTATTTTTCTTTCCCTTTCTATTCCTCTTCCAAGTACTGGAAGGATGGATGAGAAGACTATCTGGGCCCCAAAGTTCTTGAGTTCCCTTCCCAACTCTTCAATGTCTGCCGTGATTTCTTTGTAACTCCGCTTGGCAGTATCACTTGTACCCACGTGGAAGAGAAGAAAGGGGTATGTGTCGGTGGGCTGTATGAGCCTCGGCAGCTGCTCTGTCACATCCTTAATCCGTGCCCTGGGGAGACAGCACACCTGGCGAGTCCATGGGTCTTCGCAACATACTTTGGCTTCGATCCCCCGCAGGAGGGAGTCACCCACTACTAGTACTCTTCTCTTTCTCTTGCTGTAGGCCTTGGTTTGATTGCCTCCACTGGACTGACCTTCAGCCTCTTGCTCGCTGTCACATTGGGTGCCCAGTAATTCGTCCTCTGCAGGCTGTCCTCTGCTCTCGTCCTCAAGTACATGGAAGCGGTTCCATAGCTCCACTGTTTCCACAGGCGCAGAATGTCTTCTAGTTCTTCTGCTCCTAACGGTCACCCTTTTCCAGGGAGTTCCCCCTACGTTATTTTCCCTTGCCTCCGCAGTCTCCGACTCCACCTCATCCTGCCGTTGCCCTTCTGGCTCCTGTTCTACGCTTTGGTGCTGTAGATCCACCGTTCTGTCTAAGAACTCCTCACTTTCTCTTATACTCCTGAGGGTTGACACTTGCTGCTCCAGCCCTCTGACCTTTTCTTCCAACAGCGTGACCAGCTTGCACTTGTTGCACGTGTAGGCCATGTTACCCTCAGGCAGGAAAACAAACATTGCACACACATTGCAGGTCACCACCACTGTAGATTCCTTTCCTTTCCTTCCATAGTTCTCAGTTCCCTTTATGTTTCTGCCTTTCTTTTCATACTGGAATGGCTGGTGCCTTATCCTGCCTTCCCTGAATGTTAATAACAGAGTCCCCCTGGTCTATAAGTGTGAGGTATTGGAATAAAACAAACAAACAAATCCAGAAAATTTCTTAGGGACCTCCCCCTTGACCTCCCCTGCCGAACTCCGCTGCCAAACTCCTGTTTGCTCTCCCTGTTTGCTCGCTCTCTGGGAGCCTGCTTGCCTTATCACAGTCCCGAAAACAGCTGGAGCCTCTCTCCTGTTGTGCTCCTGCTCAGCTGGGAGTCCAGTTAGCTTCACATCCCACACACTCCTCTCTCTTCCCCACACACTCTTCACAAATCCCCACAAAAACCTCCATAAATGGCAGAGTTCAGCGCCTTTCAGTTCTCTGGGCTGGTGATACTCCATTTTTGCAGCAGGGCCTAAATCTGTGAAACCCACAGAAACATGAGTCGTTTTCCATGGAGTCCTCCAGGTTTCCTTGGGTTGTTACAGGAATTGTGAGTGGGAACACTCAGACCAAATTTTGCTCCAGGGAATTCGTTAAATTTAATTCTACACTTGTAAATCAATACACCTGATGCAAATGTTCTTATTTCGCATGAATAGTTTCCATTTGCATTCCTTATTCTGAACTCTGCATTTCATTGTTGGGAATTATTTGCTGGGTTGGTGGTAGAAAAGGAAAGGCTTAAGTGATGTGCACAAAGTTGCCAGCTTTTCTCCTGGCCGTGCCACCGCGCAGGGCTTGAACTGAAGCCTGGCGCACAGAAATGTAGCAGGTAGGGCAACTCCTGGTGTGGAGATACATTAATGGGAAAAGCTTGATTTCCGGGTGTCTTACTGCCGACACAGGAGGAGGACCAGTAAAAAAATTTTTTTTTAAAAAATTAGCAAGTTTAGACTTGCATGAGTGAAATGTGGGAAGGAGTGGATGCCTGAAGCGTAGGGTAACAAGACTCAAAAAGGTGAAAGAGCTCCTGTATATATATTTAGCAGTAGAAAAGAGAGTTTCAACATGTGCAGCATTTCTCTCATCCCTGCACAACAATCTGTACTTGCCAGATCTCTCTCTTGTAATCAGGTTTTAAAAGTAAAGCGTCACCTGCTGATTTCTGCAGATCGAGCTCCTGAAACGGGGCTGCAGAACCTCAGTCCCAGGGCCCCAAACCAGCCCTCCTGGTGTCCACAGAAAGCCATGCGCCCTTCCACCATCACTACCCCTTCCCCCAACCACTGTTTCCTGGGTGGTTTCCCAGCTTTTGCACACTCTTTCCTGGCGTCCTAAAAGTTTGAGATCCCTCTGCTAAGGCTTAGCTACTGGCAATAAGAGCTTTAAGCTAAAACATGGATGTATTTTTTGTGGTTTGGGCCCACCTCTTTTGCCTTTGGCCTGCCCCCTTTTGCCTTCAGCCCTCTGCCCGCCACTGGAGCTTCTTTGAAATGGAATTCAGCCCTTGGGCGGAGATCCGGCACCCCTGTCCTAAAAGAAGCAGAGGAGTGAGCAAGCTATGATGCTTCCTCCTCCGTTTTGGTCAGCTGTGTCAACCCTCTCTCTCAGTAGTTGCACAAAAGAATAAAAGATGCGTGCCTCATCTCAGGGTCACAGCACAGGGCACTTTGCTTGAGGCCTTGTGGACGGGATTACGGTTGAGGCATACAGTTTTCTCAAGAAAACGTAGTGGTGCAGGCCAATATTGCTGCCCCTTTCATCACTGAGATGAGGGAATTTGGGCAGGTGCCGCTTGTGAGTCATGCGGGCTGAGAAAAGCTGCTCTTGCCAAAGTTCCTTCACCTACACAAAAATTAAGAAGGACAAAAGCCCCGTCTTTCTTTGTATTTTGCCACCCTCTACAAAGATCCGATGTACACTATCCAGAGGGGACCAGGGTTTTTCACAGCTGCAGGAGGTGCACAGATTTGAGAGGGACATCCTGGCTCATGTAGTGAGAAGCTGCACCTACAGAATTCCTGCTGGTTAAAGGCACTTAGCTTCATTTAGGATGCAGGTGCAGCATCCTTAAGACTTTCTTGCCCCTAGGGGTTGCCAACCAGCAGGCATTTTACCTGCCCATTATTTATTTATCTATTCATTTGCCAGGGGTTTAGTTCACCTGGCTGGTGAACAGACTAATTTGATTGCAACAAACCACAATTTGCTATGTTTGGATGCAGCAGCAACCAGGAAAAGAAGCTTTAAATCTCTTCTGATCACATGCAAAGGGGAGGGGAAGCCCAAGGCTCATGCTGGCTCGTATACATAGCAACAAACCATGGTTGGCTGTTATGTCTGAACCAGGCCATTGGTTTAAGACCACCTAGGGATTTCATTGCGGAGGTGAAATTTGAACCCAGAAGTCCGATTTGTAGTTCAGTCTCTTAGGCTGCAATCCAATACACCAGTAGTGGGCCACATACGGCCCTTGGACTAATTTCAACAGCCCTCTGCATGCAATCAGTTGAGACCTCTAGCAAGAGCAATCTGTGTTGGAGGATATGGAAAGGAGTCGGTCGGACCGACTCGGTCCTATACGGTTAGGCGGGCCGAAGCAGAGTTTTCCCCCTTATGCACACAGCCTGGTTATTGAAACTGGTTATCACCACGTGGGTTACTAAACCCTTGCTAAAAGGCTCTTAAAAGGAAACGGATTGTCCATACAAGGTTTAAAACTAATAAAGACATTTATTAGTTTTACTTACAGTCCTTTTATTCATATAGGATCATAGAGTTGGAAGGAGCCTACAAGGCCATCGAGTCCAAGCCCCTGCTGAATGCAGGAAACTAGAGGAGGGTCTCCCATCCAAGTAATAACCAGGCCTGACCCTGCTTAGCTTTCCACACTCAGACAAGCCCAGGCATGTGTCTGTCGTATTGGAGGGGGGGGCACAGAGAGGTAGGGAGGAGGGGTTACAAAACATGCACCCTAAGGATTGTTCAATTAACCCTTTTTCCTCCCGCTCTAACTAGTGGTTATATTACCTTGTTGATTTAAGCAGGCAATATTACAATTTCCATAAATCTGTCCCTTCCTTGGCAGTCTGCTGGTTATGAAGAAAGAGGGAGAGAGAAAAGGAGGTGGCAGAAAGAGAAAAGGGGTGACCCACCCACATTTGGCTCTGCCCATGCCCACCTGCAGCCCCTGATAATGACGCACTAAGGAATGCAGCCCTGAACAGAAAAAAGGTTGCTTGTCCCTGTTAGGGAGTCAGTCCCACTGAACTCTGTGGGACTTACTTCTGAGTAGACATGTATAGGATTAGCTACCCAGCTGCACCACATTCAAGTCAGCTGAAACTCCAAAGTATTACAGTAATACCTTGAATTGCAAGTAACTTGGTTTGAGAGTGTTTTGCAAGACAAGCAAATTTTTAAATATTTATTTATTTATTTATTTATTTATTTATTACTTGATATACAAGCGACATCTTGCAATACAAGTACTGTAGTATGGCTTAAATTAAAAATCTCTGTACAAATTTTTTTGGGGGGGGATTTCATTTTGATATAAGAGTGTTTTGGATTACAAGCACGTTTCCGGAACGAATTATGCTCTCAATCCAAGGCATGACTGTACCTCCTTTCTCACATTTAAGTAGGGCGGCCAGATATGAAAGAAGACAGGGCTCCTGACCTGTGCTAGAAGAAGGAATTTCAGTAGGGGCAGCTGACTACACCTGCTGAAATTCCCTCTTCTACACAGCTAGAGAGCCCTGTCCTCTTTTGCATCTAGCCATACTGCATCTCAGTCAAAACATTTTCTTTCAGTTTGCAGTTCAGGCTTGTGAGTAGGGAAACGATTGCACTGTGATCACCAGCAGGGCCAGTGTCAAGGGTAGGCCTGGTTGGGCACCTGCCAAGGGCCCACACCCCAGCAGGGCCCCCCTGACAAGATCCCCCCCCCTGGAGTTGCTCCTCCTCTTCACCACTGCAACCTGCTTGTTCACCTGCCTCTTGCTGTGGCCCTGACAATGGTGGTAGTAAGGAGGGGGAGCAGGAGATGCCACTGGCTCTGTGCCGGTCAAGCAAGCAAGTGGTAACAATGCTGAGAAAGATGAAGAGCAAATAGCAGTGGGTGACACTCGTGGTGAGAAGGCACTGAAGGAGGAGGGGCCCCGTTGAGGGTGTCATGCTCCAGGGCTCTCAAAAACCTGGAGCTGGCACTGCTCACCCGCACATACGACCAACCTCCTCCCTTTTGCTGCCAGGGGTCAGGCACAAGGATTAGTACTCAATGCCATGTTGAAAACCTGTTCACAAGATGGTGCTGTTCCTCCATCGGTGAATTAGCTTTTGCCGGTGCTGCTTGCATTCCACTAAAAAGAAATGCACAGCAGGCTAGGCCTTGCAATTGAAAATCACTCGCACTCACACACTCTAAAAGCACCAGAGCGCTATTCCATTTATCACAGAGGATCGTTTTCTTGTTTATAATTTTGTTCCTCTTCACAACTAATTAGGCAGCATTTTAAAAAAAAATATGCATAAAAGGCCTCACATTATAATCAAGTAGATTCAACTGCTTGTGCATTATTTGGAAACTCGTGAACAAAACCCCATGCCCATGAGTGGTACAGGGCCTGAATACATGCATGCCCCGGTCCTGCGCACTGAATAAGGAGCATTACTGTGACTGTCCACAAGACCAGGGAAGCAGTGTTGGCTGGTGGTCAGAACGACAGTTATGATAAGGTGTTAGACACTTGCTCATCCCTTGCTGGCCAGGAAACCTGGAGTTGCTTCACATACTTTTAAAATGCCCAAAGTAGTTGGCGATTCTCAGGGATGGGGACTCGGACTCGAGGACTCGACGTGAGTCGGACTGAGTCCCCCCTCTGACTCGACTCGGACTCGAGTCGAGTCCCAATATTTTTAATGGGACTCGAGACTCGACTCGGGACTCGAGACCAAGGACTCTTCAACATCCCTGGGCTGTGCCAGAAGAGTGAGGGTTCCTACACACACGCTCACACGCCTGCACGCACACACGCACACACCTCCTCATGTGTAAACCAGGTAATCCCGGCTGGGGGCTGGGAGGAGGCGAAATGTGCATAAGTATCTGATAAAGCATGGCGCCTGAAAGTCCTGAAAAGCTGGTCTAGTCTACAGTGGCCTTTCATATGCAAGATGCAGAAGCCCACTAGTCATGAGTCACCCCTCCCCCTTGCCTGGCCAAGTGAAGTTCATCCTGATTGGCTAGAGGCAGCAAAGCTACAGAAAGGAGGAGGGGAGGGGGGAAGAGCTATATTGCCAATCTGTGGCTGCTGGTTGTTGTTGGTCGTTAGGCAGCAAGCTGCAAGCAGGTTCATGACTCTGGTCAGGCCTCCGCCACCAACCCTGGGGGGCTCCCAGTGAACAAAGCTGAATGAGGGCTGTGGCTAAGGCAAGCCCTGAAGAGGGCCACCCATCCTGGACCTTAGGGTGGGTGCGGTGGTCTCCTCTTGTGGTAGGGCCAGGCTGAGGTAAGCCCTGAAGCAGACGGACCCCCAGGTAACTGGTGAGTGCCTGGGAAATATAAGGAATCAGTTTTATTGTTTTGTAGCTCTATTGTTTGTACCAAAGTGTCTCTCTACTTTGTCTCCTTCCCTCATTTCCCACCTTTTGTTGTAATCTGCTACCTGAATAAACCTTCTTGGTTTTTACCCCACATGGTGTTTGTGGTTGCTCTGTGGTTCAGCTAAATCCAGGTTACGGTCAAGGGCAAGTCCCTGGCAGAGATACAAGGCGAGATTGCAGAGCTGAGGCTGGCAGTCTGGCACCTTGGGATCTCTGGGGGTCTTTTTGGCGGGACAGCCAGCCCCCTTTCCTCCACAATAACAAAAACAGAAGGAACATTCAGAGCTGATTAACAAATGTAGCTCTAAATTTCCTGCTCACCGGCACTAATAAGAAAACACACAAGTTACCATAATTTTCATTAACAACAGAAAACATACAACTTCACTAAGTGTAACAAAATTCTTCCTGAGGCTGAACTCAGACAAATATTTTTCACATGAATCCTTAAGTGGAAGACCGCCAACCTGGTCTTCTGCGCGGGTTCAATACTAAGGGGGTAGCGAGTCCTGGGGGCGGGCCTTCTCCGAGGTCCCCCAGCGACTATCACCCTTAGCCTAGAACAAAGGGATAACTTATAGCCACAAAAGTATCTTTTATAAAACAGGTTTATTTACAAAATGACCGTCACAAACCCAGACACACGCCAGCAATACAGCTTATCAGTACAGCACAAAGTAGCAAGCAAGAAATCTCAAGGACACCGTGATTTCAGGGCTCTCAGCTAGTTAGTTCAGCTCGGGCTCCAGCAGAGGCCCAGTCAACCGCATGCTGCTAGCTGGGTTCTCGGCGGAGGTCTGGTCTACCCAAGCGGCTAGCTGGGTTCCCGGCGGAGGTCCGGTCTACCCAAGCGGCTAGTGAGTGATTTCAGCTTGGTTGCCCGGGAGTCCGGTCAACCCAAGCGGCCAGTGATTTCAGCTTGGTTTCCTGGGGGTCCGGTCAACCCAAGCGGCCAGTGATTTCAGCTAGCTGGAGTACGCCGGGTGCTGCTACCCGGGGTTGTCGATCCCTTCGTTCCCTTACCCCAAGCATGGGGCAAGACTGCTGATCAGGTCCAACAACTCAGTTCCCTTGCGCAGGGTGTTTTATACCTTGGGTTTCAGGTAGCCCCTCCCTCTGCAATCAGGTGGGTGGCCAATCAGGTGGGTTGCCACCCTCCTCAGGTGGGCGGCCAATCAGGTGGGTGGCCAATCAGGTGGGTTGCCACCCTCCTCAGGTGGGCGGCCAATCAGGTGGGTTGCCACCCTCCTCAGGTGGGTGGGGTCCCCTTGAAGCCACCTGCTTAATGGTCCCATCCTGTGGTGTTGAATGGCCCTTTCTTATGGGTGCCGAAATGTCTGCTCTCGCAAGGTATTCAAGTCTTATGTAGATGGGGCTGATATACGAGAGCATTGACGAACCTGGGGATGCTTCCTGCCTTCCCCCCTGGGGTGATTCTATGCAGATGTTGTTTGTCCCTGTTGGTCTCTGTGGAGACTGGCTGTCTCTGCCCCCTGGGTCTCCTTCCCCCCTCCTTGGTGAGTGTGTGTGTGTCAGAAAGGGGGTTTAGGTTGGCTTTCTCCACACCTTATAAAGAGGACATTGCATTGGGTAACATGATGGACAATATCCTCAGCAATAGTTTTACAAAGCACATAAAGGCACTGTTCCAGTGGTAATTTCTTGTAACAGACTTCTAAGAAAGAGGAGGGAATAACGTTACATCTTAATTGAGCAAAAGCATTCCTATAAGGAGCTAAAGTAATCAGATCCAAATAATTAGCTTTCTGATGACCTGATTTGATACGTGGATACTAGTTAGAAGAATGGATTATTAACTTACCAGCCAGAAGATCTTTTCCAAACATGAAAAGACTTAACTGAGATTTGGGCATTGACTGGATTTTAGTTCATTGACAATCAAGCCCTCTAGCAAGTATCTGTAATGCAGTTACTCTCTGAAAATTTAAGGGAGAGTCATAAACTTTACAGACCAAATATGAAGGGGGCAAAGTTAACATTTCTGTTATGAAAGTTAAGAAGTCAGACTGGTATTCTAGCCCAGATAGAAGACCAGTCCACTTCTGCACAGGCATGAGTAGCAGGGGTGCCAACAGGTAAAAGTGTTTAATGCATATTCCAGATTCTTTAAATGCTTCCCTCAGAGTTAAATAGGTAGCTGGCAGCTTCTAGATGTATAGATGTTTCATGCCTCAGGTTTTTTGTCCGCAGAGAAAGAAATTCACTGATGGTCAGCTGGACAGTTTGAGGGAATGTGGGGTGGGTGGGCATGTGTTGACCTGGCACCCGAGGGCACCCCGGCTACAGGCGCAGGTCTGGTGCAGCGGCACCAACTGCTACCAGCTGCCACCACCAAGAGTAGATCAAACCCAGTCTCCTCAGTCTCCAAGTGCTCTCGGTCCCCCCGGGTCAACTGGCAAAAAAATCCCAATGGGGACTTTTGCGTAGGCATCTTTGCAGCCCTCCTGTGTCCTTAGGGGAGCACAGCATAGATTACAGGCCTCGCCCAGCACATTGCTTGCAACCTGGTCCTTAAACCAGCTTTAGCGTGATCAAGAACGTGGTGTGCCCTTTGTGAGACTCCCCTCTTTCACTCCCAAAACACAAAAGCCAGGGTGGGTGAAAACAGGGTAAAAGTTTTATTTGGGATTCAAGCAAAAGTACAGAATGGAAAAAGAATTACGGTAGTTTCAAAGCACAAAATAACAAGCTGTTTTGAGGCTGCAATTCAGTGGCCAATTCAGTGGCAAATGGCAAAGAAACAGGAAAATGCACTGCCCGGCAGTAAGCTGCCTACCTGGTTCCTTGAAGAATCTTGGCCTCCATGGTGCAATTTCCTCTGGTGCTTGGGTCAAGCTCTCCCTCTCTTTCTGGGAGACCTACCCTCTAGCACCTGTACTGAAGAAAAGACCCGGGAATTCCTTTCCTAGCAGAGTTTATCTCTTTGGGTCCCCCACCCTTTCCTAGGTGGAAATTCTCCAAAAGCATCATGTGTTTTTTGTCTGGCTGATTCTCTACTCATTGCTCATCCTCAGCCCAGAGATGGGTTCTGGAAGATTCTGCTTTGTTTGAGTACCTGAGCAATTGACCACTCAGTAGGTCTGAGATGCTCTCTCATTGCAGTTGGAAAGCCCTCTTATTGTGTGGCATAAGTGGGGCACTTGGCCTTTATATGACCTCAGCCAGGGTGTTTGCATCTCAAGGCAGCCTCCAGGTGAGGTGGCTTTTAGCTGAGACATGCACTGATTGTAAAATGGAGGTTTTTCCCTCTTGGGCCTGGGTAAGATGGAGTCAGTATGGTCGGGCTGAGTGGGCAGTAATTCTTACCTGATGTGATCAACTCACCCCTAGTCAGTATGCAAACGTTTGTCTTTCTACGGCTTTTGTAGATTGTGCTGAAAAAGGACAGTGGATCCATTCCATTTCCAAAAGTTCCAAAACCCAAAATGCTCATTGCTTATCCAATTACAGGCTGTGCTGTACTGATTGTCAGCAGCATTATTTACAACATGCTAATATGCAGAGTTGGCTCCAGGCTATTAATCCCATTTTGCCCCTAGACACATGGAAACAGAAAGAGGACATTGCCCTTGAGAACATACAAAGTAATCCCTCTTACCATCGTATAGTTACAGCCACATTCAAAACATCTGGGACTGAGGAAAGGGCTTATAGAGTAAAGGCTGTTATGTCCAGGTAACACCTCTCAGTTTGTACAATTATTAAAACTATAATTTTCTACATTGCTCCAAAGTTCCCTGTTGCTAATGTGGATGGGAGATCACAGCCCATATTTCAAACTGAAAAATAAACCCAATTAAATGGACCATCGCTCAAGACACCTTGAGAAAAGGCATTTCTTACCTGGAGATGAACATCCTGTTGTACAAATTTCAGATCTCCCCACACAGCTGCAATGATCATAGATTCATAGATCATAGAGTTGGAAGGAGCCTACAAGGCTATCGAGTCCAACCCCCTGCTGAATGCAGGAAACTAGAGGAGGGGTCTCCCATCCAAGTAATAACCAGGCCTGACCCTGCTTAGCTTTCCACACTCAGACAAGCTGAGCCAGCGTGAGCCACAGGCCTGTCAGATTTTGTAAAAGTGCAGTCTCAGGGGGAAATTAATTATATTTGTATTTATTTCCACAAATCATGATCCAGGGCAGCTAACAATAATACAAAAAATAATAATAAACCAATTAGAAAACAATAGCAAAATATCTAAGATGGTAGGAGAGAGATAAAATGTTCACCTCTCATTCTTGAGAGCAGAGGGCAACATGCATGGCTAATAACAAGGATCGCCTTATTTATTTCATGGCCATTGGTAATTAAAATATTTTTTAAATTCCAGTCTGAACCATTTTATTAATTTCCGACGTTGCTCTGCTTTAGTCTCTTAGCAGCTTCAGAGAGGTGAAGTTGCACAGTTCTTTCCCTGGGGAAAAATTACCCTCTCCCACCTGCAAACAGAAGTCCTGGCTGAGAGAACAAGAAGTATTTTGAGACATTGCAATTCTCACCTGTTCAGCTGTATTCTTCCAGTCTTGACCGAAGTGTAGTAACTTGCATGTTGCTGGATTCTTCTAAGTTCCATGAGCTTTTTGCCATCTTCTCAAATGTCTCAACATTTTGATGACACGTGTCCCGCCTCATCCTTACATTTAGTCATTTATCTGTCCGTCACCTTTCTACCTGAAACAACACGCAAAGGAATGTAGAACAGCAAAACCAGTAGATATGAACCACTAAAACATACTTGCAATAAAACAGAAAGTAACAATGAGCTTGGTAGACCATCCTCATCCTCAGTTAATACGAAGGCCATCATATTGCATCCAGTTTCTCCATAGCATTCTGACAAAAACTCCAATGGCACATTAAAGATTAACAAATGTATGGTGGTCTGAGCTTTTGTCTGCTGGATTCCGCTTCCTCAGTTGCATGAAGTGGTCACTTAAGTGAGCAGTGCCAATAGATATATACCCTGAATACCGAGAAAGGGGAGGGAAAGGTTGGGAGGGAAAGTCTGTCATTATATTATTTTTTGTTTTTTAGACATTGTGACATTATTGGGGGTAAATTAAAGTGTATGTATGGGAAGTATAATAAAGTGTTCTTGTATTGAGTCTGTGGTTATAAGTATGTATTCCTGTTGCATTTCAGTCTTTTATGTAAAGTAAGTCTAGGGTGAGTGAGAAATGATGGGCAGGAAGAATGGTGTATTTTGTTGGGGGTGAGCAGTCAAAACCTCAAACCATGTACTGTATAAGTACATGATGTAATGGGACCACAGAGTCTTTGCATCCTAGAGCAGACACTCTGTGGAATGTTACCCAGACCTCCTGGGGCAGGATGTGGGCGTTGCCAGTTGCCTTCTCTTCCTCCCCCGGGCAAAAGAGTCTGAGCCATGAACTTGAATGAGCAACATGTTTTAAAGATGTAGCTGGAGGAGAGTTCTGAACTTTTCCTAAGCTACCACGTCAGCTACCACATGATTCCTGCATGACTGTAAATATCTTCTTAAGCCTGCCTGTAACCAATCTGCAAGATCTGAGTGAGTAAGACTGTTTGTCTTATTCAGGGGTCCTCAAACTTTTTACACGGGGGGCCAGTTCATTGTCCCGCAGCCTGTTGGGGGGCTGGACTCACTGGGACTCCCCTGTGCCGCCTCCTTCATGCTGCCCCCCCGCCGGTGCAGGACCCCCCCGCCCCCCGCCCCGTCCCCCACTGCCGCCGCTGCAGTGCCCCCCGCCGCCCCCCACTGCCGCTGCCGCAGGACCCCCCGTGCCCCGCGCCGTCCCCCGCTGCCGCTGCAGGACTGCCCCCCGCTGCTGCCGCCCCCGCAGCACCCCCCCGCCCTCGTAACCCCCCCCCACCATAAGCCCCCCGCCGCCCCACCCGCCGCTGCCATCCTACCTGGTCCCCTGCGTGCTGCTGCTGCTGCCGGTGCCTCCGCCACAGCCTCCGCTCGAGGCTGCCGCCGCCGCTCCGTTGTGTTCATCCTGGACTCCGCCCGTGCTCAGTTTTGAAAAACAGCGCGAGCAGGGTCCCGTCGCGTCACTTCCGCCGTGCTGGAAGTGACGCGACGGGACCAGCGGGCGGCGAGGCGGATGAGGTAAAGCCCCCCCTGCCGCCCCCACCGTAACCCCCGCGCACCGTAACCCGCCCCCCCGCCGTAACCCGCCGCCCCCCACCCACCGTAACCCGCTGCCCCCACCCACCCACCGTAACCCGCCGCCTGCCTTCATCCCCGCTGCCGTCCTACCTGGCCTCCGCCACCGCCTGAGTCCACCGCCGCCACTGCTCCGGCACGTCCATCCTGGACTCCGCCCGCGCTCAGTTTTGAAAAACAGCGCGGGCGGGATCCAGGATGGACGCGCCGGAGCAGGGTCCCGTCGCGTCACTTCCGCCGCGCCGGAAGTGACGCGACGGAACCAGTGGAGAGCAAAGAACTACTATTGGCAAGTTCACGAGGCTGCAGACGGGGTGGGGGCGGGGATGGGGACAGGACACGGAAGCAGCAGCTCTTGGAGGCACGGAAAAGGAAAGGCTGGTGGTGAGGCCCACCTTGGCTCCTGTACCGGCCGCCCAGCTTGCTTGTCCTGGGAGGAGAGAGTGCCTGAGGGGAGAGGCTCTTTGGTCCGACCCGAGAGGCGCGCGGACACGGGCGGGCCCAGTTCGGGCCTACCACACGGACCCTAGATCGGCCACCGGGCTGGATGGAAGGGCTCGCTGGGCCGGATCCGGCCCGCGGGCCGTAGTTTGAAGACCCCTGGTCTTATTGGTAGAATAAAGGGGGGAAACCAGGTAAAAAGCCCCAGTCTGTCCACACAAAGGGACAGACTGTGTAATTACCAAATTGCTGTTACTGCTGTAATCGGCAGCTCCACACACATCCACGTTTTTCCGCTGCAGTTGGGGTAAGCTCTGCTGAACTTGCACACGCAAGAGGGGAGAGATAATAACTTTTAATATCCTCTCCCAGCCCTTTTAGCAATCCCCAACATATTTGCATATACTGTATGAGATGACTGGCTGAGAGAGTGAGAAGGGAGGTAAAGCATGTGTTATATAAGCGGCGAGTGGTGCTGTTTAGGGGTGTGTGAAGGATCAGCAACAGGATCCTTTGCGTGAGTTCGGCGCTTAACGGGTTAATCGGCACTGAACTACAGCCCGTCCGAGCTCTAGCGACCACCCGCGAGGCTTTTACTCACAAAAGGAAACCGCAGCTCTTTAAATGCCCAAATAAGGCTTTTATTTGTTTATACAATAACACAGAACGGAACTAACAGCTCTTCAGGAGTACTATACTGTCAACACAATCTTAGTTGACCCCCGCCTTACCCAGTCAGCAGGCTCCCAGGCTAGCGGATTGAATCTAGTCGATGTCCTCAGACCAAAGACTCTAGCCTAGTCAGTTTCAGCCTAGCTCCGGGTCGGCGATCCGTGGATGAGAGAATGGCGTACTCGGGCTGCTTGTTTGGAGGATGGATCTGGCCCCGTAGTACCCTTGGTTCCCAACAACCCTAAACCGGAAGGGAGAGGAGTTTTCTACCCCTGAGTCCCTGCTCTCCCCACCCTCCAAGTCAGGTGGGGGCTTATGCCTGCCCCTTCGTTTCAGGTGGGCTTATTCCTGCCCGGGAAGAAGGTGACGTACTGGTACTTGGCAGCTCTTTGAGACTGCCCTGCTAGTTTGATGGCCCTTGATGGTCCTTCCTGGACTTTTGTGGATCTCCACCGAGACCCTCCTTTGTTGGGGATGATGACCTGTCTGGCTGCTTCTCCGGTGATCTCATCCCTCCTCCCTCGCCCCCTCCCTTAGGGGAAAATTGTGTGTGTGTGAGTGCAGACTTGTGTTTGGGCTTTCTCCACAGGGGGGTTGAGTGGAGAGAGATTTGAGAGATTGGATTAGGTTCGTGAGTGCAGGGATTAATATTTTGGGAACAGTTGGTGAGGGCAGATTGGAAATAGAATAGGATAGTAAATTAATTTTGACTGAAACTTACATATGAAACTTATTTCAAGAAACTATTGTATTTTAAATAAATTTTACTTTGTTTATTGAAGCAACCTGTGTGGGAAGCTGTGCTTTATATTTGGTCAAAGAAGATAATAGAAATCCCAAGATCAGTGTGAGAGGGGTAAGGGTAAAAGTTAGAGAGAGAACCCCCCAACCTTATGTAAGCGTGCCCATAGCTCCAGAAAGGAGGGCAAGCTTGAGGGCCCTATGAAGGGAGGGATGTGACAGACATCAGGAGAAAATGTTGTCTTCTCTAATGACAAATACTGGAATGACAAAAAAAGGTATTCACATTTATAGTACAAGAAAGGAAAAGCTGGATTGTATCTAAAGCTGTGTTTCTACCGTTACCCCTCCTAAACCATGGTCCAAGATCTCATTAATTTGGCAATAAGAAACCTTAAGCACTCACCTGGTTGGCTGCAGCCTTGACAGTCTGGCAATGGTGGGGCTGATTTCCTGTTTCTTGAGGACACAAAATAAGAGGCCTTACTAACCTCACCCAAATGGTTTGTTTCAGCCACCCCGTGGGAAGTGCACCAAGTTCACACAACATGCGAAGCCACTGTGGCTTCGAAACCACCGTGACTTAGTGTGCTGTGTGAACCCAGTCAATGTGTGTGCCTTTTATTTTGCTACTCCCTATTGTGTAACTGCCTTCCTTTCCCCTCCAACCCAGTGGGGAACCCAGGCCCTGTCCTTGACCCTTACACTAGGAGCTTGACCTGTGAACTCAGAGGCAATGCAGCAGTTGCTGCCTTCGCCGCACCCAGAGCAATAACTGCATAGCAATCGCCAGTGACTGGGTAGATCACAGTTGCCATATCCTGACAAGGTAAAAGCCTTGGGAGGGCTTTCCAGATGCTCCCAAGGAGCTACAATGGACTGAGGTCTATCATTTCTGGTTAAACATGCCCAGAAACTGGCAAAGTATGTAGGGCACTGCCATGAGGAATTCATCTCTAGATGTGGTTACCTTAAGATATAGATCATGCATTGGTCTACCAACACTGCCACCCTGCCATGAGAACAAATTAAAGCTTATTTTACTTGTGAGAGAGTAAGGTTTCTGGCTACATCTGCTTCACATCTCAATGTTCTGAAATACCTTCTTTTTAAAAAGCGGGCAGGCCATCTGCTACAGAGAAATTAGGGTTTAAATAACATTAGCTGAATAATAATCTCTCTTTTAAATCAAAGAATTAATTATGCAATTCAATTTCAATAGGGGTGAGCATTACCAATAGGGTTGCCAACTGACCAGAAAAACACACACCACCTGGCCTGCTTTCACTTTTAATGGCAGCTTGGTTTGCAACTTTTCATGGCAGGAAGAATAAGCATTATCCTACTGCTCAAGCTGCTTTTAAAGGCACAGGAGTAGGGGCCAGTAAAAAAAAAAAAGTTGGCAACACCTCAACCATGGTGACATTTTGAGCTACTGGTAGAAGTGTGGGAACTTACAATGTAATGAACATAAACACTCATTTTTGGATATAAAGGACATCTTTAAGGTTTTGTTTTTTTACGCGCCATCTCTGCAACACACCAGAACTAAAACAGCCTCTCAAAAGAAGCTTCACATGTCCTTAACTTTTCCCTGCCTTTTTAACAACCAGGCTTAATTACTGTGATGTGTTACAAATGGAGCTTCCTTTGAAAAGTATTTGGAGGCTTCAGCTGGTTCAGAACCACAGCCCCGAGGTTGCTGCCAGTGCCAGGAGCTTGCCCTTGTGAGCATATTTATACCTCTATAGTCAAAGAGCTTCATTAGCAGGGCCGGCATCAAGGCAGCATCTTTGGGCAGGTGCCAAGGGCACACCACTCTGACAACACAGCCCTGGGTCTCCTTTGCTGGCACTTTGATGAGCACTGCCAGCAGCCAACCATGCCCCAGAGTGAGGACAGTTATAATGGCAGCTACTCAGCAAGGCAAAATGCCTGTTACCACTCCTCTGTCCGGTGGAAAGAAAGAAACAGGAGGAGGAGAGGTTCCTCCATCACCACCATTGGGTCCCCATGCTAAATGGCCCCCACAAATCTAGAGCCAGGCCTGTTCAGTGGCTTCCATTTTGTTACTGAGTACCTTTCAAAGGTACTTGACCTCTAAAGCCCTAAACAAGGACCAGGGGAATGGAAGGACCGCCTGCTCGTGTATGAATCTGTCCAGCAGGTGAAATAGTCATTGAAGGCCCTCCATGTTTCTTGACTAGCAGTGACTGCTGAGGTTAGGGGAGGATAGCTCTCGGAGACAGAGACTTTTCTCTGTGTTGTGTTCTCATGATGGATCCCTCCAAGGAGATCTGCTTGGCACATTATTTACTATCTTTTAGGTGCCAGTTGAATCTGTCCAGTTCCTCCAGGCCCTTGGTGTTACTGGTATTGCATTTCCAAACACAATCTGAAGTGCTGCTTATGACCCATAAAGCCCTCTATGGCTTGGGACCAGGCTAACTGAAAGGCGGCCTTCTCCCATATGAGCCTGCCCGGGTTTTAATACCTCCCATGGAGGCATGTTTGGTGGGGATACAAGAGAGGGCCTTCTCCCCAGCCATAGTCCAATACTCTAGCCCAGGGAGTCCTTTCATTGTTGGACTACAACACCCATAATCCCCGATTGTTGGGCAGGCAGGCTGGGGCTGATGGGAGTTGTAGTCCAGCAACATCTGGAGGGCCATGGGTTCCCCACCATATTGTTGCCAATATGCCACACTGGCCTCCATCCTCCAGCACTGTGGCCCCAATCCAAAATCCCCCCCCCTCAAGCAATTGGTTTTTAGTCTTAAAGAAAGTCCCTCACAGGGTCCTCTCAAAGAGAGGTGTTTCTGCCTGCTCACTTGTACACCAATTTCTGAGCAAAGAGACCATCTTATATACTAATAGTGAACTTATTCTCTGAGCGCTGATCCTTGTGTAGCTAAACCACCTACAAAAGGGAGGGTATCAGCAGGCTTGGGGGAACCCCAAAGTTTATAGAAGTCCCCCCCCCAAAAAAAAATCTAGGGGGAAAATGCTAACGGGAGGGGAGGCAGCCTAAAATGGCCCAGTGAAGATTGGGCATGCAGTGCTGACAGACTGCGGCAGGTGGGGGGAGCAGAAAACCAGGTGGGAGGGCGGTATTGTGGAGAAGAGTATGGCTGTCTGTCTGGAACAGTGAACAGAAGCACTCCACACAGCAACATTCAGTTGCAGCAGGTCCCCCTTTTAAAACTACAGAGGGCAAACTGTTCCTTTCTCTCCAAAGAAGGGGTCCTGTCAGGAGGGCTTTAATGGTAAATCACATGCTTTGCATTCAGAAGCACTCAGGTCCAATCCCTGCGCATCTCCAGTTAAAGAAATAGCTCTCTGGTAGGGAGGAGGGCTGGGAAAGACCCCCACCTGAGACCAGGGGCAGCCTTTGCCTGTCCAAGCAGGCAGCACTGCACAAATCAATGGTCCGACTCAGTACAAGGCTGCTTCAAGGTTGTCTTTGCAGCTCAAGGTCAAAGGACGCCTGCAATCATACCTGGCATTAACACCGCACATTTCAGATCTTCGTATCGCTTCATAGCAATCCTTATAATAGCTATGTATAGCAGGCTAGGGTGATTGTTCCCATATTGTGCTTGTCTGAGCGTGGAAAGCTAAGCAGGGTCAGGCCTGGTTATTACTTGGATGGGAGACCCCTCCTCTAGTTTCCTGCATTGAGCAGGGGGTTGGACTCGATGGCCTTGTAGGCCCCTTCCAACTCTTATCTGTGAAATCTATGAAAATAGCAGTTGGCTCAGGCCACCTAGTGGGCTCAGGCCTAGGGTGAGATTTGAACCCTAGACGTCCTGGCTCACACGGTCATTCATGACAGCACAGCAGCTCTAAGCATTGCTGCTTCCCCAGCAGAACAAACTTTCTTTGCAAATACTGCCAGTGGAAAATGACGGATTACAGAACTAGGACATTTTACTCAAAATAACACATGTCCCACTGAGGCCTGTAACATTTAGAGGCATTCTTTGTGGCAGAAATTTGGCAGCGAAACAAGTGCCATTTCTGTGACATTCAGACTGTAGTGTATAAAGCTCCCCTCCCCTTCACTTGCCCACCTTGAAAACTTCCTTTGGCTCTTCCAAGTGACATCTTTCTCTGAGCTTTTTCTGAATGCTTTCCTTCTCTCTCTCCCCTCCCCCTCTCTCCAAAACTGTCTTGATTTAGCCATTCTTCTCACTAGCATTCTTCTTTTCCCTTCAGGGCCAGTTCTGTGTCACTTGATGGCAATCCAATACAGGCAGTCCCCGAGTTAAGAACGTCTGACTTACAGACAACCCATACTTAAGAACGGACTTCTGGGTTCCCTGGCGCTATGTCGTTTATGTAGAGTACATAGCGTAGTATACTACGCAATTTGAGTAATTTACACCATTTGCATAAATGCCAATTTTCACGTATAGAACGCTATGCTGTCCCGACTTACATACAAATTCGACTTAAAGACATTCTTAAGAACAGAACTCCTTCGTAACCTGGGGACTGCCTATATTCATTCACTGGCTAAACCCCATGAGAATGGAAGGGAGCCTCCATGTCCAGAGGGGCTTAGAGGAAGAGCTGTAGCTCAGGGGTAGAGCAGCTGCTTTGCATGAAGGAGGTCCCAGGTTCAGTCTCTGGCATCACCAGCCAGGGAGAGCTTGGGGGAATTATCTGAAACCCTGGAGAGCCATTGCCAGTCAGTGACTGGATTCAGACAACAGGATAATCCACACTCAAGAGTTGAATGTGGGTTGTTGTTGAACCGTGGGTTGTTGTTGAAATGTGGGTTATCGTGTTGTCTGAATCCAGCCACGATAACAAACCATGGTTGGTTAACCACAAACAACCCACAGTTCACAACCCAACAACAAACCATTGGTTCTCTTCATTGGTTGTTTGTGATTAACCAACCATGGTTTGTTAGCACAGCTGAATTCAGACAACACAATAACCCACATTTTTAACAACAACCCAGTTCAATGACAACCCACACTCAACCATATTCAACCCTTGAGTGTGGGTTATTGCATTTTCTGAACCCAGCCAGTGTAGACAATACTGAGCTAGATGGACCCATGGTTTGACTTGAGATAAGGTAGCTTCCTATTTTCCTAGCTGGGAGTCCATCTCTCCACGTACCAGATGCTGGCGACAAAGTACAGGAGACAGCCATCTCCTATTATGCCCTACTTGTGCACTTCCCAGGAGCATCTGGCTGGCCACTGTGGGAAACAGAAGCAGAGGAGGGATCTTCCTTCCGTATATATGGACTAGCCAGCCTCAGGAACTTGCTGGGTGGCAAAGTAGAGCTGTGAATCACCAAGACAGCTGGCCTAATTTCTGCCACCACATGGGGCTGCATCTGAAAGGGGATAACTAGTGGTGTAGTGGAGCCAGGGCTCACAGCACCAACACTTCTTCATTAGCAGGGATGCAGGCATCACCTGCCATCCCCAGAATTCCCTGGTCCCTCTGAGCTTAGCTGCCTGCAATCCTCACAGGAGCTGTGGGGGGGATGAATTTTCCCAGCAACAATAGATTGTTTCCTGTTGTAATGCAAAGTATTTTGGGGTGACTTGGTCTTGAATGGGCAATTAAGCCTCCTTCGCTTTACAAAAGACCTGCTCCTGGAGGAGATGAAGCCTGGTTTGTTGATATAGATCAGTGTTCTCCAACCTTGGGTCCTGGTTTGTTGATATAGATCAGTGTTCTCCAACCTTGGGTTCCCAGATGTTTTTGGCCTACAACTCCCAGCATGCCCCAGCCAGTGTAGCTGGCTGGGGCATGCTGGGAGTTGTAGGCCAAAAACATCTGGGGACCCAAGGAAGGTTGGAGAACACTGAAGATCAACACAACTGTCTGCAATTGTGGATTCTTCTTGGGGGTGTGGCTATGGGGGCTGTCATGATTTACCACTTCACCACTAGGGATAATTGGTTAATTCACAGCCCGTTCTCTACCCCACCCCCGCAGCTCATATATACCTCCCCCTTTAATATAGCTTTCTCTGTTGTTAAGAGGTGAGATTAATGCATGGTGGAGCACATGTCCTGGAAAGCCAGATCAGGAAACAACACAGACCTCTGCTTAGGAATGCATTCACAGGCAGTTTTCTCCATTCAACTCTGTGAAATGCACCCACAGGCTAGGGGGCTGGTGGGCTGCATCCCTCTCAACACAATTCAAAATCTACTGATCCTGGTTCAGGGCTGAACTAAAACATTTTGCTGCCCGAGGAAAGGACAAGATGACTCGCCTCTCCCCACTCTATATACAGAAATGAAATGGACTGGGTGGAAGCTGATTTTTATTTCAACAGTGGTAACAGGGTAGCATCCTCCAGAGCACCTGAGAGCAGCAGCCTAGTTTAGGGGGTGCAAGCAGAGGCAATGTTAGGGGGTGGCCCACTAGGGCTGAAGCCCCAAATCTTTCATTTGGAGCTCCAAATCTCTGGGAGGCCAACTGCCCCACCACGCTGCTGTTCATGGGCACTTATAGATTTCATAGTATCACAGAGTTGGAAGGAGCCTACAAGGCCATGGAGTCCAAGCCCCTGCTCAATGCAGGAAACTAGAGGAGGGGTCTCCCATCCAAGTAATAACCAGGCCTGACCCTGCTTAGCTTTCCACACTCAGACAAGCTGAGCCAGCGCGAGCCACTTGCTGAAATAAAGGTACGGGGGCCCTGATTTCTGTTGCATCTGACTCCCCTGGATTAGCTGGCTTTTTGCCCACATGCGCTTCACCTCCTGCTGCCCTCCCACAAATCTTTCTGCCTGAGGTTTTTTTTCTGAAATCAAATGCCCTCCTCTTCCCTGTCTATACAAACAGGGGTATCCTGAGGAGAGAGGGTCCTTTAAAGACACACACAGAGACTTTAGAGCATATGTAAATTAACCTATGCAAATATGTGCATTTTTTTTGTCCTGTGGGCCTGAGCACTGGATCTTTTTCAGTACCTAGCACCGCCCCTGGATGCCAGACATGTTGCCTGGCACACACAGCTCTGTCCTCCCATAGAGGGGGATGGCTGGAGGGCTCAGGAAGAACAGCTGGGTGTGTGTGTGTAACTGTTGCCTCTCAGCACTGTCCTGGTTTGACCGCAAAGCTCCTGGGAACCCAGAGACTCTTGCTAGGGAAACAAGCACTCACCTTATTATCCCTGGGGCAGCTTCGGTAGACTCAGCTTTGCTCAGAGTTCCAGGTTCCTGGCAGTGACTTGGAATGAGGCTGAAGATCTGCCAGCCAATGTCTTAGTAAGAGAGAGGGCTCCTATATACAGAATCCCCTGTGGGGCACATGTAGGGAAAACCAATGTCGGGTGCTGTGGAAGGGTTATCTTCATATGTGCAAGCCACTCCTTGATGCTTCAGTGAATGAGCATTGGACATGGGTGTGCATAATGGCCCCATAAAAGAAGCTTTAAGTGTGGCATATGTTGCCTGGTTAGATTTGGGATCTCTTCCATGACATCCAGCTTTAATGTATGCATTTGCTCTGTATTGGACCTCTACCCCATGGCATTAGATTTGGGGCCCAGCATGAGCAGTAGTCCTGGGGACAGATCCAGCCTGCCATCCACAGGTTTGCCAGTGCAGCCTCCAGGGCCTGCCATCAGTGGAGGAAGGGAACACGGAGTACTGAAATCTCTTCCCCCGTCCCAATGTTTATGTGGCACAAAGCCTGCCAGGCCTGCCCACATTATAACATCGTTGAAATGACTAGAATAGAATGAAACGTCAAGTTATATAAGTGCTCTGTATAAGCTCTTGCACAAAGCACGGTACAGAAGAAGGGCAGCCTGCAGTCAGTGTGTAGGCAAGTGCTGTGACAACAATGGGCACGTTCGCACGTCCTGCAAATAAACCATGGTGGGTTGGTTGGTTGCTGAACAACCCACGGTCTGCCTGACAGACGATCTGATTTACCGTGGGTTGTTCACCCCTACTTCCCACTCAGTCCTCCAGCCGACTGATTGACAAGGCGAGACTGCACATAGGCTAATTTGCGCACAGTTGCCAGGGATCAATTACCAAGTTGTCAATTGAAAAGCACCGGTAAAGGGGGGAAAGCAGCAAAAGAAGGTGCACCAAAAGGTAGGGGGACAATATCTCCCCCTTAGCAATGTAATCCTCTCGATTTTAAGTGTTGAACTGACAGTTCTCAGTATCCTCCACCTTTTCAACACTTCCCCGAGTATCCAGCTACTCCAGAAAGGGGAGATGTTAACTACCTCCCCCCCCACTTTTCGTGGCTCCTTTTTGGAGCACTTACTGCTGGGGTTACTGCGGTTCCCTGAAAGTTCTAAAAAACCACACACATAGAAATGTATTTAATGGCTGGGAAGTAAATGGAGGGGAAATGTACACGTCTGCAGAAACGGAGCAGTTAATACAGGCCACAATGGTAGTGCACATGCTTTACACCAGCCTTCCTCAACCTGGTGCCCTCCAGATATTTTGCACTACAACTCCCAGCATGCCTGACCATTGGCCATGCTGGCTGGGGCTGGTGGGACTTGGTCCAAAAGATCTGGAGGGCTCCTGGTTGTGGGAGGCTGCTTTACATGCAGAAGAAAGATCTCAAAGTCAAACCCCAGCATTTCTTGTTGAAGGGCGCTTGCAGCAGAGCTAGGAAGAGGAGGGCAGGGGGTGGGTGGGCTGCAGCTCTGCTCCCAGCCCTCCTCGCCAGGTGAGGTTGGATGGGAAACCAGCCAGGACCAATAGAAATGTCTGTAACACTGTTACCAAGCCTCAAGTGTTGTTCTCATCATCCCTTTATTAATCGAGTGCTTTGTTTACCATTTAGCCCAGTGTTCTCCAACCTTGCGTCCCCAGATGTTTTTGGCCTACAACTCCCAGCATGTCCCCTGGCTGGGGCATGCTGGGAGTTGTAGGCCAAAAACATCTGGGGACCCAAGGTTGAAGAACACTGAAGCCTGTTCTGGAGAACTCAAACACTTGCTCACTATTTTTTGACATTTTTGGTTGGACTAATAAAGGTATCGCCCTACTACAGAGTTATTTATTTTAACATTTCATGCTTAAAATTTAACCTATCTATAATGAATACTTTCCTCAAATCATTTCCTTTTGTTATCTCTTACCCCTTTTAAGTTACCTACCAGGTTTACAGTCAGAATAGGATTATTGTGATCTTTAAAAGAATCACCTTGAGACAGGGGGATCTTGGGTGGGCAGAACTGGGTGGGTCAGAAGGGGAAATTTAAGGAAGCACTACCACTTTTACCAGCAGCCACTGGTGGTTTTTTAACCAGAAAGTTTCCTAGTCTAGAAATAGACTCTCATATTCAAAGTGGTGGCTGGCATGTCACAAATTAAAACCTGTTTTGTTTTTTAATTCTTAGGTGGGGCAAATCAGTGTCCCAGGTGGGCAAATGCCTCTGTGCCCCCTCCTCAGTGTTGTCTGGGAAATACCTCTCTCTGCACCCTTGAGGAGCCACTGCCAGCCAGAGAAGACCGTCATAGATCAGATGGAACAATGGACTGACACTCTCAGTCAGCTTTGTTTGTTCAAGGTTTGCAAACACACATAGCAACTTGTTCATACTATTACATATCTTAAAGGCCAAACTACACATTAGGCACAGCTGCATTTACCTTTAGCCTAACAATCCTTTATTTTTAGCTTGCAAGGCCACTTTAAGAGGGGCAGAAACCGGAGGAGAAGAGCATCCAGTAGCAACAACAAAAAAAGGAGAGAACTAGGTTCTCAGGATGCAAACTTTATTAAATAGAGGAGCCCGACGGATGCGTTTCGGCCTGTGTTTTTTTCTAAGGCCTTCCTCACGGGGTTGTAAAAGAGTCTGCAGATTTCTTGAACAACTGAAGTGTCTTTCACTGTTTTAGTGGCGACTAGAGAGTCACTTTTTTTCGTCACTTTAAGAGGGGGCAATTGAGAGTGGGGAAGTAGTAGGGGGGGCAAAATGCTTGCTCAGGATCCCTCACCCCTCAGCTATAGCCTTGGGAGCTGCATTGTCCTCAGCTACTATCTGTTCACATCTTGGGTAATTGTTTATAAAGTACCTACAACCAATGGGTACACCCCCTCTAGTTTTCAGTCTATTTTCATAAAGGGCTAGCTGATCCATCAGATAGATAGAATGTTTGTCCCAGGGAGAGGATCATAGAGCATCAATATTTAAGGCAGAAAGTCCCAGATTCAGTTCCTAGCAACTCCAGTGGAAAGAGGTGGTGGCAGGGCTGGTACAGATCTCCGCCTGGATTTTGGAGAGCCAAAGTGGGCAGTATGGAGAGCTAGGCAGACCAATGGTCCAACTCAGGGTAAGGCAGCTTCACGTATCTGAGAGCAGAAAGCAGCAGACGCCTTGTCAGAACGATGTGTGTGAGCACAGCATTTCCACAGAGAGAAGGGAAGGAAGCCCCCATTCTGGGATGGTGGCCTGCATGTATCCCGGTGCAAAAGCTGATTAAGAGGCCACAAGATAAGGTGCCTTCAACCTGCATTCCCTCCCTCAGTTGCAGCAAAGTCAAGCCAAGCCTCGCTGCAGTCTGAAAGGGTAGGTAGTGCAAATACCAGGGATGTTGAAAAGTCCTTGGTCTTGAGTCACGAGACGAGTCACAAGTCTTTGGACCCGAGTCTCGAGTCCGAGTCCTTGGTCCAAAATGGTGACTCACGAGTCACGAGTCATGAGTCACTCCCAAAACTGACTCCACGAGTCCCTATTAAAATCAATGGGGTTTCCCCCCAACAAAATAAGGCTGCTTCAGATGTGTGGCTTAAATAAATTCTAGGCACAAGTGTGCCTTTTTATTTCAAAACTCTGCAACTGATTTTGGCAAGAACAGACCAGGCAGCCAAACCCAAAATAACCAGACAGGGAGAGGAGGCAGGGAACCACAAAGCAGGCAGGCAGAGGCCTTTGTCTTGGACAATTCAAACTGTGGAACTGGTTAAGAAGAGACCAGGCAGGCAGAGGAGGCAGGGAACCCCAAACAGGCAGGCAGAGGCAGCCAAAACCAAAATGTCTGACCCTAACCCTAACCCCCCACAACAACACATCAATCAAAATAAATCTCAACACATCATTGGGGCTGCGCTCCTGGTAGCTGTCCATAGTGGCCGAGCAGCGGCGCGCCTCGCTTCCATGCGCTCTTCACCGGTGATCGCGCTCCTCTCCACTCCTTCTGGCACAGCCCAGGGATGTTGAAGAGTCCTTGGCCTCGAGTCCCGAGGCGAGTCTCAAGTCCCATTAAAAATATTGGGACTTGAGTCCGAGTCGAGTCAGAGGGGGGACTCAGTCCGACTCACGAGTTGAGTCCTCAAGTCTGAGTCCCCATCCCTGGCAAATACCAGGGAACTATATTCACACAGAATAGAGCTCCATCGGTAAAACTACTCTATCATTCCTAACTGCACCAGCTGGTCCCATTTCCTTTAATGTTGGTTTCGGTATATGAAGGCTAATGTTCTGGCCCTCAAATCACTCCGCTGTGTTCCCTGGGAACTAAAGACACAGAACGACGAATCCTAAGCACAATCTTTTTTTTAATTCTCCCCCCCCCCCTACTCACACCGTATTCCCCTCCAATGTACACAGCTCTCCCCAGGAAGACAATTTTGTTGTTTTCCTTGGAAGTGTCTTGTTCAAAACTTCCTCCTATAATTTGTGTACAGTCTTTTAGCCTGGCGGTGACTGGCAACTGCCACTGTGAGAAACAGCCCGTTGCCGCTGCAAGGATGCTACTACTGCTGTGAAGAAGTTTACGTTGCTGGCATCCTGATTGGCTTTGATAAAGGCAGGGTCAAAACAGAATAGCCAGGCCGCGGGCGTGGGTTGACCGGGGTTCAAGCCCTTCCCTCCTTGTTGGCTGCCAGTTCTGGCTGGTTGTAAAAAACACTGGGGTTTCTTCGGTGGTAATAACCGAGAGCACGGCAGCCTAATTCCCTGACGAGCCATACACAGGAATATCTCCTACTGATTTCAGTGGAACTTAATTTTAACTAAGTATGCTTTGGCTTGCAGCCTCAATCTATCAAGGGTAAGCCAGTGCAAAGGAAGACAGAGTTCCTGCTGCTTTAACAGTTGTGTAGAACGAGGAATATGGAATCCTGGAAGGTCCAGCTAGTTATACAAGGCTGAGGAAAGCTGCACCCGCTGAAATGCCCTCTGCTACAGCTCTTCAAGGCACAGGGGTCCCAGCCTCTTTGCAGTTGGTCACCCTTGTTAAGGCAGTCCAGCAATCCCGGTGTGTTTAGACATGCCATTGCTTACTATCTACCGCACCAAATGCTTGCAAACAATTCTAAATATGCGCACAAGATCCTCTGCAGATAAGTAGCCGGCTACTCTTTACATTTGCAGTTAGGAACATGGGAACATAGGAAGGTGCCTTACCTATGTTCACATGACATGACAGCCCACCATGCGTTATTTAACCCATGGTGAAGCTACGGTGTGTGTGGGGGGTGTGCAGCTGCCATTTTGATTATGCAACCCCGCTCAGGTTGTTGTCATGCAAACCTGGCAAGCGTAGGTTATGCAAGGGTTAAACAACCCTCGCATAACCCACGCTTGCTGGATTTGCATGACACGACAACCCTCGAGTAGGGATTGGATATGCAGTTTGATGCCTGCAGGCACTGCAATTCGTCTGAACCGGGTCACTGTCTGGCAGTGGCTCTCCAGAGTTTCAGGCAGGAGTTCTTCCAGCTCTACCTGGAGGTCCCAGGGATTGAACCTGGGACCTTCTGTATGCAAAGCATGTGCTTTACTACTGAGCTACGGCCCTTCCCTGAGTTTTCTCCGGAGGCAAGAGCCCCTAATGATCTGGGGGTTCTTTTTCTTGCTTCCAACCTGGTTTCACTTACCCTCAACCCAGTCTCCTTCCTAAGAAGGCCATAAAACATTTTACTACTGCCTGGTTGCTGTCCACATGCATCTATGTGCTGCATCAGAACACATCAATAGCCTAAAGGAAAAAAACTGAGTAACTTAGAGGTGAGGTGCTAGTGTGTGTTTAACTGGGGCTCCCAGCACTCAGGCTCTAGAGCCTTATCTCCTGCACTACTGGTGCTCTGCTTACTCTGCGAGCCTCGAGTTGAAGCCAGCCTTCCCCAGCCCGGTGCCTTCCAGACGTTTTGGACTACAGCATCCCTGACCATTAGCCATGCTGGCTGGGACTGATGGGAGCTGAAGTCCGAAACCTCTGGTCAGCACCAGGTTGGGGAAGGCTGGACTAAGCTTAACTAGGCTGCAGTGCTGGCCAGCCTGGATACTGAGTCAGCTTACGCCAAAAGTCAATCCTGTAAAACCCAAAATTGGTTACCTGCTTGTTCCAGAATCTGAGCAACTCATTTCTAGCATGAGGACTCTGCCCAGCTCCTATTCCCTTTTCCTGATTGCTGCTGTGGAGGCTTCTTCCTAGCTTTGACTGTGCCCCTACCTCTGGCTCTCTGATGATCCTGATTTGCCTGTTTTGAACCATGTCCCTGCCTCTGGCTCACTTGAAACCTGGATGATCTAGAGCCTGACCCCTGCTAATGACGGAGGGTTCCACAGTTTTCCGAGTCTGAGCCCCTGCAAGTGATTCTTGTTTGTCACAGGAATGGATTCTCACTGACTTAAAACCCCTTGTTATGAGGATAAAATGAAGAGGAGGAGGAGGATTATGTAAGCCGCCTTAGGTTCCTTGCAGGAAAAAAGGTGGGGTATAAATATAATAAATAAATAAATACCCTTACCTCATAAAAATAATGTACATTGGCTCTGAATGGTCTTAATTATTGTAATGAGGTACCATTCTGCCCCCACCCCACCCCAGGTTTTCTATACGAGGCATTTATTGTGCACTCCTCAGTCCCTACTCACGGTTGTTTACAGGTTCTTTAGACGACGACGTAACCCTCCAGTTTTGCTTCTGTGTCTAACAAGCACTTCGGTGAGTTTTTTTAGAGCAGGGAAAATGCGGTATTATAAGTAAAAGCGAAAGGAAACACTTTTTCCACGTGTGTAATTGCGCTATTCTGCTACAGCCCATCGCCACCTAGAGGTCATTTAGTGGAAAAGCAGGAAAGGAAACGTTCTTCCTGTAGTGCTCAGATCTCAGTTCTGCAATGAAACTGAAAATATTAATAGCAGATTAACAGCCTCATGTAGAAAAGCTCAGACTGGGGAGGGAGAAGGAGGTAGCACAGAGAATGTGCAGAAGAAATAAACTTATGGACTAGATCTTGCCATGGCTGGCATTGTATTATCATATATGCTACTGTGATGGCCAGTCCAGAGCTGCAGGTGGGAGTAGCTGAATCTAGTCTTGGGACAGAACTCCCCCACCCCCAGGTTAGAGCAGCCACTTATGAATTAGCCACTGCGCACAATTGCTAGAGTTGGAGGTCGAAGACCAGCAGGGCAAAGTACTGTTTTCAGCTGAAAAGGGCAGAAAGTTAGGCTTCTGGTGTTTATACCAGGCCTGGCCAGTCCAGAGGCTTGGGGCTTTCTGCCAATTACAGGGGTTCATACCGAACTCTCCTATTCACTTCTGAGCCTCTGAGGCCTCAACACCCATAGTCCTAGGTAACTCGCTAAGATAAGCCCCATGACAGAAGCCCAGCCAAAAAGGTGCTCTACTGCTTGCTGTATTACCAAACACTTCATGTGTTTTGGTTCTGGACCAACTAGTTGGCACTAAACTTGTCCTGGTGGAGATTAGAACAGTGTGCCTTAGGCTTCAGAGTTATTCTCACAGTACCAATCAGTGGTTAGGTGCAGTGTGAGAAAGAGCACACACACAAATGGGTACAGAAATATCTAGCTCCAGGCCTGGCCTCTGCTTCATGTGCACAAGGGCTAGAAACCTTCCTTTAAAGAAAGGAACGTGATTTTTCACACTACATACACAGTATCCCAGTTGTAAATAGTGATGATGCACCTCCCTGGTGCTGTGCCTGAGTAAATTTATTAGAAAAAAGGATTAAGGGCATAACCCTATGCATGTTTTAGACAGAAAAAAAAAAGTCCTACAACTCTCAGCATTCCCCAGCTAGCCATGCTGGCTGGGGGATACTGGGAGTTGTGTAGGACTTTTTCCTGTCTAAACATCATGGGATTGCGCTCGAAAAGAAAGTCCACCACAAGGCCAAAAATTAACCAATCTTCTCACGTGCAGTACATCTGAGATGTCTGGGTACAATGAATCCCAGTTGTCTCTTATGCACCACCACATGTGTGGGAGTATCCGAGCGAGGCTCCCTTGCCTTGCCCTCTTCCTGGAATGGCCGGAATGTTCTGTGCTGCCACCCCGGTGAGTATTATAAAGCTGAGGGGAGGTGGGTGCAGGAGTGCCTTACCTACGTATGTCGGGAGAGGCACTGTGTGCAGAGAGACCTCTAGGCTTCTCTACAGTACCCCTAGTGAGGCTGTCAGGAGTACGCAGGTGGCCTCTGAGGTGAGACATCAAGGGCTGTGACAAGCCGAGGCCTCTAAGCCCCGCCATGCCCACAATGGCACTGGGTTTCTTCAGGGCTCTAGAAACCTTGGGGAAGGCCCTTGGACCTTTTGGGGCCTATTTCAGAGCTGAGGTGTTTGACTTGGGCTCTGAAATGGGTCGGAAAGACACAGACATGGTGGTCTGACGACCAGAGCTGGACTCAGACCAGACCAGCACCATCACTACTTGTAAACTACTTTTCCTCATCTCTGCAGAGCAAGGGTGTTGAAGCTCAGGACTGCGGGCAAAATCTGGCCGTGCTAGCATCCCAATCCTGCCCTCATGGCCAGGCCCCGTTTCCCCTGACTATCATTTGGTGGTTGCCGGGCCTTTTGCGTGGTTTCGCCCCCATTCTAAAAGGTTGAAGTGCCTCTCCTAATAAGGCCTAGTTAGTAGCAGTAAGGGCTGTAATCTAAAATATGCTGGCATTTTTGGCCCTACCCTTTTGCCTTTGGCCTCACCCATCACTGGAATGTGTCCTCGGCCCCCGGTTCCTTAACCTTTGGATCAGCAGAACCCAATTGGTTACCCTGTATCATAAATAGCATTCCTGAACTGCCTTTTTGGCTTTTTTTATATTTATATGCTTCCTCTTCCTGCACCCCCCCCCCCAATCTATTATTGAGGAGTTATCTGTGTTTCCATTGTCTCCAGTATAGTTTGCATTCCCCCGGCCCCATCTATCATAATGAGCTGATGATTCAGCCTCTTGATGTCTTGTGAGATATCAAACCATAGAGCTAAGGAGAGTCCCTGAATGGGAGGTTCTCACTGCATGATCTAGCTACCAGCTCCACCTCCCCTGCTAATGACTCCTTCATTTATTATGAGGAGGATTTCCAAATGTCTAATAGTTTGGTGTGGGGCGGTGGTTGAGGAAGAGTGAACTGCGATAGGACAGCTTGGGGTGGAGCCCTTTTCAAAAAAAGGCATGTCATCGACACAGGTATAATTGGTAACCTATCCCTACTCTCTACCCCTCTCATGCTCCATCTTCCCTGATGAGCTCTAATCAAATTAATTGTGTACAGGCATACCTCGTTTCATTGTGCTCCGCTTTATTGCGCTTCACAGATATGGCGGTTTTTACACATTGAAGTCAGCAGCCATCAACATCGAGGCAAGACCCTCCACCAGCAAAAAGATTACAGCTCGCTGAAGGCTCAGATGATGGTTAGCAATTTTTTTTTAGCAATAAAGTATTTTTTAATTAAGGTATGTACATTGTTATTTTTTCCCTCGCCGGATCGTCACCTTGAAGTGGTGAGTGGGCTTGCGTGTTCCGATGAATCCTGTGAGCAATGCCGTCGGGAGCTATGTACTCCCAGTAGGGTCACCCATGGCGGTAAGGTCCGGGGAGAGGAACCAGACAAAGAACGATCCAAAACATAAAGTCCTCAACGGCAGAACAGGCGGAAGATAATTAAACCTAAATTACAACGGCTGTGAAGGCGGATGAAGGCTGCAGCAGAGAATGGTTTTCCAATCGTCAGGGTAACCGTGCCATTGGATCTCTGCCGTACTCTGTCAAGTTTGTGTGGTGATTCGTTGTGCACCGATCTCCCCACATAAAACAGTTTCACGCACAGGCGTCTTCCAAGCCAACCCATCCAACCCAACCCAACCCAACCCAAACAAACAAACAAAAAAAAGTCCCATGGCGACTGGCGAATGGCAACGGGGGCAGGACTGTGAATCTGGAAGCCCCTAGTCATGGACCAGCACATGGGCGGTGGATGCAGACTCAGTCGCCCTGTTCAAGGAACGAGGTAGTCGAGCAGCTCGGCAGCTGTATCCATGACTGAGCAGCCCTATTTAGGATCCACTCTGCTCACCCCGTATGGGGAGGGGGCTAGAAAAGGTGCCCTAAACATAGTCTACCTCTTTCTCCCCTGACTGGATTACCGCGTCCAGTGGGGTCACCATTTTAGCGGTCGAAAAAGACATTTGAACTTTGGAACATGGAATATACGGACATTGCTGGATAACATAGATAGTGAACGCCCTGAGCGTAGGACTGCTATTATTGCAAGGGAGCTGAGACGGTTTAAAATTGACATAGCAGCACTTCAAGAAACTCGAAGGGCAGGAGAGGGACAGCTGAAAGAAGAAAAATGAGGTTATACCTTCTTCTGGAAAGGACTACCTGAGCAGGACCGACGAATACATGGTGTAGGCTTTGCCATCAAAAATGAACTAGTGAACTCTTTGTCAGAAGTTCCTACTGGCATTAACGAACGCCTGATAACTCTTCGATTAAAGCTCGCCAATAACCAACAGGTAACTATTTTGAGCGCTTATGCACCAACATTAGATGCTGATGATGACATCAAGGAAAGTTTTTACAGCCAGTTGGACACTCTCCTGTCAGAGATACCTAAGGAGGATAAAATTATCCTCCTGGGCGATTTTAACGCAAGAGTCGGGCGTGACTTTGATTTATGGCCAGAAACTATTGGAAAAGACGGAGTAGGTAATAGCAACCCGAACGGACTCTTACTTTTGTCTATATGTGCAGAGCATAATCTCACTATCACAAACACGCTCTTTCGACAAAAGAATAAGTTTAAAACATCGTGGCAGCACCCACGGTCAAAGCACTGGCATCTTCTGGATTATGTAATTGTCCGTGTTAGAGATCGCCGCGATGTACTTCTTACTAGGGCCATGGTGAGTGCCGACGACTGCTGGACAGACCACCGACTAATCCGGTCCACAATGGTTATCAACATTGCTCCCCAACGTAGGCTTCAAGGAAGGAAACCAAGGCGTAAAATGAACATCCAAGTCCTTCAAGATCCTATTAAGCAAACTCGTCTTCAATCACTTCTTAAGGAACATCTACCTACGGAACCTCCTGACAACATTGAGGACCATTGGTCTAAGCTGAAAACCTCCATTACTGCAGCTTGTGAACAAACTATTGGATATGAAACTAAGAAACATCAGGATTGGTTTGATGAAAATGACAATGAGATTAAATATATAATTGACCAAAAAAGGAAAGCCTTCCAAATATGGCAAAATGATATTAACTGCGCTGCCAAGAAAAAAACCTACGCTAGCGCAAAGGCTGAGGTCCAAAGAAGAACAAGAGAACTTAAGAACGCTTGGTGGAAAAAGAAAGCTGAAGAAATTCAACAACTTGCAGAATCTCATGATGCACGGGGCTTTTTTAAGGCCACAAGGGCCATTTATGGACCAAAAACCTATGGTACAAACCCTTTACAATCAAAAGATGGCACCAAACTCTTAAAAGACAAAGAGTCTATTGCACTGCGTTGGAAAGAGCATTATTATGACCTTTTAAATCGTAAATCTAAGGTGGATAATGAGATTTTTTCGCAAATCCCGCAAAAACAAATTAAAGAGGAACTTGCAATACTCCCCACTTTGGATGAAGTAAAAAAAGCCATTAATCAAATGAAGAACAACAAAGCTAGTGGACCAGATGGGATTCCTGCTGAAATCTTTAAAGAAGGGGGCCCCGAACTTGTACAACATCTTCATAAACTCATCAAAAAAATCTGGATAAGAGAAGAGATCCCAGAAGACTTCAGGGATGCCATAATTATCACCCTCTTTAAGAAGGGTGATAGAACAGACTGTGGAAACTATCGGGGCATTTCTCTCTTAGCAACCGCAGGTAAAATATTTGCTAGGATTCTCGCAAACCGTCTTCTATCTATTTCAGAAGAGATCCTCCCTGAAACTCAATATGGTTTCCGCCCCTCTAGAGGGACAGTAGACATGATTTTTACTGCACGTCAGCTCCAAGAAAAATGCCGGGAGCAAAATCAACCCCTTTATATGGCATTTATCGATCTGGCTAAGGCCTTTGATACTGTAGACCGTACAGCTCTCTGGACTATCCTTATGAAAATTGGATGCCCCAATAAATTTGTGAATATCTTGCGACTTCTCCATGACAACATGACGGCAACGGTTTTGGACAACAACGGCTCTCATGGTGCTCCATTTAAAGTGGGATCAGGTGTTAAACAGGGATGTGTTATTGCCCCAACATTATTTGCCATTTTCATCGCCATGGTTTTACATCTTGTCAAGGGGAAACTTCCCACCGGTGTGGGAATTATATATCGAACAGATGGAAAGCTTTTCAATCTCAGCAGGCTGAAAGCAAAAAGTAAGGTAATTACAACCTCCGTTGTGGAACTTCAGTATGCTGATGATAATGTGGTCTCCGCACATTCAGAGGACGATCTCCAAACTATCCTAAATGCTTTTGCAGAAGCATACGAAAAACTTGGTCTCTCACTTAACATCAAAAAAACCAAAGTGCTTCATCAGCAAGTGCAAGCCAACCCTTTGGCGATGCCATCTATCCAGCTTGGCGGGACAATACTGGAAAATGTCGATCATTTTCTCTATCTTGGCAGCTATCTTTCTGTTACAGCTAACATCGACAGTGAAATCCAGCATCGTCTGAGCTCCGCAAGTGCCGCATTTTCTCGAATGAAACATAGAGTGTTCGAGGATCGGGATATTTGTAAGAAGACCAAAACACTGGTTTATGAAGCCATTGTATTACCAACTTTATTGTATGCCTGCGAAACATGGACTATCTATAAACGTCACTTCCACCTCCTTGAAAGGTTTCATCAACGTTGCCTCCGGAAAATCCTGCAAATTACTTGGGAAGATAGGCGAACAAATGTCAGTGTACTGGAAGAAGCAAAGACTACTAGCATTGAAAAAATGATCCTTCAACGCCAACTTCAGTGGACCGGTCATGTTGTTCGAATGCCTGACTGCCGCCTCCCAAAGCAGTTACTTTACTCCCAACTCAAGGATGGAAAGCGGAATATCGGTGGTCAATATAAGAGGTTTAAAGATGTTCATAAGGCTAATCTAAAAAAATGCAATATAAACATCGAAAACTGGGAAGCTCTGGCCCATGAACGATCTAAATGGAGGTTGGCCTTTCACAAAGGTTCGATGGACTTTGAAGAAGCCCGAGTGCAAGGTGAAAGGGAGAAACGTGCTAAGCGAAAAGCACGTCAAATGAATCCTTTACAGCACCATCTTCCATCTGGCAACCTGTGTCTTCACTGCGGGAAGCTGTGTGGATCTAGAATTGGCCTCCACAGTCACTTACGGACCCATCGCTAGAGTCTACACAATCTTCTTTAGAATTTCCTCCTTTTATCCCGGAAGACAATCTTACTCGGTCACGAGTGATCGCCTGATGATGATTGTTATTTTTAGACATAATGCTATTGCACACTTAATAGACTACAGTATAGTGTAAACATAACTTTTACATGCACTGGGAAACAAAAAAATCCATGTGTCTCGCTTTATTGGGATATTCGCTTTATTGCGGTGATCTGGAACTGAACCCGCAATATCTCCGAGGTATCCCTGTACAGGCAGTCCCCAGGTTACAAACGAGTTCCATTCTTAAGAATGTCTTTAAGTCAAATTTGTATGTAAGTCGGAACAACATAGCGTTCTATATGTTAAAATCAGCATTTACGCAAATTGCGTATAAGTATGGGTTGTCTCTTAAGTCAGACATTCTTAACTCAGGGACTGCCTGTACTTGTAAAAGAGGATGCTGGATACCTGCTGATTTCAGATCTACTAGACTGAGAGCTAGTGATCACGACCTTACAGCAGGCCAATTCTTTCTTTTAACCAGTCAGTAGCCAATCACCTTCAAGCATGGACATGACTTATAACTGCAAGCTGTTCCTAGAATCACTGTCACCAGGCAATAGATGCCTGGTGACAGAGCCTTGTTATTGTAAAATATTGTGTAAGTAGCTCAAAACCTGTGGGATGAAGTGAAATGTTCACTTCAACAGCTTAGGTCCAACAGCTAAGTAAATGTATCTGGTGAAGTTGGCACTGGGCCACAAAAACTTATGCCATACTACAGTAATACCTTGGATTGCAAGTAACTTGGTTTGAGAGTGTTTTGCAAGACAAGCAAATTTTTAAATATTTAATTTTTTTTTACTTGATATACAAACGACGTCTTGCAATACAAGTACTGTAGTACGGCTTAAATTAAAAATCTCTGTACAAATTTTTTTGGGGGGATTTCATTTTGATATAAGAGTGTTTTGGATTACAAGCACGTTTCCAGAACGAATTATGCTCTCAATCCAAGGCATGACTGTACATTTGTTAGTCTTTAAGTTGAAACAATACTCTTTGTTGTTGTAGATCAGGGTCACAGGGTGGGAAAGCACAGGCCCGGGGCCCAAATCCAGCCCACTCCCCCTTCCCCTGGAATCGGCCATCTAGATGTTTCTGAGGGTGAGGGGAGAGCAGCAGATATCCTATTTGCCACGCTTCTCCCGCCGTACATAGGATACCCGCCTGCAATCCAGCTTTGGAGGGTTGCGGGCCCCCTCATTGGATTGTGCTGTTACTCAATTAATGTGAAATTTACTGTTGCCCATTTTTGTTTCTTATGAGAAAATATGGACATACTCTGTTCATAATAGGTGCTCTACTTATTAAGCTCCTAAAATACAAACTATCCATTGAAAAGAAGTGGTGAATGGATAGAAAACCTAGTTTGAAAGAATTACAGAGCTAATTAATTATTTGAAGTGAACACTTGAAATGTGATATAAAATATGCTGAGGATTATTATTTTTAACAAAATTGGAAAGTCTACAAACAAACAAACAGATTAAAGAGAACAGGAAATAGTTATAGGCAGAAGTAATTCTTTACAACAAGGTTTTATTTTATTTTTCTTTGACAAAAAAACCCATTAAAGTTTTACAGATTTGTAAATTTTTTTGTGGTTTTATTTTGGATCCAAACAAGCATTTATGTTACAATATATCCACCTCATCTACATGCAGCGCTGAACGCATTATCTGGCTTTGGATGAGGTGCCCTGATGCCACCTCAGGGAACTGATACCCAGCTGCTTCTATGAAGCCCACTGACTAGCCAGAAGCTTCACACTGAGGGAACCACAACGGGAGGGCTGTATGGTGGTGCCCAGCTGAATGCGTGTCAGCACAGCATCAAAAAGATAGAACAGAGTGCAGCCTCCATTTTGTGTTCGCTGGTCTTCCTGTCAAATTGAGATGAAAATGGCTTCAGGCGCTCATGTGAGGCTTGGTACAGCTACCTGCCTCAGGTTACCAGATCAGTCTCCATTTGCTATCCATTAATTGGTGTCATTTCAGTTCACCTCTGCATTAGGCCTCTAATGAAGCCAGGTTTGGTTTATCTCAATTCTTATGTAAAATGGATCCCCCACCCCTTCTTCCTTTTCATGTAGCTTAAGTGGAACTGTTTTCCAAATCATGCCCTGTTGTAATCTGCCCCCTCCCTGGGAAATATGCTAATTCCCTCCTCCAGTTGTGCACTGGCTATGTTGAAGTGTTGCTGAGGGTCATACTGATTGTCTACGGGGGCAGCTTTTAAACCAAATCCCCTCCTTTTCAAAATGCTTTTGAGCCACAATTCTTTGAACTTGACAGCAGGCTGAGAGCTTAGCAGCAGAAAATAGTTTGGCAAATTGTAAACCCTTTTTAGGCCATGAAATATAATACAATTAGAAATAATGTTAATCCCAATACTTCAGAAACAAAAACTAGGATGTGGTCTGAAATTGGAGCCTCAAGTCATCTTTTCCCCTTGTAGGCTGCCTCTTCCTTAGCTTTTTCACTTATGGAGTTTTGCAGATACATACATAATTTTCATTTGCTTTCATCCTATATTTGAACCCCTTGCCTTCATTATCTTCCCAATACTCATTAGCCCCAAATTCAACTCTACCAACACTGTATTGAATGTGACTGCTAGTCCCAGATTGGGATGTGCATCCCCATCTCAGCATCAGTTGCACATGCACAGATCCCATGATGGATCATGGCACAAGTATAAAAATATAAGCAAATCCTTTGGAAGCAAGAGTTTAGATTAACTCTAAACTGCAAGGAAGCCTTGCAGTTTAGATTAACTTTATACAGGCAGTACCCAGGTTACGAACGAGCTCCATTCTTAAGAATGTCTTTAAGTTGAATTTGTATGTAAGTAGGAACAGCATAGCATTCTATATGTTAAAATAGGCATTTACGCAAATTGCGTAAATTACGCAAATTGCGTAGTATACTACACTTTGTACTCTACGTAAATTACGTAGTGCCAGGGAACCCAGAAGTCCATTCTTAAATATGGGTTGTGTGTAAGTCGAATGTTCTTAACTCGGGGACTGCCTGTATATGTAGTTTCCTCATGTATCTGACTCACTAATAAAACCATCTCGTATGGCAGAATATGTTGTCTCTGGTGCAATACGCCACAACTTTAGCAAATAGGGACAACTTTCTTACCTATGCTAAATTTGCCAAAATTTACTGGGATGGTAAATTTACAAGGATACCACGAAGGTTAGAAAAAGTCTACTGTAAATGTCCATCACCCATTAACTCAAATGTGAAAACTCTATTTCCAGATTAGGAACCACATTGACACATTTTTAAAAATCAATTAATTGCACTTAAGTCCTGCTGAAATTGTCACAACTAAATTAAGTCCCTTTGCATTTAACAAAGGATTTAGGCATGACCAACCTTTTTGTGGATTGAGAGCATTTAGTTTTACTAAAATCAGAGACAAGGGCATTCTTTCCCACACACCCCTTTTCTTCCCCCTTTTTAAAAATGGTCTTTTGATATATATTTTTTCTCCCAGTGGTTTGTTCCCATGAATCTTTTTGCCTGGCTTCCAAACTAACATGTACAAGGTAGAGATCCCAAAGATCATCATACTAGGTATAGAATTAGAAGTTTGAAGGGATACATTTCTTCAGGTGGGAGAAGCCAATGAAACCATGAACATTCTCAGAAGGGCTTGACCAAAGCGTGATGACACAAAGAGAAAATGCTTCAATATCCAAACCATGCATTTAGCTGAGGTTGCAACTCATGGAAGTGATGCATTCCACCCAAAGACTGGGATGCACACAACTTTCCTGACTTGCTGTTCAACATCACTTCCTCTGTTAGTAAAGCGGGTAGTTAGCATGCGGATGCCTTGGGGTGCAAAGCCTGGTGGGAGGAGAGATCAGGAGTGAGTCCTTATAGGTGGTGGTGTTGGGAACCCCAAGGTATGTAATTCTGCATTTTGAAAAGGGCTTCCTATCTTCCTGCAAAACTAGTGAAAGCCAAAAGCCATACATAATCCTGCCTCTGAATGTTGGTAGCACAGAGTAGCATGCA
This sequence comes from Shinisaurus crocodilurus, assembly GCA_021292165.1. Taxonomy (NCBI): domain Eukaryota; kingdom Metazoa; phylum Chordata; class Lepidosauria; order Squamata; family Shinisauridae; genus Shinisaurus; species Shinisaurus crocodilurus. Next base: position 139,607,419 of record CM037877.1, on the reverse strand, counting down.
GGCGCAAACCAGCTAAGAGTCAGGCTGAAGGGAAGCAACTCTAGAGGGAAGTGGGAATTGAGCACATGATAGGACATGCACTCAGAGCTCACTTCCCCTCTATACTACCCTCTAAACTGCAAGGGGAAACATACCCTCATACTTTAAAAGGAGTAGGGAGGGGAATTGGCCTTGGAGAATATTCATCCCTGAAGCTCAGTTTCTGTGCATGAGACCCTAAGCAGCAGGCCACTGCAGTGATTGTCATCTCTGGAGCTGACTCCATGAAGCCAAATCCAGGGAGACCTGGTTGGCACATAATGCTAACCCATGGTTTATTTAATCCATGGGTTGTTGAATTTTGGGTTGTTGAGATGTGTGAACCCAGCTGCGAGAAGCCGTAGTTCGTTGTTGGGTTGTGAACTCTGGGTTCTTTAAACCATGGGTTGTCATTACATGTGAACCCAGAACCGTGGGTTGTTCATAGGTTGTTTCACCAGGCTATAGAGGTGGTGGGAAAGCATCACATTTGAGATAGTCAGGGAGGGAGCAGGTGAAGAAAGAGAGAAACAAACCACCTAGGTTTTTGAGAAAACAAACTGTGGTTCGTTTGACTGTCTGCTAGACAAACCCTGGGCAGGGTAACAAACCATGGGTTAAATAAACCACGTGTTGGCATTATGTGTGAACCAGGTCAACATCACAGTCCCTCCGCTCAAGCTGGGTGCTCCCTGTCAGGAGAGAGCCACCACAGGCAGCTTCACAGCTCGAGCAGATTAGCTGTGACTCCTGAGTCTGTGCTCTTAGGGGAACCAGCTGACCTCTAGTGTTCTCTACCTTGAGTGAAACCAGCAAAGCAAAGCTACATTCCAGCTCCAATATATGACAAGGCATAAGACTAGCAATTATCTAGTTAATTAGAAGCCCTGAGTTCCAACTGTGTGCCACTTATTTAACTGTAGGTGAGTACAACAAACATTCCGCTTAGGTTTTTGGGGTAAGAGACTGCACAATCTCTCTTCTGTCACTTGGGAACTGAGAGCAAAAGTTAAGCTTTCGTATAAGAAACCTCTAGATCAGCACCCAAACCAGTGCCATCCAGATGTGTTAGACTACAACTCTCATCATTCCGAGGTTGCAGTCCAACACATCTGGAGGGCACCAGGTTGGGGAAGGCTGCTCTAGATTGTGGGCTGAAGTGATCTTAAACTTGAAATACAAGGTTCTTCACACACCCTAAAAAGATAGATGTATTTTAAAAGTCTTATATAAATTTCATAGCACACTTGCTGGTCTCCATAATCAAAGAGGCATATCAGTGAAAGAACATTAAAATCAGCAGGAAACAAGGTTGTCCTCTGCTGTTTTCCCCTCCCACCCAAATACACACAAAAAGGAACAGCTTCCCTACGGCTCAACTCTGTTTTATATTAACAGAAAGCATGGCTTGTTATTGGAAATCATTTTGCATTTAGAAGCTCAGCTCATCCCTTTATAACATGTGGTGGGGCGGGGGGCTCAACACTACTGCCGATGGTTTCTCAGGTGACCATTACCTTCTTTCTCACATTTGTGTCTTGGGGAGGAACATATTTGCAAAAGGTGCAGGAGAGTCAGGGAGATGTAGTGGGTAGAGTGATTGCTGGGAGGGTGGGGGGAGACACCATGTATGCCATCATGAGTTTCTTAGAAGAAGAGCAGGATGAAAATAAAAATAAAAACAATCTGATCTGCTATCATGGAAAATGAGAGATACCACTTGAAATCCAGATCACTGAAGGTGCAACCACATCATGAGGCAAGCAGACCCTTTCCCCACCTACTAATTATTCCCACAGACATTTTATATCTACCATTTCCTCCCCAATAGCCATTGTGGCTGAGGATGATGGGAGTTATGGTCCAACAGGCTGGGGAAGGCTAGCATGCACACGCATTCCTTTTGTCCCATTGTCACTCTGAAAACCCTGTTTGAACTGAACCAATCGCTACAAAACTCTGTAAGGCCTATTGGACCAGCTCTGCAGGGTTTTGTATTGCTTCAAAAACCTGCTTGACCCAAAGTGACAATCGGATGAAAGAAGTGAGTGAGTAAGGATGCCACAGGTAACAATGCTTTTGTCATACCAGTTTGTTATGAAACAAAGACAATTCTTTTAAAAAGAATTGCCAGGTGGGGTGGGAGCTACTGAGGTAGAGAAATTTTGTGAAGGAATTTTGAGAACTTTGTATGGAAATCGAGTAAACTATGAGTACAGGGTCTGTGCTGACCATTTCAACTGTCCCAAGAGGATGGTACTAAGTGTTTGCACACATTATGTTAACATAGCCTTTGAGCCTCTTTCATGCTGTGTGCTCTTAAAACTGCTGTTAATATGGACAAGAAAAGGGCCATTTAAAAACTAAATAAGCATTTTAGCCAATGTAGGTATATCATATACAAATTTCAGATACAAGATAAGCAAAGTCAGATTTATCATTTTATCTGTAAGTGAAAACGGCCTAAAGTCAATCTGCATGCTGGCCCTGTAGTCAGATGACAGAGATGCATTCCCTTGTCTGGTGAGACAGGGCAGTCCTGAGAGATTGGGGAAGGAAGTGGAAAGTGAGTGTTGGCTGGGAGGCAGCATTTAGGGGCTAGAGGCAGCTGGGCCAAGGAGAATACCCCCAGAACTTCACTGCATGCCTGGAAACTGTGTCAGGGGAGGAGAAGGAAAACTGGGGGCTCTTTTAGCCTTCAGCCTGAGCAGTAGCCCCGAGTCAAGAATCCTGCACTCCGTAAAAACCTTCCATGCCTCTCTTCTATAACTGAAGATATCCTGGATTAGGCCTCGGACCTTCTTCATGCAAAGAATGTGCTCTACCACTGAACAGTGATCTTTTCAGGTTTGGGGGAAGACAGCAGCTCAGTGGTAGAGCACAAGCTTTGCATACAGAAGGTCCCAGGTCCAATCCCTGGCATCTCCAGGTAGGGCTGGAAAAACTCCTTCCTGAAACCCTGGAGAGCCACTGCCAGTCTGTGTAGACAATATAGAACTAGACAGACCAATGGTTTGACTTGGTATAAGGTAGCTCCTCCTATGTGCTTCCAAAAGGCAGCAGCCCCTGAAAAGGATAAACATACCTACTGCACTACCATCCCCCATGTGAGAGTTATTAGCAAGAAAAACAAATGAGTTTAGGCAGATGGCTGCTGTGCATAACCCACCGGCCAAACATCAGCACTGCCGAGCAGCCGCTTCACCGCCAGCCAGCTGCTTTCAGGTCACTATTGCAGATCGCATTCTGTGGTCGCTCTGTAAAAGTGTGGCCTTTCCTACCACTCCTCTCTGGCACTGGAGTGGCAGAGGCATCTGTTAGCAGCTTGGGTGCATTGCATGCAACCAAGCATGGATCCAGAGGGGTGAATACGATAGCAGAAAAAGATGGGATATTCTCATACCATGCTAGGACTGGCCCAGCAAATGAAGCAGAGCACACACTGCACAGAGGAAATTTATGCTAGACAAATATCAACTCCATGCTGGAATGTAGCCACAGAAGAGTTGCATTAGATATTTTGTTTGTTTTTTTGCTTGAAATATTGCAGCTTCTGTAGAAAATCCTGCTTATATCTTTCTGCATATGCAACCAGCTATAAAAGTCTTGTAGCACTAAAATCTGCCTTACTCATTAGCCACTAGCCCAAGACTGATTCTTCAACTCAAGAATCTTTAGCAGCTGCTTACTGTCACCCATTAAATAGGTCTAGATCTGCTTTGGGATCCAGTGCTCTTCCAGAGACTGCTTGCTGTAGAAGATTGTGGCTGTTGGCCTGTTCCTTCATCCCTTGTGAGGTAGGGAGGCTATTACCAGCATCTTTTGGGATGTCTTCTCCCAATTGAGTAAAATTGCCCTTTTGCTTCACCTGCTATTCATTCTTTCCTTTGCCCTCTTACCTGGGTTTTTAATTTGTTTTCTAGTAAAACCTCCTGTGGAGACAAAAGTTTACAAATCGAGATGCCAACTGAACTCAGTATTCCAGGAAGGATGAGTAAGTAATGAACCACCCATCCTCCAGTTCAACGAGCCTCCTGCCCTCGAAGCTGAGGAAAGGTCTGCCCAAATAAATGAGAGGAAGGAAAAAATAACACCCTACACTGAGCACCTTGGTTAATTGAAAGCATATGCCACTGGTTGTCAGGTGGAGTTTGCTGATGACCTGTATTTTAAGGGGCATCATTAAGAATATACGAAGAGCCCTGCCTGTTGGATCAGACCAAAGGTACATCTAAAACCGTTCTCACATTGGCCAGCCAGAGGCTGGCTTAATTTCAAAAGTTGTCTGATGCCTGAGCTGTCACAATCTCATGGAACACACATGTCCAATGGCAGCAGGCCCTCTCCTCCTGGCACTACCAAAATTTAATCAAGGTATGGTAAAAAAAAAATAAAGAAAAATGCTTACTTGTGAGGAAAATAAAGAAGCACCAAGGCTCTGCATTAAGCCCTTACTGCTGGGCTAGGTGGTGCCAGCTTTATTGTACAGCTTGCTTATTGGTGTGGTGGGGCAGATACTTCCAGGTCCAAGATTAGCATCTGCAGAATTTAGTGCCTCTGTAACTAGCTGTATAATATAAGAGATATTATACAGCACCAAAGAACTCCCATAGGACAAGATGCCTCCTACCTCTGGGGGAAGAGAACATACAGCCTTGGTGCTAGTATACAACAGCGTGTTAAAATAAATCTCTGTATGTGTGCATGTTTATATATGCAGCATATAAATACACACACACGTACGCACACATACTTTCTACATATTCCAAACTCAGAATATAAATGTATGTCTGAGAATGGTGGGTTACATACATTTAGTGCAGCAATGGTCCTCTCTTTGCTCCACCCTTACCCCATTCACCATGGTACAAAACACTTGGTTTGGTTTCACACGAATGAAACTCTGATAATCACCACGTGTTGTCGCCACTGCCCACTGTGTCTCCACCCGGTCTTCCCCTCACCACATCCTCTCTTTCAGTTGTGTCACAAGATTTGTTTTTTGGTGATCTCCACCCTGGAGCTGCAGCATGTGACCTTTACATGCTGTGACCTCCACCCTGGAGACGCTCTGGATAAATCTCTCAGCCATACCCATCCCATTGGCTGAATTGTAGGAGGGATCACCAAAGGAGACAAGGTGGTCATCTCAATGGATTAACTACGTGCACCCCAAACCACCACCATCTTTCTTTCTTTCTTTCTTGGGGCGGGACTAGTAGTCTCTAGGGGCAAAGTGATATAAAAAAACCCTTTAGTATCCATCTTGTTTCCTGCTATGCTTCTTTAGCAACTTCTGCTTCATCTTGGGCGCACACTCTTGGCTTTTCGGGGGGATGGAGCCCCATGTGACGTTTGGGATGAAGGTAGCTGTTGCCATGTTTCACTCTCATGTAACAAGCAGGTGCACCTGTGCTGGGTCCATGGCTGCAGAAACTAATCAAATGCTTCTCTGTGCAATTAAAAAAAGGAGGTCAAAGAATCAGTGGGTTGGACTTTTCTTTTCTTTTTTTTTTTTTGCACAAAGGCTTGGTTTCTGCTGCATTTGATTTCTGTTTCATTTATTTCATTTCATTTCCAATGTGGCAAACAGCGCGTCAGAGGAGAGCGAGGAGGGGAGGCAGCCTCTAGCACTTGTCATCTTCTTCCGTATCACTTAGTACGTCAATGCCGATGCTGGCACTGCACATCACCCCTTGTGATGCCCCTCCTCTCCTCCTCCTCCGGTAGTGCCCATTGGGCATCTGCCAGCTGTGCCTCGAGCGAGGGCCTGATGCAATCGTGTTGGAGCGGCCAAGGCTGGTGGCCACAGCAGCCTCAAAGGTGAGTGTTTCCTCCTCACCACAGTCTGAAGCGTGGGAGTCATCCTGGAGCATCAGGTAAGGCTCTGAGATGTAGCGCTGAGGGGTGGAGAGAAGGCTCTGCTTTCCCTGCGGGGAGCTGGAAGACTCAGTCAAGCAGGTGTTGTTCGTCTCCAGAGTCCCGGAAAGCAGAGGGGAGCCACCCTCGCTATCGTCAGGCTGTGGGGAGGTGTCACCACAGTGCTGAAGCATAGCAGCATAGGAGAGGAGGGGCCGTGGCTTTGGCGGCACTGGAGGAAGCTGACGGCGGCTTCGCCTTGGGGTGCTGGTGTCAGATATAGATGGGATGGAACTCTCACTCAAGGAGCCTGTGCCCTGCAAAAAAGAAGAGAGATGCGTGTGTGTGTGTATGGAAACCTGGGATAGGCTAGCAGACACTGGCTCTTGGTTCCTGATGCCACAGGGACTGTTGATGAGAGGAGGGAAATGCAGGCAATTCAAGCTGAGAGGATAGTATCATCACAGCCCAAAATCCTCCTGGATCGGGAGTCAGGTGACCACAAAGAGCCAATCCTATGCCACTTCCTGCTATACAGCCCCCAAATCTGCTATCCTCAGCCTAGACAACTTGTTGCTGAGATAGACTATTAGATTATTAGCCAGCCTGACAGATGCTTTCTTGTCTTCCATTTCCACCCAGAGCACGTTGGCTAATGGGCAGTATAGATATGTAATAAATAAATAATTTCCCTGCAGTCTGTTGCCTGCTTATGCCACCCTTTGGTCACAAATGCCTCAGATTGTATCTTGAACCTGATTTCTGGCAGAGACCTTAACCCATGTTATTTCAATGGAAACAGACTATTTTATCAAAGGCTGCATGCACATGGAATGCTAAACTATGGTTCACTATTATGAGGATGAGCTTGTGTGAGCCTTGGGCTCATGTGCTGCCCCTCTGGTGCGGCCGTGAAGAAGAGAATGGAAGCTTCTGCTTCCATTTCTGATTAGCCACAGTTTAGAGTTATGTCCGAACTATAAACTGTGGTTAACCTTAACTATGATTTACTAAAACAAACAGGTTTGATAAGCCATGGCCTGAAGTTGGCTTGTTTTAGTAAACCATAATTAAGACTTAACTGCAGTTTGCCCAGGTACAGACATGACATCACAAAATGCTCCATTTAGTGAAAAATTAGTGGGACCTTTAATAAAATGTTGCATTGTGGAACTCTTCTGTTCAGAGTTCCAACTAGCCAGCTATGCCCTCTTCCAGGTCACTCCATTCCATTTCCCCTCCTGCCTGTTTTACGTCCCCCTGCCCTGCAGTGGTCCGCTAGCATACCAGCAGTTGGTCAGTTCTATATGTTAATCATTGAACTGTTTTTGGAGAACCCCCCCCCACCCAAACTTAGGGTTTTTTTTTTCTTTAAAGGGTTTCTTCTGTAAACTTTGAGGTTCTCCTAAGCAAGCTGATACTCCCCCCTCTTATTTCCCAGTGGCCCTGTTTTAGCTACAAGCCTCAGTAGCCCAATTATTCTCAACAGACCAAATGCACTGGTTATTTGCCTCATATCCCCCTTACTTAGATTACTTTACCAGCTTCACACCCACCTGTCGGTTGGGAGTTTGTGACCTGCCTTCACTGGGAGACCTGGACTGATGTCGCTCTGGAGAGTCACCATCTGCCTGTGGACTCCTTTCCTCTGAGTTGCAACGGGAAATGTCTGGAGAGAGCAGGTGCTTGCGTTCCTTGGATCGGCCTCGCTCTCTGCCTCCTGACCGATGTGTGTCGGATCGATGGCCTAATAGGACAAAGCCAGGGTTACACAAAAATTCCACAAAGGTCCTCAGTAATTTGCATTCAATCCAAAAGTAATATTTAATTATTATAGGATGCCTTCTTTATCCTTCTGAATAACCTTTGGAGCTAGAAACTTCTTTTTTCTTCTACTACTACTCTGCCAACAAGGTCAAAATCTAACACATTCACACAGCTCTATTTTTCAGCCCTTTACTGTTATGATTTATTATAAAATTTAGAAACTGCTCTACATCAAAAGATAACAGAGTGGTGTACAACAAACTAAAACAGAAAATACAACAAATTTATAATAAAAGTAGAAACATCAATTAAAGAGTGGCTGGAATTTTGTCATAAGTCAGGGAATGCTTGCTGGAGAAGAAAAGTTTTCGGCAAATGCCAAAAACAGAGTAACATTGGTTCCGGCCTGATCTCTGTTGGAAGGGCATTCCATAGGGTGAGAAGCCAGAATACTAAAGGCCCTACTCCTGGTGGTCTCCAAGCAGATATCCAATGCTGTGATATGTATCACTTTACCAGCTGCAGCACATTGTTTACACATGGAAGGGACAGATATCTGGGGAACAGGAGGGAGGTGAACAATCTTTAAGGCGTTCAACCCGAGAACGTAAAGCACCTGTTAGATATCAGGATGAATTCCAAAGTGGAAAAACTGTTGTGCGTAAAGCTCTCAAAATAGCTTTAGAACCTCAAAGTTTTGAGGAAATCCAGGGCATGGAACTAGCAGTGAGAAATGATTGGTTTGAGGCCATGCAGGATGAAATCAATGCCATGCATGTTAACAAAACATGGAGTCTGGTATCTTTACCTGTGGGGCGAAAAGCCATCACCTGTAAATGGGTGTACAAGGTGAAGACAAATCACCAGGGGCAGGTGGAAAGGTACAGGGCAAGACTCGTGGCAAGAGGGTTTGCACAAAAGCATGGAATAGATTTTGATTCCGTGTTTGCACCAACAACAAGGTATGCAACTGTAAGATTGTTGTTGAAATTGGCAGCACAAAGAAAAATGATGGCATTTCATTTTGATGTAAAAACTGCTTTCCTATATGGTGATTTACAAGAGGAAATCTACATGGTGCAACCAAAAGGTTTTGTAGAAAATCCCGGTCTTGTATGTCGTTTGCACAAATCCATATATGGATTGAACCAAGCAGCAAGGTGCTGGAACCAAAAATTAGACAGAGTTTTGATTAGTTTGGGATTCAAACAAAGCAAGGCTGATCACTGTCTGTACACATGTCACACAGAAATGGGACATTGGGTGTATTTGTTAGTCTTTGTTGATGATATATTGCTGATAACAGAATCAGTAAGTCAAAAAGACAAAATTGCAAAAGAATTGCAAGCACACTTTGAACTGAAAGATCTAGGTTTGGTAAAACACTATCTTGGAATGCAATTATCCCAGGATGAGGAAGGTTCTTTCTTGGTTGAACAAAGTGGGAAAATTCAGAAATTGCTGGAGATTCATGGATTGGAGAATTGTAACCCAGTTACCACTCCAATGACTCTTGAATATCAAAACCACACAGATAACACTGAATTTGAGGATATTGGAAAATATCAGTTATTGGAAGCCTGCTGTATTTGGCAAATGTGAGTAGGCCAGACATCAGCAATGCTGTGAACATACTTAGCAGGAAAATGCAAAATCCTTCTATGTATGATTGGCTAGCTGTGAAACGTGTGTTAAGATATTTAAAAGGTTCCATGAATTGCAAACTGAAATTGTCATCACACACAGAGGGAGGTTTTTGTGTGTACACTGATGCTGATTGGGGAGCTGCAACAGATAGAAAGTCCACAAGTGGAACTGTGATCATGTGTAGTGAAAGTCTAATTGACTGGTATACACGAAAACAATCTTGTGTGGCTGTATCTAGTGCAGAATCTGAATTCATCAGTCTATCTCAAGCATGCAATGAGATTGAATGGTTCAAACAATTGTTTACTGATCTGCAATTACCAGTAGACAAGGCTGTTACAATTTTTGAAGACAACCAGGCTTGCATAAGCATGGCACAAACTGAAAAATGTAGGCCAAGAACCAAGCACATTGATGTTCGTTACTCTCATGTAAAGGACTGTGTGCAGAAAGGGTGGGTAACACTCAAGTACTGTGCAACAGGGGACATGGTGGCAGATCTTTTCACAAAACCATTGCCTGTAGTAAGACACAGGAAGCTAATGACGGCGCTAGGCCTCATTGAGCAAATGTGAAACAAGATGTACTCAGCTTGTGGGGGGATGTTGTGATATGTATCACTTTACCAGCTGCAGCACATTGTTTACACATGGAAGGGACAGAATGGCTGTAAACAGGTTTTGTTATGTCTTACTAGAATCCTTGATTCTGGACTGTGAAAACAACATGAGCTGGTCACATGGTTTGTATGTTCTGATGACGTGCTAATTTTTTTTTCTGTCTGAAGCCATCTTAGAGAGAAGCTGGACTGCTTTCTCTCTTCTTCTAGTTCTTCTTGCTAGACTTTGTTCCTGCAACAATGTAACGTCTTTGCTGAGGTGGAGTTAAGCTCAACTTACTCCACTGGATGTAATGCTTGCTATGCATTTATACTCTGCACATGGACTGTAACTAGGAAATGTATACTCTGTTGAACTTTACTTGCTAAGTAAATAAACAGGTAGAAATAGACCTGTGGTGTTACAGAGTGTTTCCTGACTCCATGGATTAATCTGCAATGGGGAAGCTGGAAGCAAGTCTGATTACAAGGGCAGACTGGGCTGGTCAAAATTGACACCGACACAACACGCTGCACGCTGCGTAGGGAGGTGAGATCTGGAAGATCTGTGTGTGGAATTTCAGGCGTCTGTTAGCACACAGATAGGATTATAAATCTCCCAACTCTGCTCACACGCCAACATCCAACCCATCTGGTACCACCAGGAGTGCTGCTTCAGAAGACCTCCATGATTGGGCAGGATGATAAGGGAGAAGGTGTTGGGCAGCAAGTATATGGTCTTCAGCAGAGGTATTACAAGATGATACAGAGTGGCACCAAACAGCAGCTGAGCAGCCATATTTTGCATTAACTGCAGCTTCTAGACCAGCCTCAAAGCCAGCCTCATATAGATTGCATTGCAGTAATCTAGTCTTGAGGTTATCAATGCCTGCACCACTGTGGCCAAGCTATCCCTGTCCAGGACCAGTTGTAGTTAGTGTACCAAATGAAGCTGGAAAAAGTGTTAAGAGTATTAATAACATGTTATGATCTTTTGTTTATAATATAACTAGTCTACTATATGGTTTTGCGAGGCAAGATGTGTATTGTTTAGGTTTTATTGTGTTCGGGCCTCCCGCAACAACCATGGATCTAGGAGTACCCCCAGACTACGAGCATCCTCCTTCAGGGGGAGTGCAACCTTGTCAAGAATAGGTAACGAGCCTATCTTCTGGACAAGAGAACCACTCACCCACAAGGTCTCTGTCCTACCAGGATTCAAGCTCAGTTTATTCACCCTCATCTAGCCCATTATGATTCCAGACACCAGTCACTTTCATGGGCACACCTGATGCAGATGTTACAGGGAGACAGAGCCACGTGTCATCAGCTTACTGATGTTTGTTTGCAGCAAAGACAAGCAATTTTATTCTCAAAGAGCTTTGCAAAAATATCACAATGGGTTCTCAAGGACTTCAGGGATCCATTTGTGTTCATATAAGCCCTGGACCGCTTGGAATAGCTCCGCAAAGCAATTACTTGAGGATGCAATGGAGGCAGCAAAGTAAGCTTTCTTCACTGCTGCACTGCCATGCAGTAGGCATGATTATGTGCTCTAATATGTGTTCGCCTGTATTCACACAGAGTGTCGCCATTTGTGCTCTAACAGTCGCCTGTCTCATTTCATTGTCTGAAGCTCCCTGGTATACCAAAGGGGTAAAACGGACTCCACAATACTGGAGGGGGCACTCAGGTGCAATCAAGTTGATTGCCACTGCATCTTGCCATTCCACAGCGAGACTAGATTCTTGACAGGATCTCTCAACTGAAAAATCCCCAAGAATTCAGGAATCCATAGGATTCCATCAGTTTCCTGCAGCGGACCATCTGAATGGATCCCCCACCCCTGCAGGTTTTGGACTGTAAGTCCAACTCCAAACTTTACCAGGAAATGGTCTGACCATGACCCCCTCCCCCCTGCTATTTTCAAACCATTAATCTCACCACTCGGGGCAAAGAACAAGTCAAGGGTAGACTGTGCTTTATGTGTAGAACCAGTGACAAACTGACAAGCCAGCAACCCAGAGGCAAGCTCGGCATGGATATCGAAGTCACCCAAAACTACCATCCTCTAGTCCTCCTCTGGCCAGTCTCAGCTGCAGATGGTAAGATCCTCAAGACTGGTAAAACTCAAGACCGTGGTGAGGTAGAGATTACAAAGTCACCCTACTCACAACTACCTCAACAGTGTTCCAGTCAGCATTATATCTCCTTCTTCATTGTCATTAGAGCTGTGGCTAATTTTTGCCCTAGAACATTTGGGATTCAGAAAATGTGCTTTTGAGGGTGCAAAATCACCCTATTTTCCACTTCTTTTATCTTCTTTTTTTAAACCTGCTTGCATTGTTCCTCTGATCTATTGCTGCTTTAGCACCATTTTCATAATAGGCCTTTCCCTACTCTTTTATTCTAAACAACCAATGTGGTGTAATGATTAGAGTGTTGAACTAGGCCTGGGGAGACACAAGTTCAAATCTTCACTCAGTCATGTTCCTCACTGAGTGACCTTATGCCAATCACTCCCTCTCAGCCCAACCTACCACAGGATTATTGTGAGGATAAAATAGGGGGTTGGGGTGGGGAGAACTATGTATGCTGCCTTGAACTCCTTAGAGGAAAAAGGTGGAATATAAATGTAATGTGTTCATAAAACTTTTTCTCCTTCACTGTGATCCCAGCCAATCAGGAATCATGTAGTGAACATGATAACATTGTGGAGCCAATTGGATTTGGTTATGTGGCAAAGGCAACCAGGGCAAATGAAGTACATTGCCTCACTCTGAAACCCTGACCCAGCTCTAGTTGTGCCAGAATGTGCTGCTTCTGTGTGGCAGGAAATGGAAGTGGACTAGGCGAGTGTCACAAGGGCCACTGTATCTCTAAAACCAGGAATTGTGGGGTGTAGATTTCATAATAGAGTTGGAAGGAGCCTACAAGGCCATCGAGTCCAACCCCCTGCTCAATGCAGGAAACTAGAGGAGGGGTCTCCCATCCAAGTAATAACCAGGCTTGACCCTGCTTAGCTTTCCATGCTCAGACTAGCTGAGCCAGCGTGAGCCATCCTGTGCCCAACAGTATTGCACCCTGTTTAGATGCCAGCAATTCCATCAGTCATTTCATAGGTCAATATCATGGGTCAGTCATCCATTAGTGTGGACCTGCTGCACAACTATCCTCATGCTCATCTTATTCAGATATGGTTTCCTGATAGAGGTTCCTTGACAATACAACTTTTCTCATAATGGAGTTGCAATGACAGGAAAAGCTGCAACTGCTGAATTTTTTCTAGACATGCTGTTAGGAACCACTCAGGAAAACAGATGGCAAACATGCCCTCTATCCCTAATTCCTTGTTTTGGCCTTTTGGCTTTGGGAATATTTCACACACAGAAGAGCCATATAACCACACAAAAGTATCCCACATTTTTCTGATCACAGCCCTGCTTTTTTCTTTTATTTTAATCTATGCAATTGTCCAGGTGTCTTCTCATTTCCTTCACTCTTGAGTGCTGGCAAATTGGCCAATTAACCCTTCTTTTGCATCGCCTTACGAGAGTAATAGGTCAACATTGTTAAATCCTTGCCTTGGCTTCCCCTTCTGTAGGTCCTTACCAAGTCACTACATTCCTGTACTTAGATGCACAGAATGAAGCAGCCCACGTTTTCTCACACATACAAAGAAGTATGACTATAACGCCCACAATCCTTCATACAGCAACTCTGGCTCCCCATTCATTTAATGAGCATGTTCCAAATGACACTTTGCTTGCCAAGCTCTCTTTGGGTTTATTCCAGCCTATTCTGTAATCCTCTATTTCTATCTCATAGATTTCATAGATCATAGAGTTGGAAGGAGCCTACAAGGCTATGGAGTCCAACCCCCTGCTCAATGCAGGAAACTAGAGGAGGGGTCTCCCATCCAAATAATAACCAGGCTTGACCCTGCTTAGCTTTCCATGCTCAGACAAGCTGAGCCAGCGTAAACCACAGGTCTCCTTTCTCTTTATATCTTAAATTGCTTGTTTGCTGCAATACTGTTTCCTGACACCAATGGAACTGTATTTTTCGTGCCGTAAGACGCACCACCATAAGACGCACTTAGGTTTTGGAGGAAGAAAACAAGAAAAAAAATATTCTGAACCAAATGGTGAACTTTAATACAAATGAACTTTCTACCTCCAGTTTAAAAGGAATTTTATATGCTAGTCTTTTCTGCTTTATCATCCTTGTATGTAGAATGAGGAGGTGGTATTTTTCTGCAAGAAAATACAGTAAATGAAGGAACTATCAGTAATGTGTCCTTCATTGTTATGAGATTGTTATTGTTACCACCTCAATTTTGGAAGAGATATTAAAGAATAAAGGTGCCTCTGAGTGCATTTGCCAGCTTTACACTGAGCACTGGTGTAGTGGCTAAGCAATTTCTTTAATTTAGTACCGTATTTGTTTATAAAATGTTTATAATGTTACTACCTCACAGGGTTGTTGTGAGGATACAATGGAGAGGAGGATTAGGATTACCGGTACCAGCCGCCTTGAGTTCCTTGCAGGAAAAAAGGCAGGGTATACAAAAAGTAATGATAAATAGGTACGTAAATACAGTGCTTTTTTTCTGGAGAAAAAGGTACCGGAACTCTTGGATTACATTTCCTCGGGAGTAGATGGCGATTAAATTGTAATGCAATTAATAGAAGAAAAGGTGCTGGAACTCAGTTCCGGTGAGTTCCACCAGAAAAAAAGCCCTGCGTAAATACAATAAATAAAGCATCTCCAGAGATCAGTCATGGTTCTCTTTGTGTTGCTTCATCACCAATATAGAAGACCCAAGGAGGAAAAATGCGGTACAATTCACAATTCCCTCCCAATAATGGATATTCTTAATTCCAGGATCATTTTAAAGCAGTAGGGTAATAATACCTATACGTTTTATGAATACACTGATCTGACCGACGTAGAAATCCGGCTCCCCCACGCCTAGCCTGCTGCCCACGCTGCAACAAGATTTCGGTGTTGGCGGCGGTGGCAGCATTGTCCGCCGGCCGGGCCCCCTCCGCCCCTCGGCCACGGCGCCTCCAATGAGAGCGTGGCAGGCCGGGCGAGGCGCGCAGCCATTGGCACGCCGCTGCTCCATTGCTGCAGGGACGGGAGGGGCGGCTGAGAGGCGCGGGGGCTCAGGCAGCTGCCGCCGCGCTGGATAGGATTGGGGCCCACAAGCTGCTCCTCCTCCTCCGCCTGCCCAGCTGCTGCCGCTCTCTTCCTGCTCCACAGCGCCAAACAGCTGATCCTTCGCTCAGCTGTTTGGCGGGCCCACGGCTTGGCCGGGGCTCGGCTGCGCACGGGCCTGCCAAACAGCTGGGCGAAGGATCAGCTGTTTGGTGCTGTGGGCCGCTTAGGATTATTTTGTCCCTAAGGAAATAGAGTGCATTCACAGAATCCCATTCTCTTAAATGTTTTAAAGAATGAGTTGTAAGCTGCCTTGAGGACCATGATCCCAAATGGTATGAAAATCAGAGTGGGCAAACTGATAGTGATGAGGAGTAATGTAACAACTGCTCCCAAAGAAGTGCTGACCTGAGCTGAGCCAATTGCTTTAGCAGCCAGCTATGGCCAATCCTAATTTATACATATTACTCTGCAACTCCAAAGAGAAAGAAGATGAGAAAATTAAGGACTTGAGGGAGTTCACATGATGCTCAAAGTGGGGAGAATCACTGTATAATGTGAATGTAAAAAAAAAAAAAAAATTGGCTAGAATGTGCATTTGATTTCCCTTTCGTGGTGTATTCTGCATCAATCGGACATGTACAGAAGTACCTATTTTTCATCTTCATTACTACTGAATGGTTTCCCACACACTGAAAGAATATTGGGAAGATGGAGATAGCTTTCTGACCCAGCTGAATAAATGCCAATGGCCAGTTGCCTCAGAGTGGTTTCAATATGAGATTCATAGATCATAGAGTTGGAAGGGGCCCACAAGGCCATCGAGTCCAACCTCCTGCTCAATGCAGGAAACCAGAGGAGGGGTCTCCCATCCAAGTAATAACCAGGCCTGACCCTGCTTAGCTTTCCACGCTCAGACAGGAAGCACAACAAGTGCCTCATGCTTCCTGTTCCCAATGCTGACTTATATCATTGAAAGTAGAGCTTTTGTATCCTTCTGCCCCCACTCCACATTGTGTAATGTTCTAAGTCAGTTTAATGACACTAGAGCATTCTAAGGTCTCAGGATACTATAGCCAAAATGCCTCAGGAACCAAGAAACAGTCTAATAGGAGGAGGAGGATTATGTAAGCCGCCTTGGGTTCCTTGCAGGAAAAAAGGCAGGGTATAAATATAATAAATAAATAGATAGAGTTGAGTGAGGGTTATGAGATGAATCAAGCTTAGCACTTTCTAGATTAAGTGATGTGGAAAATGCCAGATATGAGAGGTATCAAGTCAACATATAAACATACAGGCGCTAACTGGAATATAATCTGCAGAGTTGCCTTGAAGTAAAGGCAGACTGAGGCCTGATTCTCACTTAACTGTTTCATATACAGATTCATGCAAAACATTATGTATAAAGTGAGACCATAAGCACACTTGTACAGCCATTTTTATGTTTAAAATTATATGTAATTATTTTGAGCATGACAAGTCTGGAAAAACTGATATCAACCAAGTTCTCTCCAAAAGCCAGTAAGAGTTCTAAGATAAGAATGTCAATGAAGAAGAGTCAAGTCTGTTATTATCTCCCTAACCCTTTCCTAATTTCTCCCCAGCTTGTGATTAATATACTTGTACTTCCCCCACTCTACCTATTCCAGGTATGGTCAGAGGACCTGGCCAGGGGCCTACATGTATAAGTTATATCTCAGTTGGACTACTGTAATGCATGCTATGTGGGCCTGCCATTGAAAACCACTTGGAAACTTCAGTTGGTGCAGAATGCTAGCACTAAAAACTTGACTGGGCAAAGTGCTGGAACCATGTGAGCTCATTATTATCATCTGTACTAGCTGCCAGTTCTTTTTCGAGTGCAGGTATTACTTTGAAGTCCTAAACAGTTTGGGACTGAGCTACTTGAAGGACTGTCTCTTCCTATGTGAATTGGGCCATCCATGAAGATTCATAGATCATAGAGTTGGAAGGGGCCTACAAGGCCATCGAGTCCAATCCCCTGCTCAATGCAGGAAACTAGAGGAGGGGTCTCCCATCCAAGTAATAACCAGGCCTGACCCTGCTTAGCTTTCCACACTCAGACAAGCTGAGCCAGCGTGAGCCACAGGTAGCCCTCTTGCAGGTGCCATTGCCTTCTGGGGCACAGTTGGTGTCAACACATGAGTGAGCTTTCTCTGTGGCAGTACCCTATGGAACTCCCTGCCAGAATACGTTAGGTTACCTTCCTCTCTATTTGTGTTCCACTGGTGACTGCAGACATTTCTTTTTAAATGAGCCTTTCATTCTGCTGTTGCTGAATTTTATTTTAACTTATTTATTGTTAGGGCTTTTTGTGTTTTTTGCCCTTAATGCTGCTTTTAGTATGGTAATTTTATTTTAATGAGGGATTATTGTTACTGTTATTTTTGTGCTTTTTAAATATTTTGTTTACTGCTTCTGAGTTACTCTTTTTTTGGAAAGGGAAAACCAGGAGGCCCTGTTTCAAGTGTCCTCACACACTGAGATTTGGTGGGTGGCTACTCATGAGCAGGACTTTTCTGCTGTGGTCCTTCAATTGTGGAATGCCCTCCTTAAAGAGGGCCACCTGCTGCCTACTTTGGGCAGAGATCTTTTTAGTCAGCTCAGTGTTCTTGGATTTGCTTCAAGTTTGCCTCTATATGCATAACTATTTCCCTTTGTGGAACAGAATTTTCCTCCAGATTTGTGTCATGGTTATTATCAGAACAAGTGTTAAGTATTTAAAAATGCAAAATAGGCACTTTGAATAAGTGGTAGTTCATTCTTCTACTAGAAATGTCTCTCAGTTTGAATGGCTGCTTGCGGTGTGCGAGAGAAAAGCACAGGACAGGGAAGCACAAATACCTTATGACTGGAGACTAGCTTTTACATTTTGTTATTGTAACTCAACCTTCCTCAGCCTGGTGCCCTCCAAATGTTTTGGATTTCAACTCCCATCAGCTCCAGTCAGCATGGCCATGATCAGGCATGATAGGAGTTGTAGTCAAACATCTGGTGGGCACCAGGTTGGGGAAATCAGTTGTAAGGTATCTTGGAATTTGTTTTTAACTGCAAGACAGCCATACATTTTTAAAATAAATAAAATTTGGACACATTTTGTAGATACAGGAACAAGAACTATACTATATTGAAAGTGGCAAAACGTAAGTAAACTTCTTGTTTACTGAGGAATTTCCCACTTTAACAAGAAAACTTCCTTTCCCCTTTAAAATATTTCTCTATACAGAGAGAAATTTCCCTCAGTCTATGAACCATAGGGTAGCGATCCCCCACTCTCCAACTAGGCTGGCTTACTACATGTTACTCACAAACGAGTGTTAAGAGAACACAATACCATTAAAAAAGAAAATAAAAGCTGCTTCAGAAGTGGTGACCCCTTTGAGAGAAAAGAGAACTTCTCCAGTCTGAGGTGGGTTTTTGTTGTTGTATTTTTCATTAATGTGGTGGCTTTGATCCTGAAGGGGGCACATACTTGGGAAGGATGGGATTAGAAAAAAGATTAGTTGTTGAGTAAAATAAGGATAAGGTTTAATATTGAATTAGAATCTGAATAGTAATTGGTTATTGGTAAAAATGTATTGAGTCTGGATGAAACTTAGCATTGAGAATGACTAATGGAAAGGAACCAACTAAATGTGGACTAAAATTTGGGATGTGAAGTAATGTGGAAATGTGAAACTATTTTTAAAAAATAAAATAAAAGCTAGGCTGTTTGTTTTTATAAATAGAGAGAAAGAAGTTAGAGATTTTCATTAAATATAAGTAGAAATATTAAATATTGTTCAAGTAGAAGGATTATTATCTATGTTTAGGAGAAGTGCTGTAAGGTTTCGAGGCTTTGTGAATTTGTGAGGTTGATAAATAAGAGAGGGGGGAATTTTTTTTGCTTAAGAGAAAAAAGAAAGCAATTTCTTTATAATTATAATATAGAATATTTGATGTTACTTATACTTGGTTGTGGAAAAATTGGAAGTCCTTTTTAGTTTAATGTTGTTTTGTCTTTGTAGTGTATGTTTGTTTGGTTTTTGTTATGTTTTTTGTATTTTGTTTTTATGGGTTTTAAAATTCAAATAAATTTTTTTACCAAAATAAAGAAGAAG
Source organism: Shinisaurus crocodilurus (assembly GCA_021292165.1). NCBI lineage: Eukaryota > Metazoa > Chordata > Lepidosauria > Squamata > Shinisauridae > Shinisaurus > Shinisaurus crocodilurus. The sequence continues at coordinate 139,588,246 of CM037877.1, read as the reverse complement.
AAAAAAAAGAAGTGGTAATCTGGAGTGAATCAGCAGCAGGGAGGAGCAGGGATGAAACCCCTTTAAACATACAAACTGCTAAAACATGGACATGTGCAGTTTAAATTGAGCCCCTTGGCCCATGTATTTGTACTGGGGGATTATACCCTAATACACTGTTTGAAGCAGTGCTTGAAGAGAGATGATGGCCCTCTAGTTTTTGTTAGCGCTTAAAAGACTGGAGCTGGTTGATTTGCAGGCTACAGAAACTAGGACAGAAAAGAAGGGCCCAGGCTCCTCCTCCTTGCATCCTGGATCTGAAAGAAGTGTGCTGGAGTAGCAGACACATACCCAAGGACTATCTGTTTGTTGTTTGCCTATCTGTTTGTTGTTTCTGAGCTGTGAGGAATAAGGAATGAGACCTAGTTTTCACCAGTCTTTGGAGCAATCTTTGTCTAAGCTGTACCATGATGGGGGTTCATGTGACTGAATGCTCCTCTGTCCCCCACCGAAAACAATCCCCTGCACATAGAAAACTAAATGTCCAGTATGTGGGTATCACCTCAGCAAACAAGGCCCAGATTCACTCCTTTGGCAGGTGGGGAAAAACAGCCGTATGCTGCATCTACACCTGTCACAGAGGCTCTGGACCAAGGACCAGTATGGGACCAAAATGATTCTAGAACCAAGATCACTCAAATGACAGGAACAGTTGTGAAGGTGACCATGGCTTAAGTGACCATAGGTCACACGCTGAATGGTTTGATTTATAGGGGGAAATTTAGAATCTTCCCTGTAGTACTTCTCTCTCATTCCTCTCAGAGCCGCTTTGTATGTCACAACTAACCATGGTTTGTTTAAACCCTGGGTAGTCATGAACAAGTGGGAGTGAGCAAGCGTTCTGGCTCCCCCCTGCCCCCTGCACACTGAGCTAAACAACCCAGGGATGCTCCATCGCTGGGTTGTTTAGTGTGACATCTGAAACTAGATGGGTGGGTTGTTGTGGGAGACACAACCGAGAGTTGTAATGCAAGAACAAACCATGGATTACAACTCTGGGTTGTATCTTACACAGCAACCCACAAGTCCGGGTTTGGACATTGTGCCAAACAATCCAGGGACGGAGCATCCCTGGGTTGTTTAATTCAGAAGGAGGATGGGAGCCAGTATGCTCACTCACAACTACCCAGGTTTAAACAAACCATCAGTGAACTGGGTTTTGGTGTTCCCTCCCTCTGTGTGTTTCCAGCTGCCATCTATTGCTTTCAGATCTTATTGGGACCCACTGATGTCCTACAGGAAACAAAGAAAAACATTCTTTCTTTAAAAAACAGAAAATGGAGATTCTGGAAAACCATGCAGCAACAACCCTGACTAAGGGTGTTTCTGAACACGGCTTTTATTGTGCAATTGCCCTGCCTCACTTATGGAATGTTATAGGGGGTCCAGTCAACATCATCTTCTACTTCTAACCTTCCCATGTTTCTCCACTACTTCTTCCATGTTTTTTCCCACAACAAAAAAACCATTAAGGAGGAAAAGGACTAGCTGCACAATGTCTTTTGACTGGTAGTGTTAGGAGTCCTCCGTCTGGAAGCACCCCAAATTATTAGCAAAAGCTGTGAACAAACATTTGTACACTGAAGAGCAGGGCCAGCCCACCCATGAAGCAGGGTGAGGTGCTGCTTGAAGCAGTAGAGCTGGAAGAGCAGCAAATTGCACTGCTCCCCTGCCCCCAGCACAAGCCCCAGCCTGGAGAGCCCACCTCCATCTCCAGTGGGCACTCTAGAGAGCCCTGCCAGCCATTTTCCCGTCATAGTATTTGCTGCAGTGAGAAAGTGGCCAGCAGGCTGTTCAGAGCAGCTGCCAGCCCTCTGTGATTGCAGCAGGGCTACATGGCTCTCATAAGATCTCGGCACATGGCTGACACCTCACGATATCTCGGCCAAGTACCGAGATCTTGTGAGAGGCTGGAGTCACCGAGATCTCAACCGTCTCTGCTGCTGCCAGCCCCAGCTCGGAGAGCCCATCACCTTTCCTTTGCTGCTGCGCAGGGCTCTCGAGGCTGGGGGCAGCAAGGAGGGAGGGAGGGAAAGTTGTGCCACAGCGGTGGCAGGGAGGGTTGCATGGCAGCAGCGTGAGTTCTGCTTCAGGTGGCAAGAGAGCTTGCGCCGGGCCTGCTGTAGAGAATAAAAGGGCATTAAATGACAGCCAGCTGATGTGAAGAATTCATACTAAATCACTCCTCCCTCTCTTGGATAAGGTGCTTTTGGTAAACAAAAGTAAAATAGAGGACTAAATCCAACATTACGCAAGCAGACTTCTGTTTACACAGTGGAATCCTTCCCTTCCTCCCCCCTACAGGCCCCCACCCGGACACACCCTAAATCTGCTGCAGCAGGTCTCCCGACCCCCCTGGAGCAGATTTAGGGTGTGTGTGGGGGTGGGGGAATTGATCCCACCAGTGGTACCCATTCCATTCTGCTGGTGGAAGGATACCATTGGATACAACCCAGATTCTTTTATATGGATTGACTTGACTTAGACATTTAGTGCAGATTCTGTTGAAATGTTTATATGATATACATTGAACCATTGGTATTTGGAAGTTATTTTAAAATAATTTAAGTAACAGCTTGGACAAAAGAATAAGGTATGTTTGCTAAATATATGTACCGGTACTTAATATGAGAAGCTTGTACACATTTCCCAACACTGTTAGCACTGGAATAAGAATTCAGAAGTTTTGTCTGCAAATAACATGGTGGAATTCATTAGTGAAAAATCTGAAGTATCCACGCGTAGGAAATAAGAATGAAACAGGCACACACACAAAAGTGGGGGAATGGGGGGAAGTCAGCTGGGTAGAGAGAAAGCGAAAGAGCTGTGATGGGAGAGATAATGAGCTTTTCTACATGAGGCTGTTAATCACCTGTTAACCTGCTGTGTCTATTTTCAATTTCATTGTATAACTGAGAACTGAGCACTACATGAGGAGTGTTTCCTTTCCTGCTTTTCTGCTACATAACCTCTAGGTGGCACTGCGGTATAGGGGAATACTGCAAATACACAAGAGGATATCACACTTTCTTTTGCTTTCACAATTAAATACCACATTTTCCCTGCTCAAAAAAAACTTGCCAAAAGTGCTAGTTAGACATGCGAAATTGGAGGGTCACGTCGTTGTCTAAAGAACCTGTGAACAATTGTGAGTAGGGAATGATGAGCACACGATAAGTGCCTCATGTAGAAAAGCCCAACGAAAATAAATGAAAAGAAAGCAGTGATATAAAACATAATTTTGGGATGTGTTAACCAAACGTTGCAAGCAGCCAGTCGTACACAACTGTTCTGCTCTATTTAGTGGTAGTTTGGTGCCAGCTAAATACCTGTGGACAGCTGTGTTCCAGGGGGGCACAGCACTTTAAAGATGTACTCATAGAGAAGAGGTATTGCATTAGCCAGTTTGGTGGAATATCCAGAATAAGTTTGCCAAATCACCTCTAATTCCATCAGCCAGTTTTAAAATTGTGTGAATGCCAAAAGGGGGCATTTTTGCCCAGGAGATGTCCAAGGTAAATCATTAATGTTAAGTATCAATAAGTACTCTGTTCCCCCATTGTCAAGTGGTTTTTTTTCCCCATGGTCCATGATGGTTCCCAAAGAAAGCATTAAGAACACCCCTGACTACATCCCCTAAAGACTCAGAAATGCTTTATTTTCCTGGGATCCATCTAAAAGTGACTGCCCAGTTAAACAGCCATTTTTTTCTCTTTGTTATAACATGTTTTGTTTGATGCCAGCCCTCCTGTGGAGGCAGGAATTAGAATGCAAAGAGATGACTGAGAAGAAGCACAATTATTGCATCAGAATATATCAAAAGGTTGTTGTGGAAAGCATTGGAATCAATTGATCTTTAGAATGGCATGATACAAGCTGTTGGCATGATACAAGCTGTTGATTTGTATAGATTTATTTATTTTTTACATTTAAAGAAAGGAATAAAATGATCAGGGCTGGCCCTTCCATGAGGTAGGGTGAATCCCCCGCCTCTGGTGACAGATCCCGCCACCAGGAGAACTGCGTGTCACATCCAGTGCTCTAGAAAACATGCTCATTTTAGAGGCTAGTCATGAAAGCTGAACAAATGTTCATTTTAATGGTTCATATTCATTTTCTAATAGAAAGATAACTCTCTTGGCCTTTGTTGAGGAAGGAGATGAGACTACTATGTGACCTCATTATATTCAACCTCAACTCAAACATATCTATCTATCTATCTATCTATCTATCTAAGCCACATCCCACTGCTATCCTCAGTTACCTGAGTCCGTGTTGAGGCGCCGTGAAGACAGGTGCAGTGCAGAATGGTAACTGCGACGGCGGGACTTGTAGGTGTTTTCACTGCTCCTTTCCATGGAGAACTCATCTAACCAGGAGGCATTTGTCCGCTTGTCTCGGATAGTAGAAAATGAACGTCTCATGGAGGCTGGATCTGTAACCACCTGGAGATGCATCCCATGAGCACAGGATAGTTAGAGGTTGGCAAAGGCCTGCTGGTGTACATATTTGCTATTACCAATCCAAGGTGTTTAATGGTACAGAGAGTTACCTAGTTTTGGTAAGTGTAAACACATTTCACAGCAGAGGGGTCTGGAGGAGCTTCTCCCACTTAATTTTGTAGCAGATGTATACTTCTGATTATGACGTTACTAATTTTCATTGGTTAGCTCTAAGCCTATCCACATTGCCTTGCCCTAGGGTGTGCTGTTGGTAGAATGACAGGAATTGTCCCACTGGTATCTCAGGCTTCTTACCTATCTCCTATCTGAGTAATAAAGTGGTGTCAGCCCAACCTCAGATTAGGAACAGATTAAGACTCAACAGGGCCGGTGCAAGGCAGTTTGGTGCCCTAGGCAAGATCAGATATTTAGCGCCCCCCCCCTTCCCACTTGAGAGCGCTGTGGTTTTTTTCAAGGTGTTTCTGGCGCCCCCTTTAGCCCTGCGCCCTAGGCAGCTGCCTAGTTGGCCTAATGGTAGCACCGGCCCTGAGACTCAGTTTCCCCTAATTCCTGGCCTAGTTACTGGAAACCCCAGGTCTGATGCATCAGAATAGTGGGGATTGAGAACTCTGCCAGGTCAGCTTGGGTCTACGGTATTTCCTGCTTAACTTAAATAGGCAAGATCCTTAGGTTGTGTTTTAAATCGGCATCACTGTTTCAATGTCCGACTGAAACAGAGAATCTGTCCTTGCAGGTTGAAATGGGTGAATAAGAGAAAGACTATAGCAAGTAATAGCAAATTCTGGCAGTTAATTTCAAGCATGCTCTGAAACACTCTGTATTCTCCCTTTGGTGGGAGGGGTTGTCAGAGCAAAGACTTTCAACAGTGGCATCTCTGGTCTGGCTTGATTAACATTCACTAAAGCAGTGTTCTCCAACCTTGGGTCCCCAGATGTTTTTGGCCTACATCTCCCAGCAGGCCAAAAACATCTGGGGACCCAAGGTTGGAGAACACTGCACTAAAGCATTGACCCAGTTTGTGCATAAGGCTAGCAAATCATGTTGCTTTCAACAAGCAATACTGTTTGCATGTAATAATGGCACATGCCAGGCACATTCCACAGCCCTTTTGAATATTCAACCCCCCCCAATCAGGCAGATCAGGGGTTGCTACATGACATCTGAACTGGGCACTATAGGTTAATCGTGGGTTAAACAAGATAGATAACCTACAATTAGTAGTTATGTTATCTATAGGTTGTTTAATGCATGATTAACCTATAGTGTCTGGGTTCATGGAGCAACCCCAGATTGGGGGTTGACTATTCAAAAAGATGGCAGAGAGCACCCTGCACACGCCGCCATTACGTGTGAATAGCGTGGCTTGTTAAAAGCAACACTTGAAAATAAAGCTTGAAGGCAAGGTCAAAAACGTTATGCACGAGTTTGAAAAAGGGGAGGGGAAGTATTCTTCACAAAGAAAGACTCTGGCCTTTCTTACCATTTTGCAAAGAAGTCTGGCCTCCTATTGGACAGTGGTTTTCTCTGATGTAGTCAGGAGGGTTGGTTGCTAATTGAAATTCTGTCTTGGACCAAAACTGGAATTGGGGTAATAGTACTGAATGAAAGAAGGGACAGCCAAGAGGGAAATGGAGTTCCAAAGGGGAGGAGAAAAGGCGGGGGCGGGGGGAGGCAAAGCTAGAAAAGCAAGGTCAAGGAGAAACTCCACAGCAATTATTATAGTGGATCAGAATCTCTATTACCCAAACCTTGCTGGTATCCAAATTCAATATATGCCCCCCATTCGTATTGCTATTGCCCGTAGTACTTAAGCTTATTCAAACTTCAGATTATCCATCTGTTCTGAATCTATGGCCTACTTTTTAGTGAAATGGTAAACCTGTGTCTGAGCTATACTACCTCAGCCTGAGGTAAGAATTCATGACTGAAGACTTTCCCGCATACAAAACATTCCTACACATAGAAAACTAGCCTTCTCTCTGACATCCAGTTTCCATGTGTTGGGCATTTCTTCAGTATGGGGGAACAATCAATTATGTGAGCCCATACCTGCAATCTGAAGTGGTACAGGCCAGATACAGGTGTACTTCAGTAAGAACTAGGCCTACATTGTGATTACTGGTAAATGCATTATATTTTGACCCTCCATTTTATTCCCATAACCTTTATAAAAAAACAAAAAAAAACACCTCACCTGAGAGTTTGCTCTTTCCTGCTCATAAATTTAGTCAGTCCTTTATTTTCTTACCATCAGTCTAATAAATATCTTCAGTCTTTATTCACTTACTCATCCATCTTGCCCTTTCACTATATCCATTCTCAGCCTACTTTTCCTTTTAGTTCCTATCTTTAATTTTTACCTCATGGTTTCCTTTCCTTCCCACTGATACTGCCCTTCCATCTGGAAACTCATGTCTTAGTGTAAAATACTAGTTTTCCTTTCCCTCCTTTTCCCTCCTGTGGGTTTGGCCTGCTGTTAATGGAAGCACCCCTCTGTTTCTCAAGGTGGGCGAACTTCAGTATCTGATTTTATAGATTTGGAAATTGTTATCCAGGGAGCAACAGGAGAGAAAAGCAGAACTCAGCTATCATATTGCCACCACTGTCAGGCACAAATGTATCAATAAAATGGCTAAAGGCTACAAGTCATTACTTCCCTCACAGTTTGCTTACACAAGCAATGTGGGGTTGACACAACAGATATTAACTGGACCTTCTTGCAACCAAGTCCCTTCAATGTGGGACAATTGGATAGTGACGGTTTAATTGCTGCAATGTAGCCTAGGCTTACGATTACAAACCTGGGAAGAGCTTATATCTCTCTGTTAATCAGAACTGATTACGAGACAGACAGACAGAAAAAACCTGCTCAACACACAAAGAGATGGAGTATGGCCAAGACTGATCAGGACAGGATGCTTGGCAGCAGGCATGTAAACAAATGTCTTAGGACAATGGGAAAAGAGTTGAAAGGAAAGGCGGCTAATGTCAAGAAAAATACTTTCCAGGTGGGAGAAGGATTCTTCCAAACTGTTGGCATTCCTGCTGCTGCCAGCAACAGTCGTGGTTGAAGCAGGGTAGAAAGGTGATTCCCCCAAAGCTCTGTTCCTCGGTTTCACTGCAGTCTTGGAAGAAGGTTGATGGAGTGATTAGGGTGGCGGCTGGGCTATACTGAGTTTTGGTTCCCTGCTTTGTCTCATTGTGGCCTTGAACAAGCTACTAATTCTGTGTTCCAGCTCTCCGTCTGTAAAATGGGGGGGGGGGGGAATTAGACTATCCCCTATCTCATTGGGGCACTGTGTTCAAACTCTATGGCACTAGTAGGGACTGAAGGAGTGCATTATATTGATAGGGAGCCAATTGAAATGGTATCAGAGATAGATTTTAGACTGTTCACTACTTAAGCTAAGCAACAACCTCCTGCGGGAAAGGATCACGTATCTCATGTAATGTTATAGTCCTGTTGTGCAGTCATTGTTTCACTTGGTTTTACCTGGGGATCCACAGTCAGGCGTGGCATGGAAGAGGCCCTCCCAGATACAGCTCGTTCCTGAGTATCCACCGGGAGGTAGCTGCCACAGTTAGAGGGCTGCACTCTTTTAAACTCTCTAACCTCTGGCTCCTGGAAATAAACACACAGCCAAGCTCATGGGATTTTGTTTGATTACATCACTTGCCATCTTCTGACAGTGTCTTTTCCACCAATGTGTTAGGAATGGCTTTAGAATAGGGGTATACATAAAGCATAGGGAATGCTTTATGCTGTTGTGTGTGTGTGTGAGAGAGAGAGACTGTAATCCTAAGGATTCACGCATCCAAGGAAATGTGCTTAGGACTGTTATAAATTAACAGTAGCTGCAGTTCTGTTGAAAAAAACAGGTATATTGATTTCAGTCTAGCTAAGCATGGAAATTCAGCCCAGTTTCTTTTTCTGGATGTTTCTTACATTCAGGTACTAGTTTGGCTTCAGCTCAATCAGTCAAGCCGCATCACTGTGCTGGATTTCTGTGCCTTTCTGACTTATCTCTGGCTACAATCCTCAAAGACTTGCATTGGCAGAAATGCTCTTGATGCTCATGCACTTTCTGCACTTGTTTGATTTTTATAGCCTGATATGTGCATGTATATATCCAATCAATCAGTAAAGGCTTTTCCAGACATTCACAAAGTGATAGATTTTTAAAAATGTTTTTGTGTAATGTCAATTTTCATTGTTTCTCTTTTGTTATGGACAATGATTTTTTTTTCCTTTTTTTTACTGGGGGCAAGTAACAGTGTGCTACCAGCAGAAGTGACTTCACAAAAGTAGAGCCTGTCAAAATGTTGTTTGTAGTTTCTGTTTTCAGGTGGAAGTGTAGAATAGTACAATGAGGCAGACTGTATGTGTGTGTGTCTGTGCGATACAAAATTTATGGATATAGTGTTACATTCTGAGAAGCACACAGAGCGGACTAGAAATGCACACTTATATAGTACTGCAGTCCAACAGGTGTCAAGGTGGTGCATAGATGTGCGCGCGCACACACACACACACACACACACACACAACCATATACACACAGACACTACTGCTGCTGACTGGAAAGTTGGGTATATGTGTGGGTCGGAGGCATATGTTCACATTGTGTGATGTGATTCAACAACTCAGTTCTGGACCATGGCACTGAAGACAAAATGAACACAAACCCAGAAGCATCAGATACTGTCGTTGTTGTTCAGCCCTGATAAACCACCTGATGAAATGACTACATGTAATGAGAGGAAACCAACCTGTGGAAAGACCATCATCATCAATAGCTCTAATAAACATGGTGGGTCACATTTTTCAGCTGGCTTAAGTCAGAAGTGACTGCAGTGACATTTCTAAAGTTGACAGAATCTTGAAGATCTGGCTTGTTTGTTAACAGGCAGTAGCTTGTGTACATTTAACTTTTAAAAACTTTTACAAAATATGCTTGTTCATAACTCAAAAGATTTACAGTCGCAATGGTGCAATTCAACCTTCCAGCAGTGCTTATCCATCCATCAAGTCTCTAGCTGATAATAATCACTGGCCATTCATTACTTACTAAAGGTTAAAATCCCTTAGCATCTCCACAGGCTAAGGGCTCTAAATGAATTGCATGTGTAGAAAGCAATAGTGAAAAATCTAATGAGGAGAAAGCATTATAGAGAGTTGTGTAATATGGAACATGCTTTCACATTTTTTTCCCTTTCATCCAGGGCATCCAATTGGGATAGCAACTTAGAGAGAGGTATTTATGATATGACCCAAAATCTTAGCCACTTTCTACTTTATTTTGATTCCCTAATACGGGGTGGGCAACTTGTGGCCCTCCAGATGTTTTGGCCTACAACTCCCATCAGCCCTAGCCAGCATAGCCAATGGTGAGGAATTATGGGAGTTGTAGGCCAAAGCATCTGGACAACTACAGGTTGCCCACTCCTGCCCTAATATAAAAGGGTGCTCCTGAAGCCACTCCTATGTACGAAAAAAAAAATAACAACAGAGGAGTGTTGATTGCACAGAGCCAGGGGGCATGCCATTTTTGGATGAGGAGGAAGGCAACATCTAGTGAGGCCCACGGACCAGCTCTCGAATACATGTAAGGCTAAATTGAAGACAAAGCAATTTAGTTAAGAACATTTGCTGTCACCTTTTAATGCCTCATGATAACCATAGTAACATTATTATTATGATACTACATGCAACCCTTATTCACATCAGGAATGGACAAGAGGTTCTGCCTACCAGAAATCTCCTCTCTTGGTAGTAATGGGGAAGGCAGCACATTGTGACTGTTGGGTGTGCTGGTGGTGCTGAAAGTACAGTCAGCAGGACCACCAGAAAAAACTGGAAGCAGCAGCCAAGATCCCACTGTAGGCCTATCATGGCAGTAGAGCTATAATATTAGCACCCCTGGCCCTGATAAGTCCCCAGTAAAACAGATGAGGACTGGACATTTCCAAGATTAATACTGCTGGACAGGTAGACATTTAAGTCTTGCCTGGGCTACAGGAACATTCCCTGATCTGCTGCCTTCTAGGCTCCAGCTTCTTCTTGAAGAACCTTCCCAGTATTTATTCCTGATCCAGATCCAGTACTCTGTACTCTAATCTCCTCAGCTCAACTGTTCCTTATTACCACGTTATATCCAGGAATGGCTGCTCATGTCCAAGGCAGTCATAACAGGGGTTGGGCAACAGTTCCCCCTCTCCTGTCCTAACTAAAATGACATTCTTGCATGTAGCAAGAAAAATCAGGGTATAACAAACAACATTTTGGAGCATCTGCATCCTTTCTCTGTACTAGTTACATATCAACACTTTCACCATGTTACATTTTCAGAACCATGAGCGTAGTGTGGCAGTACTCACATCCTCTCAGATTATTATTATGTTATTACCAATATATTTACTAACTTAACACTAAGAAAGCTGGCAATTCCACATTACATCATCAGGTGCCTAAGGTATTTGTGGGAGTGCCCACCTGTTAGGAAGTGGTAAAGTAAGTGTTTTTACTGGGATTTAAAAACACTTAAATCCCCATATATCACACTCAGTACTTCTTGGAGTAGAAAAGTGAATTGTAAAAGTTATAAATAAATAAAAAAGAGAGAAGCAATCCTGGCCCATTGTCTTTTGGAGAGAGTGGCAGGAAATGCACATGTCTCACTGCCAATGCAGAATAAGAGACTTCCTAAAATCTAGATATAGAAAGTAGGATTAGTAAAATAGTTTATATAGACAGCATATTACAGATATTTTTTAGAAATGGTAAGCAAGTATAAATTGATTTATTAACAACAACCCTTGAAATCTAGAGGGCTTTTCAACAGCAATGCAAACTATACGATAATACCAGGATTCCACTTGAAAAATCTGAAGGAAGTGCAAAACAGGACAGTAAAAGAGCTATTCATAAATAGTGCAATGATTTACCAGTGACTGCTGCTCTTGGTATTCCCCATGGGTTGAATCCATACAAGCCAACTGGAATATCTCTTGCGGAGAGAGTGGACTCAGGGAGGGGAACCCGCTCCGGCTGCTCCTGTAAAGATAGTCCAACTTCAAATGAAAGGAGAACACACATCTCCATGGAGTATTGTCTGCTGATTGTTCCTCTGACTCCCTCAAAAAATAAATGATGATTCCATTTCATTGAAAACCATGCTTAATAATGAGTGGCATACCTTGTGTGGGAAAATTATTCTAGAACAGATCTAATTTGGAGGCCACTCCCACCAGAAGTAAATGTCCCATATATTTGAAATAGTGTCTTGGTGGAAGCACCTGTCTTGTAGAATTCTCTTCAGAGGGAAGCTCACCAGTTCTATGCCACTGGCCCTTTTATGAAGGCAATTATTAGCACACCTTTACTTTGCCAGGCCTCTTGAATGTTATGCTGCTGGTCTGTATGCTGTCTTCTACTGCTATTGTTATGATGCTCACCATAAGATTAAAACACAAGGGGTACGATTCAGCCAGAGTTAGGCTTAAATCCTATTTATTTCAAGGGATTGGTTATGCACATGCTTAACACTGGCCCACTGGAATCAATGGGGATTATAATTGTTTAACTTTGCCTGGATTGTGCAGAAGGGGTGGGGTAGTGAGATTTTAATTTGCCTAGGACAGCAGAAGAACCACCATTCCCCAAAGCCCCTTGGGGCTGGCCCTCTTAATATGCTTTTTCAGTCAATATAGCATTGTTGTCCGTCCCTGTCCCCGATAAAAATGTCCACGTAAACGTAGTGCTTGTGTAACATATCCTGTTGGTTGACAGGCCAGAACTGGAGCAGAGGACACTTTTCCACAGTGTGCCTGAATCCTATGCTAAAGGAAGTTTTGTACATGTAGGAGGTTCTTTGGGTGATATTTTTATTCTGGGTTATTCCTAGACTACATTTTGCGTTTGAAAACATTTTTCAACATTTTTTTCCTATTCAGACATGGAGCGGCAGAGAGAGAGGAGAGAGAGAGCGAGAGAGAGAAGTAACTCTGGGGTCGGAATGGAAATGGAGCAAAAAGCAGTCTGTGACTTCCTGGTTATTTCTCCCTCCCTCAACCTAGCCTTCATTGTTAGGGTTGGATTTTCAGTTCTGCATACCCTGTGGCCTGTGCACAGTTTGGGGACAGGCTGGGTCCCTCTGTGGAGTTAAATACCTTCTGATGGCACCATATCAATGATTGCCCCTATTCCCTATTCTAATGCACTTGCCTGGTAATTATCAAGACTTTTGGATCTCTTTCAGATCCCTCGCCTATTTGTTGGTTCTTCTGACTCTGCCTATGTATGCATGTATGTATTTATTTAATTTATTACATATTTTTAGTACCATTCAAAGAACAAGACAACTGTAAGCCAACGTGGATGTGTTGCTTACTCAAACATTTATACTTACAGTCCAGAAAGTGTATCTTGCTGGAGGTAAGGCAAAGCTTTGGCATTGGAAATGATCTCCTGAGGAAGAGAGGAAGGCTCCATGCGCTGGAACATTGGGGCATTTTTCTGAATTAAAAAAGGAAATGGACTCAGTTGTAGGCCAAAATCATCTGGGGACCCAAGGTTGGAGAACACTGTTATAAAGCATGCTATTAATTCTTGTGCATATAACCTCCACCTCCCCACACCCACCAGATCAACCTTTTGCATACAAGTCTAGTTTTCAGAAAATCTGAACTTTCCATTTTAGCCCCCAATGCAACGGGACTGCGTGTATCTTCCTCTAGCGGAACTGTACCTGTTCTTCCAGCTGCTGCCTTTGCTTCTTAGCTTTACTCTGCTTATAATAGTCCATTATCATCATGGCCGCGTATATCTTTCCAACTGTCAGGTCTGTAGCTGGAAGTAAAAGGCAACCTTTTATGTTAACCAAAATAGATCCTTTTAGGTGTGATAACAGGTTTGTGTAGAAGGGTGAATAAGGGACATGTCATTTATTGCATGGTTGTTATATGCAAATGTGTGAAACAGAGCTGGAGACGGGGACAGGGGAGAATTGCTCCAGAGTGGGGAGCACAGAGGTGGAGGAGGGGGGCTGGCTCCCAATTTGGAAATGATGGCTTCTAGGGAATCAGGGACATATCTGCAGCGGCGGCCCACTGATAGGCTGTGCAAGGAGATGTAGAGTTATGTTCTTGGGGGCTGCCCAGCTTCCTTCATTCCAATCCCCGCCCCCCGCCCCAGTGAAGTATTTCTCCGTATCATGGAAAGGGTCTTTGCATTTTTGACAGCTACTGGTAGGTGAGGCTCAGCTGGGAAAGGGTTTGAGGTTTTTGCATGTTATCATTTTATGTACTTTTTTTTTAAATGTTAAGGTATGACTCCCTGCCTCAGGCCCACAGATAGGGCAGGGTAGAAGTTCAAATAAAATACCAGCATACTAAATTAGTTGGAATCGGGGGGGGGGGATGTTTATATTAACTTCCTTTATCACTTGTTGGTAATCAGGTGTGTGTGTGTATGGCTTCTTGCTCCTCCAGTCTTCCCCAGCCTACTCCTCTCATCATGGGAAACTGTCAGCCACACTGCCTTCCCTAACCAATGACTCACTTTTTGGCATGGGCACCAATAGATCTAGCATCTTCTGCGAAAGGTGAGGCCAGATGGTCAGAATCTCCTTCTGGAGCTCAGAGTCTAGCTGCTGCCAGTCTGCACCACCTAAAAGAAAGCAGGTCAAAAGGAGTCTGAGCAAATTGCCAAGAGAGAGGAAGGGCATAGCTACTGCCTGGGCTCATTATATATCCCATTTGCATCCCACCCTTCCTCCAAAAAGCTCAGTGTGATTATTCCTTTTTATTCTCATAACAGTCCAGTGAAATAGGGCATGTGATTTGCCCAAAGGCAATGCAGTGGGCTTCATGACTGGGCAAGGATTCAAACCCCAGTGGTCCAAACTTAACACTGTCCGCTACAGCACACTGGCTCAGTAGGAGGAAGTGCAGAACCATTTGGTGGGGGCACTATAGAAATGAACACAAACATCAAGAGCGGTCTACCAATGCACTTGTCAAGAGCAACCATATCCTTTAGTCTGGTGAGTGTACCAATACCATACCTCTGAAGCTCAGTGCTATGGCAGGGTCAAGGCCCTGCTCTTCTCCTAAGCATGGAACTCAGGAGAAGAGGGCCAGCAGTTTGCCTCTTGCTTTGGAGGAGCCTGGTAGCAGCACAGTCTCTTGCTGGTTCTGAATACTACCTCCAAAGCTCAGAGCTGACATCAGAGACACCATCTCTCGCTCTCGCTCTCTCAAAATGAGAGGGAGAGCCAGCCACAAATTCTGACTGGCTTCCAAAATCAGCCAAAATCTGTGGGCCCCTGGAGATCTGACATAGTTGTTACAGTTTTTTCTTCCCAGTGCAGGACTGTGGGCAGAGGGGCACCATAAAGGTTTGGATTTAGCAACATCTCTCTGGCAAGTCGAGCTCAACAGAGGTCAACCCCCGTGAGACCTTCTCCAGAAAACCCCCTGAATGTTTTCCTTCAGGTTTGCAGTGCCGAAATGTTCTCCCCCACAGATTATGTCTTTTTCACATACAGGTAGCTTGAGGAACAGGTACCAAGTATTTCTTTCATAGCTGCAAATCATATTCAAATTGTTGAGAGGTAAATCTCATCCATGACATTATCATAGGGAAGCTTTTTTTTTTTTTTTTTACCAAACCTACTTTCCCCCTCAAAGTCTTGCACAGAACTTTCAAAATTCTCTTCTTTGTTGTACTCATTGCCAGGCCCTCATTAAAAATACTAGTCCCACTCCATCCCACACAGGCCTTCTGTTATCCCATGCACATTCTGGTTGCTCATTCAGACTCTGATCCTAAGTCCATCCCACACATACAGTACCTGCTGTTGTCCCATTTTTCTCTCTCTCTCTCTTTCTTTCTGTGTACGTATTATATATATATATATATATATATATATATATACCACATACATACATTTTAATGTGACCCGCTTAGTGATTTTAAAAAATATTAACCAGTATAGAAGTAATAATAATTAAAGAACAACAATAATAAGTAGATTTCAGGTCAGTTTAAGACTGATAAAAATGGATAAGTTGTGCAGCTCAGCACAAAGTGGAGGTTTTACTTATATCCATAAACAATGGGTGAAAACAGATACAGAATTATTTCAGCGCTCACAGTAGGTTCTTCACAGGGTTCTTGTGAACCCTGCCTTTAGAACTGGTGGTACAAATCTACCTGCCATCAAGTTGAGTGCTGGATCAGTGAATGAATCTTGTCAATGTCCTTGTACATCGGGTAGGCTATCCCTTTTTTAAAAAAGAAGAAGAATATATCTGTATATATACACACATATCAGTATGTATATATGTATATTCATTCTTTATATCCTGCTCTGAAGATGGTGTGTGTGTTGATAAATGTCACAACACTGGGCAACAGGCACCCATCACAGCTGCTGCAACATAATAATTATCAGAAAAGGAACCAGTGTTTCCTAATTCATGTGGAATACATGCAGAATTGTTTTTTTTTATCAGGGCTCACCCCCTGACTGGAAAAAGTAGGTGTATTGTAGGGCCAGTGAGGGTGGTCTCAAATAGTCTTTGTCAGGACACAATCCTATGCATGTTTAGACAGAAAAAAGTCCTACAACTCCGAGAATTCCCCAAGCGGCATGGCTGGCTGGAGAATGCTGGGTGGTGTAGGACTTTTTTCTGTCCAAACATGCATAGGACTGTGCCTTTAAAATACAATGTATTTCTTTACCCAATCAATTCTGATATATGAGGATTATGTAGACTATGGGGTGCAATTAGTTGGTACACTGCCAAGAAAGTTTGTTTTTTCCTGTTCAAAGTCGAGGCTTTTCAACAGTCCAGATATTTGACTGTTGGCAAGGTTTCTAATCACGTTGGCCTTTCTGCCTTAGCCTCCCACCCACCTCCTCAAACCCCCTGCTGTTTTACCTTTAGCGATCTTAATATCCAAAGCTGTTCGGATCAGTGCCATCAAGGTGGAAGTGAAATGGACTGTGTTGTCTTCAGCCACTGGCATATTCATCAGGACCAGTCTCTGCACAAGAGAGGGGCGGGGAGGGGCGGGGAAGCAGGCAGAAAACAATATCGAAAAAACGTATCAGGGAGATGGGGAAAAATGCTTAGAATGCATAAAATAGGATAGCCAAAAAGGAGGGCAAGGATCTGCCCCCTCTGTTCTCCCAACTCAGACCACATTCCCCCTTCAGTGTGCCTGCTTGCTGTCTTTTCCCGTTGTTATTCATCTTGTCAAGAATACTGTCCTTTTACTGACTTTGAGCAAGAAATAACTTTACAAGGAGAGACAGCCCCAGCGGGCACCTGCATCTCCTATTCAGAGCCATTTTGGTTTTGGTTTGTTTGTTTTGCTTTTCAATTTCATTGAATCTTGAATGTCAGGATACTAGAAGGCTCAGGGCTCTTTTAATAAACCTGCTACCTAGCTACATCCTGGCGCCCCCTTTTTGAGATTTTTAAATATATATATATATAATGTTTGGCAGCACATGATTGCTCATGCAATGGTTTCAACTTATCTGAGGTTGAAGAGTGGGGAGACAAAGTGCAAATGAAGAGAAACCAATGACCAAGGCAGGAGTAGGCGGGTCATGCTCCTTTTACCCCAGGAGGGGAAACTGAAATGGCCAAATCCACTTCCCAGAGAGTATATGTTGCTTTGTGTATATTCTTATCCTCTCCTCACTCCCCCACCACCCTAATTCTTGAGATGTTTGAAGGCACCACACACCCAGAATCATTAGGGGAGATGCAGGCCCAAACAGAAAACTATGCTTCCATGTGCATATGGGGGGTGGGGAATGGGAATGGGCCATGTGCTTCTCAAAACATGTGAGTGCAAGTAAGTGTTGTCATGAACAAAAGTGAATAGAAGTCGTCCTTGGCTAAAATCCTGGATAATGCCATAGACTGACAATCCTGTACAACTACCCTGAAGGCTGTGGTTTAGCATTTGAACTTAAACTTTCAGGATCTGAGGCTCAGGAAGTTTTGGCTGCAACCCTGTAATAGAATATGCTCGGGCTGCCAGTCTTTCCAGAACTGAACAGTGAATATTCTCCTACCCGGTCACAGCCTCCTCTCATGTTACATGTACCAAGAACCTGGTCTGCAGATTCCTTCCATTACTACAGAAGTTTGAGGGACCATTGAATTAACGCTACCAGTGGCACAGCACTCACTCACAATAGGTAAAATCACAGGACCTTCCCTAGCTTGACTTCAGTGGGTAGTGCATCCTGCCTTCCAGGCTGCATGAGCAATCGATGCAAAATTTTAAGTCAAGAGTTCCACTGAAAAGATGTCAACTTGGTGAGCATGACACACTCCTTCCATCCCTACATTTCTATTAGTCAATAGGGACTGAGTTGCACATTCTTTACAGTGCCTTCCCATCTTCTTCCCATATACTTGCCATGTTCCAGACTTGTTCTCCAACACAAGGGAACTAATTATATTTTGTTCAGAATGGTAAAAGATTCTGTCTTTTCTTGGATCAGCTTCTACTGGTGAAGTACTATAAGTTTTCAGGTTCTAAGTCTTTATCAGGCAGAACAGTTTTATATGACTTACAGTACAATCCTATACATGTACACTCTGAAGTAAGCCCCACTAAGTTCAATAGGATTTATTTCAAGGTACCTGTGTAGGACTGCAGCCTTAAATGCTTAAACTGCTTTACATCATCAGAACTTGGTCTAATAAAATGAATCATATTGCTAACAGCTGCTTTATTCTGAGTCATATCATTGGCCCATCTAGCCTAGTAATGTCTACCCTAAATGGCAGTGGCATTCCATAGTCTCAGGCAGGGCTCATTTCCAGCCCTGCTACCTGGGATCATTGTAAATGGAGATGCCAGATGGAATTTGGAACCGTATACCTACAAAACATTTGCTTTGCAACTAAGCATTTGGAGCCAATATGATGATAACTGAACATACTACATACCAAGTTAAACTTTCTTTGCAAGGGTTTAGCCCCAAGGATTCCTTCTCCATTACATTGCAATTATCCTTTTATCTCCTGGATCTAAAATAGTGATGAGAAACATGTGGCCCTCCAGCTGTTGTTGGACTGCAACGCCCCTCATCCCTCACCATTGGCTATGCTGGCTAGGTGCAGTCCAACAGCATCTGGAGGACCACACGTTCCCCATCTCTGATCTAAACTAAACATGTCCACTGCGTTTCCTACAATGAAAAGGGACTGCCTTAACTTTCAACTTCTCTTTATTTACACTGGCCTACATACATTCCTTTCGTACACTGGTGATGCTACCCTTGCAAATTAGCAGTAAATATAGTATCACGCATGTTACTATTAAAGACTTAAGATGGGAATACAATTTGGCTTAAAATCGAATAATCCATGAATGTATAAAGCCGCTTCCTTCTGAGTAAGCTCTCCCACTGCCCCTCTCTCCCATTATTATGCCTTTCCCATTCCTTGCTGACCAGTAGCCCACAAAGGAAAGAAGGGTTGTTCTACCTTATAAGCAACTTTGGAGGGACATCTCTTGCCGAGGCCTAGTGGTGGGGACATGAGAGTCAGCATTTCATACATCTCAGTGTAATGGATGCGGCCACTGCTCATGGACGGGAAAGAGGACAAAGGGGATGGGGAGGTTGGGGAGGGAAAGATGCAGAGAAACAAAAGAAGAAAAAGGCATTCCCAGAGACCAAAAACCCCCAAAACAAAGCAGAATATAGGGAACAGAAGAGAGAAAACAAAACAAAAAACAGACAAAACAGGAAAAGAACAGGAGACCCATTAATCAATGCAGACCATACAGGACAGCCTGTGCTGATGTGGATTTATAGCACCCCTCACACAGACCCAGGAATGCCACCAGTATGAATCGCCTGCTTTTCCGTATCTTGGCTGATGCTTTTTATGGCCCCGTTCTTCTTGCAGATGCAGCCACTGCCCCATGTAGTTCCCAGGGCTGTGTGCAAGTGGTATAAATCAAGATACACAACACTCCAACAAGGGGTTATTCAGTATATATGGTGGTGCGCACCTCAGTGAATTGGCAGAACCAGAGCTGTTCCCTGAGCTCCAGTGGTTTCTTTCTTTCCCAACAAGTCCTGCAATTCATGCTGTCACATAACCCATGGCTGAAGTGGCATGTACCGCCCTCTCTGCTAGTGTGTATGCAATCAAAAAGCAGCATCTTGCATAGGAGGGCCGTGAAACAGGTTCACTTGTCAAAGGAATGTGTCCGTTTGCTTCCATCTAGCTCTGGGGATGGAGCACTTTCCCACCATGCACTGGTGCAAAGGCATGCTAAGTGGCTAAGAAAAAAAAGCAAGAAGAAATTCTACATGCCATGCTCCCCCTCCTCCCTCCCGCCCACCTCCAGTTCTCTCTCACATGCAATTTCAAGTTCCACTCAGTTGGAGTTTAAAGAGTCTCGGCAGAGGCAGCTGTTTGGCCTTCTGAGGGTCAGGGTTCATTTGGACTCCCCCATTTTAAAGCAACACTTATGGTCACCCCCTGGATGGTATTCCCTGTCTTGTGACTCCCCTGTTGCAGTATTCTGGCCTAGAGTCAGTGTTTAGTTTATAAAAGGCACCGGGACTCAGATCTCGTAGAAAGCCCCATCTCTTGACTTAGAAGCTCCTTTTTAAATCCTTAACCTTATTATAAGCATGGGGATTAGTGAGGAGAAAGAATAAAGACCTCTCTCCATATTATCTTCATGCTGTGATTTCTCTTGCCACCTTTCAGGTGAGAGAAAAAACAGCCATATAACAATGTATGGTATAGGAGGCGAGCATTCCATTCCTCAAAAAAGGCTTCCAAAATGGATTCTGGTGCCTGGCATAATCAAGCCCTACCTCAAATTAAACTCTGTCCTGTACTACTAAACAGTGCCTCGGGTTTCTCACCTCGTGCCAGGTGAGAGACCTCAGGCTTGGCCTTGCCTGCTAATTCTTAAGGCAGTTCTTCAGAGTTCAGACTCGTCACAAAGGCCCTCATATTATATTTGAACCAGATGAACATGGAGACAGTGTTAAAACACTGGATAGTTTTTCAGCTTTTAAGAGTGACATCTCCTTTATCTATATTATTAATTCAGATTGTAACAGCTCTTACCTTCTTGTTTAGGTAATATATTTTGTATATTTTCACTCAATTTCCCAAAATTGTCCACTTTCCTCCCTGCTTTAAATAAATATATTTAAATATATTTATTTAAAATGTCCAGTCTGTTGTCCTGCCAGATGACACTTCACTCCAGTTTGCACGTCACAACAATGGTGGTTTGTTTAAACCATGGGTTATTTGTGACTGTGCGGGAGTGGCAAGCAAGCTGCCCCAACTGCTCGCCGCTTCTGCTTTGTTTCTGCTTTGGTAAACAACCCGGGAATGCCCCATTCCTGTGTTGTTCAACGTGATGGCCAAACGCAGCACTCTGGGTTTTTGAGGGAGAAACAACGCAGAGTTTTTACTCAACAACAAATCATGGGTTAAAACTCTGGGTTCTTTCTCCCTCAGCAATCCAGAATGCTGGGAAATATTTACCAAAGTGGAAACGGCAAGCGGCTAGGAGGCAGCAACCCATGGTTGGTAGTTACATGTGAACTGGGCCTCAAGGTGACTTGCACATAATTAAAAGTTTTTATGGGAATGTTTCCATATGAGGGAAGCCTGGCTGGTTGATGTTTTCATCACAGGATAACCCTGGCCTTAAAACTGTCTCTCTGTAAAACTGCCAGCTTCAAAGCAAGATGGATACTTTTGAATTTGTTTAACTTTTTTCCTCACCTGTTTTAAGCTCCGTAGTTCTGAGTTCTCAGAGTGAAACATTTAAAAATGGGAATTATATTTAATGTTGTGGTGAGCAATGAAGCAAATCATAGCCCTGAGATCTTGCAGTTATATTTTGCAAGAAAGAGAAGGACAGAGCATGATAAGAACTACAAAGTACTGTGGAACAACAAGTGAACTTAAAAAATGAAGGGAAGTGGCATGTTTGGTTCAATCCTCACAGGTAACAGAAAAATAGCTAGCACCTGGATAAAAGAATTTGTTTTTTTCCAAAATGATAGAAAAGCCAAACACTGGTGAAAATTTGGTACAGTGCTGTACACAGGAAATGAAGAATAGGTAATTGCCAAGCTGCCCAATGACCTTTTGCTGTTCATAGTTGATTGGGCAAGCGGTCAACACAGGAATGGAAACTGTCAGGTTTCAAGAGAATTTCTTTCCAGCCAATGAATCTAGGCAAAGTTAGCAGTGTGTAAGGATGGAAGGAAACATTCGTGGGAGAGGCAAAGATCACATGAGAACTTGAGTAGTGCTGGTGCTGAGAAGTAGGAACAAAACCCACATACTTTCTAATATCTTTGCATGATCAAAAGTCTTCTGTAAACTTTCTATGCTGTGTTATCATTTCTGCCTACGATGTCTACCATGGAATGGAATGAGTAAATTCTAATGCTTTCTGACACTGAACTGCATGAATACACTTTAGAAAGGTAATGCCTGAATTTGCTTTGGCTATGGAACATACAGATGTGTTTAAGATTCAGACATCTAGTGAAAAATGAAAAATGGGAAGGCAGTGTGGGCTGGAAAAAAAACTTGTGGTGGAATCTGAACAACTGTTTTTTCCCCTCAAGCAGGTACAAACAACATTCTCACCTTGATGACGTGAAGTTTTTGGCAGGGGATTAATGAAGGACCACGAAGGACGACCCTAAACATTAATATTGTGAAATTGCAGTACCATGATGGAGCCCATTGCCCCATGCCTGTGTTTTCTTAGGGACAAGATTTCAGAGACTGCTTCAGCCATCATAATTGTGTCTTGGAAGCAGCTCTTTATAAAGAGGAAATACAGGGAAATAGAAGCCTATTCATTCTGAATGGGATGGGGCAGATTGTACCTGAGGCAGATCTCAGACAGAAAAGAATGAACTAAAATATGGTTTGGATAGGTGCTTTCTAAACAACCTTGACATCACTGGGTGACACAGGCCAGTGAACAGAAGATACTGTTTCACAGCCATCTTCGGCCCAATAATGCAGTGGTAAGGATGACTTAGAAGCAAATGGAGAGCAGTAAGAAGCACAGAATGATGGGCATGTTTACTTTCCAGAGCTGTAACAGATTCCGTTTATACAGCACAGCAGTATTACAGACAGCTCTTCATTCTAGATAAAATTTGGTAATCATTTGCCATTGATACCAACGCTGTTGCGTTCTCTTACACAACCTATGTCTTATATTAGACAAAATGATTCATTCTGATACTTTCAGTATAACAAGAGTATACTATGACTGAGTTCGCACAACACAACAACCCATCATGGGTTGCTAACCATGATGGTTTGCTGTGTCGTGCGAACCCAGACCAACTCCCTCAGGGTGATTTGTTTGAGGGCAACAAGCCACCCTGACAACTCATAGCTTGTTCTAGGGGTTGTTGCACCCACGATGGGTTGTCGTGTCATCCAAACCTGGGTGACTGACACCATCGTGAGTACTGGGGATCAGCTAGCGACTTGCTTGGCAAGAGTGGCAACCCCCCCTTGCCATTCCTGCCAAGCTTGTCTGGGCACCCATCAGTGCCAGCTGCCCCACAAGTGCCCAAGCTGCACTTGGGGGCAGCTGGCACTGGCTTGCTGTCCTCCCCACCATGACTGTGAACTGATCTTGGTTTGGCACAGCTTTTTTTGAAATTTATCTTTCTTTTTTTCTTCAGAGATCGCAAAGTCCGTCTTGACAGCCGGCTTTCATGATCCCCAGTTTGACAGCTACTGACAGCCCCTTCAAAATGCCCAAGTGGCACCTTGGAGGGGCTGTCAGTAGCTGGCAGAACATTTTAAAAAATAAATTTGTACACAAAATGTGCGCAAATAGGTTTGTTCTTCTTCTTTTTTTTAGCCACACTTACGCAACTGCAAGAATTTGAAGGCTCAGCTGGGGCAATGTCCTGGGGGGTACCTGCTGCCATCATGTAGCAGGTACTAACCCTGGACATTGCTCCAAAGAGATTCCAAATAGATTTTTTTCTCATTTCCTTTCTCTTGACAGCGGTCAAAAGGCAAGCTGTCAAGAGAAAGCAAAGGTACAAGTAAGTTTTGACAGCTAGTCGTCAAAACTCTGGGTCCCCTTTAAAAGGGGTTTTTGACAGGGCAATGGGGTTTTTTGGACTGGAACATGTGGCTGTACATGTCCCAGTCCAACCTCCCTCTTGCTTGGTCAAAAATTCCCTTTAAAGGGGACCCAGCTGTCAAAATTCCTTTTCCCCAGAAAAAGGAGGGGTGCACTTTTGCACTTTCCTGAGCACCTAGAGTTTTAGGGGAAAGTGCAAAATGTGCACCAGCCAGTGAACTGTCAGGGCAAAAAAGTTGAGATCTTGCCGCAAAGAGGGTGTAAATCACTAACCCCTTTCTGCAAGGAAAGATCACTCACACCTTTGCTTTCTCTTGACAGCTTGCCTTTTGACAGCTGCCAAGAGAAAGCAAAGCAGGGGGAGACCTATTTGGAGCCTCTTTGGGGCAATGTCCAGGGTTGGTACCTGCTGCACTTTGGCAGCAGGTATCCCTCAGGACACTGCCCCAGCCAAGGCTCCAAATTCCTGCACTCGCACAACTGCGAACCTCTACAGTTGCACAAATGCAGCTTAAAAGTTTTCTTTTAAAAGAATGAATCTATTTCTGCACATTTTGTGTGCAGATTTTTTTTTTTTAATTATCTGCCAGCCACTGACAGCCCCTCCATTGTGTCACTTGGGCACTTTGAAGGGACTGTCAGTGGCTGTCAAAACAGGGATCGCGAAAGTCAGCTATCAAACTGGCTTTCGCAATCTCTGAAAAAAAGGGTAAAGTGCAAAAAGCCGCGTCGAGTCAAAAACGGCTCATGATCACAGCAGAGATGGAGGAGACAAGTCAGTCCTGCCATGGTGTCCCCTGGGATACCTGCAGGAGGACTGAGGGGGAGGGAAGGGGCAAACAACCCATGGTCCGCCCAATCATATGTCGGGCGTTTGTTTGGCCAACAACCAACCCACAGTGGCTCATTGCCAGGGTGGGTTGGCATGACATGTGAACGCGCCTTATATCTTCATATAATGAGTAAGATAATCATTGATGTACTATGTGGAGGTTGAAATCACTGGAAGTATATGCAGAGCTTGGAGAATTAACTATTCTCTGGGGTTATCCCATCTTAGTTGTCATTTGTTCAACTGTGACAGAAATCACTTGGAATGGACTTCAGGAACCTAGTTCAGCCTAGTTCTTACTGAGATGGTAAACTAGTGCCAGAGTTGTACCACTTCAGACTGCACAGGAGATGAAATATTTCTCCAAACAAAATAATTCCCTCCACATAAAAAAATACCGGTAGATATTGAGAAGGGTTCTAGACCAGCCTTCTCCCTGATATGCTAGTTTTTTTATGTGAAGGGATTATTTCTGGACTGAGGAGCATTAAGCAATATGACCTCCCCACCTGCAATCTGAAATGGTACAAGGCCAGCCACAGGATTACCATCTCAGTGAGAACTAGGCCTGAATCAAGAAGTTCGAGACTGGACAATTGGACAGTTACATCTTGAACTGTGATGGCATTATTTTTGAGGGTCAGGAGTACTGCAGTTCTGAATGACTGGAGTTCACATGCCACATGTGACACCTTTACAAACTGAGCCTCTGAACACAACTGAACAAATGACAACATCTGTTCTTTTTCTCCATGTCCTACTCCTTTTGATTTTTCTTCTTCTTCATCCCCTTATCCCTTATACTGTATTTTTGCACACATGTGAGTTAAAACCAAGAACAAGGCACATTTGAAAGAGAAAAACGTATGTCCAGAGAGGGCTGTGATCTTGGAAAGACTTCCCAAACAACTTCTCTATGCCACTGGAGACATGCAGCTAGCGATGTAGTTAAGGCGGGGGCGCGCCCCCGACCCGAATCCCCTGGGCGCGCCCCGGACTGGCTTGTTTTTTTCGAGTGGCGCACAGCGCCACTCGAATGATCTCTTTGCGCCATTCGCCGCTTTCGGGCCCGGAAATGGACCCTAGGGGTCCAGCATGCCTGCGCAGGGTTCTGTCGCGTCATTTCCGGTACCGGAAGTGACGCGACGGAACGGAACGAGCAGCGCGGGCGGCTCGCCACGGAGTGGGCGAACCGCCCCGAAGAAAAGGTAAGGCCTCGCCGGGGCGTGAGCGGGGCCAATTTCGGCCTCGTTCTGCCCCGGCGAAGCTCGATTTTACAACTACTACATGCAGCCCACAAAAAGCCAATGAACTCCAGTTTTATTCTAGAGGACCAAAATGAGAATGAATTTGCAGTTTAGGCTGTGAACAGAAACTTGTTTCCTCATCCTTGTTTGGCTATTACAGCTGCTGGTTCTGAGCAGGTTTGGATCTCTTTAAACTCGAGGGAAAGCAATGCCAGGGTTCCCTTGTGAGGTGCAGTGGCGCCAGAGCAGAGGGAAAGGGAGGGATTTAATGGGATGTCCCTGTTGCCGGCTTGTGGCTGGGGATTGGGAGGCAAACCTTGCAAGCCACCCTGTAGGGGCAGTTCTCTCCCAGGCCCAGAGGAGGCGAGATCACCCGTACTAATTTGTACATATCCTTATACAGGATCCTGCCACTGGAAAGGAAGCACAGGTGGGTTAATAGGGCTGCTCAGGAAATGGAAAAGAGGAATCAAGTGCGTAACTGGTGGCACCAGAGATGTACATCTTCCTCCTTCTGTCTCTCACTAGGAAAAGGCTCTGAACAGTCACCCTCTGTGAAAATATAGCTATTGCCTTCTCTAGTCCAACACATTCCCACTGAGGAGGATTAGCCAGTCACTGGGAAGATATGTTACATCACGGCAGAATAGGACCCATCACATTTGCCAACAATAAATAAATAAATATATGGAAGAGTTAAAATAGTCCCAATCTGAGGCTGGACTAAGTTACATTTATCAGCTACTTGTCTGTGTGAGGTCTGATATTAACAGATTTTAGTCCACCTACCAAGGTGTATCCTGGGATAAGCCAGCAGGGTAAGTGGTTTTGCACAGTCAGCTATTTTAAATAAAAGTCAATACATTTTAAACCACCTCTGTGATGTTGAGGTCCTATGTCTATTTCATGCCAGTTTTCTGCATGTCAAACACATGATGTGCAGAGATATAAAATCATTGCCCAAAATTGCACGGCGATAAAGAAGAGAGTAGAGAACCCAAACTTGCTGATCTCCAGTCCAGCAGAGTGAGACAATGTTGTGTATTACTGGAGCAATCTAACAGCATTCAATGATTCCTAACTCCCGATAATGAGCTGCAGATCCAAAGTTATTGCAATATGAGAAATATCTTTAATGATACTGCTGAGGCCACTGCAGGTCAGCTGGCACACACAAAAAAGTGAACTGCTTTGACATGTGCAAGGAAGAAGAGATTCTACTCCTCCTACATCGCATAGTGCAGTTGCAATGAAGTTGACTTTCAGTCTCACTCTTTCCCCATCCCTTCAATAGTGTTCACATCTGGCAAATGATGTCTCACTTCTTTGTGCAAAACCATAGGACAGGTGTGAAGAAGTTCACAAGAGTTCCTATTTAATCCTGTTTTCCCAGTTTAACCTATTTCTCACTGAGCTGATAAATCTGCACCAAGACTCTATTACTTTATACTTCAAGTACAGACTCACAGAAGTGAGTGATACATACATGTGAGTGTGTATAAACTAGCATGTCAGGGAGAAGACTAGGTTAGAATCCTTCTCGTTGACATACTAGTTTTCTATTAATTTATTTATTTATTTATTATATTTATACCCCACCTTTTTTCCTGGAAGGAACCCAATGTGGCTTACATAATCCTCCTCCTCCTCTCCATTTTATCCTCACAACAACCCTGTGAAGTAGGTTAGGCTGAGAGTCAGTGACTGGCCCAAAGTCACCCAGTGAGCTTCATGGCAGAGCAGGGACTAGAACCCAGATCTCCCGAGCCCTATTCCAAAACTCTCACCACTACGCCACACTGGCTCTCTATGTGGAGGGAACTTTTGTGTACGGGACAGGATTCAGTCATGTGACCTGCTGCCCAAAGTGGTACAGCCCGGACACAATTTTATCACCTCAGACAGTGAGAACTATGTATGACTTGGAGATGAGTGCCAAGAACTGCCCTACAGAAGTTTGTTTCCCTTCTGCACAATGCCCATCTCCTTAATCTAGCAGTGGAAGGGCAGGACAAGAAATGCTGGAGTCTTAAATGACCACTTTAATTTGTGTGTGTTTTTAATGGGCCCATTAAGTACAGTAACCAAGTGTCAAAGGAGAAGGTGGATCCCTATAACTCCACCAAGGCCTGATGATTAAAAAAAAAAAACAGGCTTAGCAAAAGATACGTTTAGGTTTGCTATGGTATTGTAACAACTGTAGGAAATTTAATGGAGTATACTGGGGTTGGGGAGTGGGAGAAAAGGCAAGCTAGAAAAACCCCCAGTTTTTTAAATTTAAAACCTAGAACATTCAAGAAAATGACATTAGGTTTCCCAGCTTAAAATGAGCTATTAAACTTGTATTACGGAAAGAATAGTCACCTGCTTCTAAACAAGAAACAAAGTTTAGAAGACTAGCCTGTGGCACCTCAAAGATTTATTTATTTATCTGTTCTATGAATATATTTATTGTGACATAATCTTGCACAAACTAGGGACTTCATTTAATTCATTAATTGCATTTGATGATATAGGCTCTTGCCGTTGAGAGTTCATGCCACAATAAATATAATAATCTTGAAAGTGCCACAGGATTCTCTGTTGTTGTTTTAGTAAAAGTAACTTGCAATTTATACTAGTCTAGAAAACCCCTGATAGTTAATATAGCCCGTCCTAGAACCATAGAACTGTCGCATTAAAATACAATCCTTTATTGGGCTGTTTGGAGCACCGAGATTCAGAAATCTTTCATTCACAGTTTATTTAAGTCGACACCACAACTATTTCTTAAATTTGCTAAAGTTGTCATAATCTCATGCAGGTATCAGAAATGTGCAACATGCGTACACATCTGAGAACCGAAACCCACTAGCAGGAGAATTGTGTGTGGCAGCTTTTGCTAGGCTCCACCACCTCAGGCTTAAGTTAAGCAATCACTATTTGAAATTGGTTCACCAACAAAGAAAGGTGAGGGGTGCATGGAGCCTCTTTGGGGAGGGGCCAGAGCTGGGGGTTCCCAACCCATGTTATAGGAGAACAATCAAAGGATACAACCCCTCCCTGCAGTGCGAAGTGGTAGAGCCCAGCAAGAGCTGGAATGCTGAGAGATTCTCCTGATTATGTGTTTCAGCTCTGATTCCAAAGGTGATATTCAATACCAGCTACTCTTGCCAATCCATGTTTTGTGTTGGATTTTAAGACTCTATGAGCCGGTTCGTACGACACGGAAACCGCGGGGGAACAGAAGCCTCCTGTGGTTCCCATGTCGTGCAAATGCTGGCTGGGGGCACCCCCGCGGGACAGCCGTGCGCGGGACGCACGCAAAGTGACCATGGGCGGTAGAGGGGTAAGCCCCTACCGCGCGTGGCCACCCTGCCGTGCGAACAGCAGGTGGCCGTCCCGCGGGGGCCGCACAGAGGCGGCAGCCCAGAGCGGCCAGAGCTGTGTCCGCTCCGGCCTGTAGGGGCAAACGGCCCCTCTGGGCATCCAGAGCCGCCGCCCCCTAGCGCCAGGAGACCTGCACTGCGGTGCGGGGACTGCTGGCTCCACCGGGGTCTGCCCATGCGCGCAGGGCACAGGTCGTCTGTGGCACTCCGCCGGACCCCGCAGATGGCCCCATGGTGCCTCCCCCGCTCGCCGCCTGGGTCGTACAAACCGGCCCTATATGATATCACTGGAAAGGAAGAGAAAATCCAGCCTGGTTGAAAAAGCATGAAAGGTCACACCATGAACTAATAATGTCAAGGTAACAGCAGATTGGATGAATTCATAGAAAACAATAACATTTGTGTTCAGGCATGCAAAGTCGGATTCTGCCCAGTTAGTGAACTTCCAGGATTGCAAGAGCTCTAGAGATGACCCATCTTTCCCCTAAAGCTGTCACACAGATTTTAAGAGGCCACCACGCTAGACAAAACTGTAAACCCTAGACTGTTCCAGTGCCAGAAGAAGAAAGAACAGAAGCATGACACTGTCAAGTTCTCTGATGGGGATTTGAGACCCAAATGGTATCACAACAGTACCAATGCCAGTTCAGGTTAAGCACTATCACATTTGGAGTTTGACACGTATACTGAAACTCCCATGGGAGACATGGTAGAAAGCAAGCTCTCTAAACTACTGAAATGTCTGGGGCGTGTGCGTGTCAGCATGTGTGAAGACATTCAATAACAGGATGGCCACTCCTATGAGAAAATATCTGAGATGAGTTGTTCTGGAACAGTGTCACTACCTCTATGCTGCAGACCCAAAAAGATGCCACATGAAAAATGAATATCAGGTGCACATCTTTAAACACTCTTTATACACAGTGGGGAGCCCTGTTTGCACAATGGCTCACCAGTGTATTTACACACTTAGCAAAGGATGTGTATCTGTCATTCACACCATACATGTTTGCTGCAGGAAACTCTGCTGTGTCTGTGGTAGACATGACCACCACTTAAATTGTGAAGCTGCTCCTATTTAAAGGGATTCCCAGAGGCAGCTTGCAAAACCATTACCATAGGACTCAAAACTATGGAACACATAGACCTTTGAAGTTGTTGTTGTTTTAAATACTGCTCTTAACCCTTAATTCAAACCAGTTCAAACTCCGAATTGTTTGAGCGAGTCTAGCTGCTTCAAAAGCCACTTTGATGGGGCTTTGTATAGGCACATTTGAAGGCTGTGGGACAGAGAAAAGATATTTCCAGTCCACTTGTGCTTGACTTGGATGTCACAGCTAAATAGATTTTGCAAAGAGCTTAAAAGCAGGGTGCACCTACATACCATGCAGCTCTGTCATACTCTGCCCAAATCCGGACAAATTCATCAAGGTGATGAGGTCCCAAGATGGAGGAATCTCGAGTCAGGTATTCAAAATTGTCCATGATGACAGCCACAAAGAGGTTGAGCATCTACGTATGGAAGAAACAAGACAAATGTATAACAACGGGAAAGAGATAAGCAGAGACAGAAGACAAATGGGGGTGGGGGGGCAGGGGAAAAATGGAGAGACATACAGAAAAGTGGCTATGCAACACCCTGCAAGTGGCTTCATGAGAGCAAAATCCTTTGCCTATGTTCCATGTTGCCCTTGGTATAATATTCTAGTTCATTTAGCAACCTGTAATAATATGTTGCCTTCTCAACCAAGCTGGTGACAACTGAGACAGGAATTCAGGATCCTTCTGGATTCCTTTGCACACTGTATTCCAATAGTCATGGGATTATGGACAATGATGTGTCAATGAGTCTGGAATACAGAGGACAGGGAAAGGGGCACTCACCAAGAAGGAGCAGAAGAAGATGAAGGAGACAAAGTAAACGTATGCCAGTTCCGTGCCACAGCGCTCATTCACGTTTTGTCCAGATGTTGCTGTGGTGTCTCGCTCACATCCTTTACCTTCTAGGCATGAAAGCATTATCTCCTGCCATGCCTCCCCTGTTGCGCTCCTGCATGCATGCAAAACAAATCCACCTTGCAAGTTTACTGCTATGCTTAGCCAATCTCCCCAATTCTTGTCATGTTGGTTGATGTTAGAAATAGCAACATCTGCTGCTTCAGAGGAAATATAGAGCTTTTCTACACAAGGCTGTTAATTCGCTGCATCTATTTTTAGTTTTGTCGCAGAATTGAGATCCGAACGCTAAACAAGGATTGTTTCCTTTCCTGCTTTTCCGCTACATAACCTCTAGGCAGCACTGTGGTATGGCGGAATAGCGCAAATACGCAAGAGGAAATAGCTCTTTCTTTCACTTGAGAGGAAACGCAGTGCCACGGGGCTCGTCACGGGCCTTTCTTGGGGTGACCACCACACTGGCCACCCCAACAAAGCTCCCTCCCCAACAAAGCTCCCTCCCCAACAAAGCCCCCCCACCTGCACTGCCCCCCAGCCTGGGCATCCCCCCTTTACCTTCTTCTCCAGTGGTTTGGTGGTGGCTCGGCGGCAGCTGCCGCCACCGCACACCTATTCCTTACCCAGCCCCCAATGGCAGCCCCCCCGCCTTGGTTCCCTGCTACCACTGACTGTGAGCTGGCGATAGCAGGGGACAAAGGCTGCTTAGCCCAATTGGCTGTGTGCACGGCCCAGTCTGAGCTGCCATCAGCCTAAGCACTGCCCCCAACTCCACCAACAGTCAGTGAGGTTGGGACTCGGGAGGCACACTTAGCCCGATCGGCTGTGTGCACGGCCAATCGGCCTGAGTGCTGCCCTCCTGACGTCAGCAACGTTGGGAGGCACACTTAGCCTGATTAGCTGCGCGTGCTGCCTATCGGCCTAAGCACTGCCCCCAATGCCAGCTGCCAATCAGGCTAAGTGCTTTGGCCCCCTGCTATCGCTGGTTCACAGCCAGCGGTAGCAGGGGGCCAAGGTGGGGGTCTGTGGGGCAGCCTGCTCACACTTGGCAAGGGGGCTGCCTAGCAGAGCCTGCTGCCGCCCGCCACCACACATCTCTTCCTTGCCCAGCCCCATTGGGGGCCGGGCGAGGGATAGGTGCATGGTAGTGGCAACTGCCGCTAAGCCAAGCAAGCTGCCACTGCCGAGCCACCAGAGAAGAAGGTAAGTGAAGGGGCCGGGTGGGGGTGGCAAGGTGAGGCGAAGGCAGGGATGTGATCCAGCTGGCCAGGCCTTTCAAGGCTTGGCTGTCTGGATCGCACTGCGACTGCCCTTTCAGCAGAAAGGACAACAACGGCAGCGCGGTTCACGGGGGATCCAGGTGCCCAGGCCTTGCTTATTCTTGAGAGAAAGTGAGGCTGGGGCACCTGGATTCCCTGTGCCACAGCCAATGCCAGGAGAGCAGGATTGCTCGCCAGCAATCCTGCTCTCCCGACATCGGCTGTGGCACAGGGGGAAGCTGATGACACAAGTGCCGTTCGGGTGTTTGGCCAGCTGTCATTGGCCAGAGCCTCATGGCCAGTGCAGCAGCCATTGTTTGCCACTCTGGGGCTCTATGCCCTTTTTGGCTTGCGGTAGAGTTAGCATGTCGTCCGGGTTCAGATGACACGCTAAACCTCAGTAGGTTTAGCAAACCCTACCGCAAACCATGGTTTAGTAGGGTGGTTAAGGAGAC
Organism: Shinisaurus crocodilurus; assembly: GCA_021292165.1. Classification (NCBI taxonomy): domain Eukaryota; kingdom Metazoa; phylum Chordata; class Lepidosauria; order Squamata; family Shinisauridae; genus Shinisaurus; species Shinisaurus crocodilurus. The sequence goes on along the minus strand of CM037877.1, from coordinate 139,555,468 downwards.
TCTCCTTAACCACTTTAAGTAAACCTTCCTGGGTTCGCATTCACTTTACACCTCAGTAGGTTTACTTGCGCGGTAAACCTACTGAGGTTGACCGTGTCATGCAAACCCAGTCAATATCTCTAAGCAGTATTTAGATGTTATGATGGGCATTCTTGTAGGATACATGCGATTCCCACTTCGGCAATGAAGAGGTTAATCAGGGTTAGAGGTCATGATGATGCAAATGTAACTCACTGAAAAAAGATTATACAACTCTTGCATATTCTGCCTGTTGATTCAGCTAGGACAAGCAACACATGTTTTGTCCAAGATTCCCTTGGGGGTCAAACTGCCCCTAAAGAGTTTTCACTGACCCGAGAACATGAAGGCTCTTCACATAGGTAGAGAACAGAGGAAGAAGACAAAAGATAAATAGGAAATAGTTCTTACAGGGAAGAATACTGCAGGCCTGCATAACTTGCAACCCATTGAGCTGAAAGCAGCTCAGCAGCTGTACTGTTGGCCAACTAGGCTGCAAAAGGCAGGGGAACTGAAGCCCTAGTTTGGTTTTGCAACTAGTAGATGGACATTCAGTTATTTGACTGAGCAGCTTCCAAAGGCTTTTAAAAAAAATCATATTGGGAACAAATAGTGCTGTTTTTATACAAAAGTTTGAATGGATCTCTGTATGAATTTAAAAGCATTTACCTGAAAAGAAGCATGAGTGAACCTAGGAAACTGCGGAAATTGTTGTGACGGTTGATGTGGCTGTCTTCTTCTAATTTGATATTCCCAAAAACCTGAAGACACAGAGAAGTGAAAACTCAGTATAGCAGGCTTGACAATGCAACAAATCCCAGCCAGGAAACTACGATGACTGTGTACAGTGTACAGAGCCCTGATCACCTCTTTCTCTCCCACCTCCAAGGTCTCATGATATCAGAGCAAAGGAAATAATTCTGGCTGGAGTGACAAAGATAATAGGGTTGTTGTTGTTTTTTCAGACTTGAAGGCAGTATGAAAGAGGGATCACTGCTCATGGTGCGTACACTCTTCTCACTTTTGTCTCTGGTAAACAGATTTTGCAGGTTGTGCATCAAAATGCCACAAATTCTGTTTGACCAGGGAAAAGAGTGGGACAACAGAAGTATGTGTGAATTCCATGAGAAGTACATCATTTTTCAAACCATTTTGAACTCTCTATTGTCCGTTTCCAGCCTGTCTTTGCTCATGTCAAGTAGATCAAATTAGAAGCTACCATGATCCATCTCACGAAAGTTAGATGAAATTCTCCACTTTGAAAGAGAGGAGAGAGAGCGAGAGAGCCTCCCATTTAGTTAGCATGGTGAACACGAGGTTGAACAACTCAGGGGCAGACTAGACAATGTATGGAAGCTACATGTAATGAAGCACCAACAGAGCCTCCTGTGTTGCAAAGTGCCCTTGGTAGGGTGTGGTTTGCATCAGAGAAGGGAAGAGAGTGCCATTCTTCCCTTGCCAGTCACTTTTCCTGTAACCAGCCCTCCGCCAGCCCCACACAACCGCTTTTTACCCTTCACTATATACTGTACGAGACATGGGAAAATAGCGGTTACTGGAATTTTGTATGGCATTATACTACATATCATCCATTCCACACAAGAGGCATTTGCCTCTTGGTCAGTTTATGCTTTTTAACAGAACCTGCAGTAGTAATAACATTTTAACTCAACATCTTATGACTGTGTGCTAAAGAAAAGGGTTTATCTAATTCATGCAGCCAGTTCTTGATAGGATTAATTCTCTAAGAAGAAGAACATTGTTGTGGGATCAAGGATCTAGCAATCTGTAGTCTGGAATATGATCACATGAACCTATTTGAACACCTGATGTTAAGTATTATTATTATATCACAAACAGCAGTTTATTAACAATGTGTTCTGTCTGTCCTCAGATCTCACCAGCGTTTACCTAGTTCCTTGACCTGGCAGAAGTAAGCATTTCTAGACATCTGCTTACCTGCATCCCAATTATTGCGTAAATGAAGAAGAGCATCGCAATCAGGAGACAGACGTATGGGAGGGCCTGAAAGGTGCAATCAATGCAAGAGTCTGTTTTATTATATGCACAGTATTTAAGTATTTAAAATATTTATATCCTTCCTTGCTGTCTTGACACTGAGATGCCCAAAGTAGCTAACAGAATAACTACAAAATGACAAAAAAAAGCAGAATTTTTTGGCTTCCCAATAAATGCAGTGGTTTGGCTCACTTGGTTGCCTGAAGCTGCTAGCACAGTGTTCTCCAACCTTGGGTCCCCAGATGTTTTTGGCCTACAACTCCCAGCATGCCCCAGCCAGCAAGGTTGGAGAACACTGTGCTAGAATATGATGTGCTAAATACTGGAACACCAACAACTAATGAATAGTTAAATAAACTATACGGGCAGAATTCAACAGGACACTTACCGTATGTCCCCTCCGATTCTCTTACGCCCTGCCACTTCCATTGCGCAAATGGCCCACACCACTTATGCAATGGCGGTTTACCACTTCCAGGCCAACCCAAAACAAGCGGGAACGCTCATTTCTGGAGGGAGGCAGGTCGGCAGAGCTCACATAAAGGAGCTCCGCCAACCTGCCTCCTTCTAGAAACTAGCGTTTCCACTCATTTTGGGTCTTCTCCGAGGAAGCGCCAAGTCTCCCTTGTGTAAGTGGTGGGTCCCGGCCTGCTTGCGCAACAGAATAGGCGGGCCTGACTGCTTGTGGAAGGGAATTGGTGGGGCGGAAAGGAATTGGTGGGGGCATAAGCATCCTGTTGGATTCTGCCCTATGATTATGCAATAATGTAAAAAAATAAAATAACCTTCTGGTCCCTTCCAGCCTTACACTTCTCTCATGTGACGTTTTTAAAAATGTAATCTGCATAACAACAGGATACATTTGCTGCATGGGAGAGAGAAAGAATATGGCAGGGATGCACTATTACCATTAGTGGACAAGACTGGGGATTAACCCTTTGGCATCACATCATGGGCAAAGGAAGACCGTTGCTAATCATCAAAATGGAGCAGTGAGGTCTCCAAGGCTCTGCAGTCATATGAGAGTAAGGGGACTAGACACAGGCAGATGTGATCCTCAGTGAAAACTGCGTCCCTTCTGGTTTACGTTACAAAGGGGACACAATTAAAGCCACCTTACAAGTAGGACAGCTGGATGCACATCTTTTAAAGCTGGTTGCCTCTCCCCTCTCAGTAATAATCCACACATACCACCTGAAAGCATGGAGGCCTTGTTAAGCCTGCCTTGCTTGTGGACTTCCCATAGGCATCTGTGGGGAACTGGCCAGTGTGAGAAACAGGATGCTGAACTAGACAGGCCTTTGGTCTGATCCAGCAGAGCTCTTCTTATGACAGATGTCTTGATCTCCCCACTGGAAATCTATCCTGCACTAGACTTCCCAGGGATTGTTCAAGCAACTTGAGATACTGGAAAAGGACATTATTTTTGTGGGAGTTAGAGCTACAATTGCAGTACTGGCAGGATGGGTACAATTTTCCCATAGGAGTTTGAGTGGACTCCTGGAATAGGACTAGCTCCACCTCCCACAAAACATGTGCTTCATGGATGACTGTCGCTCTGATTTAGAGCACCAAACACTTGCAAATGTTTGTGTGGAAGTACACTGAGAATGTGTACATAATGCTCAAATTGTTAATTGTCCCAAGTCATTCACTAATCTTGGATGGAAGACAGGAGGTCTACCATTACCTTGAATGACTGCACGAAAGTCCACAGCAGAATTCGAATGGTATAACCTTGGCGAAGCAGTTTGATGAGACGGGCAGCCCGGAACAACTTCAGAAAGCTCATGTTGAAGCTGCTGGTATTTACCAGCTTTAAAAAAAAATACAAAAGAGAGAGAGAGAGAGAGAGATGGAACAGTTAAATGAAAAGCAAGAAAGAACCATCATGCCCAGCCCTGTGCCTTGAACTCCCTCAAAGGAGGGGCAATAGAAATGAGCTTCACCTTGCTATCCGTCAAGATAATTTCTGTAATGCTGCCAATCACAGTGATGAAATCAAAGATGTTCCAGGTGTCACGGAAATAATTCTGCAGGAAGATTTGGGGCAGGGGGGAGAATGCTTAAACCACAATGTTAACATCCAACTAAGAGTGCCATCCTCTTAAAAAAGGCTACAACCACACCCGCTATACCCAGGCATCCAGTTCACTATTCACTATTACTGGTTTAGATTTATAGCCCCACTGTGATAGTTGGAATTGTGTTCATGACAAGTGTGCCCTTGTACCAGTTGGTGGCTACCTCCAGGGAAGGCCTGGTTATCACCTCCTGCTCCAACTAGAAATTTATGACAAACCTGGGATTTTTACCCAGGTCTCATAGACCAAAGTTCAACACTCTATACATCAGGCCACATATATTTGCATTAATAAAAAGCTTTTAGTATTGTTTTCCCAAAAAGAGTCATTCAAGGACAGAATTAGGAATACCAACAGCAATTAATTAAAGGCTAATTTGTCTCTCCACATGTCTGCTCATCCATCCATCTCAATTTTTTCAATATTATACCTTCCAAAAGGATTCCATTGGCCAAACATGTTTGCCAATATATTGCACAATGGATCATAAACATAACTTGCTCTTCAGTGGAATGAAGGGTATCACTCCAGAATCTGGCACCCAGCTCATAGGGTATCCAGGGAGCCAAGCAACTGTCATATCTGCTGCATCTTTCTCCCAAACTACTGGGAGACACACACTGGAGAACTGATATTGGGCTAGGTAAAGTATTGGTCTGACCCAGTAAGGCATTCTTATTAGGTGCAACTAGATGGCCCAGAACCAAAAAATTAATGCCCAACTCTAAATGTTCTGTAACTCACCAGAAAACCAAAAGCTATAATTTTCAGGACACATTCCAATGAGAAAACCATGGTAAAAGCAATGTTCAGGTACTTCAGAGCCAGTTCGTATGTGTAGGGAGCAGAATAGTACTGCCAAAAAAGAGAAGAAAGGTGGGTCATAATATCCTGGATTCCACTTGAACTAATAAAGAAACCCCGGAAGTTTCCCTCCCACTCCAAGGTTTGCATTTTTTCATTGGTATTTATAGGGATAGTAAATCCAATTAACAACTTTTTAAAAAAAGTTCTAATTTGGCGTAACAATGTCCATCCTAGACAAAACTGGTTTGGTAGAACATTCTTATCCTGTTCAGCATCTTCTATGTTTTTTTTATTCGCTACAGAGTTGTATGGGACAGTTGTTCTGAGCACTAAGAGTTGCAATTGAGAAAAGCCAATGCAAAGAACAGTCACAGCATACTGGTAGTGTGAAAGGAAAATAGTTGCTACACCAATGAGAATAAAACAGATGTAATGATTTGGGCGGTGGGATTATGAAAGCACTGCAAGTCCAAAGTAAGACGTGTTATAACCCGCCCCCCCCCTCCCCAGTATGCTCTTACCACAACTTCCTACACAGACTGGCAAACAGCAAGAGTTTTAGCGAGATGTTTCATACATTACATAGCAGCAAACCCAGGTCTGCCACCAATTCTACACTCCAAACAGTGCCACCGTCATTTATGGCTCTCTGTCAAGTACACCTGTATGATACCTGTTTGCAAACATGTTTTGGTCACATTCACCTGCTACATATCTAAGTGTACATATGAACACTTAAATCACTTTACATGCACATATAAAAGATAAATGTATGAAGTGGCCCTCAGTTCCCATGTAACCAAGAGCCATAGCTCACTGGTAGAGCATATGCTTTGAATTATTTTTACGTTAACCATTTTCACCCTGCTTTCCAGTTGAAAAGGCTCCCAGAGACCAACAAAAACAAGGGAGTTCCTGCCTGTAGGCTTACAATGACCTGGTTAGTACGTAATGGCAATACATGGGTTATTTACCCTACAAATTGCCAAAGTATAGTGGAGGCGAGCAAACGTGCTGCCTCTGGTGCACTCATCGCTTCCATTTTCAATTAACAACTTGTGATTGTCCTGTTTGTATGCTGTTAGTGTGATGTCTGAACTCAGACATTCTGGGTTATTTAATCCCTAAACAACGATTTGTTGTTGGGTTAACTCTGGGTTGTTTAATCCCTAAACAACCCAGAGTTAACCCAACAACAAATTGTGGGTTAACTTTGGGTTGTTTAATTCCTAAACAGCCCAGAGTGTCCAGGCTCGGACATCACACTAACAACCTACAAAAAGAGTGATCGTAGGTTGTTTGAAAGTGGAAGCGACAGTGTGCCAGAGGCAGCGTGCTCGATTGCTCCCGCTTCCCTCCAGCAACCCATGGTTTAGATAACCCATGGGTTGTTGTGATGTATGAACTTGGCCAATGTAAAAAACGCAACACAAAAGGAAAAAGGGATGAAGAAGAGAGGGGAAAACAAGCACACTCCAGTCCTAATTCCTAAAGTTGCATACAGAAGGTCTCAGATTGCATCCTGGCACTTAAAAGGAAAGACCTCTGCCTGAGATCAGAGCAAGATGCTGTCAGTCAGGTTAGACAACACTGGGCTATACTCATTATATCATGATTCACAACTGCTTTTGTTTATAGCAGAGGATTTGGATCAAAAGGGAAGAGAGGGTTATCTCCCAGGTGGCAAGCATGTTTCAAAACTAACCATCAAACTGAGCCAGACAATTGCAATTGCCAAGAAACCCTTCAGTGTCACCCCTGGTTCACCCCTTACCTTCATCATCAGAACCACAGTATTAAGTGCTATCATGGCCATAATGGTATATTCAAAGGATGGGGAGACCACAAAGTGCCAGACCCGATACTGGAAGGTGTGTCGGTTTTGAGGCATGTAGCGGGTGAGGGGTTTGGCACTGATAGCAAAATCAATGCACGCTCTCTGGAAGAAGAGGGGGGGGGAAATCAAGTTTGTCAATTGAAATGCATATTATTATTGCTAATTACGTAGTATATTGCCCATTTGGTGCACTAAAGGTGCAATCCTATTCAAGTTTAGACAGAAAAAAGGCCTACAACTCCCAGCATGCCCCAGCCAGCTATGGGGCATGCTGGGAGTTGTAGGCCTTTTTTCTGTCTAAACTTGAATAGGATTATGCCCTAAGTGCTTTACAAAGGGGTAGAATAACATCTACGTCTAATTGGCTCCTAACGTAAATAGACAAAGAACACAAGAGAGAGAAGATAATTATAATTATGGCAGAGCTGAAACAATCTTTTATTTCCATTTTTGTTGTATTTATTGTTGAAAAGGAGCTCCAGTTTTCATTGTGGTTGCAATTGCTCCCCCATTTATTTTCCATCCATGTCCTGACACTAGAATGAAATGTGTGCAAAATGCTGTTTTTAAGGCTCCAGGGAACTGTGCACACGTGTAACCAGTAACAGACATGCCCTAGCACACACATACCCAGCTCTGCCCACAGTCACATAGGCTGCAGAGAAGAGCTTACAGAGCATATATAAAGAGATCTTGCCTAAACTTTGCTCAGACAAGCTCAGGGATTGTACTGTTTTCCTCCTCCTGGGGCTCAAGAACTTCCCTAGAGTCTTAAAATCAACCCTAGGACTAGTATTCAGATTTGAAAGAAAGGCAGAGAAATGCATTTGGTTTTGGCATGAATGTTTCTCCCTCATGGACAGAGATAGTCCAAGACATTTTGCTGCCTAGGAGAAGGACAAGCCGGCACACATGCCCACCATTCCATATACAGAAGCCAACCAGACTGGCAGTTGAATCTGACTTCACCACTGGCTGCCTCTACTGCACCCAAGGGCAGAGGTAGCTCAGGGATTGCAGGGCAGGCTGCCACTCTTGGCCCCCAAGATTGGCCATGTGAGGTGGACTCCTCACTCCTACCTCAGGGTAGGGCTGGTCCTGCTCACTGAACATACACCAGTGTTCTCCAACCTTGGGTCCCCAGATGTTTTTGGCCTACAACTCCCAGCATGCCCCAGCCACAGCATAGCTGGCTGGGGCATGCTGGGAGTTGTAGGCCAAAAACATCTGGGGACCCAAGGTTGGAGAACATTGACATACACATTTTGACAAGAAAATTGAGATTCACAAAAATACCGCCCAGCTCTAATACAATGCCCCATGGTAGGAGTGGGCAACGTTTATCTCTGGAACTATTGTCTTCAATTGCCCAGTCTTTTTGGTGGTCTCCATGCCATCTTGAGACGAAGTATCAAGGTACACTGCAGTGGCCAGGCAGCCCCAAAGACTGCACCATTAGTATGCCATTTTGCATACAGGGGGGAGAGAATGACACGGAAATAACATCTTTGTGCAGTTCTCAGAAACTTGGAGTACAGATAATGCAGTTTAAATGAGCAGTATATGTGTTTTCAATTGACAATGAATTGCAGGCTTAAGATGCAACTATGTGAAGAATAATTAATAATAATAATAATAATAATAATAATAATAATAATAATAATAATAGATTTTATTTTAAAAATTCCTATCAGACCTTTCTAAAACACTTTTACTCAAAAAAGCACGTCCTTTGCACCCTCACCTCTCATAATCATGCTTCTAGCAAGCCTGCAGTGGAACAGGTTGGAAAAGATTTGGAGAAGGTTGGAAAAGATTTGGAAGGCTCCGCTTGGCTCCCACTCAACAAATAACAGAACCATTCTCTGCCCCCAGCCTCTCCTTATTTGTACGTATTACCTCATTCTTCTCGAGGCTGCACTCCTCCATCATTTTGTCTCCCTGCTCCTGGAAAGTGATGATGATGAGAGCCACAAAGATGTTAACAAAGAAAAAAGGGAAGACTACAAAATACACCACGTAAAAAATGGACATCTCCATGCGGTTGCTACGGCTGGGGCCACGGTCCTCCTCAGTCACATCCACTGAATGTTGCAGAACCCTAAGGACATAGTGAATAAGAGAGGGGGACAGAGAGAGAGAGAGAGAGAGCACGAAGGGTCACATGCTAATGGCGCACTCATCCTCTATGCCAACTGAGCTTTAGTAGGAGACCATCGTGCAAAAAATGTACATCTAACAGCTGATCTACGTATCCATCATGATCAATTGAAACATTTCTTTCACTACAACATCACATGGGAATCCTATGTTTCAACATACCACCACCCCCCGCCACACACACACATAAGTGCATATAGAGAACAGGCAATGGGCTGCAGAAGAGTTCTGCCTTACTGCCCAATAGGACAATTTTTTAAATGCAGGGAGGTTGCTGTTGTTGTTCTACGTGCTGTGTTTGTGTGTTGAGTTCGTGTGTATGTGAAGATTCAAATATCTTTTTCCTCCCAGTCTGAAGTGGTACAGTCCAGGAAAAAGCACTATCTCTCAGAATTTTATTGTTTATAGCCAATGGCCATCACAATACATATAAACATAAAGTATAAAATAAAATAAAACAGGTTGAACATTTAATATAAAGAAACAAAATGCTATAAAATAATCAAGGTTTAGAAACATTCTTTCTGTGTGGCCCCCTTATGGTTTGGCAGTAGTTTGGTTTATAAAGGCTGCCCTTATTTTCCTTGCAGCTAATGTAAATAAAGCTATCCTGTAGCTAATAAATTTGTCCACATCAGACAACAACCATCTAATTTTAATATCGTCTGGTTGACCTTCTAAAGTAGTCTGAAAAGGAAGAATAAATCTGGCCCTGTGTGAATTATATAGTGGACAATATAGAATATAATGTACCAGATCTTCAATGTGCCCTGTTTCACATATGCAAAAATGCTCTTGTGCAGGTCTGTTAGAAAATCTTCCAGCCAAATACTCAGTGGGCATTGTTTCAAATCTGAGCTGGGTAAAAGCATGCCTAACAGGGAAGAAGGTTAGCTCTCGCAGATAGCTTGCCCTTTTGTGTTCTGTTTTAATCTTGGCGTACCAAGTGGCAGATTTGCAGTTTTTTATATATTCAAGATCCCTTTTGGCATCTTCGCCAAACACAATATCTCGGATCTTATGATCAGACACATCCTGCATTGTCATTGCTAAGGGAATCGAGTAACTCAGCATCAAGCATCTGCAGGAGTTTGCCCAGCATTCTCTATTCTGCAACTCCAAAAAGCATAGTTTTGCTAAATGGTTTTCTGACAATGATGTTAATTTTTTCCAATATAATATTATGGATTTGTGTATACGTGCATTCAGGGAAGGGAGACCTAGTTCAGTCCTTAATAGTGCACCAGGTGTACTGTGTGGCACTGCCAAGAGCATGCGCAGGAACTTGTTTTGTATTATCTCAAGTTCATCTCTACAGTAACTGCCCCAGATTGGTGCACCACATAAGAGATGGGACACAATCTTGGCTGCAAAGATCTTTAAAGTTGGTTCTACTAAGTAATGGCCCTCAGTAGTGCAGTCTCTTTATAGGTCCTAGTAAACGGGCAGCTGAGGACATAATTGCCTCGAAGTGGGTATGCCATAGGGTATTTTCAGAAAAATTCAATCCTAAATACTTGAATGAACGACATTGTTCAATACTGTGTCCATCTAGGGTCCATTTATGCTGCTCATGCCTTTTGGCGAACACAACCACTTTTGTTTTGCTGTAATTAATGGATAAACCTTCCTGTTTACAGTAATTTCCAAATTTAGTAAGTAATCTGCTCACGCCAATTTGCGTTAATGAGATAAGTGCCATGTCATCCGCATAGAGCAGGACTGGGACCTTCTGTTCCCCAACTGCAGGAGGGAAATAGGCAGGGGAGGAAAGCTCCTGAGTGATGTCATTTATATAAAGGTTGAATAGTAGTGGTGCCAGAATGCAGCCTTGTTTGACTCCCCTTACTGTTGGGATTGGATCAGTAAGGGAACCTGCCATGTCAACTCGAATTTTAATATCAGTTTTAGTATAAAGTTGTTGCACGAGGAACAGCAGATGTTTATCAACTGAGATGGCATCTAGTTTCTCCCATAGACGTTGTCTATCTATTGTATCAAATGCAGATGAGAGATCTACAAATGTAATATATAGCAGGAAAAAGCACTATGAAATTTTGCTGCATGGATAGATTGTCTCTAAACTTAATAATCTACAGCGAGAGAACACGTCTCAAGATGTGACAGCCCACCATGGGTTATTTAACGGATGGTGAGGCTGCAGCGTGTGCAGGCACTTGTAGCTGCCATTCTGAATATGTAATTGGTGGCTGTCATGTTGTGTGAACCCGGCAAGCATGGGTTATGTGAGGGTTAAATGACCCTTGCATAACCCATGGTCTGTTTTAGAGTTTTGCAAGGGTTGTTTAACCTTCACATAATTGATGCTCACCAGGTTCGCATGACATGACAACCCCTGAGCGGGGTTGGATATACATTGTGGGTTAAATAACCCATGACGAGCTGTGGCATGTCGTTTGAACCCAGTCTCTGTAGATCTGTGGTGCATGCTTTTCAGTTTGCCTACACTCATCTAAACTTAACAGCATATGAAGTACCCTGCTTCCTATAATTGCCAACCAGATGCCTGGAGAAATCCCATAATGGGAGACTTTTGTCTTCCAGGTCTGCAGAATGAGAGGGCAACTTGACCCAGAGATCTGTTCATAAATGCACCTCCCTTTAGGAGCAGAGTTTAATATCTTGCACTTATTTATTTGCCATTAAAACATAAATGTACCATGGATCCCCCTTATTACAGGAATAGTTTAAGGCTAAGATACAATGCTTCATTAGTAACAACACTAAAGAAGGCCAAGGGAAATACTCACTGTGGCCAACCTTCTCCAGTGGAGACAGTGAAGAGCGTAAGCAAAGCCCAAATGATATTGTCGTAGTGGAATTCATGGCGCTTCCATTCTCGGCATTTCACTTCCATCTTGTTTTTCTCGTGGTCCACATAGTTCCCTCTGTAAGGTTGGGAGAGACTGTTAACCGCTAGATCGGGGATGGGCAACTGTTTTTCTGTCAAGGGTCACATTCCTTTGTGGATAATGTGTCAGGGGCCACGTGTCAGTGGTGGGTGGGGCTGAAGCCAGCAGTGGGGAGGGCCACAGTCAAACATGGGTGGCTCACCCCTTTTCTCTTTCTGCCAGCTCCTTCTCTCTCCCTCCCTCTTTTTTCCTAATCAGCGGGCTGCCAGGGAAGGGACAGATTGCTCTTGCCAGAGATCTCAACTAATCACGCAGAGGGCTGTTGAAATTAGGTTGCCCAACCTACCTCTAGTTACCCTATCAGGATGAAAGAGGAAGGAAGACGCCCCAAGAAATAAGATTCTAGGACAGCAGGGAATTATTAGAGTAGAGCGGGAGCACAGGCCGGGGGTGCTAAATCTGCCCCGTTTACAGATTACCTCTCTGCAGCCTTTCTCCCAATGTCCCTTTTCCATCAGTCAGGCTGTGATACTAGAAATGAGGGTGGGGGTGGGGGTTAGGGGAGCACCTGTGGTGAGAGGCTGTAGGGATCAAAACAGCAGGCACAGGGAGGGTTCAGCTCCCTTCACCTGTGTGCCTCTTTCTAAATAGCAGACCCTCTGGCCTCCCACTTTATATGTGATGGGGGCAAGCCTGGGTACTTTGAGGCCCTAACTGCCCTTGTTTCTCTGCTTCCAATTGCCTCAACCAGAAGCAGCATTTCGTATTCTAAAATGACCGTCGGGCTACCAGTACTGTTGTACACAGGCATGTTAGTGAGCACAAAACTGCAGGTTTAAGGTGAAAAGGAAGGACACAGCAGGATTAGCTAAAGCAATCTGAAATGATTGGGTCAGGAATCATTAAGAAGCCTCCTCCCATACCTGAAAACAAGGATTAATGCCCAGGCTTCCCTTGAGAGCTTTGGATATCATTCTCTCTAATTAACGGGTGTCGTTGAGTATATATCAGTTTGGAAGTGAAACAGGGCCAACCCAAAATAAGGTGGTGGCTACTATATACTCAGGAGACTCACTAGGTATGCAGAAGTATTTATGTACTTGTAAATTAGAAGAAAAAGATTTTCTAAAAAGCCCCTGTAAAACGGCCTGACGAGGACCTGTGAGCTTCTACAATGTACAAAATGTTTGCAGTGGAAGACTGTAGGATGCAATGTGGGCTTCTCCAGCTCTTCACACAGTTTTCTACAGGAGATTGCACAGAAAACTGTGTCAGGATACATGGCTAGAAGCTTTATACTGCTATACTTACATGCAATCTTTCTCTGTATCCTTCGAGCTGTCTGTACAGTAGAAGAATTTGCCCTTGAAGAGCTGGACTGCGATGACGGCAAAGATGAACATGAAGAGCTTGTAGACAATGAGTATGTTGAAGACATTCTTCAGTGATGTTACGACGCAGTCAAAGACTGCCTGGGGGGGGGGGGGGGGCAAGCCCAGAAGATGTAATTCATCATAGGTAAACAACAATGCTTTTTGTCCAAGAGGACATCATTAATTAGCATTAATCAATGCATTTTCTTCACCACATCAAGGCAAACAACATGCACAGGAAGCACTGGACAAGTAGGAATATCAGCAATACTGGGCGTTTTATATTATTTGACATTCTTTACAGTCACAAGTGCTTCCCCATGTACTGTTTAACACAGGGCTCTCCAACTTTGGGTCCCCAGATGCTGCTGGCCTACAGCTCCCAGCATATCCAGCCAACATGGCTAATGGCAAGGGATTCTGGGAGCTGTAGTCCAGCAACATCTGGGGACCCAAGGTTGGAGAGCCCTGGTTTAACACATGCTGCTGCAATGTAATGTTCTACTACCATGGCAGGTAAGGATTAATCTGGCTCTCTGGACATTGGATGTTGAGGGCCCATTCATGCACTCCAACCATCCCTCCAAGACTCACTTCCTCTTCTGCTTCACGTGTGTGTATGTGTGTGTGTGTGTGTGTGCGTGCGTGCGTGTATGTGTGTGGGGGATAGGGTGGCACAGAAAAAGAAAAAGCTAAGCGATCTTGCAGTGCTGCAGACTCTTTGGGCTCTGGCTCTGTCCACCATCAGATTTGGCTCTGTCCCCCATCAGATGTGGTTCCCTTATTTGGCCATCCATAGGAAAAAAGTTCCCCACCCCACCTTAACTGCAGGGAAGGATTCGACAAGCAGCAGCAGTTCCAACATAGACGTGGAGTCCAGTGACAGCATAATCAGTATGGGGGTGATCAGATGCAAGGGAGGACAGGGCTTCTCTGCCTTTAATAACTGTATCAAAAAAGAAATTTTGAGCAGACACAGCTCTTTTATCCTTGCACGACGAGAGGCATAGCGCTGCACCTCGAACTGGGTTAATAGCTATTCCCCTCTTCCCAGGGCAACCTGGGAATTGTAGTTCCGTGGAGGTAGGTGGTGGTGGCGGCGGCTAGGGATCAGTAACATCCTCACCAGACTCCAAGGTTTCTTTGGGAGAAGCCATGCAGTTAAACTGATATGAAGCCAATTAACTTGGTGGTCGAGATATGCCCAAACTGTGTCAGCAAAATCTTCCTCTTCTGCACAACTATTAGAAGTACAGGTTTCCTGTTTTCTATTGCATTTGGTCACCCTAGAAGAACAAAAGATCCCTTAAACAAGAGGGCAGCTATCAGTGCCAATGACTGCCATCCATTGCTCATGTTGGATCTGTTCTGAAGGGAAGCCTCCTGTGAAGGACGCTCTAATCCTCCTGTAAAGAAAATGGAAGAAGACCCCTCGGTAAAGCACCAGGTTATATGCCTCATGTAGAGAAGCCCTAGATGAGGATAGTCATTCCCTGAAATGAAAGCAACAGTACCTTGAGTTTGGGCAACCGCTTGATGGTCTTCAAAGGCCTCAAGACTCGTAGAACACGAAGAGACTTGATAGTTTTAATGTCCCGACCTTTATTGGTCCTGTACAGTTGGGGGGAGAAACAACCCACCCAAAACAACAAGACAAAAGGGAAAGAACAAAATGAACCTCTCAAACACAGGTTGAACTCACTGTAATTATGCAACAGCAATTATTACTTTCTGATACGTGCATATGTTGAAAAACCTGGGCAAAATTTTACTTAATTTTTTGGGGTGTGTGTACATATTTATAATGTTGCACTAATCAGTGGTCTTAATTTTTTTTACTTTCTGGGAACATTCTCCACATAGACTTCTGCTGAGGGACAACTGCACATTGTAGAAGATTCTGGAGCACACTCAAGGATGCACACAGTTCAGGCATGGTGGGCTTCACCACATCCTCATGTGAATTGGAACTTTGGAAGTGTGCCTCAGAACACCCCCAGAACTCCCTTGCTCGCAGAAGGAGAAGCTTGGGATTGGTGGAGAGGCTGTCATGTGGGGAAACTTGTCCACAATTACTGATGTTCTAATTGCAGAACCCAGTTTGAAAACCATGGCCAGTGTTTAAGTCATAATATGGTGGGAACAGATGTTAAAACTAAAACGATGGAATCCACGGTCACAAGAATCAGGCAGCCTGAGAACATAAAAAACCTCCCAACAACCAAAAACCCCCACAGCAACAGCTCTAGAGTATTCCCTCATCGCTGATTTCAAATCCTATTATTGTGAGAATGAGTGAGATAACAAGGTTAAAACAGGTGATCTGACAGTCTTGCTGAGCTGGACCATCTGTCGCAAAGGCATCATGCCACTGTGCTCTGCGTTTCACATGCGCACATGCCTGGTAGGTCTGAGCAATCATCTAGTTCTCTCTTTTCAGTCTCTTTCATCCCTTTCCCCGGTATGCTTTAAGACACAGTTCTACCAATGCAATACTCTATAACCATAACACATAAATAGCCACCTCTTCCTTATATAGAGTGTTATGTGATAAGTGGAGGCATGTGATGACACCACTGAATTCTAAGAATCTTTCACCCAGGCTAGAAAGACAAAATTGAGCTCATACCTAGTCCATCCACAAGTACTGGGGGTGGGGTGGGGTGGTGGATGGAAATAATGGCTTGGATTCCAAGATAAGTTAACTTAAGGAAGTTCATGGAAGAGAAGATTCCTGTCCTCTCTTCCCCTTCCCAGCAGTAGCCTCACCCCACATTGATCAGAAGGGCCCCCAACAGAGGGCCTGAGGGAGGTGGAGGGGATGGGAAACATTTTCTTGCATTAACTTCCTTAAGAGCGCAATTCTATGCCTGTTTAGACATATAAAATTCCTACAATTCCTAGCATTCCCCAGCCAGCCTTAGGAATCCTTGGCTGGGGAATGCTGGGAATTGTAGGACTTTGTTTTCTGTCTAAAAATGCACAGGATTGCACCCTTATCTCAGGATCCAAGCCATGGCACAGAGCTCCCCTCATTTTAGTACATTCCTGCGCCTGTTTTCCAATGATTTTCAAAGGAGATGGATGGACATGAATCTGGAAGACAGTGGAGCTAACTGTGGCTTACTGTATTTGGGGGTAGGGGGGACCTCTCTTCTTAGACCAGTAGTTTTCAAATACACTGAATATAAATCTGAAAGACTATGTGGAGCTTATTTGTGGCTTCCTGTATCTGAAAACAACAACACACCCCTCTCTTTAGATCAGGGTTTTCAAACAAACTGTTCTGGGGAAGCCTGGGATTCTTTAGAAGCTTATCAGGGATTCCTCAATGAGAAGATCAGCAGTGCAGCACAAGCTTCCCTCAAAACAGCTTGTCCTCCAACAGTGCCCATCTTCCCTTGCAATGTGCAGTAGCCCCAGGGGTGCATTGCGTGTGTTCATGAATAGCAGAAAGCCATCCTTTTCCTCCCGTTTCTTGGCACAGTGAAAATTCTTTTAGATATTATGGATGATATTTGCAATATTCTTTCATTCACATATCAACAGTAAAGCAAATTAATATTTTGATCAAATACTACAAATAAGTTTCTTTACATACCTACATACATACATAGATACACACACACACACACACACACACACACACACACAGTTTGCTCAACTGGCAACTAAGCGTTGCATTTATATAACCACATGTTACTGGAAATAATTTGGGGCTGCAAATTACAGAGGGTAGCACCATAGAATATTAAAGCACAGCCAATTTCAGAAGGTGTAGAGAAAAAAACAAGGTCCAACATCGTTCAGGGCACAGCTCCTTTAGTGGCCCTAACCCTTAGCCTGGGAGAGGTACAGTGTACAGGCTGGGAATTCTCTCAGGTTGCACTTGGGTGCTCCATGCAATGTGCTCCATGGTGGCGCTCTTGCGGCACTGGGCCTTTCTCTGCACTTAGGGCCCCGGCAAATGCCAGACCTTGCCATCTTCTCGATATTGTAGAAGGTAATATTAAAAGCCAAAGGACTCTGTGCACAGGTGTCCTATTGCTCAAAGCTGGGAAAGGCCATAGCTCAGTGACAGAGCACATGTTTGCAAATGAAAGGTCCAGTGGTTTAAAGATAAAGAAAGAACCATAAAATGGAAGAGCAGGGAGGACCCTTGAAGTTGCCCACCCACAGTTAGCACCTGGAGAGCAGACTGAGCAGGCACACAGCTCACCTGGCCACAGTTTTCTAGGGTGAGACGTACTGTACTTCTATTTAAATTACAGTAATACCTTGGATTGCAAGTAACTTGGTTTGAGAGCGTTTTGCAAGACAAGCAAATTTTTAAATATTTATTTATTTATTTTTTACTTGATATACAAGCGACGTCTTGCAATACAAGTACTGTAGTACGGCTTAAATTAAAAATCTCTGTACAAATTTTTTTTGGGGGATTTTGTTTTGATATAAGAGTGTTTTGGATTACAAGCACGTTTCCGGAACGAATTATGCTCTCAATCCAAGGCATGACTGTATATTATTTCTCAATGTACATCTATGAATATAAATTAGCATGTGCACATTTCATGAAAATCACTGTCCTCTTTTGTGGCAAAGCATTTCCTCTTTTTTGGTGATGTGTAAGTGACCAGCCTATTTCCAGGTACAGCTGGGAACGACTCTTGTCTGAAACCTAGTAGAACCTGCTGCCGCCAGTACTGAGTTAGCTGGACTAACAATCTGACTCGATAGCAAGGCAGCTTCCTATGTTCTTATCCTAACCTTGTGCACAATGTACTTTGCCCTTTGGATCTGGGCATGATCTTCTACAAACTTTTGTCCTGAAGAAAGGCAACAGTGTGAATTTCATAGGGACTTGTTTACTTTTTCGGTAATTTGGGTCTGCAATCTTTAGTTCCACCTAAGCTTCCACAGGGAAGACAGAGCACCTTTAGCCTGGTCCAGCAAAGATGATATTTGCACAGAGACAGGTTTCTCCCTCCTAGATGGGGCAATTCTCACAGAGATTCTCACACCAATGGGTGATGGGTGTGCAGTGCCTGGTGTTGGAAGGCTCTGTCCAACACACATGCCTGCACACTCACAATGTCAGCCACATGGCCACCCCACCCACCATCTCCTTCCCACTCTCTGTTGTCCATCTTTAGCGCTGTGCTCATATAGCAAAACACCTAAGCTAACCAGAACATCATGCAGAGCAGACAAATTAAAATGTAAAGCTAATGGAGACAATCTTGATGCAAGAGGGACTAGAATGTTGTATTTTGAACTAGTTTGGAGCTAACAAAAGAAAGCATATGAGCCTTAATGAAAGAAACAAACCCTTGTAAAGCATCCTTGAAAATCTCTAAAGTGAGACATTTCCAAACAAAGGATTAAGCACTCCTTTTGTAAGGCTTAAAACAATAGGAAGCACAACAACAGATCTAACAACCAAACCCCCCACCACCACCACCAAAAACGAAAAGAGTAAAGGTAGGTAACACTAATTAAATTTACCCAACAAGCTCTACACTCAAAGCTCTTGAACAAACAAGTTTACCTGTCCTTGACTATCTATGTGTCCATGACTAGAAGCACTATTTTTGCAGATTTTATATACTTTATAATTTTTATAATTGCTATTCCTGGCTCTCATGATGGTCGATCTGGCAGCGTTTTGCAAGACAAGCAAATTTTTAAATATTTAAAAATACAATACAAGTACCGTACTGTAGTATGGCTTAAATTAAAAATCTCTGTACAAATTTTTTTGGGGGGATTTCGTTTTGATATAAGAGTGTTTTGGATTACAAGCACGTTTCCGGAACGAATTATGCTCTCAATCCAAGGCATGACTGTATATATATATATATAAAGTAGGGTTGCAAATTTTGATCTGTTTCAATGGGAGATTAACAGCACAATCCTACGCATTCCTACTGAATTCAATCATGCTTACTCCCTGATATGTGGGGATAGGTTTTCAGTCTAATTAAAAAAAACCTTTAGATAAATTAACTTGTAGTATCAAATGTAAAAAGGGGCAATTAAAGAAAAATAATTTCAAGGATATTTGGGGACCATTCCTAGACTATGTTTTAGTAAAGGGAAAGGGGAGTAAGCCATGTCAAGATATGATGTATTTTTGGAATATTGAATAATAATGGATTATAACATAGAACTTTTTTCTTGGCCCCATGGTGATGGGTGCACTTTAGTAGTTATAGAAAAAGTTTTTTTTTAAAAAGAAACCTTTAGTAGTTAATTTTGGGAGGCCATTTTAATTAGAAAGTTTTTATAGCTGAGGCTGTAAGTTAGGGACATACCACTTGGCTATTTTCTGATGCTATCTTGGCTCTGATCTGTTAGTAAAATAAGGGCCTTTAAAGATGGATTTTCCTCCTAATACAAGCTAATGGCAGGGACCCAAAGAACTACTTTAGCTGGGTGCAAGGGTATATTTTATAGCTATAAAATAGTTAAGATCTTCAAAGAAGTAACAAAATTGAAGTTCAGAAGAGGTTGGATTTTTTTTTTTACTTTTATTTATTTATTTCTTATATTTATTAATCACCCATCTGGCCGGTCACCTGGCCACCCTGGGTGATGTACAATTAAAATACAATAAAGCAATACAATAAAATATAATAATTAAAACAATATAAAAAATTCTTTTAAAAACCTAACCCACCCCATATTCCCGCCTGAACAGCCATGTTTTTAATGCACGGCGGAAGCTCATCATGGAGGGGGCATGGCGAAGGTCACTAGGGAGGGAGTTCCATAATGTGGGGGCCGCCACAGAGAAGGCCCTCTTCCTAGTCCCCACCAGCCTGGCTGCTCTGGCTGATGGGATAAGGAGAAGGCTGTCCGTGGCAGACCTTGTTGAGCGGCCTACTTGATGTTGCCGGAGGCGCTCCTTGAGAACTGGGCTGGAGCCGTGTAGGGTTTTAAAGGTCAAAACCAACACCTTGAATTCGGCTCGGCAAGCAACTGGTAGCCAGTGCAACTCAATAAGCACTGGCGTGATGTGATCACGCCGGCAGCTGCCCTTAATCAGGCGAGCCGCCGCGTTCTGTACCAGCTGAAGCTTCCGAACCGTCTTCAAGGGTAACCCCACGCAGAGCGCATTACAGTAGTCTAGGCGAGAGGAGACCAAGGCATGAACCACTGATGGGAGCAGGTGATTAGGAAGGTAGGGGCGCAGCTGCCGTATCAGATGGAGTTGATACAGCGCCGCCCGGCTCACAGCTGCCACCTCAGCCTCCATAGACAGCTGGGAGTCCAGAATGACCCCCAAGCTGCGGACCTGGTCCTTCAGGGGTAGATGTACCCCATTCAGCACCAAGTCAACATCCCCTAACCTCCCCTTGTCCCCACCAGAAGTACCTCGGTCTTGTCGGGGTTCAGTTTCAGCATGTTCCTTCCCATCCAGCCAGCCACTGACTCCAGGCACTTGGACAGGACCACCGCCTTGATCCCCTCACCCAGTCTCTCCCTACAGCTCATGATGAGCCAGGACGGGCAAGGATCAAACAAGCAGGTGGTCGGCCTCACAGATGAAAGCACCTTGTCCACTTCATCAGAAGGAAGAAGCCGGAACCGATCCCACAAAACCGGTCTGCCATTGGCCTCCTCCCACTCACTCCCTGTGTCCACGACGTACGATATCCCACTCCTAATCCGATCGATTTTATCTGCGAAGTGCTTCGCTAAAGCCTCACAGGAGACTTTTGACTGTTCCAGTGGGTCTGGAGCGACTGGACCGACCAGACTCCGGACCACTTGGAACAGCCTCCTGGGGCAGCACTCTGCAGACGCAATGGAGGCAGCATAGAAATTCTTTTTTGCTGCCTTCACCGCCACCCGGTAGGCTGAAACTGCAGCTCTAATCCGTGTTCGATCGTCTTCGGAGCGGGAATTTCGCCATCGGCGCTCTAGCCTTCTCACCTCTTGTTTCAGACCTCGCAGCGAAGGAGTGAACCATGGCGCCGCGCGAGCTCTGTTTAGGCGAAGAGGGCGCTTCAGGGCAACTCGATCTAATGCCCTGGTGATTGCAGCATTCCAGTCATCCACCAGGGTCTCGACCGAGCTACTGTTTGTGTGCTCCAATTCCCCAAGCGCGTTCAGGAATCCATCCGGATCCATAAGACGCCTGGGGCGGACCATCCTAATAGGTCCCTCACCCCTGCAGAGGGGTTGTGGCATCGAGAAATCCAACCCCACCAGATAGTGATCTGACCATGACAAGGGGGTGGTGGATATACCCCCGATTTCCAGATCATTTCCCCCCTCTCCAGAAACAAAAACCAAGTCTAGTGCATGACCGGATACATGGGTAGGTCCAGTTAATACAGGGTGCAGCTCCCAGGAAGCCATGGTCTCCATGAAGTCCCGAGGTGCCCCCGTGAGGACAGCCTCCGAATGCACGTTGAAGTCCCCCAGCACCAATAGCCTGGGGGACAACACACGCACATCAGAGACCACCACCAGCACCTCGGCCAGGGAGTCTGTCGTGCAGCGGGGTGGACGGTACACGAGCAGAATCCCCAGACTGCCCTTTGGACCCAACCTCCAGTACATGCACTCAATAAACTTGGTCTCCCGGAGAGGGAGTCTGGTAAGGACCAAGGACTCCCGGTAGATAACAGCCACTCCCCCTCCCCGTCCCCCAACCCTTGGCTGCTGGGCATACGAGAAACCAGCCGGACACAAGGCCGCCAGAGTTGGAGCAGCAGCCTCGTCCAGCCAGGTTTCCGTAATACATGCCAGGTCCGCACCCTCATCCAAGATCATGTCATGGATTACAGATGTTTTTTGGGTAACGGACCTGGCATTACACAGCAGGAGCCACCACCCCCAGTTATCCCTTGGCTCTGGGCAGGCCTGGAACAAGGGATAGATATTAAGCATCGATCCCCTGTTCCCCTTAATCGGCATGGCCTGCCCCTAGCACTCTGCCAGCGTCTGCCGCTCAACAATGGTATGTTTTGCCCCCCAGAACTCCCCCCATCATCTCCCTGAGATGAACACATGCCCCCCCCTGCTTCCGCCGATCAGGCGGGAGACCCACCCCTAAAACCAACCCCTAAAACCCCAACCCTGCTCAGACAGGGGGGTAGGCCCTCGCCCTCGTGCCACCCCCCAAGTGGCTCCCCCCAAGTGGCTCCCCTTTGGTGGCGTCCCGGGACGTCCCCTTTGGGGACGTCGCCGCCGGGGCGTCGCCACCCCGCTCCGCAGGCTGGCAGATGTAGATGTTGGCTCTGCTGGGGCAGCTGGCACCACTCCCCAATCAGTCCAGGGGGCAGCTCCTCCTGGCTGCTGCTGAGGCAGGGCCCCAGTCCAGCAGGGAACCACCAGGGAGGGGAAAAAGCTGGCTGCAGATGGAGGTCACCAGCTTCCCTCCCTCCCTGGAGAAGCCCAAAATTCTTCTCTTGCAAATTCTCTTGCAGGAAAATGTATACCATAGACATAAAAAACATCCAGGCTTTTGCCAGGCTCTTACTCATCACTATGAGTACGATATCAGCTGCCTTTTTTTCTATGAGCAACAGACCTGTGCGAGATCACAAACCACTTCTGAAAGTCCCTTCAGTTTCAAAAGTACTGTAGTTTGCCACATGGCATGGAGGACTGCTCTTGGAGAATGTTTCCTTGGGCACACAAGACTCATTGTATGGAAGCATCTTTGGATCTTGCCCAGTGAGTGGTTGTGTTTGTGTGTTATCTTATTTATTTATTTATTATATTTCTATCCCGCCTTTTTTCCTGCAAGGAACCCAAGGCGGCTTACATAATCCTCCTCCTTCTTTCAATTTTATCCTCACAACAACCCTGTGAGGTAGGTTAGGCTGAGAGTCAGTGACTGGCCCAAAGTCACCCAGTGAGTTTCATGGCTGAGTGGGGACTAGAACCCGGATCTCCCGAGTCCCAGTCCAACACTCTCACCACTATGCCACACTGGCTCTTCTTCCCACACTATCTTATAGAGGCATGTACACTGAATTTCGGGGGAAATGCAAATATACATAAATGCATTTGATTCATTGGTGAAAAGGCAGGTGGCTTGCAGCACAATCCCATACTCAGAAATAAGTCCTGCTGAGTTGAATGGGGCTCACTCCCAGGTAAATGGGTATAGGAATGAGCCCTAATTGACAAAAGATGCTTTAATTGGTTGACTTAGCATCAAGTTATGTAAGAATGGTTGTGCCAGTGGTTATGCTGGATAAGCACATTGGGTATCCCATAACCCTTATACACACTTATACACACAAAAACCATATTATCAGTGACAAACCCCTTCTTCCAATATAGATCCACAGAGCCCCCTGAAACATCTGGTCAGTTGGCACTCTGCTGGGCAACCTGAATAGCTTTGTCTAGCCCTATCTCATTGTTTTGTCCTCCAAAATTCAAACAAAGCCTTAATCCCTTTTATTGAATAGGCTGATTGGTTCCAACCATCTTGGGCTTTTGAGATGTAACTTGCAGTCATTAAGAAGGTGGGGGTCCAGCCAGTAGGTGATTTTCTGATTTACTGGCTAGACCACTGACATCAGAAATGGAGGCTATTGCTTTATTGGACAGACCAAACATCAGTGTCTGCTAACGGGCTAGCTTTTATGGAACGGAGATCCCCATAAAAAGACTAACTCAGTCCTTCTAGAACTTCCCATATACCATCTAACTGGAAGCCAGATGTGCGCTCTCTCTCTCTCTCTCTGACCACCCTCGCTGCAACAAACAGCATATGCTCTGCTCTACTCAAGTAGGTAATGTCTAGATAAGTTAGATTGACTTTTTAATTTTTTAAAAAATTCTGTGTGATTTTTGCCTTCCCTGCTTCCCCCCCCCCCATTCCCCCCCCCCAAGCCTTTTTATATTGGACATTTGGCTGTGTTTTAAAAAGGGATTTCTCACTGAACTCTTCCCCATGAAAAAGACCGCATGGTTACAAAGCTACCATTTTTAACAGGGTTCTGGTAAAGTTCTCTGTTTCTGGGCTTTGGGAAGGAAAGTCCAAGGTGCCTTTCTTGTTGCCTTTTTCCTAGGACTGAAATGAAGGAAAGGGTCCTCAGCAATAGGGCTCAGAAACTCCCCAAGCACAGACTAGGCTGTGTCAGGAGGTTCATCCCAACTGGTGGCAGCCTATCAGGAATGCTTTTCCTGGGGAACCCACATAAGGAAGGGGTCCACCAGGAGGAAAAGTTATTCCCCCTTCCAGTCTTGTAACATTATCTAACCAGGGTCTTTTGTACATGTGATGCCCTTCAGACATTCTTCCAGCCACACAGGAGCTGCTTTATCCATAAGTGGCTGGCTCTTGAACATGCAGAATAATGTTCAAATGATCCCAAACTCATGGGAATCAGCACTATGGCAGGAGGGAACAAGCTTTTATAAAGATATTATTAACATTAAACAACAATAATACTCTCTCCCGGTGTTTTCGGTATACTTTTAAAATCGCATTCCTGAGTGTTAACAGCTAGTTCCAAATTTAACACTGTATAATGTCTAATTAGAATTATAATTAATGCTATTTTTCCATTGTGGATTACTTTACACTCATCAGTGCTGGATGTTGCCTGCTGCTTTATTGCTCTGTCACCTCAGCTTGCAAGGTTTATCTGCAACTTTCTGCAGTTTGCTTGGGACTTCACATTGGAATGTTTGTATCCTTTCTGATGTTCCTTATAGTGTTCTTCACCTCCCCTAATCCAGGTCATCTATTAGCATACTAAACAGAACAGGGCTCACTACAGAACTACGGGGCACCTTGCTGCTTCGCCATCTGTCCAATCTCAGAAATTACCCTTTAACCTACCTACATCTTGTTTTCTGCTCCAACCTTCTGCCCAGGACTAACTAAAAAAATATTGACCAAAGGATTTCTGAAAAACTGAAGATACTTTAGGCACAATCAGTGGGGAATTCTACACAACTTGCCTTTGAAATGAAGGGCTGTTGCAAAAGGGAAGTTCCCAGTTCATACCAGTGCTCTTACAAAGCTCCCATGCATTTCAATTGGGATTGCAGAGGAGACATTTCTGGATTGTAGTCTGTAAAGAGATGGAGCTCTCTTAAGACAATGGCTATCCCTGAATCAATCCTGCACATGTGTTGGGACAAGGATAGTGAAGGAAACGAAATAGTTAAAAGAAAATCTTACAAGAGATTCTAGCCAGGCATGTAGACAGATAGCCAGGGTGATGACTAATACTAAAAGAATGTAGTCAATAGCTGGTAATGACTGTGGCAATAACTAACAATAGCCTTCAATGGCGGTTGTTAATTCACAAAGGGTTGAGGTATTTTACTGTCTCACCCTGCCTACCTGACCAAGATCAGATAATACCTACCAGCTGCTTGATTGTAAGATCATCTTCCTGTCTCCTTGTAAGGAAATCCCCCTCCCCTAAAGCAAACCCCCTTTTGTCTTGAGCTTGCTGACCAATGTGAAGAACTGTTGCCAAATGACCAGACTTATGTATGCTATAAAAGTGGTTGTAAAAGCCCCACCCGGGGTTCTGCTTGCGACACAGTCCGCAGGACCTATTGTGCACAATAAACCTTTTTCCAATAACCCGAGTTGGTCCTCGTTGTCCTTGTCTGAGGTAAAGGGTGACCACTTCAAATGGCGACCGCGGCAGGACAGCAAGGAAGCTTTGCGGCTTGCTCGGGGCACAGCCCACCGCTGCCCCCTAAGGAGAGGCCTTGCGGAGCTCCCAGCGCGCATCACAGCACTTGGCTGTGAGGGAATCCGAACAGGGGGCCTGACGGGGCAGTGGTCGGACGGTGACTCCAAGAACCAACAAAACTCGGTGCGGAACTAGGACCAAGGGGGCCGGACCGACGGAACAGGCGAGTATACTCTAGGGTTCCTACAGGAGAGAATAGGAACAAGGGGAGGAGGATTTGGCCATCCTCCGGGGATTGGACCTACGAGGCAGCTGAAAAAGGCTGAACTGGTTTTTTTCCCTTTTGGGTAAAGGAATAAAGGATTGGGCCTACGAGGCAGCTGAAAGAGGCTGAACTGGTTCTTTCCCTTTTGGTAAAGGAATATAAGAGATCTCGGGAGGGAATGTGTTGGTATGTGTGGTGAAGTGTGAATGCCGCTGCAGTTCCCGTAGGTGACCGTGGAACGTCCGGGGCCACGGGTCAGCGGAGCGTATGTGTGAAATCCCTTAACGTCTAACAGGAGAGACCCCTTACTCTCCTGTCCGTACCCCACCCTTCTGTTTCTGTTCTTGTTGTTGGTCTTAGAATTAAGAGAATGGGGTGGGAGGGAAGCAGCGTCCCAAGGACACAGCTTCAATGCATGGAAAAGAATTTCAAAGCAGGGTTTGGGAGAGACTACGGGCGAAAACTTAAACGCCAAACTCTCCAGACCCTGTGCAAGGTAGAGAGTGGCCATCCATGGGAGTGGGGTGGCCAGCACAAACCCACCCCATGGTTAAAAAGGAGTGCAAGATGGGGGCAGCACACATAATGATTGCCTGGAAAGAGACCCTGCCCTGGCCCAGAAAAGAGGAACGCGCCAGACCAAAAGAAAGGCAGAAAAAGAAAAAGAAAAAAAATAAATAAGTGAGTGTAGCTGTCCCTTTAAAGTAAAACCTCTGCCTGCTCGCCCAGTTGCCTAGGAAAGAAAAGCACAGACTAGCAAATCACATTCCTAATAGATTAGAAGTCAAACACAAGATCTAGGAATGGCAAGAAGTACTCAAAGAACCCTGTGTTGTGTTAAAGAAATACAACAACAACAAAAATGTTTGTGAGCTTTTTGTGCAAAGAGTTCCTGAGCATACGCAAAGTTTTGGTGCCTTTTGGAGTCTCCACCAGTCCTGTGTTTAGTGAAAAGGAAGAGAGTGTGCTCCTAACCAAAGCACATACTTCCTCAGATCTGAACTAGAGGCGAGAAGTCCCAAAATGAAAAGAAATATATATATACGGTATATTTGTTATAGCTGCTAGCAAAATCAAACAGTTCTCCAAGGAAATGGGCAGAAATGAATTGAAATACCTCCTTTTCATTTTCTTCTGGCTCTTGATTATTGCAGTGTGTTATTGTTATTGATGTTGAAAGGTTTAAGGTTTAGAAAAGAGGGAAACCTTCAATAAGGGTAGTATACATGTGCGTGTGAAAATGTCTGTGTGCATGAATTAGATTCATAAGCTGTTGAAAGACAGACAGGCCCATCTCGCTCTCCTTCGCTTATTAGAATTCATAAGCTGTTGAAGCTGGGGATTGTGGGTTCGAGTCCCACCAGAATCAACAGACAGGGACCCCCCCCTTCTTTCCAAACCTCCCTGCTAATGAATGCATATAAGTCGCTGAACAAGATCTGGGACTAAATCAGGTCAAGACGCCCTGATCTCTGTTGCGGCAGAGTTTCAAAAGCAAGTGGGCCTGATTGAACACCCCCTCCCATGATCCAGTGACATGTGAATATAGTACTCCAAGAATTTGCCTCTTTACCTAGAAGAAAGACTTTGTCAAAGACATAGTGGCAAACTCTTTGTACTGAGGAATGGCCATGCAGAGGGAGAAGTACTTGGCCCAAAATGGGTCCTAAGAAAAATGAAACCTGAGAGACCTTCTGGTGGCCCTAGAGAACAAATTCCAAGGACAATTGGATGATTGGTATGTTTAGACAGAAGTGAGATTTCAAAAGGGCTACCTTAAGCCTTCCGAAGTAAGTTCACCAGACAAAAAGTGCTTCATACTCGTAAATGGTAAATAATGCTTTAAGAACTCAAGCAATTGAAAAACATTTAAAGAATGCTTGCAGTTGTCAGCAGAATCTCCAGCACAATTTCTGTACCGGTGAAAACAACAAATCCACTTGTTTAGAGGGGTAGATCCTGAGGGCCCAGCAAAATGAGTCTTTAGTGATATCCATTTGTAAAACATTCTCAAAGGGGGGAAGAAAAAACATGTAAATGAGATTCTGGCTACTGCAAGCCATGTATGTAGCCAAAAAGAAAAAAGAAGGTTTATGTTCAAGTTAAATGTTTATTCTTCCAAGGGGGGCTAGTTGATGGTGTAAATTGAAAAAGTTTTTATTTTGTTTTGAGTGTGTGTTGAATCTCTAAAGTAAGCAAAGATAGAAAAAAAAAATGTTGCTCCTGGTTATGCAAATGCAAGGTTGCTTCCTCTTGTATGGCAAAAGCGACTGGAGATGTGAAAAGATTAGCAGCCACGAATTGCAAAGATTTAAAGTAGAAAAAGAGGTTGAAAAAAAGTTTATCCCTTGCACCTCGAAAACAAACAAACAAAAACCCTCAAGTGACTGCAGGTTTCCTGGTATGCAAGAATTGGCCAATCACGCTCCCAGAGAATCAGCAGCTAACCACTAGAGCGAAAACGATACTAAAGTGTTTTTTAAGAACTGTAATTGAGAAAGTCTAAGTATTGAAAATGCAGGTTTTCTGAGCATAAGCAAAGTGTTAGTGCCTTTTGAGAATTGAACTGTGTTAGCTTTAAAAGGTCAGAAAGAGTCTGCCCCTGATCAAGGCAGGCTTTTTCTCTGAGACTACAGCTGATACAGAATAAGCTCAAAAAGAAATAGTTAACTATTTTTCACAGAAAATTCAAGAGCTTCACCAATGAGTGGAGCCAAAAGATTTTTGAAAAAAGAAAAGAGATGATTATTTAAAGGCATGTAAACTGTCCCCTCTGCCCTGAGGGGGGGGGGAGAAGAGGGCCGTAGAGAAAGAGATGGCAGGTAGAAAGTTTAGGAAAATGTGTGTGTGGGGGGGGGAAGATAAAAAGAAAGAAAAAAACTAGGCAAAGAGAAAGGTTGGACAAAGGCAGATGCAAAAAAAAACATTAAAATTGCAAGCAAGAAGGGCATAAAAAAAAGAAATAAAACCCTCTCTGCCCAAGGTATGCAGGCAAAAGAAAGTTGTAGAAAATGTGATAAAAAGTAGAGATTTTGAAGGGGAAAAAAAAAGCTATTAAAAAAAAAAAAGTTGTGTGAAGCAGTGTCAAAAAACAAACAAAAAAGAGAATGCATATCTTTAAATATATATATATATTGAGAAGTAACGTGCAGTTCTGTTCTTAACAAGGCAGATTAAAAAAAATCAAAAGTTTTCTTGACTTCTTGAAAAAAATAATGAGAAATGGTTCTGTTAAGTCATGATGGATTGTGTAAACTAAAGGCTACAATAGAATGTAGTCCCAATTCTCCTGGCATTTGCTGAGTCTCTAGGGAATGAAAAAACAGGGCTTTCCGCCAATATTGGCTTTGGTACCAGCAGAATATTAGGCGGAAAACCAAAAAAAGAAGTAAGACTCTTAGAAGTCTGCTTCTCTGGTTCAAATAGAAAAAAAAAAAAAAGGGAGATATGCTGCAATATCCCCTCCCTCGAGAAGCAATAAATGCTATAAGGCTCATTAGGTAACTTTGAGTCAGTCACAGACTCTCAGCTGTACCTACCTCAAAGGGTTGTTGTAAAGAGAAAAATCCAGAAAAATTGTAAAATGCTGTGTCACTTAAAACCTTGCCACCTTGCTGCTGCTCCCAGCAGAAGGAAAAGGTAAGCAAGGGGAGGGGGAGCATGATTATTTACAAGCAATAAAAGAAGTGCAGCTATCAAAGATAAATCTAAACTACTAACTCAGTTTTTGTACGTTTTAGTGCCCAGTTTTGAAATGGGCTTTCCTGAAATTTTACCCTCTATTGTCTTTTTTAAAATGTATGCTTAGTTAGTTTTTGCCAAAGGCAAACCAACAGGGCAGCTTTGGTAAATTTGAACAGTTTAGTTGCAAAATGTATGCTTGTCTAGTAGCTTTTATAGCAAGCTAACAGAGCACGTTTGTGTTGGGGACCATGTGAATTTGTACTCCTGTTCTAATGTTTAGCTAGGCCTGACTAGAGAATCTTGCATTCTTGTTTTCTGCTTTCTGTAAAATTGTTTCTTGCTTTCTTGCTGTTCTGTGAAACTGCTTGCTAAAGTTGCAAAAAAAAAATATCTGAATTGAAATGTAAAAGAAAGAAAAGTAAAGTTGCAGGCAGCCTTCGTCAAGGCTGCAGTAAATGGGAGGGGGAAAAAGCCAGAAAATTGGCAAAGTGTGTACAGAGGGCACTAATAAGGGAAAAGCAAAATAAAATGTGTGTGTGTATGCAGTAAGTAAAGAAACAGAGAAAGGCGGGAAAAGTAGGGTGTGTGTGCTAGCATCAGACTGAAGCACTGTACTTTCCAAAGAACAGGACAAGATAAAATTAAACTGATAGACAAGGAACAAAAAGAAATGTATGTACCAAAGAAGGGCAAAGGAAGTTGTTAAATGTATGTGAAAAAAGTCATGATAAAAATGTTTTTCTACGCAACTGTAGGTAAAATGACTGTATGTGATGCAAACCTGTATCTGATTCCATGCTGTATAAAAGATCCAAGAAGAACTTAAAAGGGGGCTCTTGATTTGAGTCACAGACTCCTAGAGCCTATTTAAGGCCTTAAATAAAGTTGGTTTCCCTTCTCCAAATCAGTGTGTTTATTGGGCAGGGCATACACACTGAGGCCCGAATCACTTTGCCGGGAGAGAACACCTTTTTGGTGCCGGCAACATTTGTAAAATAAGTATTTAAGTGTAGCATAACGCAATGGCACCAAAATACCAAAAGAATTGCAATCCTTCTGTTGTTGTTAAGTTAGTTTTCAAAAAGTTGTACAAATGACTTGTTGTGTTTTATGTAATTTTCAAAAGCTTGGTTTGCCTTGCTAAAGATAAAAGTCTGTAGCTCATGCTGGTTCTCGGCTTGTCTGGGTGTGGAGGGCTGAGCAAAGTCAAGCCTGGGTATTGCTTAGATGAGGAGCCCCTCCTCTGGTTTCCTGCATTGAGTGGGGGGGTTGGGCTTGATGGCCTTGTGAGTCCCTTCCAACTCAAAACAAGTCAGGTTCTCCTGTATTCTTTATAGCAATGTCACAAATTAGCACGTTGCTTTCCTGCAAAAGACTATGTACAGCGTCATTCAAAAAAGCAGATTTAGTTATTGGTTTGATTGTTAACAAAGAGTAGTTTGAATTTAATTTTACATCTACAATAACTCAGTACTTTGTCCAGTGTACAGTGTGCCAGGCTCATAATACTGGAAAACCTGTAAAAGACAGGGTGAGCATACAACGTCACCCTGAAGACCTTTTTTGTGGTGTACAATTTGATTTTGTTAAAATGCCTAAGTCATCATCATCATCAGGCGATCACTCGTGACCGAGTAAGATTGTCTTCCGGGATAAAAGGAGGAAATTCTAAAGAAGATTGTGTAGACTCTAGCGATGGGTCCGTAAGTGACTGTGGAGGCCAATTCTAGATCCACACAGCTTCCCACAGTGAGGACACAGGTTACCAGATAGAAGATGGTCCTGTAAAGGATTCATTTGACGTGCTTTTCGCTTAGCACGTTTCTCCCTTTCACCTTGCACTCGGGCTTCTTCAAAGTCCATGGAACCTTTGTGAAAGGCCAACCTCCATTTAGATCGTTCATGGGCCAGAGCTTCCCAGTTTTCGATGTTTATATTGCATTTTTTTAGATTAGCCTTATGAACATCTTTAAACCTCTTATATTGACCACCGATATTCCGCTTTCCATTCTTGAGTTGGGAGTAAAGTAACTGCTTTGGGAGACGGCAGTCAGGCATTCGAACAACATGACCGGTCCACTGAAGTTGGCGTTGAAGGATCATTTTTTCAATGCTAGTAGTCTTTGCTTCTTCCAGTACACTGACATTTGTTCGTCTATCTTCCCAAGTAATTCGCAGGATTTTCCGGAGGCAACGTTGATGAAACCTTTCAAGGAGGTGGAAGTGACGTTTATAGATAGTCCATGTTTCGCAGGCATACAATAAAGTTGGTAATACAATGGCTTCATAAACCAGTGTTTTGGTCTTCTTACAAATATCCCGATCCTCGAACACTCTATGTTTCATTCGAGAAAATGCGGCACTTGCAGAGCTCAAACGATGCTGGATTTCACTGTCGATGTTAGCTGTAGCAGAAAGATAGCTGCCAAGATAGAGAAAATGATCGACATTTTCCAGTATTGTCCCACCAAGCTGGATAGATGGCATCACCAAAGGGTTAGCTTGCACTTGCTGATGAAGCACTTTGGTCTTTTTGATGTTAAGTGAGAGACCAAGTTTTTCGTATGCTTCTGCAAAAGCATTTAGGATAGTTTGGAGATCATCCTCTGAATGTGCGGAGACCACATTATCATCAGCATACTGAAGTTCCACAACGGAGGTTGTAATTACCTTACTTTTTGCTTTCAGCCTGCTGAGATTAAAAAGCTTTCCATCTGTTCGATATATAATTCCCACACCAGTGGGAAGTTTCCCCTTGACAAGATGTAAAACCATGGCGATGAAAATGGCAAATAATGTTGGGGCGATAACACATCCCTGTTTAACACCTGATCCCACTTTAAATGGAGCACCATGAGAGCCGTTGTTGTCCAAAACCGTTGCCGTCATGTTGTCATGGAGAAGTCGCAAGATATTCACAAATTTATTGGGGCATCCAATTTTCATAAGGATAGTCCAGAGAGCTGTACGGTCTACAGTATCAAAGGCCTTAGCCAAATCGATAAATGCCATATAAAGGGGTTGATTTTGCTCCCGGCATTTTTCTTGGAGCTGACGTGCAGTAAAAATCATGTCTACTGTCCCTCTAGAGGGGCGGAAACCATATTGAGTTTCAGGGAGGATCTCTTCTGAAATAGATAGAAGACGGTTTGCGAGAATCCTAGCAAATATTTTACCTGCGGTTGCTAAGAGAGAAATGCCCCGATAGTTTCCACAGTCTGTTCTATCACCCTTCTTAAAGAGGGTGATAATTATGGCATCCCTGAAGTCTTCTGGGATCTCTTCTCTTATCCAGATTTTTTCAATGAGTTTATGAAGATGTTGTACAAGTTCGGGGCCCCCTTCTTTAAAGATTTCAGCAGGAATCCCATCTGGTCCACTAGCTTTGTTATTCTTCATTTGATTAATGGCTTTTATAACTTCATCCAAAGTGGGGAGTATTGCAAGTTCCTCTTTAATTTGTTTTTGTGGGATTTGCGAAAAAATCTCATTATCCACCTTAGATTTACGATTTAAAAGGTCATAATAATGCTCTTTCCAACGCAGTGCAATAGACTCTTTGTCTTTTAAGAGTTTGGTGCCATCTTTTGATTGTAAAGGGTTTGTACCATAGGTTTTTGGTCCATAAATGGCCCTTGTGGCCTTGAAAAAGCCCCGTGCATCATGAGATTCTGCAAGTTGTTGAATTTCCTCAGCTTTCTTTTTCCACCAAGCGTTCTTAAGTTCTCTTGTTCTTCTTTGGACCTCAGCCTTTGCGCTAGCGTAGGTTTTTTCTTGGCAGCGCAGTTAATATCATTTTGCCATATTTGGAAGGCTTTCCTTTTTTGGTCAATTATATATTTAATCTCATTATCATTTTCATCAAACCAATCCTGATGTTTCTTAGTTTCATATCCAATAGTTTGTTCACAAGCTGCAGTAATGGAGGTTTTCAGCTTAGACCAATGGTCCTCAATGTTGTCAGGAGGTTCCGTAGGTAGATGTTCCTTAAGAAGTGATTGAAGACGAGTTTGCTTAATAGGATCTTGAAGGACTTGGATGTTCATTTTACGCCTTGGTTTCCTTCCTTGAAGCCTACGTTGGGGAGCAATGTTGATAACCATTGTGGACCGGATTAGTCGGTGGTCTGTCCAGCAGTCGTCGGCACTCACCATGGCCCTAGTAAGAAGTACATCGCGGCGATCTCTAACACGGACAATTACATAATCCAGAAGATGCCAGTGCTTTGACCGTGGGTGCTGCCATGATGTTTTAAGCTTATTCTTTTGTCGAAAGAGCGTGTTTGTAATAGTGAGATTATGCTCTGCACATATAGACAAAAGTAAGAGTCCGTTCGGGTTGCTATTACCAACTCCGTCTTTTCCAATAGTTTCTGGCCATAAATCAGAGTCACGCCCGACTCTTGCGTTAAAATCGCCCAGGAGGATAATTTTATCCTCCTTAGGTATCTCTGACAGGAGAGTGTCCAACTGGCTATAAAAACTTTCCTTGATGTCATCATCAGCATCTAATGTTGGTGCATAAGCGCTCAAAATAGTTACCTGTTGGTTATTGGCGAGCTTTAATCGAAGAGTTATCAGGCGTTCGTTAATGCCAGTAGGAACTTCTGACAAAGAGTTCACTAGTTCATTTTTGATGGCAAAGCCTACTCCATGTATTCGTCGGTCCTGCTCAGGTAGTCCTTTCCAGAAGAAGGTATAACCTCCTTTTTCTTCTTTCAACTGTCCCTCTCCTGCCCTTCGAGTTTCTTGAAGTGCTGCTATGTCAATTTTAAACCGTCTCAGCTCCCTTGCAATAATAGCAGTCCTACGCTCAGGGCGTTCACTATCTATGTTATCCAGCAATGTCCGTATATTCCATGTTCCAAAATTCAAATGTCTTTTTCGACCGCTAAAATGGTGACCTCACTGGACGCGGTAATCCAGTCAGGGGAGAAAGAGGTAGACTATGTTTAGGGCACCTTTTCTAGCCCCCTCCCCATACGGGGTGAGCAGAGTGGATCCTAAATAGGGCTGCTCAGTCATGGATACAGCTGCCGAGCTGCTCGACTACCTCATTCCTTGAACAGGGCGACTGAGTCTGCATCCACCGCCCATGTGCTGGTCCATGGCTAGGGGCTTCCAGATTCACAGTCCTGCCCCCGTCGCCGTTCGCCAGTCGCCATGGGACTTTTTTTATGTTTGTTTGGTTGGGTTGGGTTGGGTTGGGTTGGATGGGTTGGGTTGGAAGACGCCTGTGCGTGAAACTGTTTTATGTGGGGAGATCGGTGCACAACGAATCACCACACAAACTTGACAGAGTACGGCAGAGATCCAATGGCACGGTTACCCTGACGATTGGAAAACCATTCTCTGCTGCAGCCTTCATCCGCCTTCACAGCCGTTGTAATTTAGGTTTAATTATCTTCCGCCTGTTCTGCCGTTGAGGACTTTGTTTTGGATCGTTCTTTGTCTGGTTCCTCTCCCCGGACCTTACCGCCATGGGTGACCCTACTGGGAGTACATAGCTCCCGACGGCATTGCTCACAGGATTCATCGGAACACGCAAGCCCACTCACCACTTCAAGGTGACGATCCAGCGAGGGATGTTCCTATCAATATGTGTTTGTAGTTGTTTGTATGGTTCTAAGTGAGTAGAACATGCCCCTGTGTGAGAGCTAACGCCACGGCAGCGGGCAGAGAGAAAGAATCCTTTTTGCTAAAATATTAGAAGACAAGCTGGCCAAAGTATGCACAGAGACAAGACTGATGTGGCCAGATGCACCTTCCATGGCCCTTGTGTGTGTGAGATCCAGGCCAAGTCGAGTGGCGAGACCTGACCCCTCGTGAGATGTTGATGAGACATTCAATTCAGAATTACTGCAAGGCCCTGGTGAGATGTGTAAAGACTCTTCATTCACAGGTGAAGGCGGCTCAGCACCAGCCCATCTTCATTCACGGGTGAAGGCGGCTCAGCACCAGCCCAGCACGGAGGGACACTCTGTCCCAGGTGAATGGATTCATATTCAAGTACAGCGAAAGAAGGTGTACTTAACGCTGTGAAGTGCCAAGGACTTCAGCCATAAAAAGCCTCAAACCCGAAACAAGAATAAGGACATAATAACGCCTCCAACGATTCGGGGGAACGTGCTAGAAACCTCTTCCCCTGAAACAGAAGAATTTGTGCCAGAACATCAATATCATCTCAGACCTCGGACGGGACGACCATCAAAGACAACACCCAGAGGATCGGACGAGATAAACTGATGTCAACTCCAGCTCAGTCTGAACCAGCCTTACCTATCAGCCCTTAATTAAAAGTGACCCTCAGTGTGCATTCACTTAGAATCAAAAAAAGAAAGAATGTAGTAAAGTGTAGTTTCAAAATGTGATTTCTATATTGTATAAACGCATAACCTGTAGCCAATGTTTATTGTTATTCTGCTTAAATGTAATCCTATGGCTTACATATGCATCCAGTCCAGACCTAGGAAGGGCTCGATCTAGGAAAAGCTTTCTCTAGATGGTTCCCCAAGTTACCAGGGTTGCAAGCTATAGTAGCTCTCATCGGGCTAATCGCGATAGGTTGCATCCTGCTCCCTTGTGTCCTCCCTATTGTAGTCCGGACAATCCAAAATAGCCTGAGCCTATTAGCAGAAAAAGGGCGGCTGCCCAGGTCCTGGCTATGTGAAAATATCGCCCCATCCCCCAAGTTGAAACTCCAGATAGGTGTTGAAGTTTCAAAAGGGGGGAGTGAAGGAAACGAAATAGTTAAAAGAAAATCTTACAAGAGATTCTAGCCAGGCATGTAGACAGATAGCCAGGGTGATGACTAATACTAAAAGAATGTAGTCAATAGCTGGTAATGACTGTGGCAATAACTAACAATAGCCGTCAATGGCGGTTGTTAATTCACAAAGGGTTGAGGTGTTTTACTGTCTCACCCTGCCTACGTGACCAAGATCAGATAATACCTACCAGCTGCTTGATTGTAAGATCATCTTCCTGTCTCCTTGTAAGGAAATCCCCCTCCCCTAAAGCAAACCCCCTTTTGTCTTGAGCTTGCTGACCAATGTGAAGAACTGTTGCCAAATGACCAGACTTATGTATGCTATAAAAGTGGTTGTAAAAGCCCCACCCGGGGTTCTGCTTGCGACACAGTCCGCAGGACCTATTGTGCACAATAAACCTTTTTCCAATAACCCGAGTTGGTCCTCGTTGTCCTTGTCTGAGGTAAAGGGTGACCACTTCAATAGGGCTAGCCCTGCGATGCAGCAGGCTGAAGCAACTTGTTTCAGTCGGCATCATGAGGGAGGGATAGATGAATGAAGAAATTGGCATCTGAATGGTGAGGCAAGACCCCTTAAAGTGTTGGCCCTTGCGGGGGCAGCTCCATGTGGATTCTGCTTCTGTCAGCAAAATGTCTTGTGCCAGCAATAGACAAGGGCTGCCATCTTTAGTTGGTACATTAATCAACTAAGGCATTAGATGATTAATCAGTGGGGTCAGTCTTACTTGGTGAGGGCAAATTTTAATGAATGGGACTAGAAATTAATGGTGCACCTGCTGGTTTTGTTTAAGTCTAATTCAGTGCAAGTTGTGTCAGAGAATAAAAAATACTACAGCTGGTCTTTCCTTCTAACAAAGACTAGCAGCTGAAAATAAAAATCATAAGCCTCACATTTCCTTCAGTGTAATGTTATGTACTCTCAACCTCCCAGGGTGGTGAAAAGTCCAGGTGAAGAGCTACAAGTATTTGCTTCTTTTGTATGAGAGCACTGATTGGAGGCTTATATAACATTTTGTTTTGTTTACAAATATATAAACAGAACATAATGGAAACAAACCGATTCCTAAACAAGGCAACGCAGTCACTGATCCCACATCAAATTCCCACAGAGCAACTGATCCAGCCAACTCTCATCTCTCACTGACTGGCTTTCTCTGTCTCTGCCCAAATTCACTCGCAAGTGCTTCTAATTGTCTCCCTCTGGGCCAAAATACAAATAGCATCCGCTGTGGTGGGGAGGGCAGGGGGGCTGATAGTTATTGGGATCACAAGAGGCATGGAGGGGGCATTTAACCCATCCCTCCCCTGCTGCAGTCCTGAGGGAAATCCCTTATCTGAGATTGCGCGCTCGCGCACACATACACCTACCTATCTATCTATGCAGTTTATTTAAATGTGTTCAATTAATTAATTGGTTAAGGCAGTGAGAAGTCAACGAAACATTCATGGTAAATCAGAGATAGAAAAAAGGTTTGTAAGGAAACCCAGAATTCAGAGGGAAAGGCCCGAGATTCCATTGAACAGATGACAAGAGATTAAACATTTGTCAGGATGCGAAAAGTCAAACGGTACAAGTGTCTCATGCATGGTGCTGCTTCCCTTACATTGTCAGGCTCACAGCATCACTTGAATGAGAGGCCCATCCATGACACCCCTAGAGGGATCCAACAACCTGGCTCCTCCTTAGTGCCACATGTGTGGGCTACCCTTACTAGACTGAGTGGCCTGCATGCTGGGGGCCCTGTGGGAACAAAATGCTGGACTAGAGGGGCTTTGGGTCTGATCTTATGACCTTATGCATCTTCTGTGGAAAGCATGGATGGGTCCCCCATTGAAGACAGTGGCTGGGCATAGTGCAGTGTGACCAGCAGAATGGGTGCTGAGATGAAGGCTGGCAGGGGAGGATGGAAAAAGCTCAATAAAGCCTCATGGCAGCCTTCCCCAACCTAGTGCCCTCCAGATGTGTTGGACTACAACTCCCATAATTCCCAGCCAGGATGGCAGGTTGTGAATGCTGCCCTACAGGGATCCTCTCTCACAAGCACAGCTCTGTGAATTGCGCATACAAGAGGGGAAGGATTGTGGCCAAATTCTTTTACCAGAATAAAGGTTGCATGAACATACAAAATCGTCATGCATCATGTGAAATAGATGATTGTGAAAAACATTTTAGTTTTCACCGTGACCTCAAGAGTGAGTTCCTGCTTTAGCCAACTAGTTTCTCTCAGCGTAGCAGCAGCTCTTTCCCCTTGCTTGCTTCTGTTAAATTACTGACTACTACTGCCTTGGTCTCTAGCTCCTTTTGTTATTTCCCCCTGGAAAGGGCTCGGAGGACAGCCATGCTGCCTATTCTCTCCTATGGAAGGCACTGAGGACAATTTCCTTCCTAGCCTCTGCGCAGATTTTCTTAAACGTGTGTGAATTTTGAGTTGCACTAAAACCACACAGACTCTCGAGTCTTTCATAGAGGGGATTTCATAGATCATAGAGTTGGAAGGAGCCTACAAGGCTATCGAGTCCAACCCCCTGCTCAATGCAGGAAACTAGAGGAGGGGTCTCCCATCCAAGTAATAACCAGGCTTGACCCTGCTTAGCGTTCCACGCTCAGACAAGCTGAGCCAGCGTGAGCCACAGGCCTCTTGTGTGTGTTGGTCTGTGCATCACACACACACACACACACACCAGCAACCAAGCAGAAGAAACTGCCTCTCTCACACACAACCTTTTGTATTCTTCTTCTCTCAAAGGAAAAAAGAGGGAATGAGCCAAAATCTGGGAAAGCGGGGGCACAAGAAGGAAAGCGCCCCTCCGCTTGTCCATGCATAACACTACTGCTTGCTCCCCATCCCCATGGGCCTTTACGTTCCTTTTGCTGCCTTCTGCTGCCTGCTCACTTTTGTTTTTTTTTTGCTGGAAAGCAGACAGACAGGTCACCTGGCCATAGGCTTCCCCAGTATGGTGAATATTGCATTTCTATTGAAATTCTAGTCGTTATTTATAAAGTTGCATCTATACATATAAATTACCATAGGACAATTGTATTCAAAATGGTGTCCTCTTCTTTGGCAATGCACAAGTGGGCCACCCTACTTGCAAGAGTAATCTCATGTCTTTCAGTTATAAACTGAGAAGCAATGAGTATGGATTTCTAATGAAGGGACTTTTTAAAGCTTTTGTGGGAAATTTGTCCCATTGTCTAGCTTGTCTCACACTTACAATGTTTCTCTGATATGTGACCTAAAAAGCACCTCCTTGCAATTTCATTCCATTGTTTAGGGCAACTGAGAACAAAAACGTTCTGTCTTCTTAATGGCAGCTTTGAAAAATATTGGAAGATGAGCCACATTTTCAAAACCAAACTCAGGCATTGGGAAAGGGGGGGGGGAGGAACAGATTACAATCATTGCTCCAGAGTTTGCAGAGTCCAGGTCTGCTGGGGGCAGAGGTGGAGGACTGAGGGTGGGATATATCTCCCTTATGTTTTAGTTCACAGTCACAGAGTTGCCCTGTAAGCTAACAAATTTAAGGAGTCGTGATTAACTTGATTTAAATAAGGAACACTGAATGTTTGCCATTCAATCTGGAATGCATCCAAGACAGGGCTACTGGATTGGCAGACAAGCACATTTCTCCGTCACAGCCGCCAATGCAGGCAGTAGAGCTTTCAGACCTGGCGATTCTGGAAGCAGTTGAGGGGGAGCTGGCATGCATCAAAGCTGGGTTCCCGGCTGAAAGAGCACCAGCTGGCGATTTGACCAGGGACCAAATAACATCAGGGGGGCTGGCCTTGCCCACTGGCATCATTCAGCCCATGGAGGTCAGCTGCCCCCACTCCAAACCAGTTTCCCATCCTTGCTTTACAACCTAACAACCTAACAACCTAACCTAAAAAAAGCCCATTACATTTTGTACAAATGTTCAACCATCTTCAAGGAATGGTGTTAATTTTCAGGAACTTGGGTCTAAAATTATTAGCCAGATGGAACAAAACTGCCATATTATATGTAAAATAAATAAATAAATAAATAAAAGTTTTCTTCTGCAAAGTCTAAAATGTCATTCTTGAAATGAGACCGTCCAACCAGTCCACTTCAGTCTGATCTTTTTGTACAGTACGCATGTCAGTAAATAAAGATTCAAATATATCGCATCTGTACCCACAGGGGCACAGTCATCCCTCACATGGGCCCTTTTGTACCTCCTTTCCCATACAGCTTTGTGACTAGCAGCTACTCACATAGGGTGACTTTGATGGCTTGTTAAAAATTGCAGGAAGTGGATGCTTTAAGAAGTCTTAAAAGGACCATATGAGCCAGTGTGGCGTAGTGGTTAGTGTTGGACTGGGACTCGGGAGATCCGGGATCTAGTCCCCCTCAGCCATGAAACTCACTGGGTGACTTTGGGCCAGTCACTGACTCTCAGCCTAACCTACCTCACAGGGTTGTTGTGAGGATAACACAGGGAGGATGATGATGATTATGTAAGCCGCCCTGGGTTTCTTTCAGGAAAAAAGGTAGGTTATAAAAATAATAAATAAATAAATAAAATAAGTATGAGACCCTGCTACACAGTTGATGTAGGCTAAACAATGCTCCAGCACTAACAGGACTGTGGATTTTGATTGGCTTTTTCTGCATAATTGGCTTTTTCATAATTATAATTAGTCCCAGAAAGCACATATCAGAATCAGAGCT
This sequence comes from Shinisaurus crocodilurus, assembly GCA_021292165.1. Lineage (NCBI taxonomy): Eukaryota > Metazoa > Chordata > Lepidosauria > Squamata > Shinisauridae > Shinisaurus > Shinisaurus crocodilurus. The sequence goes on along the minus strand of CM037877.1, from coordinate 139,514,254 downwards.
CCTCTTAGAAAACCAGTTCCATTGTGTCTTCTGACAGCAGGCAGGGTCACAAGGCACTTTTCTCAAACGAGTCTATGTGAATTGAAAGTATTGCGACTGACAGATAAGCAAACTAGGTTCTTCCACTCAAGCCTTATTTCCCTCACTTGTATCCCCCAAAGAGAAACAAAAAGGATAATTACCCCAAAGCATTCCTGTGGGTAAAGGCCCAGATGTACAGTCACAAAGGCAGAGCGATAGACAGATGGAAAGAAAACAGAAAAGATCAGGAAATGGGTCATCAGCGGAGAGCAAAGGAACAAGAAGGAGACTGTTGGAGGAACATTTGCATCTGAGAAGAGCAAGAATCCCATCTCACAGCCCAGATATTCTGACATTCCACTCATTTTTCCACCTCAAAGCTCACTTGCTTCTCTCACCTTGATTCCATGTACTAACCGCCAATTTGTACATTATATTTTTTAGAATTCAGTGTACACCTAAAAATGCTAAGTGTGAATGTGACAGGCAAGTGTTTGCAAACTCATGTACGATAGATGTACATTCATCAGGAAGGTGTGACTGGCTGCAATTCCCTCATCTTCAAATCAAGCAGCTACTTGGGACTGTTAATTAGTAAAAATAAACAAACACAACTGCAGGAGATCCTAAACATGGATCCTCCTAATCATGTCCAGTTTGGCCCTAAGGGCAATGTGAAATGGCCCTTAGTGTGTTTCCAGATGAATTATTATTTTGGGCATGCTGACACATCATGCCTCTGAATACAAAGAAGCCAAACTGAAACTGTGCTGATAACCATCAGTTCAAACTGCAGACACATGTGGCATAGTCCAAGGGCAGGCAGGACAGATAGGGCAAACACACATCTGGAGCCCCCGGGGGTGGGAGGAGCGGTGGGAGGGTGGAATTTGGAGTGGAGAAGTAGCAGGTGGGGCAAGATTTTAAGCCAGGGGTGGGCAACCTTTTTTCTGTTGCGGGTCACATTCCTTCATAGGTAATCTGCTGCTGGGGCTGCATGCCAACATGGCCAGAGCCAAATAAGGGTGGGTCACCCTTTTCCCCTTTCTACTACCCCCTTTTCTCCCCCCCCTGCTTCTTCCCTGTCCAGTAGGCTGCCAGGGAAGGGACAGATGGCTCTTGCCAGAGGTCTGATCATGTGCAGAGGGCTTTTGGAATTAGGCTGAGGGCTGCATGAAATCAGGCTGAGGGCCACTGGTTGCCCACCCCTGATTTAAACACACACATACCCATCTGCTTCTTTGCTCCAAATTGCTCTTCCCTGAAACTTCTTTTCCTTATAAACAAAACAAAACCCAGCCCTCAAGGTTTTGTTACATGGATTGCAAGTACAGTGTAGTTAAGACACACATCCACACTACAGACATAAACTGGTTCATTTTCCATGGCTTTCCTTCAAGATATCCAGAGCACTGCATTTCCACAGGAGGGACATGGGATCCTAACACAGAGCTCTCATAAAATGCCATTCCTCGGGGCTCCTTGAAAGTAAGCCATGACATTTAAACATGTTTTGAAGTGGTTTAAGTTTTACAGTGTGCACCAGATGAAACTGATAAAGACTGATTGGGTTTTAGACACTCAGACCTTACCTGCACGGCCAATGGAACCAAAATCCTAAACATGTTGATTTTGAATTGAATTTTAAAAGTACAATATGTATTTTAAAGAATAAGGTCAGGCAACCCTATAAGGGGCAGCCTGCTTATTTTGTGGGGTGACCGGATAACCAAATATCAGGCTGTGTGTAGTAGAATGGGGAGTAGATGGATGGATGGAAAGATGAAGGTGGGGTGAGGAAGGGTGTGTGTGTGTGTGTGTGTGTGTGTGTGTGTGTGTGTGAGGGAGGGGTGGAAGTGGGGTTCAGACTGTGTATGGGAGGGCATTCTCTTCTTTATTTCTACTGCCCATGTTCTAGGGCAGTCTTCTCCAACTTGGTGCCCTCCAGATGTTGTTTTGGACGTCAACTTCTATGCACCCCAGCCAGAATGGCTAATGGACAGGAATGCTCGGAGTTGTAGCCCAAAACATCAAGGAGGGTACCAGCTTGGGGAAGGCTGTTCTAAGGGCAAAATAGGGCTAAAGATAGGCCCACAAAAATCCAGGGACAGCCATAGCCAGCCCTTCTCTTTCCAGATTCATATCCCTCTAATCTTGTGTCATGTATCATGTTTGCCTCCCCTGTCCGCAATTTCTTCACTGTCAATTTCATCATATTTAATCATTACAAACATTCCTTTTCCCTATATCCCGATGGCTATATCCCAGGCAGGCAATAGAATCAGGGATGCTCCTTCGGTTGACAGTCTCTAGGCACCCACCCGGGGAATTCCTGAGCCAGAATGACATTGGCTGCATAACCCTGAACTGTGTGAGAGAGCTATTTCAAAGATGAGGGTCTGAACACAGAAGTACAGAGAGTGGAAAAAACACAAGAATCTGAAAATGCTTTCTTGGATAAATAACATCAATGCAAACATAAAATTTACGTGTCAGAAGAATCTCTAAGAACTTCAATTTCTAGATATAATAGTATCAGCTGTCTTTTAATGTCAGAAGTTACTCCAAACCCACTGATAGAAATTCTCTATTACGCTATACAAGTAATCGTCCTTCACATCTAAAACAGAATTTACTTGTGGGTCAGTTTTTAAGACTTAAACGCAATTGCCCCCATCAATAAAGATTGGCAATATTTATTGTTGACAGAGACGGCAATATACATGACTGTCATTAGCCAGGGGTTTCCCACAAGAGGAAGTTACAAGAGCTGCCTCCCAAGCAGATATGTATAATCACGACAAATTATTGTAGAACAAAGAGAGGCCTACACTGAATAAGGTCTTTGGGCCTTTGGAATATAACTATACGTCTTCTGCAACGAAACACATTATTTTTTAAACATTGGCACTTGGTTCAAGACATACCTGGTTGTCACTCACCACCTTATAGGGTATGGCTGCACTTCTAGTGGTACAGGTGACCAGTTAGTTCATGTGGATATATTGCCATCTAGAGCTTATTGTGTTGCTATCACAGGGCATTTCAAGTGTGGACATTGCTTTTGTTGCCATCAGACCTTAGAACTGAGACCCTTTGAGCAACCTCAAAATGGCAAGGTGTTTTACTTGAACCATTTTTCAAACTGTGATTCCTCCAGTGTTATTTATGTTATCCTGTGTTCGTGTAATTTTCTTTATGTGGGACAGACTAGGACACCTCTGAGAATTAGGATTGCAGAACACAAAAGGAAAATAAAAACCCAAAATATGGAGGCTCCTTTAACATCTCACTTTGGGGACAAGAAACATTCTCTGGATGATCTTCCAATTTTTTGCCACTGAAAACATAATGATCCACTCACAGAAGAACATGATCCCCACATAATTTTGTCTCAGCGGGAGGCTTATGGAATTTTCACTTTACAATCACATGTTCCTTAAGGTGCAATCCTATTAGAAAAAAGGCCTACAGCTCCCAGAATGCTCCATGCTGGCTGGGACATGCTAGGAGTTGTAGGCCTTTTTCTGTCTAAACATGCATAGGATTGCACCCTTAATGGCTTAAAGAGTATTTTGATTTGTCTTCTTTTACATAAGGCTCTGTTTCCATTGCCAGCATTAATATCATTTGGAGGAAGGATGGCTATTTCCCTCAGAGCCAGCATTAGGCAATTAACTGCTGCAGCTTGTGAAAAGTTAGCTTATAATCTATACAGACAAATGTGTATGACATAGAGGGTTAGAAGACTCCTCACCAATACAGAAAACATTTAGAGAGGAGATTTGCATTTGCATTCTGTAGAGAATCTTGAACAATCAGCTGAGTGTTGGGCATTGCTCCTGCTAGGATTCATTATTTAGCAGTGTGATTCGGAGGAACTTGTTGAAAAAGGTCATTCGAAAAAGGAGTGTGCTGGGTACCCATCATGTATTTTTGAACCACTGGTCTTTGATTACAATTTGTAACTTTGTATGTTCATATCACTAGATTATTTAAAAATTATGTATTTCATAATTTAGGGGCGTAAGCACACAATTCTATTCCCACTGATACTTCCAGATTCCTGTGGTTTTTCTGCTCTTTGTACTTCTATGTTGTGGATCTGTTATTCTCTGATTAAGGGTCTGAACATAGCAGGAAAAGGTCTTCAAATGCAGACACTTACGCCAAGGCAAAGGCCATCAGTGCTCCAACCACCACAATGAAATCCAAGATGTTCCAGAGATCCCGGAAATAGGAGCCATCTTGCAGTATTAATCCCTGATCTATCATCTGTGGAAAAGATGGAGGCAATTTAGTCATAGGAATGGAAGAGACCTGAGCACCCAGCAGCCACCATTCCTCCCCCACCCCAAATGCCTTTGGAAATAGCAGGAATGGTGCTATGTCAGGGATGCATATCACTCTACAGGCATTGTGGGAGGAAAATGACAACCACCAGGTGGTGGCAGGTGCTGAAAGGAGCATCGCTGCTACTAAAGAAGCAACAGTGCCTCCGCCAAAGAGGAGAAAAAGTTTAAGACTACCAGCAGCGCTGCATCACCACCAGCACCGCATCACCACCAGCAAGCAGCCTCCAAGCTTTTGCCCAGTTTCCCCCTGCTGCTGAGAAATTGCCAAAATCCTCCTCCCTCTGTGAATGGGATGGGGAAAAGGTGGGAGGCATCTCACTCTGGCCCACCCCAGTCACAACACTGTGTCAGATTTGGCTATTTGTTGACATCACTATGGGCAAATGAAACCCATTTAGAGCAAAGGCACAGGTCACATGGGTAATCCTAGTCAATCAGTGATCACAAAACAAACATTTTTGCTGCCCTTTTGCAACCATCCCTGAAAAAATCACCAAAAGACAGGGCCCCTCTTTTGATTTTAATGGGAGATTTTTGCGAAGTTGGGTTCATGATTCAGCTTAGCCCAAAACAATACTGATTTACCTTACAGGGTTGCTCATATAATATCTGCAGAAGCTTTTTAAATACTTGCATATGAAGTGCCATATAAAAGCTAAGATCTGTTATTATTTACTTTTATTACTATCTGCCTCCATCAGCACCGGCTTGGCTGGGACCTGAGCAGAGTGGCTCTAAAAATGATGCTGTTACTGGGTTGTAAAGAAAGGGGACAATTCCATTTCCTATGCTATTTTCATCCCCTGAGTGAAATTCCTTTGAGTCAGATTCTTAAATCTGCAGGACACGGCCTACAGGGAAAGCGCTGGAGCTGAAGCAAAAAAAGGGGGGGAGCCAAGACTAAATTATAGTGGCGAGGTGGAGGAGGTACAAGCCAGTCCACTGCTGCGTTTGTGGGAGCCGTAGGCAAGGTGCTTTCTTCAGGGTCCCTCAGCACCACCCTGGTTAGCCCCACCAAAGTGAGCATCGCAAGCAGCGAAGGGGTGGGCGCGGTAGATAGGGATGGGCAGTGGAGACAGGCACTGGCAGGCGGCAGCAGCGCCAGGCGATGGTGCTGAAGGGAACAGCAGTGCATCTCCAACCACCCAGTATTCCCTCAGGCCAGTGCTAAGAAGAGGAACGCCAGGTGAGGTGGCTGCAGCTGCTGCCACCTTCATTTACCCAGATTCCCAGAACAGTGTATGTTGGAGGTGGGGCCCAGGGGCACAGGGGGTATTGAAGCTGGCAGTGGCTGAAGCTAGTGTCAGCTGTGGTGGGCCCTCTGGGGCCCTGAATACACCATGTGCTGATGCTGGGTTGGGGTGCAAGGAGTCACCAGCCAGGGATAACCACTTGCTGTTATGACTCAAAAAGAAAAAGGTTGGACAACTTCTTGGAGGATACATCTAGAGGCAACTATTAGGCATGATAGCTAAATGGAAATGGGAGCTCTCTGTTCAGAGGCAGTCTGACCCTGAACTCCCTCCAGCTGCTGAGTGACAAAGGGGAGGAGAGGCTTGGTTGCTTGTGGCTCCCCTGGAGGCATCAAGCTGGCCACTCTTGGAAACAAATCTGGTTTACTAGATTGACCTTTGGGATGATTCAAGAGGGCTCTTCTTATGAGGAGAGGCCTTGAGGTACCTTCCCCAAGGCTATCGCACCACATGAAATCAATTTTTGGATAATGCCCCTAGAAAATGGTCCTGTACTAGATCAGTCTCAGACCCTTTCAGCACTCCCAGAAAATTACAAAAAATGGAATGTCAATTTAGCTTCTCAAACACCAATCTGGTGCCTAATTTTAGAAGTGCTGCTCTGTGGGAGTGACATTTGAGACATGACAGGGATGCGCAAAAGGTTCTGCTAAAGAAAAAGAAAAAAGGAAAGAGGAGGGTGTGTTTAATTTTCTCTTTCTACTCAAGAAACCACTTCACATTCTGTTCCCATTGAGGCCAACACTCGCCACCCACAAAGAGGAAGTCATAGAACTTGTCAGTGTAAACCGAGATCGTACCGACAACTCTGCTGCTGCTTATCTCGTCCTGCCTGATTTTGACTTAGCAGTCTCAGCTAAGTGCAGAAAAAGACAGATTGTTCATGGATAAAACCCACTTTTTAATGCTACAAAACTCTTCAGCACTGGCCCCCTCCCAAATAACTTGTAGAGCAGCTTAAACACTAGACTTCAGCATGTCAAGTAACCAGAGGAGAAGGCCTAGGAATATACATAAATACATACAACCTTTTTGGACCTGTGGGCACATTTGGGAATTTGGGGATCTGCTGTGGGCACCACCACAAAATGGATCCCATGGGGAAGTGACTAGGCACATAATGGCTGCCGTGGGGGCCTGGCTAGTCAAAAGTGAGCTAAAGAGGTGTGTGTGTGTGTATGTAGGGGGGGAAAGAAATAGTGAGGCTAGAGGCTGGGAGGGAGGGAGAAACAGCAAGGCAAATGGGGAGAGGGGAGAGAAAGAGCAAGGCTAGAGAATGGAAAGGGAGAGAAAGAAGACTACCCAAACATTTATTTTTTTTAAAAAAAATTTTTTTGGAAGAATGCAGGGAGTGGAGAGCTTTGTGGAGGTCCCACATACACCACACACACACACACACACACACAGAGTGAGAGCGAGCGAGCGAGCGAGAGCGAGACAGAGAGCGAGAAAACTGGTTTGAAAAGAGATATCATGCTGCACTGGGCCCACAAAGCTGGGTGTAGGCATCCACTGAAGAACAAGGCAAAGCTGTCAGTCAGAAAAGCAGGCCAAGGTCAGTTCCCAGGAGACAGTCTGGACAGTTAAGGCAGATGAGAAGAGAGAAGCAGGAAGTGGGACTGGCTGGGCCAGAGAGGCAGGAAAAGGCTTGCAGTAGTAGAGGAAAAGAAGCACAGCAGGAAGAGGGAAGGGCAGAACAGGGAATGGTATCTGTGAGCTGAGCATGGAGGTGCTTTGTTGCACTGACAGAGTCTGCTGACAGGAAGGGGAAATTTACAGAGGGGCAGGAAAGGCAATCACAGGGCAATCACAGCCCAGAGGTGTAACTGTCAGCAGGGACCAGTCAAGCAGCCCGTAAGCTACTCGGGCCCAAGAAGGCCCATGTGGTTACCAAAGAGTTCCAGTGATTCAAGGACATGACTCCAGCCCAGTTCCTGCAAGGCCTGAGTCTACCTGCTTGGGCGTTTCACCTCAGAAGGTGACTGATGACCCTAGCAGCTGCCCAGGAGAAGACTGACGACCCTAACAGCTGCCCCCATTTACTGAAATTATGTTTCACTGAGGTTGTTTCTTTTTACTGACGAAATGTTTGGTGGACAACCCAGAGAATATCTCACATGTGCCAGCAGGTGGCAGCACCTAGGAAAACATCAAGGTTAAGCTTGACCACCTTTTTACTGAGGAGTGATGGAAAAGTGCTATGTATGAATATGAAGCCTATAATCTTTACACTGATTAAGGCAACCCCCCCCCCCCGGTCTCTTACCTTAATAACCATCTCAAAGGTGAACACACCAGTGAAAACATAGTCAAAGTACCTCAGGACCTGCAAAGATGAATGAGAGGCTGAAGGATATATTCATGTTGAGAATGCTCACACACATATAATGCTCCTCTGGGACCAGGGGGTCTGAACATACAACACCCATTCTGGCCCGCTTGCATTGGCTGCCTACATGCCACCGAGCCCAATTCAAGGTGCTGGTTTTAACCTATAAAGCCCTACACAGCTTGGGACCGCAATACCTGACGGAATGCCTCTCCCAACCACAATCTACCCAGACACTATGCTCAACACCTGGGGCCTTCCTCCGACTGCCGCCCCTGAGGGATGCTCAGGTGGCAACAAGGGGGAGGGCCTTTTCTGTGGTAGCCCCACAACTGTGGAACAGGCTCTCCACTGAAGCCTGCCTGGTGACAACTTTACTATCCTTTCGGCACCAGGTTGACTGCCCTCTATGCTGAGGCATTTAACAGCTCCAAATAGTACATGGGGTGGTGGTGATGTTACTTTTCTTTTTTTTAAAACCAGTCTACTTTTTATAATCTTGTCTTTGCTATTTAAGTAATTTTAAAATTGCTTTTAAAATGTCTAGTGAATTTTTTTTGATGTTTTTATTGTTTGTATTTTTAATATTGCATTTTATTGTAAAATTGTATTTTATTGTAAAATGTTATAATTGTTGTAAACCGCCCAGAGAGCTTCAGCTATTGGGTGGTATAGAAATGAATAATAATAATTTTATACTGCCACCTCCACGTGAGGCTTGGAGGGCAGCGACAAGGGGGAGTGCCTTTTCTGTGGTAGCTCCCCCCTGAGGCCCGCCTGGCGTCAACTCTATTATTTTTTCAGCACCAGGTTAAGACTGCCCTCTACGTTGAGGCTTTTAATAATTAAATGGTATATGGTGGGGTGGTAAATTGTTTTTAGCAGTCGTGTTTTATTAACTGGTTTTAGAGATATTTTTAAAATTGGTTTTAAAAATTTCATAATGTTTTATTGTTATATTTTTAACTGTATTTTGTTTGTTTTTAATTAATCTTGTACACCGCCCAGAGAGCTTCGGCTATTGGGCAGATAGAAAATGAATGAATGAATAAATACATCTATCTATCTATCTATCTATCTATATCAGCATGGCTATACTTGGGCTTTGGCACTCTCTTGGGATGCTTTCAAATATATCAGTCAGCTAGCCTTGTATTGTTCAATAGAGAGCTTTTTCACCATGTTACCATATTCTTTCAAAGGCCCAAGAATAGTGTTTGCACATTTTCTTCATCAAACTTCCCTACTATATGCATAACAGTGGCCCTTTTAGGAAGAAAATTTCCTGCCAGACTTACGTTAAGATTTTCTAGAGGGGTAGCAGTGTAAGTCTGTTGCAACAAAAACAACAGAGATGCACCATGCATCTGAAGAAGTGAACTCAAGTCCATGAAAATTTATGCTGAAATAAATCTGTTAGTCTTTACTTATGTTTTTTAACTTACGTTAAGGTTATAGAAGCAAGTTTTATATACTGAAAATGCAAAAGAGGTACAGACAAGGATCAGAGCAACCTTTACCAGTGCTCAATAATTAAGTACAGCCTTCTAATAGAAGCATCTCCAGATCTGAGGTGAAACGCCCAGGCATTTCATGCATATGGGTATGAGAGAGTGGAGGGAGGCAGAGTGCACTCTGTGATTGTGAATAACCTTCATTTGGAATGTGTTTCAGAGCCACTACATAGATACAGGAACAGAAGAAAATTTATTTTAAGGCTAGCAAAACCACAGGGATAGAAAAAGGCTAGGGTGACACAAAGCCTGAGCTTCTGGTAAAAAGTAAATGCTGCCAGACCGTGTTTCCCTATGGCAGTACAATACTGTGGCATCGTCCCTTGCCATCTCTTTGGTTCACACCCCTATTAATACCGTAGTTTGCATTGGAAATTAGAATGGAAATCCAGTTCAATTTTAGACCAGTCCAGAAGTGCAATAAGAACTGAGATGGTGTGTGATTCCTTTCTCTCTATGGGCAAAACCCCTCTTCCATTCCTTCTTACAAAGCTTCCCTTACCCTACACCAAAGAGACTTTCCCTCATTCTAAAGTAGGGGATATACTGACATGCACACATGCTCTTTTTAAAATTTCTTTACTGTATTTATCTATTGCCTTTCCATAAAATGCTCAAGGACAGGAGATGTACAACCATTCGAAACATCACCAATTTAGAGTGCAATCCTATACCCATTTACCTGGGAGTAAACTCCACTGGAAACAATGGGTCTTACTTCCAAATAAACATGAATAGGATTGCACTGTCGATAACGTAAAATCATTCCTGCTAGAACTGCCACCTTTGACATGACCTGGCAAATTATGGGTAGTCCAGGGATGCAGTCCAGCCACGTTTGCGCTTTTAAGTCCCTGGGTTTTCAGTGGGAAGGATATAAGCATGTGCTTAACTTTCCCATTAAAACCAACGTTACTTTAAAGGGCTTAACTTTTGTGGCACTTTAGACCAGTCCAGAAGTGCGATAATAAATGAATATTATCAAGGGACTTCTTGGGACTACAAATACAATCAGGGCAATACAGTCACATTATTCTAATTAATTTATTAATTATCAACTCCGAAGTTGATAAACAGGTCACTAACAACTAATGGTCATTATGGCTCCCTAGCCTATACAACAGTTCCATTCTTTTCAGAAGTGGGTTATGTCAAACAGAACTTTATCACATTACTTTTTCACCCAACAACTGAGCCGTTCTTTCTTTTGGAGTCATTCTTGCTCTTGCTCTTTGCTGCTTCCACAAGCCCTTTTCTCCTCAAAGACATATTTTTGAGAAACTGAAGGGAGGACTGATTGAAATTGATTCAGGCCCACTGTTTTTGCCTCCACAAGAAATATGGGCAAACTGACATAATATGTTTATTATTGTTGTTTTATGATAGACAAAGCTCCTAAAACATGAAATGTCTATAAAAATTATGAACGGCAACCTTAATTCTTGCATTGAAGGGGAAGGGGGGGGAATGGAAGTGTGAATTACCATCTGTCAGGAAGCACTTCTCCTTGGCCCGGCCCTGCCATGGAATGCAGGCTCACCTGAGGCCACTTCAGCTCCCTGGTTCCAGCTTCCCAGCAGCCCCATGAAGAGGAGGCAGGAAGAGGCTAGTGGCAGTAGGATTAAAAAAATGGCAAGGGAGAGGAGCCCCCTGTCCCCCCGAACCTGGCCTGCTCCTGTCCTTTATATGCAGACATCTGTAGATGATCATGGCATGAAGCAAAACACTGAGCTTTTCTGTTAATCTGTTGTATCTGCTTTCAGTTTCATCGCGGAATTGAGATCTGAGTCCTACACAAAGAGCTTTTCTGCTACACAACCCTAGGTGGCACTGTGCTATAGCAGAATATAGCACAACAATACAAGTAGGAAAATATGCTTTCTTTTGCTTTTACAAATAATTAGCTTTTTGACATAAGGCATTTATCATGTGCTCATCATTCCCTACTAACGATTGTTTATGGGTTGTTGTGGCCCTCCAGTTTCACTTGCTATTTCTGAAAGCGAAAGAAAACACCTTTTCCACTTGTGCATTTGCACTATTCTGCTACACCACAGTGCCACCTAGAGGTTATGTAGTGGAAAAGCAAGAAAGGAAATGCTCTTTGTGTAGTGCTTGGAACTCAGTTCTGCAAAGAAACTGAAAGTAGATACAGAGGATTAACAGCCTGGTGTAGAAAAGCCCAATACGCCATTTTCCCCACTCTAACCCCCCCCACGAAAGTGCTCTTAAAAAACAGAGTGAAACTGGAGGGTCACGACGTCATCTGAAGAACCTGTAAAAAACTATGAGTAAGGCATGATGAGTGCACAATAAATGCCTTGTGTAGAAAAAGCTCATTATCCATTGCTGCTAAAACAAAGGTTACAGGAGTTGGTTCAAAGGTTGGCAGCCCTAGCTGGCAGGCTAATCAACACTTTCAGCTCTCTGGCTGTATCTTAAGCCTGTTGTGCTTTCTGATGACTGGGTTTCATCTGGTCTGTTTGCCGATTCCCTGCACATCTTTGCCCTTAGCTTTCTGTCTTATCAACGTAAGAACATAAGAAGAGCCCTGCTGGCTCGGACGGAAAGCCTATCTAGTCCATCATTCTGTTCCCACAGTGGCCAACCAGATGTCCTAATGGGATGCCCACAAACCAGATATGAGTGAAATTTAGCACCCTTCTGCTCATGTTCCCCAGCAACTGGCATTCTGAGGTATACTGCCTCTGATACTGGAGACAATATTGCCACCTACACCCAGCTTTGTCTCTCACACCATCCAGCAGCTATCGCTGCAGAGCTCTTATACAGGCACTAGCTGGAACTACCAAAAATGTAGCCCACACGCGCAACATGTGTATCCTTTTAACCCACTTGTCCTCAAGCTGAGAAATGCCATTTTTAACAGTCTGGTTCACATTGTGTCTAGGAACAAATGACCTGGAAGCCTCGGTTTTCGGAATCAGTATCGCTGCAACTTCCCAATTCCTACACAAACCCCCTGGCACTAACAATAGCATCCCTCCCTCCAAGCTAATTTTCTACTCACAGTGGCTAGCTAATTACTGCCTTTAGGACCAGAGATAGGAAGCTGAGACCAAGTGCCAGCTCTCTCAGCAGTGCAAATGCTATCTTTTTATATTTAAAATAAGACAAGTCAGATGTTCCAAACTCCTGCAGTACATAAAGTAAAAATAAGATGCACATGCATCCCCACCCACCATCCCCGCTCTCAACTTCCCCTGGCTCCATTTACTCTTCTGCGCCTTTTTCTCTCCCTGCTAATCTTGTTCTGTTCCTGTTCTTCAAGACAACTTCATTTCTTCACCGTTAATTTTTGACCTCTCCCTAACTTCTGCCAGGACTCAGGCCCACAGCAGGGCCCATGTGATGCATAGCCACCCAGAGGGGGGAACTACTACCAGGAGGCAAGCCACAGCAGCAAAGAAAACCTCCTTGCAGTCATAGGCCAGAGTGTGCCAGCTGATACTTCCCGACCATTACAGCGCCTTCTGGGTCAGGCTTGCAGGCTGGTCTGAGCAACTAGAAGACCTGCCCTTGTTCAGTACAAACACGCTTCTCCTTGCTTCACCTTTGTTTTGCCTCAACCTGTCCTCAAATGCACAGACGCCGAGGCTGACAGTTACAAAGGGTTGATGCTGTTGCTGGCAATCTCTTTTTTTCCATTGACCATAAGAAAATCCTTACCCATCCTTGTCCCAACATTTCTTTTCTGGTCAGAGGGTTGGACTCACATATCCATTGGCTGTGGACCAAGTTCACACCAACAGAGTACAACTTGGTACTTAACTGATGTGTAAGATCAACATCAGCCACCTGCCCCCATAATGGTTGCTTCAGGGTGGATTTATACAACTACCGTAATTTCCTCCCACCATGCAGTGAGACCTGCAGTTACTCCACAGTTGGATCCGCATGGAGGCTGGCCTTGTGAGGAGAACTTCCGAAATAGGCCACCACAGACCAGAAGACTAAAGACTAAAGGCTAAAGACAAGTTTTTGCATCTTTGTGTAGGAAAAAAAAAAAGCTGTGTTCTACCCTTAAAGGCGGCCTAGAAATAGTTTTAGATAGATAGATTACAGGGAAGGGAGTAAATGTGAGTAGTCTTGCTGACAGAATAGGAAGAAGAAGCGCTGTGGGGAATACATCCACCATTACAACCGAGCAAAGCTGCTTTTCTGCCTCTTGCCCTGAGCAGTAACACATAATCAGAAGAATCATGTGGTACAATATTTCCTGGACCGCACCATTCAGATACTAGCCTGTCAGGGAGATGGTTAGGACAGAACCTCTCCTTTTATATGCAAATCCCAACTGCAATCTGAAACAGCCCAGCCCAGCAAGAGCTGTGAGTCTCCTGCTCATATAGTTCAGCTCATTGTTGGACTGCAAAAGTGGGTATATAGTTGGGGTTCATTTACATGAGTCCCTCACGGCAAGGCAGAATTGTCAAGAAACTGAGTAATCACTTTATTCCTTTCCGAGTTGGTCAGGACGGGGTCCTCTGCTGCCAAGGCAATGCTGCTTGCTGCTATCACCAGAAGGATGCACATTTCAAAATAGCGCAAGTTGACAATGTAATGGCAGGCCCTTCGGATCCTGTCAGAAAAGCAAGACAAAGTGGTCACTGAAATGGCCGATGCGTTGCCACAGATGTCACACACAATTCTGGTCATTTAAAATACTGTCAAAGTGTGCAGGTGAACTTGGCATTTATAAAGCATTTCAGAGTTTTCAGAGTAATTCACATGCATGCTCTCAGTAATTCTCAAAACCAACCTCTAACAGGAGGTCAGTATAATTTCCCCCTAAAAACTTCCACTGTAAAATTAAAATACAAGTTTCCAATTCACTTCAATTTTGTCATGGTTCACTTCCCACTGACAGTCCATCTCTGCTTAATGGCATCTCTTCCTTTGGCAATCATTCTTCCTGTTGCCAGTGGTTTTCAAAAACTGTGTGCTTGGGAATCCTGTGGTTCCTCAGCAGCCTATCTTCAATTAGAACATCAGTAATGGTGGACAAGCTTCCCAATACGACAGCCTGCCCACGAACTTTCTTTGCAATGAACAACCCCTTGCCAATACAGATGGGGACTGCAGGGGGGAGGGGGCAAAGGCATATAGCCCCTCTACCAGGGTCCCAATCCATATCTGGGAGCCCACACCTGATATTTATTCTAAAAAAAAAAAAAAATCCATTCACACGACTGCGTGAATGGTGTTACGTCTAGGTTGGTCTTTAGACAACCATGAACTGATTGATGGTGGGAGCAGACCTAGCAATTCCCAAACCTAGCAATTAATATCATTTCAGCAGCTAATAAATAAATAAAAAGGTCAGGCAGTATTCAACTGTATCACTCCACAAATTCAAATCACACTACTGGAACTCCGGTGAATCTTTCCATTGCTGAAGTGCAATTTTTAAACTGTAAACCACCCAGATAATTTTTGTTATTGGGGGAAAGAGAAATATTGTTAAAAATAAATAAAAGTAGCAGCAGCAGCAGCAGCAGCAGCAGCAGCAACAACAACCATAACCAAAGCAAGTTAACAGCTGAGTGATGATTTGAATCCAGGTCCATTGAGTGCAAGTCCAATATACTATCTACCCCAGCATATTTGCTGTCCTGCGATGTAGAAGAAACTGGCCACATGACTCCAATTTGAGTTCCATTGATGATAGTGGGGCTGAATCAGATTAAATACAAGTACTTCATCTTATCTAGTTTAGATAAGGCTGAAAATTGACTTAGTGTACATTTTTTAAAACCCAGGAGCTTTCCAGTGCTCTCTCTCTCTCTCTCTCTCTCTCTCTCTCTCTCTCGGATTACCACCTCCTCTGTGCCACTCACTGGGAAAAGGAAGAGAGGTGATGCGTGGGAAGGAGAATGAGCGCATGAAGAGAGAGAATGGGTGCAGGATGGGAGAGGCGGTGTGCAGCAAAATACTTTCTACAGTGAATAGGAAAGAAAAATTGGTCTAATGCAAGGAATGGGCAACTTGTGGCCCTCGGCCTAATTTCAAGCAGCCTCGCCCTAATTTTAAAAACCATCTCTGCAAGTGATCAGGCCGCTGGGAGGAGTTATCTGTTCTGTCTCTCCCCCAGCAGCCTACTGGGCGGGGAGGAAGAGAGCGGGGTGGTGGTGGTGGCCCATCACTGGCATGTGGCCTCTGACAGATTATTCCCGAAGGCATGCAGCCCTCAACAGAAAAAAAATTCCCCATCCCTGTTCTAATGGGCAGTATACTGGATTTAGACCTGGGAGACTTGGACCTGAGTGCCCTCAGCTATAGAGTCAAAAGAGCATACATTTTTAGAACTTGATTATTACTGACATGACCAACGACACTTCCCGCACCAAGGGGGGTTCAAAGTTAGAGGTCTCACGTCCATGTAACTTGTTGATCTAGTTTCTGCTCTGTGACCTGAAAAGAACCCCCTACACTTGCTGTTCTGTACACTTTGTCACTCCTCCAGCTCGGTTCTCAATTTTTTTACCTTTAGGGAAGCCCCTTTCCAATTCAACTTGGCTGCTGGGGAACCCCTTGCAGAGGATTCTAGGGAGCATTTTAGGGACGTGCATTCAATTTATGCAGGGTCCTGCCACCCACATAACCGAGAATGCACCCTAGAACGCACAGCATCCTAAGGATCTATATTGCTGGGGAAGATCGGTAGCGAAGGGCACCCTGCATTTCAGGGAAGCTTGTCCTCCATTACTGATCTCAGTGCAGAACATGTGATAAGCTTTCAGGGAACAGTGTTTCCCGAAATACACAGGTTGAAAACCAATGTATTAAGCAATTCAAGAAGAAAAAGTAAGTGGTGATATATCTCACGGGTTTGTGGTGCTGAAGATGAACATGGAGCTGTGGGGCACCATTGGTTTGCCCGTCTCAGACTTCTTCTCCTTTTTCCGTTTCTTCTTCTCCACTTCCACCTCTTCCTTTGTCTCTGCCTCCTTCAAAGGGCTGGCCTCTCCATCGGTCTTGTTGCTAACTGTAAAATGAACAAGTCGTGTTACTGCTCTGGCTGGCAAAGAGGTACACATTGAATAAACATTCGACACTGGGGTCCAAGGAGAGTGGAAGACAATGGGCTGAATTTGTTATTTAGATGACATAAGAACATAAGAAGAACCATGCTGGATCAGACCAAGGGTCCATCTAGTCCAGCATTCTGTTCACACAGTGGCCAACTAGTCACCCACGGGATCCCACAAGCAGGATATGAGTGCAACAGCACCCACCTAAAATGATCACTTATTCATGCTTACAATCTAAAATAGGCAGTGGGAAAACAAGAGAGGGAGGGAAGGAGAGGCAAGAGCAGGGAGGGAAGAATGTGGGCTGTTACATGTAGTTAAGCCTGATTAAAATTAGGAATGAGACTTAAGGGGATATGAGGCCTTGTGGGGCTGACGATGGGAGAGCATCACAGACATGGCAGAAGACTGAAATTGTTTTTTTCCAGCCACATCCCAAATTACTGCTTGCATAAAACGAGAGAAAATATTGCACGCTGTACAGCTCCAAACCCTAGTCCTGGTACCAGCAACACTCTGCACTCAGGCAATCCAAATTAGGTGCCGATTAAAATGAATTCTGCGTTCTGTAATTTGAATACTTTATCCTGCAATTGTTACTCTCCTGCATAACGTATTCTTGTACTTGCTATTCATGGGAAGAGCAAGGACCGCTGTAAGACAACGAAGCTCTGCCCCCAAACGCATGAAGTCTTATTCGGCCCTTATTCTGGTTTCTAGAGTTCAACAGACATGGCCCACACACTTTGGATGAATGGATGGTGTTCATATAACCACTTGGTCAAGTGGTTGTCTCTATTAACCTGCTCAGAGGTGAGCAGAATCTTACCACTCCCCTTGCATCCTGAATTTCTCATCAGGAGCAGAAGTGTGGAGTTACTGCCTCACATGGCACAACAGTACAGATAACCAGCTTACCGAGTCTGACATCAATCCCTGGGAAAATTTTGGAGCAGATTATAAAGAAGTCAGTCTGCAAGCACCTTGAAAACAATGCAGTGATTACTAGAAGCCAGCATAGATTTGTCAAGAACAAATCCTGCCAGACTAATCTGATCTCATTTTTTGATCGGGTAACCTCCCTTGTGGACTGTGGGAATGCTGTGGACATAATATATCTGGACTTCAGCAAAGCTTTCAACAAAGTGCCTCATGATATCCTGATTAGCAAGCTAGCTAAAAGTGGGCTAGATGGAACAACTATCAGGTGGATCCACAATTGGCTACAGAATCGGACTCAAAGAGTGCTTATCAATGGTTCCTTCTCAAACTGGGGAGAGGTAATGAGTGGGGTACCACAGGGCTTGGTCCTGGGCCCAGTGCTCTTCAACATTTTTATTAATAACTTGGATGAGGAGGTGCAGGGAATGCTTATCAAATCTGCAGATGACACAAAGTTGGGTGGAACAGCTAATAATCTGGAAGACAGTAACACAATTCAAACCAAAGTGATCTTGATAGGCTGGAGCGCTGGGCTGAAAACAACAGAATGAAATTTAATAGGGATAAATGCCAAGTGCTGCACCTAGGGAAAGGAAACCAAATGCAGAGTTACAGAATGGGGGACACTTGGCACAACAATACTACAAGTGAGAAGGCAGAAGGATCTTGGAATTGTTGTAGATCACAAACTGAATATGAGCCAGCAGGCTGCAAAGAAGGCTGCATTAATAGAAGTATAGCTTCCAAATCACGTGAAGTGATAATTCCCCTTTACTCAGCACTAGTTAGGCCTCATCTTGAGTACTGTGTCCAGTTCTGGGCACCACACTTTAAGAAGCAGCAGCAACAACATGGCCCACACACTTTGAATGAATGGATGGTGTTCATATAACCACTTGGTCAAGTGGTTGTCTCTATTAACCTGCTCAGAGGTGAGCAGAATCGTAAGAAGGACGTAGACAAACTGGAGAGGGTTCAGAGGAGGGCAACAAGGATGATCAAGGGACTGGAAACAAGGCCCTATGAGGAGAGACTGAAAGAACTGGGCATGTTTAGCCTTCAGAAGAGGAGACTGAGGGGAGATATGATAGCACTCTTCCAGTACTTGAAGGGTTGTCACACAGAGGAGGGCCAGGATCTCTTCTCGATCATCCCAGTTTGCAGGACATGAAATAATAGGCTCAAATTACAGGAACCCAGATCCCACCTAAACATCAGGAAAGATTTCCTGACTGTTAGAGCAATAAGACAATGGAACCAACTACCTAGGGAGGTGGTGGGCTCTCCCACTCTGGAGGCATTCAAGGTGCAGCTGGACAGCCATCTGTCAGGGATGCTTTGACTTGGATTCCTGCATTGAGCAGGGGGTTGGACTCGATGGCCTTGTAGGCCCCTTCCAACTCTACTTTTCTATGATTCTATGAGTACATTGCGTGGTAAATTAATACTTGGTAACTCACCATCTGTACCCATTCATCTAAGTCAGTGTTCTCCAACCTTGGGTTCCCAGAAGTTTTTGGCCTACAACTCCTAGCATGCTGGGAGTTGTAGGCCAAAAACATCTGGGGACCCAAGGTTGGAGAACACTGATCTAAGTGTAAGGCCTAGAAACTTGGCTCTTTTTAAAAATAAAAGCTGAGATCCTCAGAAAGCTGAACTGTGTGCCTATCAGCACATTCTGCACTTTCCTTGCGCTCCTGCGGAATCTCAGAGACAGCCCTGTCTCATATTTCCTTCCACAGCTGCTGAGGTGTAAACCCCAAACCTATGAACTGGCAGGCTTGGGATGTCATTTCTACAGAAAAGGCGGGAGCAGTGATTGCTGTTTTACATTCTCACCTCCTGGTTGTGCAGTTTGTTAGAAGGAGATGAGAAGGAGATGAAAAGGAAAGGGGGGGGGGAGCACGAGAGGCTGCCAAGCAGGGAGAGACAAAAGTGGCTTTAACAAGGCACTTTTCAGTGGTGCTGTTTAATTAATATCCACATTTAAAATCTCTCACCTTGAAGCTGAAGAACACCACTCTTCTGGGTCTTTGTAAAGTGACTAATGGGAGAATGCTAAGCTAAGGAACATCCCCACCGGACTGAGTATCCTATCTCTGACAGCGCCCATCTAAAATATCTACTTGAGAAGTTGACTGATAAGTTCCCAAATTATTTAGATGCTACTTTTTGGAGCTGAGCCAAAATTTCTCAGAAGAATTTTGAATGAGATCATTTCTGAGAATTTCCTTTTTTACCCTCTCCCTGAAAAAAAGATAATAATGTTGCAGAATATTCTCTGCCATTATATATAGCAGCTTCCATTCCCCCCCCCCCCCCCCATAAGGCTCTGGAATGCTAGGTCTGGGGAGGGTGCAAAATGTCGCCAGGCTGTCAATACACTCAGTGTTGCTTGCAGCAGCAGCAGCCCAAACAGCAAAAATAAAAATACAAGTTTAGGGAAAAAAGAACAAAGAAGTCATGCCATTGCTGCTTCTGCTGGGCAACACTGCCCCCAAGAAATTATTAGGAGAATTTCTCCTCTCCCTGCAGAATACTCAGTGAAATGGCACACCACACCACACCCCAATTTTGCTGCCTGCAAATAGGGTGGAGAATTTTAAAATTATTAAATTGCACTGGTAAAGGAAGGGTAGCAAATTTCTGAGCTACACAGAACATTTCTTCTACCTGCACTTGGGACAAACCCAGCAACTGCTCTTGCAGTTACCAGAGGAAATTTATAATAGCACAGAAATGGCATCAATAGAAATGAAGAGATCTGTTTTTGTCACTCCTTCCTATCCTTCAGAAATTTAAGGGCATCCCAAGAATTAGTACAGATGCCCCAAGTTACCACCCATGAAAGCTGCTTAGCCCTTCTTTGAATATAGGTCTACAGTTGTCCGTCCCCATAAAATCATATTTAGAGCAGAAAATGCTTCTACCAGTGACTCATAGGATGCTTTACCAAAGATAGAGAAACATATAGATTAGTGAATAAATGAAATGGAAAAGGAGGAAGGACACACAAAAAAGTAAGCAAGAAGATGAGATGAAACAAGAATAGGTGAGAAAAGGAACTGAAAACTAGCTAATGAGAAAGGCTACATGGAGAGGAGTTGCGCAAGAGCAGAGCTCAGTGGCAGAACACGTGCTTTGCATGTAGAAAGTCCCGAGTTCAACCCCCAACATTTCCAGTTCTAAAAAAAAGGATGGGCTGAGAAAGCAACAGAGACCTTGGAGAGCTGTTACCCATTAGAATAGGCAGGACTGGGCTAGATGGAAGAAGATTCTGACTCATAGGAACATCGGAACGGAAGCTGCCTTATAGTGAGTCAGACCATTGGTCCATCTAGCCCAGTACTGTTGACACTGACTGGCAGCGGCTCCCCAGGGTTTCAGGCAGAAGTTTTTCCAGCCCTACCTGGAGGTGCCGGGGACTGAACCCAAGATTGTCTGTACATAAAGCATGTGCTCCGTCACTGAGCTGCAGCTCTTCCCACTCAGCGGCCTCATTTGGATTTGACTGCATGGTTTAGCTTTACAACAACAAGCCTAATCCCCCACCCAGGACTCACTTGCCCCCTTTATACCTTTCCTCCTTTGCCAAAGCCACAAGGAGCTTGGAACGATTGCTTCCAGTGTGGCGTAGTGGTGAGAGTGTTGGACTGGGACTCGGGAGATCCGGGTTCTAGTCCCCGCTCAGCCATGAAACTCACTGGGTGACTTTGGGCCAGTCACTGACTCTCAGCCTAACCTACCTCACAGGGTTGTTGTGAGGATAAAATGGAGGAGGATTATGTAAGCCACCTTGGGTTCCTTGCAGGAAAAAAGGCGGGGTATAAATATAATAAATAAATAAATAAACCACTGCTTGTCATGATGTCTGAAGAAATGGTGGCTACTCCCAACTATGGTTTATTGAAACAAGCCAGTTCAAACCATAGTTTAAGAGGCTGGCTTGTTTATGAAGCTGGCAGGTAATGGACTGGATGAGGGCCAATAAATTGATACTCACTCCAGATAAGACAGAGGTACTGTTAATGGGTGGTTCTTTTGCCCGGATGAGTGATATTCAACCTGCTCTGGAGGGGGTTGCACTCCCCCAAAAGATCAGGTTCATCGTTTGGGGGTGCTCATGGATCCAGCACTGTCATTGGAGGCATAGGTGGCCTTGGTGGCATGGCACGCCTTTTATCAACCTAAGCTGATATACCACCTACGATCCTATCTGGACAGAGATGGCCTAGCTACATTTATCCATGCTCTGGTAACCTCTCGTTTGGATTACTGCAATGTGTTATATGTGGGGCTGCCTTTGAAAATGGTCAGGAAACTTCAGCTGGTCCAAAATAGGGCAGCAAGAATGTTAACGGGGACTGGCCGATATGATCATATTATGACAGTGCTTTATCATCTGCACTGGCTGCCAATCTACTTCTGAGCACAATTCAAAGTGCTGGAATTAACTACAAAGCCCTAAACGGTTTGGGGCCAGCTTACCTGAAGGATTGTCTCCCTCCATATATACCTGCCCAGACCCTAAGATCACCCTCAGAGGTTCTTCTCTGGGTGCCCCCACCGATTAGGTGAGGTGGGTGGCTACTATGGAGAGGGCATTCTCGGTGGTGGCACCATTTGTGGAATGCCCTCCCCAGATAGGCTCGCCTGGCACCTATGTTGTGGTTTTTTCAGTGCAAGGTGAAGATCCTTTTATTTCCCCAGGCTTTTTAGCCCTTCAGTTTAAAAAATCGCATTAGTGCTTTTTTAGATCTTGGCACTGCTGCTGGTTTTTATCTTGGTTCCTACCTTGGTTTTATTCTGTTTTAAATGTATGTTTTTTTTAATTGCTTTTTACTGTGTCATTGTATGGTTTTAAGTTTTGTTTTGTGAACTGCCAAGAGAGCTTTAGCTAATGAATAGAGCTTTAGCTAATAATAGAAATGTAATCAATCAATCAATTTAAACGAACTATAGTCAAGATTAACCACAGTATATAGAGCAGTGTTCTCCAACATGGCTGGGGCATGCTGGGAGTTGTAGGCCAAAAACATCTGGGTGGGGACCCAAGGTTGGAGAACACTGATATAGAGTTTGGAAGACAAACTAAACTACAGTTAATCTGAATGGAAGTGGAAGCTTCCAATCTCCTCCTTGTGGCAACGCTGGAGGATGAGAGGGGAGGGGGAGTGCCTGAGCCCAAGGATCACTGTGGCTCATTCTCCTAACACTAATAATGTGCTTTCTCCATTCCACCTGAGGCAGCAGATGATGTAGATCATGGATGGGGAAATCCCCAACACACGATGATGTCATATAAAATGTTTCTTTTGTTGCATATTATAAGGAGAGGAGGGGAAACTTGACATGGGGTTGCCATTTGCAGGGATTGCACTCCCTCCTGTAACTAACCTAGATGGATCAGTCCTCACGCCCCAAACTTGTCAAGAGCTTGGGCCCACTGGTGGCTACCAATATGCCCTTTCTAAATGACAAAATGGTTGTGGCCTATGGCTAATCAATGTGCCTCAAGTCATATAAACCCTGCCTCAGGGAATTTTCAGTCATGTTTTCACAGCAAGGACGGAAAGAAATTGCTTATCAGAGAGTGAGAGAGAGGGAGGGAGGGAGGCAAACTTGTTCTTGAAATATGCTAGAAAAATTCCCTAAGGAAGAAGAGTATGTATGACTTGACACATGGTGGATTTACATAATAAAACATTTTAGTAGCACCGCTTTGGATTCTTGTCTCCCCTTGCTTGAGGAACGAGCAACCCTTTTACTTATTTATTCTATGGCTAGACTATAAAATTGATGGATGGAAATTGCCATTGAGGGGCATTCTGCCCACACAGCCAAGATCTCAAGTTTTCCGTCTTTCATCTCTGTGGCTCAGGGTCCAACTAGACATGACAGCAGGATTTCCAATAGTGCATGGGCAGGGTGGGGGCAATTTAAAATGTAGCATGAATAATAAGAAGGAACTGAATGCTCCCTCACCAAGAGTTGCTTATTTTTAGCCATGTTTCTCTCAGCTGATCTGTGCCAGGTTTAAAAAAAGCAAGTTTTGGGGGAATGCATGGGTGGGAGGAGGGTTTAGTGTTGCATTTTAAATCATTCTCCCCACCCCCGCCAATCCTGCACCACTTTACAGGGATTCAGCAGCAAACCCAGCCAGTTCTGTTGACAGGTCTGCCACCATCATGTCTAGTTTGGCACTTAATTCATACATTACAAAAGGATCTTTGGTATGTGCTTGAAAACAGATCTGGACAGAAGCTTCCCTTGTGACTGGCTCTTGGTGCATTGTGATAACTAGACCCGGGCAAGCTCCCCAGAGCTCACCCTGGAGTAACTCGGAAATGTTATGCCATAAAGGATGCAGAACCGCTTTGAGGACTGAATTCCATTTTGGAGAATATTTCCCACCAAGAGAGTAGCAGAGTGAAGGGAAGGTGGGGCAAGAATGTATTTTGATCCAAGCCAGAGAAGAGTTTGGGAGCTTTAAAGGCACACCACATTGGAGCTGGGTTTTTACAAGACCCTGGAGTTTGTACCCAGGTCTGGCTCAGGAATGAACACTGGCATCTCTAGCGGAGACTTCAGCAAGACCGTTGCAAGTTATGCTGCCAAAGCTGAAATGACTGCAGCTGTTTCACAAGCCGCTTCACACAAACAGCTCCCCACCTGGAATGCCACTCACTTGGCTCCACTTCCAAGCATGCCCCTATTGCCTTGGTCAGTAACTACTTTTGCTGGAAGGCCAGTTTGAGAAGGAGGCAGGGGACGCTGAAAGTAGTTTTCAGCAAGAACTGTTTCCATAGTCATCACTCTCTTTCACTTCTGGATTGGTAACTGCAGGGCTAGGCAGGACCCTAAGAGTGCCAGTTGCTGACCCCCTATTATAACATGAATCAGAACTGTGTTTCTCATTCACTCTCTGCCACAGTCACATCTGCACTTCGAGTGATCTTGCATGTGTGAATCAAGTCATCACAGATAGAATAATGCCAAAGAAAGAACGTTCAGATCTCCACATGTTGCTTCCAAATGCAAGGTTTTTCAATGGTGTTAGATTCATTCATTCAGCCAGAAATCAGCCATTCAGTAAACCATGTGCAGAGAAATCAAGAGATGTACATGCACCAAGCCTGTGAGAGCCCCCCTGAGCCCCACCCTGTGCAAAGGGACAGAAGGATATCTGGCAGGTCTGCGTGGCATATCTCAGGACCCCATAACAGACTGAGATTTGTTGTCAAACAGGAAAAGAGACAGATCCTCACTCTGTACCACAGCGGAGTCTTGAACGTCAATCATTATGGTGGTGCTCTCCGTGGCTTTCTCCATGTTGGCTGTGATAGAGGACAGATCAGGTTCACTCCTGCTGATAGTCCTGCCTGTCTCCCTTGGCAGGTCACCCAACAGTGCTTGCTCACTGGTGTCCAAGCTACTGCCATCCTGCTCAGTCGGACTAGCCTCCTTGTCTTTGTCTAACGCGAGGTGGCCTTCAGAGGGGCTTGGTTCTTGGGTGGGTGCAGGAAACTCAGCATCATCTGCTGGGGCTTCATTGTTTCTATGTGGAGGAGAAAGAGAAGTTTACACTGAGAGTAAGTGACAGAGATCAGGGATGCATATTTGCAGGCAGAAGCAAAGATTGGGGATTGAGAAGAAAAATAATATTTGGCATTTACATAGTGCTTTCAAATCACTTCAGACACATGACCTCACAAGAAATTACAGGAGTCTTCCTGAGTCCTGCAGGATGTCTGCAAGATAGGCTAGTATTGTCCTCATATTCTGTGAGTGGGGGAGATGTTTAAACTTCCAGGGGGTGCCCTTATCAGTTTGCTGCAGCAAAAACAACAAAGTCTCACTGGGCGCATTTACACGTCATGCCAAACCACCCTGGGTTTATCCCCAAACAACCAACGATGTGCCTGACAGACGATCGGGCTCAATGTGGGTTGTTCACCCCCTCCCTCCCTGTTCTTCCCCTCAGTACTCCTGCGGGTATCCTAGGGGACCCTGCAGCAGGACCGACTTGTCTCCCTGATGCGATTACAGGGCCCCTTTTGGCTTGCCGCAGCCTTTTTGTCACTTTAACTTTTTTTTTTTTTTGGCAGATTGCTAAAGCCGACTTCACAGCTGGCTTTTGCGATACCCATTTTGACAGCCACTGACAGTCCTTTCAAAGTGCCCAAGCAGCTGTCAGTGGTTGGGAAACAATGTTTTTTTACATTTTTCTTTAAAAAAATAATAATCTTGCCGCGCTTGCGCAACTGCAGAGGTGCGCAGTTCCGCGAGTGCAGCAATTGGAAGCCTCAGCTGTGCCAATGTCCCGGGGGGGGGGGCGGGTACCTGCTGTCATAGTACAGCAAGTACCAACCCTGGACATTGACCCAAAGAGGCTGTCATGCCCTACCTGGAGGAGGATTCTTTGGATGAAGAACAGGAGGGGGAGAGCCAGCATAAAAGGTCTCAGCCAGAGCCAGGCGAGGAACTACTAGAGACTTCAGCTGACAGCCTCCCCTGGAGCCATCAGAAGAGCAACCTGGCCTGTGCCTGAACTCCCCCAAATGCAGGAATCAGAGCCTGACATACTTCATCCTTCTGAACGACATAGGCTCAAATGCAAGCAGCAAAAGAACAAAGAGAACCTCCTGCATGGGGTCTCCCTTAAAAGCAACATGCTGACCTAATTAACCAGCTGTGCTGTTTAACGGCCAGCTATAAATTGGCCCAGCTGAGGTCAGCCTGTCACTGTAGACAACAGTAGTCAAACCTTGTGCTTCACCTTGTTACACCGGACTGGACAGGCTCCTAGACTCTTGACTGCTCCTTTGGACTATGCTTTCGGACTCCCCCTGACTGTCCTCGATGCTTGATACAACTGACTCCTGTGCACTGAACTCTGGAATGCCTTGACCTCTCCTCTCCTCTCTCCTGCTAAGTATGTTTGGAACTCTTGTGTAAGACTCTGGACTGACCTGGTTGCTCTCTCTGTTTAATTCCTGAACCTGTTCAAGCCGTGACTGGGCACTGTCTTGCCAGCTTGGGAGCAGGAAAGAGGCTCCCAATAGACTCTCCCCCCCCAATATGGTTTCTCTTGACAGCTGTCAAAAGATGAGCTGTCAGTCTGAGTGATCTTTGCTCATGAAAAGGGGGTGGTGGGATTTACACCCCCTTCGTGGCAAGGTCTTTTGTTGTTGTTGCACTACACTGTCCTAAGGGTGAGCTTACTTTTCCAGTTGTTCTCAAGACTCCAGGTGCTCAGGAACATGGAAAAGTGTGAGCACCTTTTAAAAAGAGCTATCAGCTAGCTGTCAAAACTCCGGCTCCTTTTAAAGGGTTTTGGGG
The DNA here is from genome assembly GCA_021292165.1 of Shinisaurus crocodilurus. Classification (NCBI taxonomy): domain Eukaryota; kingdom Metazoa; phylum Chordata; class Lepidosauria; order Squamata; family Shinisauridae; genus Shinisaurus; species Shinisaurus crocodilurus. The sequence goes on along the minus strand of CM037877.1, from coordinate 139,487,443 downwards.
GGGGGCAGGGCTTCCCATGTTTTCTTCACAGGGACATATGCAAGAAGATTTTTTTTTAAAAAATGAGGAGTGCAAATGTTTGCGCATATTAGGGGGTCCCAAAATATTTTTAAAATGGGTTTGCAATGATGGACAGCCCCTCCAAGGTGCTACTTGGGCACTTTGAAGGGGCTCAGTGGCTGTAAAAACAGGGATCATGATTTCCCCCCAAAAAGGGTAAACTGGAAGAAAGCTGTGCCAAGCCGAAAATAGCTCACGAATGCAGTGGGGAGGGAGAGATGAGTCGGTCCTCCCATGGTGTCATGCGGGATACTGCCTGGAGGGCCAAGGGGGAAGAAGAGGCAAACAACCCACAGTGAGCCCAATTGTCTGTCAGATGCACCATGATGAGCTGTTCACAGAACAACCAACCCAGCGTGGCTTATTGCCAAGGTGGGTTGTCATGACATGTGAAACTGCCCATCATGAGTTGTTACCCGTGATGGGTTGTCGTATCATGCGAACCTGGACCGATTCCGACAGGGTGGCTTATTTGAGGGCAAGAAGCCACCCTGACAACCCATGGATTGTAATTGGGTTGTTGTAGCCACAATGGGTTGTCGTGTCATCTGAATCCAGGCGACCGACCCCAACATGGGTACTGGGAACTGGCCAGTGACTCACTTGGCAAGAGTGGCAAAAACCCCTTGCCGCTCTTGTCCAGCTTGCCCGGGCACCCGCTAGTGCCAGCCCCCCCACAAGTGCCCAAGTGGCACTTGGGGGCAACTGGCATTGGCTGGATGTCCCCATAGTCTCTATTCTATCTATTCCAGCATTACAGATTGCTTTTGTAATTTCACTTGTAACAGACAGAGAGAGTTTCGCTTGTCCTTATAACTACTGTATATATATTTTTAGCAGTTGGTTCAAAAAATGACTTTTACCTGCACGCTTTGTTGCATAATTTTAGTTATGTTTTACAATTTCTTATGTTTTATAGTGTTTTATAGATTCTATTACTACTTTTTAATTGCATCTTTTGTTGTGCAATTTAAGTCTCCTTTTATAAATGTTTTATAGTACTTTATAAATCTCATTATTATATTAATGTTACTTGTGTGTAAGACTGGTCCGAGGGTAGTGGGTTATTTCAATTTCACTTGATTGTTCACTGTCAGTTACAGATTGATCTCCTTGTTCTCTCTTTCCCCCCTCTCCACTACTGCACTTGACTAGTCTTGGACTGGTCCGATGGTAGTGGGTTATTTCAATTTCAATTGACTGCAAACCTAAGTCCAGCTAATATCAGCTTGCCAAGATAGCATGTTCCCCAAGAAGCTTGCCAGGCCAGTTCTGTGAAGGCCTTCAGAAGGCTTGTAAAATCATTTTTGACCCTTCAGACCTGATGAGATAGTTTTATGGGATATCATTCACAGATGATGCACTTTGATTCCATGCTTAATTAAATCTGGAATAATCATAATTAAATAATAATAATAAGATGCTTTGTTTTTATGGTATTATGCTGTGAATTGCCCAGAGGGCCATGGTGGACAGATTTTTTTTTTAAAATTAAACAAAATTAGTTTCCAAATGGCCAAGAAACCAGGCCTCTGCCTTTTTCTAGCATTTAATTAATTATGGAAAAATAACACCCATAATTTCTCCCAATTGTCAAGAACGTTCCAACATGTTAGCCATAAGGATGAATTTACATTATAGATCTCCCCTGGACCTAAACGTGTTTAACTATCATGGATTCCTCTGAAAAATGTGCCCATAGTGATGCGGTTTGCAGTCTACATACTAATCAAGAGACACAGCAACCTAGGAAGGATGGGTTGTGTACAGAACTTTAATCAGCAACTTCCTTTGGCTGTACTGCTGCCTGTTGAGGAGCACAACAAATACACAGATTCGTATATCATGCTTTCCATCCATGCTTCTCAGGGTATTAAAGAATTACTGCCTGTAACACATAGCACGCTCAGAGCAATAATTGTGGATTTGAAAGGACACAGTTTTCAAGGCCAACTGAAAAATATCTTCATAGTTTGTTTAGAAAAAGATGTAAAGACAACAACAACTAGTAGCAAACCCATAGAACTGAATTATATTCTCTGGAAATTATTCAGTCAGCACACAAAGAAACCAGGAGAGTATTCAAAAGTGAAAAGACTCTTATACACAAAAGACAGATTTATATAAATATAAGTCTACCAGCTTAAAAAAATACAGTGTTATGGAAACATCATGTTCTCCTGGGTCCTAGCTTCCCCCTTCCAGACTGTTCTAGTGGGCTTGGCTCTGGCTCCCAGCCCAGCTCCCTCAGACGTAAACAGCGGTTTAGACATCAAATGATAACTGCAACCATTCTTAGATAATCTGAATTTGTAGAAATACTATTATCCATCATTCAGTGACAGCATGATGCCCGATATTACGCACGTCTCCTTGTATGTCTGAGTTCACAGGGGCTTACTCCTGAGGAAGTGTGTAGAATTGCAGCCAAGGGCTATGACCCTACAAAGCTGAAAAATGAAGTGTCTATAAGGGTTTGGCTATCACCTACCCTATGGTGGCTAGCACATCAATGGAATGTGTGAACACGGTCCATTTTTCCTTCTTGGGGAAGGAAATGGGGAGACACCAGAGAGGGGTGTTGCGCCACTTACCTTTCCAGCTCCTCACCAGCCAACTGCTCCTTTTCAATTAAGGCCTCCTTTTCCTCCTCGTTTTCCTTCTGCTCCCCGTTCTGCTCTCCCTTTGCTGGAGTGACCCCTTCTGGACCTGTCTCTTGGCTGGCTGGCCTGTTCTCCTTGGCCTCCGCCGTCCTCACCCTGCGGTGGCGGCTGCGCCTCTGACTTTGCCGGAGCCGGGCCCTCTCCTCAAAGCCCGCACTCCCTCCGCCTTCCTGCTCGTTCAGATCACAGTTCCCGTGGAAGGATTTGTGATGCCACTGTTCCCAATCCCTCTTGGCTCGAGGAGACGGGCTCCGCTTGTCTTCCCTGACGCTGGGGCAGGGATTGGAGCCTGGGGTTTGCTGTTCCTGGCCTTCTCCGTTGGCTCGCTCTGGCTTGCTCCCTTGCTCCTCCTCATTCTTTTCAAGGCCAGTGGTCTCCAGTAGCTTCCTCCTCCGAAAAATACTGGCATGAGGATTGAGCAAAGGAGGGTCCTTGTTGATGCCCTCTTGGCTGGACATCTGCATGTGTCGGCGGAGCTGGCTGGTCCGCTGTTCCCATACAGACATGTGGTGCCGCCTTCTCCTCTCCCTCCTGGGAAAGGAAAACAAAGGGGTTCAGTCCATCTGTGCCCTGTCAGAAACACAAGAACACATACCAGTACATATAGCATGCACCTGGGACCATCCAAAATCACATACTGGGGGGCTTGGTTCTGAGTTCCCCTGCATTTCATGGATACATAGCACAGCCAAAGTGGTTTTTCAGCCCCTAAAAACCACACCATCTGTGGGATCATGAGAGAATCAGGCCCACTTGTATGAGATGAAGAGAAAACTAGAAAACACCCCACCCCACTTTGCACTATGGCAACAAACCCCAAGCAACAGGAGAACGAACACAAAGGAAGGGAGATGTTCACCAAGAGACAAAGGGTTTTTTACACTGCTCATCTGCCCCTCCAGCCCCACACATCTGTCTGCATTGCATTAATTTAAAACACATTTACAATGCAGTTAAGCACATAAATGTTCACAAACAAGCATGGACATGGAAAAGGTGGCATTGTGTGTTGCATGCAGGCAGAGGGGCCAGCCAGGACTGGCCCATATAGTAGGCTAATGGGACATTTCCTTGACTGCTCTGCAGAGCATAGCAATTAGCCAGCAGGCTAGGGCGGGGTGGTGGGTCCAAGGAGGAGCATGCATGGGGTGCAGGCCAGAGCAGCAAGAGGGGAGGCATGCAAGGCCAAGCCCCGTTTAGCTCAGTGCCAGGGCCTTGGAGCAAATGCACCCGGACTGATCAGGTACCCCAGAAGCCCACCCTTGAGAGTCTGGCAGTGCTTGAGCTCTCCTCTCCTCTTTTGTTAGCACTCCATCCACTAAGGCTGCAATCAAAAACAGACTTACTTGGATGTAAGTGCACATGGCACAAAGTGCAACTTACTCCCATGTAAAACACAGGACTGGGCTGCCATATACTCTGATATTCCCAGCTCCTAGCTTTGAGTTCCTGGGGGCAAGAGTATTCTGAGTGAAGGTATGCTACCTCCAGCCTTGGTCTCACAAAACCAGAGCCTCTGCGCCTTTGGGACGCACTGCGCATCTAGTCTCACATCCCTTCCTCTTGGCCGGATATTGAAAAAGGGACTTAAAGCTCTGATGAGACGACCCCTTCCGTCATGAGAATGAATGCCTGTGGCATTGACTGTTCTAAGGTTGTTTTTTTGGGGGTTATACAATATCGTAACACTACACAAAGGAACACTATGAACAGACTGCCATACCAACACAGGCATACATAGACACACATACTGCTTGATAGACATCAGCTAGCAAAAACACACACAGCACAACCTTTAATTTCCTGCGCACAAACATATATATAGGTAATAGAAACACACACACACACACACACCCTGATAGTCACAAAGCACCTTAAACTGGATCACAGGTATATCTCATACCAATACACAGAGGCACACAATGCAAACAATACACACACTAGTATAATGTACACAGATTATAGGCCCACACTAACACAGTTGTTCAGACCACACACACACTAATGAACAGAAACGCATCCATACATACAACATTAACATGAAACAACACCTACTACACACTCAAACCCCACAAAGTACGTCTTTCCCACACACACATAACCTCTCACAACGAGCAATCACATGCACACATACAGATTGCTGGTGCGTGGTTCCCACATCGACATGTGGTGTCTCCTCCTTCTGTCTCTTCTGGGGAAGAAAAATGAATGGGTTCAGTCCATGACAATATCACTGGGTCTCAGGACTCCCAGCGCATACAATTCCAGAGATGCCGAAGCAGGAAACCACAGGCACTTTGATACTTGTGCACAGAGGCCAATTCATAATCCACCTTTCACAGAAGTAGTGAACATGAAATATGAGCCATGCAGAAAGAGTAGGGAATATGCCTTTGGGCACAGCTGGGAAATGGCTTCACACGATCAAATACATAGCTACTTGGAACAATTGTTCTGTGCTGGCTGATATTCAAAGAGAATTACATATGCAGAGAGCCAAAGCTCAGTGGGAGGCTATATGCTTGGCCCACCGGAAGCAGGAGATGATCCTCAGCATTTCAGGAGAAGTTTCTGAGACAGCATGTTGGCGAAGAAGTCTGCCACAGGCCCCAGGGATCTGAGGTCAATACCTTGTACGGCCACTCAGGACTGACCATGTATTAAGATGGATTCAGTATTTAGCCCGGCTCCCTTATAAAGATACAAGACAAATACACAACTTAAATACACAGGCAGCAATAACTACCCATAGTTATTTCCATGCTACACCTCCCCTCCCACATGGCTTTTACACTATTACAATAGTGAAGAGGTATGGGATGGAGCCTTTGGAATCAGAAACCACAGTGTTCCTGTGAATTACCACAGTGTTCCTGTGGTCTCCTCTCGCCTAGACTACTGTAATGCGCTCTACGTGGGGTGGGGTTACCCTTGAAGACGGTCCAGAAGCTACAGCTGGTACAGAACGCGGCGGCTCGCCTGGTTAAAGGCATCTGCCGGCGGGATCACATCACGCCAGTGCTGAAGGATTTGCACTGGCTACCAGTTGCTTGCCGAGCCGACTTCAAGGTGTTGGTTTTGACCTTTAAAACCCTATACGGCTCCGGTCCAGTCTATCTCAAGGTGCGTCTCCAGCAACACCAAGTGGGCTGCTCAACAAGATCTGCCACAGATGGCCTTCTCCTTGTCCCTTCAGCCAGAGCAGCTAGAGTAGTGGGGACGAGGAAGAGGGCCTTTTCTGTGGCGGCCCCCGTACTGTGGAACTCTCTCCCGAGTTACCTCCGCCATGCCCCCTCTCTGCTGAGCTTCCGTCGCTCATTAAAAACCTGATTGTTCAGGCGGGAATATGGGGTGGGTTAAGATTTTAAAATTTTTATATTGTTTTAAATGTATTTTATTGCTTTTATTCTGTGTACATCGCCCAGGGTGGCCAGTTGCCGGCCAGATGGGCAATAAATAAATATAAATATAAATAAATAAATAAATAAATAAAATTAAGAATTGGGCCTTAGACAGTGAAGAAAGACAGAGATTTCCACACATGCAAATTCTTCTATATACACTACAATATGTACTGAGAAAAGGGGACACGAGTACATGGAGATGTGGCCAGTTCTGTACAAAGGGTGGCAGAAGCAGGAACATTAGTTCAGGTCTCAGTAGGAAAGTGTCTGTGCATTTAAGAATCAAATAAGGGTTCAAAGGCTGACCCTTGGCCACATGCACAATTAGACTATAGAAGAGCAATGTATTTTAAGACCATTTTTGAAATTACTTTTTAATTCCTCATAACGACCAGTGATACAAGTGATTCTGAGGAACAATCATGTGTGGTCTAAAACACAGGGGAGGAGTGACAACAACTGCCCCTTCCTTAACGGAGCCCCTGGGCCTACGCATGTCTGACAGATACCAGTGGGCATTCACGTGGTTATATTGTAAGACACACCCAGATCCTTCCATCTTAGTGTCACATACATCATTCATGAAGCCCATCTAATCTGTGGGTGGATACTCATGAGCATCAGTCCCTCAAACACATCTCATATGTGACACATCATGTCCACGGCACACAAACCAATCCATATAGAAACACTCTCCTGCCACGGAGATGGAAACCTGTGAGCATCAGAGGCTATCACCATACATCAAAACTTTGTGGCCTGAACACACCCATATCCGGGCCATGAGCCAGTATACATGCACTCATAACCTTTCATACATCATCAGCATACCATTGCCATACTTTTACTTTCAGCATAATAGGTGGTAGTGGAGGTGGCTTCTTGTTATTATTAAAAAATTATTTTTTTTTGTAAATTAGGATCTCTATTTCCCCTTCCTTCCTGCTTCCCTCTAGCACAGCCTCAGAGCATTCAAAATAGATGTTTATTATGTTTGGGCTCCTGCTACTGCTAGCATCAAGGGACCTGCTTTCCGTCATTGTCATTGCTCAGAAATTATTGTAAGAGTATAAAGAGGTGTGGGATATTGCTTTAAATGATAAATTAACATGTAGTATTAAATGTAAAAAGGGACAATTAAAGAAAAATATTTTTAAGGATATATGGGGACCATTTCTAGATTATGTTTTAGTAAAGGGAAAAGGGAGTAAGCCATGTCAAGATATGATGTATTTTTGGAATATTGAATAATAATGGATTATGTGGATAGAATTACTTTTTGGCCCCGTGATGACGGGTGCACTTTGGAGTTATATATGGATGTGTGGGGTTGTTTTGTGTGGGGTTGTTTTGTGTGTGTGTGTGTATGTTTATTTGTTTTATATAATGAATGTAATAAAGAATTTTTTTAAAAAAAGAAATTATTGTAAGAAAAGAGGGATTTTAAGTATCCTCTAGTTTTGCCCCCCAACCCCTATTCCAAAGAGTTGGCTCCTTTTAGGAGAAATGCAAGGCCTCAACTGCTCTGTCAAAAAGTACTGCTGAAGATTATGTGGTTCACTTAATAACCTCTTTATTTCCACTGAAAAAGTGGAGTCATCTACTGCAATGGAACAAGGGCTTTTTCAGTTTAGCTAACTGTGCACCTTCCTTCTCCAAGAGCTTCTGCTCCCAATTGTGGCACTTTCCTTGTCCCCAAGAAAGGACAATTTATATGTTAGCAACAGGGCATGGTTTCTGGAACCGTCACAGGCTCCTACATCTCAGAGCTTATGCAGAAATGTGTACATCCCATGAGCGGGCTGCATCACATGGGTCCTTCCCATGGTAGCATCTCCTTTCCACCGAGGCCACTGAAACTAACACAGATAGTGTTGGCCTACCAAAGTGATATAAACATTCATGCAGCCACAAGGGAGAAATACCACTACAGTAACAGATGAATGGACTCTAAATCTCTGTATCTCCCTAGGCAGAGTCTCAGGGCCACTTCATATACTACAGCCCACACATGGCACTGTTATCATGTGGCAAGTAATTTGTGTGGAAGAAGCTCAATATACAATCAGAGAAGTTTTGACCCCTTTTAAAGAAAACCAATCTGAATCCAGCAGATTTGAATAACTACCATCCACTATCAAACCTGCCATTCTTGGGGAAGGTGCTGGAGTGGGAGGTGACATTTCAACTTCATGAAATCTGAACAGTTTGAGACCAGATTATTTAAAGCAGCGGTCCCCAACCTTTTTGGGACCAGGGACCGGGTCCCATGGAATAAAATTTTCCACGGACCGGGGGGGCGGTCCGCCCACCGCTCACCTGCTGTGCGGCCCGGGCGAACCAGGAAGTGACGTGACGGGAGACCCGTCGCGTCACTTCCGGCTTTACTAAAATTATCATTGGACAGGCAAGGAGAGGGACGAGTGGGGGGGGGGTGCTCGCTGGAGCTTGCGAGCACCCCGAGAGCCAGGACAGGGTGCTTGTAGCGCGTCCCGGTGGGCGGCTTGTGGCCAGGGCCGGCGCTACCGCTAGGCAAACCAGGCGGTTGCCTAGGGCGCGTGGCTGAAGAGGGCGCAGAAACCCTGCGCTCCTCTTCCCCGCCGCCGCCGCCGCCGCCGCCCATCTTCGCTGCCACCGGGCTGCTGCCGCCGCTGGGTCACCGCCTACCTTCTCCGCGCCGCTTCCGGAGCCCCGCCCGCGCTGTTCTGGCGGGAGGAACCAGAGCAACAGGGCTTAAACAGCCCTGGCTGTTGCCTTGGTTTCCCCGGCCAAAGCGGGGCTAGAGCTGAGAAGTGAGCATTCACATTCACAAGGGTTAATTTCCCTCGCTCAAAAAGCTCCTGGTTTTGAGCAATCCCCTCCCCGCTCCACCTAATCGAATGTAAATTCATGAAATCAGCATTAGAAAGCAAGCCGCATTGGAAGGGTATTTTCCCTGTTTGTTTTTAAATGACAGAGTCACCAGGTGGATTCAGAATTTATTTCACCTCACTGTTTTTGGCTGGGTTTTTCCCTTTATTTTCATAAGCAAGTGAAAGCTGACCCCCGCGAGATGGGCTGTGAGACTTTAAATTGATCCTTCTCGAAATTTTTGAGGCTCAAAGAAACTCCCTGAGCCTGCGAACAAAGGAAAATGAGTACTCAAAAAAAAAGTCCTTCCAACTGGGGTCCCGTCGCGTCACTTCCTCCTCCTCGGAGGCGGCGGCCAAGGCGGGGGGGGGGGTTTGCAGAGCAGGGCTGCTTTGCTCCGGAGCCCCCCCCCGGCACGAGAGGGGGCGCGCTAAAGATAATATCGCCTAGGGCGCCAAACTGCCCTGCACCGGTCCTGCTTGTGGCGCGTCCCGGCGGGCGGCGCACACTGTGCCCGGCTGCTGCACCATGCGCCAAGCACCCCGTCCTGGCTCTTGGGGTGCTCGTGAGCTCTGGCGAGCCCCCCCACTGCCGCTCATCCCTCTGCTCGCCTCCCCGACAAGCATTTTTTAAAAACTGGGCGGCGTGGCGGCTGGGCAGTGCGGCGGCCGGGCAGTGCGGCGGCCGGGCGGCCCGCGGCCCAGTACTTAGGAGGCCACGGACCGGGACCAGTCCGCGGACCAGGGGTTGGGGACCCCTGATTTAAAGGACTGCCTACACCCATCCTTGTAGAATTCTCTCCCCTGAGAACTTGACTTGGCCCTCCCTTTTGCAGCCTTTAAGCGTTCCTTAAAAACTTTTAAATTCCTAATTTGATGTTGTTTTTATGATGTTTGTTCCATTGTTTCATTTTTAACATTTTGTTTTAAGTCAGCTTGTGCGGACTTGCCCTAAAGGGTGAGGCAGAAATAAGAACATAAAAGCTGTGCTAGAGGAGACCAAAGGTCCATCTGGCCCAACATTCTGTTTCGCATGGTGGCCAACCAGGTGCCCTAATGCAGTGTTCTCCAACCTTGGGTCCCCAGATGTTTTTGGCCTACAACTCCCAGCATGCCCCAGCCAGCGGAGAGCCCTGCCCTAATGGGAAGTCCAGAAGCAGGTCATGAGCGCAATAGCACCCTCCTGCTTGTGTTCCCTAGCAACCGGCATTGAGAGGCATACAGCCTCAGATACTGGAGGTAGCATATAGCCGTCATGACTGGTAGCCATTGACAGCCTCAACCTCTGTGAATTTGTCTAATCCCTTTCTAAAATCTTCCAAATTTGTGGCCATCACTACACCTCATGATAGCTGATTCCATAGTTTAACTATGCACTGTGTGGAGAAGTATTTCAGATCCAATTTCTCAGATATTCCACCTGAAGAGGATTCTCCAAATCCACTTCAAATTTTGCTGTCAATCAAATCTAGTGGCAACCTAGGGATCAAATCTAGTGGTAACCTAGGGATAGTTTGGTTTTCCTTGAAATTTCTCAGATGTTTCACCTGAGGAGCAACCATAAAATTCACTTGAGGTGAATTTCAAGCAGCAACTCTACACAGGGCTGACCCTTCCTTTCTTATGTGAACTCCATAGTCATGGCTGTAACAAGCTTGAGGATGCAGGGAGATGGTGCCCCATGATGAATGAAGGTGGCAACTCACTCTATAGCAGGCATGTTGGGAGCAGACATTGGACTGACTTCCTTGGCTTTCTGCAGAGCATGCTTCTGGTTAAAAGCCTCTTCTTCCTCCTGCTCATCCTAAATACAAGACAAAGGCACTTATTACAAGGGAAGAGGTGACCATTTCCCACATGCTATGAATGAGATAGGACTGTGTTATCAGTAGGGTTACCTGGCAGCAGCATGGAGGTCACTTTACATTCACTGATCTAACGGGAGAGGAGGAAGCCACGGCTTCTCCCATCTGCCCTCCCTTCCCAGTTGCTGTGTGACACGCCCATAGTGTGCACACTCATCCCCGTAATACCTCTGGAACACATTTTGTTCAGGTTTTTGTAATGCTTCAAAAAAAAAAACCTTCCTCCAAACACTGCAGAAAAATTGCATGTGATTCCCAGACGGTGTCTTATCCACGAACCTTACAAGGTCAGACAGACCTGCTTAGTTTCAGCATTAGGCCTGCGTCGCAGGCCATTCTTGGAGCAATGTAAAAGGGTACAAAATTCTCCTATCTGTAGTTAGTGTAATGATGACAGCAGCTAAGCGTGTTTACACCTCATTTCCGACTTGTGTGAGTTGCCCTCACCCTTCCATTTCTGCTTCCTTCTAGGTGTCTTTTTTTTTTTTTTTTAACTAATTATAGGCATCAAATATTGCAGGCCTTTTTCTTCCATTGGGGAGATGCATAATGGCCTCTCCCAGAGGTAAATTAGGCAATGCAATGGATTACTATTCTCGATTTCATTCACATTAACCACGTCAGGGGTATGTTTATGTGCTAGAGGGTCTGCTCAGTGTCCAAGAAGTACAAGTGGCTGATGAAGCTGTGCTGGAAATTGGAGGTCTGGAATCTTTCCATTTCTACGTCACGCTGGAAGCAGTCATGGCCCCAGTTGCTCAGCTAGTTCACTGCACTCCATGTGGTACCTCGGCACGTAACTACACGCCAATTCCCAGTGAAACCCTCTTCGGCATGGTCCCAGCTCACATAATTGTTAGCTAATGATAACAGCACCAGCGTCAGGCAGCGGGGAAATTGTGTGTGTGTGTGTGTGTGTGTGTGTGTGTGTGGAAATGAAAAATATTTGTGGTAGTGTGCTTTCAAACCCCAGCCTTGTAATGAGAAAGAATGACCATTTCTGTGAATCAGGTAATCTGACCAGGAAGGGGCCTATGGGCAGTTTTCCTGTGCATGCCCCACTGAAATGAACAGGAGCTACAGAAAAGCCCACTGTCAGGGGGAAAGGTTGATAGATCAAACAACAAACAAATCACCCAAAAATGGTTGTTTTTGCCTATTTGCAGAAGGGATTGGCTAGGGCTGTATGAGAATCTTGTTCCTGTACACAAATCATGCAAACATGTCCTGTTTGCAACCCTGAATGCAAACGCGGACAAGACCATAATTCTTGGAAATTTCTGCAATTTCCCAAACTTTACGTCCGTGTCTGAAAGTGCGCACTTCCAAAAATGTGCACATGCACACTTCCACACATGCACAAATGTATGCAGATATGCATTCCCCCCCCAAACGCATTTAAACATTTTAGCCTAGGGGGGGACATGCACATTTTGATTGGGAAAAATTGCAGTTTTTTAAAATGCATAATTTTTTCAATAGGGAAAATGTACATTTTTTAAAATGCACATTTACTCCCAATTGAAAATGCACATTTCGCCAAAATTGTGGGGGGGGGGAGAGGGGGGAAAGATGTTCACATTCGGGCACATGAACAAGGTGAACCAAGCTTTGAGGAGGAATTCAGAGAACCTGAACGATCTTGAACATCACATGTTCACCCACCCATAGGACTGGCCAACAACTTTTAAAAATTCACAGAACATCAGTTGGGAGGTGCGGGGAAATAGGTAATGGGGATTTAAGACAATGAGAAGGAACTCCTGCCAGCTGGAACTTTAGGGCTGTGTTTTTTAATTGCCATTCTACTCTGTGCTGCTTACATGTTTTATTGTGTCAGTCTTTATTGCTTTATTCTCTTTTTAATCAATTGTGTTGCTTTCAATTTTATTTTATTATTGTTTTGAAGACTCAAACAACTATAGGAGAAAGGTGGGACAGAAATAAAAAAAAGTAATAAAGCCAGAGGAGTGCACAGGCTAATTTCTAAAAAAGGAAGGGACAGGGCTGAAGTAATCAGGAAACCATTACTACTGATCTGAAAGCCGCACCCTCAAATTCCAAATGTGTGTGGGCTGGCTGGGACTTCTTAGTGGTGAAGGAAAGCCCCTTTGCACATGCTCAGAGGCAGTTTGTTTAATTATGATTTCACATGTTCCAGCGTTGAGCTCTTGGCATTCTATTATCTTCCATGACTTAGCGCTGGTAAACAGGTGCTCAGATTACACTCCATGTGCTAAAAGTACATTGGCATCTGGATGGAACTTAATGGGAGGTGGGGGGCTAGAGCTAAACTGGCTTATATTTACCTTTGTCAGTTCCTGTGCATTGGCTAGGTTGTCCACAGCGATGGCCAAGAACACATTAAGCAGGGTATCTAAAATAGTTTAGGCTGAATGGAGCATCTGATTAGACCAGCTAGGTGGAGATCATGCAGGGCCATCCCGCCTTGTGGAAGAGGCCTACCTGGTGAATGTGGGTGCACACAGAAATGTCAACCACATTGCCACGAATCAGACCTCAGCCCTGATCCAGGTGCTACGATTTCAAACACAGGACTGCTTCCACAAGTCTCTTCCAATGTCTGGAAGCATGTCCTGTGACTCATGGGGTCCCAGACTAGGAAGACTGCAGCACTCTGACTTGTCTACTAATTGTCTGAGGGAGAAAACAGGTTGGGGAAGGCAAGTTGGATCTGAAAAATGGCCCAGGGAGAAAGGGTGATACACCCCCTCCACCAGCCCCTGCTCTGATTCACAACCCCATGGCTACATTTTGGTACAAAAAAGCCATCTAGAGATGGATCATGCATCTCCCAGTGTTGCATCTTCTTTGGCCCTAAAAACCCAAGTGAAAGTGGTGATGTCCACAGAAGGGCTCACACTACTGGAATTTGCAAAATGCTACATCAGAACCAGCTTCAAAATAGAGCAATGGGAAAGATACAGTTTCCAAATAGAGTGAGGACAATGAAGTAGATAGACGACCACATTCCTGAGCTGACACCACCTTGGGAGCGAATCCCATTGTACATCACCTCATTCCAGTCTTCGCCTGTCAAGATCTAAAGAAACAAGCAATTCTGTTACAACAACAGTCTTATTTTACACAGGGGAAGCAGCTGCTACAGGCACGGAGATCCCATTAAGCCAATGAAACATATTATACATGAAAGAGAAGAAAACCACCTCTTCCTTCCCTATTCTAGCCAAGAGTCCATTTTTCATTTGGCCCCAGATACTTTATGTCTTAGCTGACAATAAGAATATATAGCATGACAACAAAATGCCAGGGACTGTACAGAAGTGCGGCACAGTCCCTTCACAGAAGACATATTGTCTAAATAAGTCAGACATGATAGAGGTGGATGCAAAGAAAGCTCTGATAAATTTGTATTTATTATATTTATATTTATACCCCGCCTTTTTTTCCTGCAAGGAACCCAAGGCGGCTTACATAATCCTCCTCCTCTTCCTCTCCATTTTATCATCACAACAACCCTGTGAGGTAGGTTAGGCTGAGAGTCAGTGACTGGCCCAAAGTCACCCAGTGAGTTTTGTGGTCGAGCGGGGACTAGAACCCGGATCTCCTGAGTCCCAGTCCGAGCCATACTACCAAATCAACTCTTGCTGGACTATACAACTTCAGATTGTAGGTGGGGGACTGTAGGTGTCTGCTTTCTTTTAAACCACAAAAACAACTTCCAGCACATGGAAAATTAGCATTTTAGGGATAAAGCTAGGCCTAGGATAGGACCTTTCTCATTGAAACATCAGTTTTCTATGTGCTGGAAGTTTTTAAACTAAAAAATGCAATCCCACACATGCACTCTGAACTGGTACAGTCCAGTAAGAGCTGCATAAAGCACCATGTGATTCTTTTGATCATATATCTTGATTCTGAAGAACAGGCCTACTATTAGCAGTAGGAGTCTTTAAGATGAGGTGATGGTGTTCCCAAAAGCTTTTGCGCAAGAAGCTATTTTTGAGAAAGGATTCATTTAAAGGAAAAGAGAGGATGTGTCTTGCTGAACAGAGAAGACTAGGCTGTTTCAGGCAGGGGGAAACAGCTTGGTAGGAGATTCAGAAGATGAAGTGAGAGAAGGAAACAAAAGGGGCTGAGGTCAGATGAGGTCTTATGGAACACAGAATGGAAAAAAACACAACAAAGGGAGTTGAGCAAATGAGTACACTATGCGACTGAGGGATGGAGAGCTTTATCATAAGGATAAGGAGCTAGTTGATGTGTAAAGCAACAGGGAGTCATTGCAGAAATTTAAGTCAATGGGTGACATAGTCACAGCAATGGAAGAAAGATTATTTTAGTAGAGGCACTGTGAATTGACTGAAGGGGAGATGATGGGAGGTTAGGTTAGGTAGGAGAAGGTTGCAGTAACATTTACTTCTCATTAGCATTAATTACTGGTATTTGTTTTGAGATTCACAGCCCCTCTGTATATGAAGATTTCAGGGCAGATAGCAGTAGCTGCTGCAAGGGAGATGAGCACAGGGGATTTGTTTCAAAAGAGCTGCATGAAGAGCTCCTCACTCTTTAGGAAGATCTTGTTCTGTCTGGGTCTGATTGACCTGTGTTGATCAGGATGTATAAAATCCCCTTAGGGTTAACATGGAACAAAATATCTCTATAGAATAGATGCAGGAGGAATGGGGGGAGGGAAGAGCAGCATAAGCATTGAGATCTTTGGTTACAGGACAGCCTGCTCAACACTAAGTAAGTGTGGGATTAAACATTATAAGACGCTGCTCCTGAAGTTCTCCCCTCCCACCCAGCAACATATAGTACTAATTGGCTCCTGGGTTTCCCTGCCTCCGCACCACATCACTGGTTGTCGCTGGCAGGGAGGGGGAAAGCACAATATGACATCAGGACATGCAGCAGGTTGTGCTTCACATTACACGGAGGGGAAGGGAGAGAAGTTGACATGTGGTTTTACCCTGTTCAGGGGCAGCCCCATAATTTTCATAACATCCGCCCAGAATCAGAGCCGATTAGTTAAATAGAGAAACCACTAAAGGACACAGACATCTGAGTTAATTCCTCCAGCTATAGGGTCCTCACCACAGAGTTATACCTGGAAAACTGTCATGATGGCTGCAGGGAAAGTGTCAAAGTTTGCAGAAGGAGTCCCATCCATAAAATTAAATCTGTTAAAAAAAAGAGAAAATGAAGCAAAAATTACAACTAAGGACCAACTTCTTCTGACTCAACCAGCAGAAGGTTAACTCACCCAATCTCTGTCTCTCTCTCTCCCTGTTACTGTAGTATCATTTCCCCACCTTTGATAAAAGGGCTGTGTAATTTTGTATTCCCATTTCTCTCCACCCAATTTCTTCAAGTAAGAGGAAATTAAGCATACAGTAATACCTTGGATTGCAAGTAACTTGGTCTGAGAGAGTTTTGCAAGACAAGCAATTTTTTTAAAAAAAATTTGACTTGATAAACGAGCAAGGTCTTGCAAGACAACTCGTAGGGATGTAACCGCTCGCCTCGAGTGGGCTGAAATCAGCCCCGCTCATGCCCGCCAGAGACTCGCTTTGATATAAGAGTGTTTTGGATTACAAGCATGGTTCCGGAATGAATTATGCTTGCAATCCAAGGTATTACTGTATTAGGTACGTCTGTATATATTTAATCACTCTACATCACAGGGGGGATCTTTTTTGGGCCGTGGGCACGTTTGGCAATTTGAGAAACTGTCTTGGGCACCACCACAAAATGGCTATTGGAGGCATGGCAAAGGACAAGTCACCTGCCCAAAAGACAAGGCAGAGGTGGGGTCTGAGCCACAACACACTAAACAACTCCTTTGAACCCACAGTTTTCAGCAGCAGCAGAAACCTATTTCACAGCAATCCCAGCTGCTGATAAGAAAAGGTGTCAATGAAAACACACACACGTGGGAGTGCTAGAGCACCTTGACAGGTGCCATGAAAGGTGTCTGGGGATGCTTTGGTGCCTACAGGCACCATTTTGCCTACCCCTGTGCCTGTGTATGTGTATATACTGTGTATACACACACACACACACACACACACACACACACAAATACACAGATATACTGGTACAGAATAAGTTGGTGGAGGAGAATGAAAGGAGGGCAAGAGTATAGAGATGATGGTTGAAGAAGATCAGGTGATTCAGGAATAGGAGCTATGGAATGCAGTGGGGATCTGTGTAAGATGCTCAGTTCTGCCTCCCAACCCTTGGTAGCACTGTCCAGATCTACCACCACCACGTTCTTGGGTTCTGATATACTGCCTACACATTTCTAAGCCTATCTCCATAGGAGTGAGGGCTATAAACCTGGCCAAAAACATAGTTGAAAGATTGCTAGAATGCCAAACCCTGCAGCAGCTAGTGAATGTTATGCTAGTGCAGCAAATCTGCAGGCACAGAGAATATACGAGCAGCCCTGGTCATAGCTTCCAAGCCCTTTCTTCAGAAATCAGTATAACCAGGCCACCATCACCTGGAGGAACTCAGCAAGCAATTGCCTGCCCTGGGTATTTGAGAATAAGTACCTAGCTTTATGACTAAACAACCTTGGGGAAACTAGCAAGGTATAGCATAGCCCAGTCAAATGGAAGAACTTTATGGGATATTCTAACATATTGGCAGACATTTCAGAGAAACACACCTTGCCTTCCATAGTCAATCACTTACCTGCCACCAAACAGCTGCATCCCAAGCAGGGCAAAGACTACAATGAAGAGGAAAAGGAGGAAGAGCAGGCTGATAATAGACTTCATAGAACTCATCAGTGAGACCACCAAATTCCTCAAGGAAGCCCAATACCTGGAAAATCCAGATGTTACTGTAGCATGCTTCCGAAAGCATTGCAAGACTGTTTCATTTGGGCTGGCTTTTGGTAGCCAGAATTCAGTGTGTGTGTGTCTGTGTGTGTGTGTAGAGGGATGTATCATTATTTAATCCATTTGATTCATTTATTTTGCTCAGCTAGGTAGTCAGATAATTAAATAGTAAATAACTAGGTAGTCAGATAAATTAAATAGTATTAATAGTAAGGGCTATAAAAGAGTAGCAGGGTTGTCAATGGAACAGGGAGGACCTACGGCAAAGCAAAAGGACTGGGGAAACACTGGCCTGGTTCACACATAATATTAAGCCATGGTGTGATTTGTGGAAATCTGATGTCACTGGGCGGGTTCGGATGACACTTTAAGCCCAGAGTGGCTCTGTAGCCACTTTGGGCTGAAAGTTGCCTGGGGTCTGTCCTGGCTGTACTCAACTAATGATCAGGTACAGCAGGGGTCCTGAGGCATCCCCTCCCCCCTCAGTCCTCCCGCTGGTATCCCAGGGGACACTGCAGGAGCACTGAGGGGAGTGGAGATGACAGCTCTGAAAGTGCTCAA
Organism: Shinisaurus crocodilurus; assembly: GCA_021292165.1. Taxonomy (NCBI): domain Eukaryota; kingdom Metazoa; phylum Chordata; class Lepidosauria; order Squamata; family Shinisauridae; genus Shinisaurus; species Shinisaurus crocodilurus. The sequence continues at coordinate 139,469,208 of CM037877.1, read as the reverse complement.
TTGGCACTTTCGGCAGCTGTCATCTGCTTCCCTGCCCCTGCCCCGTGCTCCTGCCGATGCCAGGCATCGGCTGATGTGCCGGGTGGCGAATCGGAGGGGGATGGTCAGGTGTTTGCCATCGCCGCTGCAATGACAAAGAGAAGCACCCCCCCAGCTTGCCCTCCCACTCTCGTTTGGTGTGGCGCCCACAGGAGGCGGCGCATTCTCTTCGGCCTACTCCCTGGTACACCCAGAAGAACGTACCTCCCCCCCATGCTGATCAAGCCACTGGATGATTGGTGCGGCAGGCAGGTAGGAGGAGGAGCGTTGTCTTGGGCCTACTCCTGGGTAGACCCAGGAGAACATACCTCCTCTCTCCCCCCACTGGGCAGTGTACGATTGCACTGCCCGGTGGAGTGTATGTAGTTGCTTTCCCCCACAGCCTCCTCCCAGGGAGGAGGCACCTTCTTTCCCCTCTGCTGGGCAGTGCGATCGCCTCACGCTGCCTGGTGCGGGGAAAGGAGGCACTTTCCCCCTCCATCTCCCAGGGAGGAGGCAGGGAAAGTGACCCCCCCCACCAAGCAGCGGGAGGTGATCACGCTGCCTGGTGGGGGAAAAGGAGGCGCTTTCCTCCTTAGTCTCCCAGGGAGGAGGCAGGGGAAAGCGCCGCCCCCCGCACAGTGGCTCCTTCCACCTCTGCGCACTGCCTCCCCAACCCCAAATGAGGGTTGAATGGGCGGCATGCGAGGGACCCGGGCAGCTTCCCCTGCGCTCTTGCCAATGCTGGCAGAGTGGGATTGCTCGGAAGCAATCCCACTCTCCCTGCATCAGCAGGAGTGTGGAGGAAGCTGATGACAGCCGTGTCATGTGCTGCTTGGGCACGTTGGCAGCTGTCATCAGCCAGAGCCCCTTGGCCAGAGCGGCAACCCTTTTTTGCCATTCTTGCCAAAGGGCTTTATAACCCTTTTGGCTTGACCGTGGTTTAGCATGTCATCCGGGTTCAGACGACATGCTAAGCCTGCAAGGGTTTACGAAACCCTAGAACAAGACATGGCTTCCTGGGGTGACTTCGTAGCCATCCTCAAGCCAGTGCAGGGGGAGGGGCTGGGTTCAGACAACACGCTAAGTCACCGAGGCTTCAAAGCTACCGTGGCTTGCGAACCCAGTCATTGTGTCTGAACCCATCACCACAAACGAACTACCGTTTGCTAACCAGCTATAAACCACAAATAGAACCCATGGTTTGTTGTTGGCTTACAGTGGGCAGGTGCGCACGACACTTTAACCCCACAGAGGCTCTGTAGCCTCTGTGGGGTTAAAGTTGCATAACGTCGCCCAATGATTGGGCACAGCGGAGGTCCAGAGGCACCGCCTCTTCCTCCCTCAGTCCTCCTGCCGGTATTCCAGGGGACACCGTGGGGAAGCACTGAGAGGAGGAAGCCCTGCTCAGTTCCCCCTCCCTGCAGGACTAGCGAGCAAGCATCTGGCTAGTACTGTAGGGAGGGGGAACTGATTCTCTCTGCCAGTGCTGCAGCGCTGGCAGGGAGAGTTGCTTCTCCACACTCCCGGACTAGCGAGAGACCATCTCGCTAGTCTGGGGGCCGGTTCACACGACCCAGGCTGCCGGCGGGGGAGGAACCACGGGGCCGTCTGCGGGGTCCGGAGGGGCGCCGCACATGACCGGCGCCCCGCGCGCATGGGCAGACCCTGTAGTCCCAGCACCGCAGTGCGGGCCTCCCGGCACTAGGGGGTGGGGCCCCGGGATGCCCAGAGGGGCCGTTTGCCCCTACAGGCTGGAGCGGCGGCGGCTCCGGCCACTCTGGGTTGCCGTCCCTGTGGGGACCCCGCGGGACAGCTGCCCGCTGTTCGGACGGCACGGTGGCCACGCGCGGTAGGGGCTTACCCCTCTACCGACCATGGTCACTTTGCATGCGTCCCGCCCGTGGCTGTCCCGCGGGGGCACCCCCGGTTGGCGTGCACACGACACGGGAACCGCGGGGGACTTGCGGTTTCCGTGTCGTGCGAACAAGCCCTGGGAGTGAGAAGGAGGCCATTCTCCCTGCCAGCTCCGCATGTGCACGCAGCACTGACAAGGAGACTCTGCCCATTCCCACCCTCGCTCGGTGTGATGCCTGCGGGTGCGACACCTAGCCAGGGCAGTGGCGCGATCTGGGGTCTGCCGTGCTCTCCAAGCCCCAAGCTTGGGGAGGAGGAGGTGCCGCTGCTGCTGCAGTCCTTTCCCCCAAAAGGACTGCAGTTGCAGCAGGCAGGATCCAGGCGCCGTGCCCCCCCGCCACTTGACAGCGGTGCCCAGGGAGGAGGGTGGGGGGAACCAGCCCCTGCTGGGATTACTCCTAAATAATCCCAGCACAGGGGAGCATTTCAAATCACTGCTGGAGAAGCAGCTGAAAGCAGCCCTTTGGGGCTGCTTTCAGCTGCTTCTCCGGCTCCCCTCTGCAGGGATTATTCCTAAGTAATCCCAGCAGAGGGGCTGGAGAAGCAGCTGAAAGCAGCCTTTCAGGTTGCTTCTCCGGCTGCAATTTGAAACACTCCCCTCTGCTGGGATTATTCCTAAATTATCCCAGCAGAGGGGCTGGTTCTGGTTCCCACTGTCCTTCCCCCTTCGTGGTAGGGTGGGCGCCTACTTTCTGGTGGTGGGGCGCCTACTTTCCCCCATGGCCTCCTCCAAGGGAGACTATGGGGGAAAGCCCTTCCTTTCCCCCTGCCAGGCAGTGCAATCCTGAAGTGATTGTGTTGCCCGGCGGGGAGGGGGGAAATGGGGCGGGGGGTTGCCGAGTTGCTGTGATTGTGTTCCTCTCAAGCACAGTGGCTAGTTCCCACCCACCGCTGACATTGCACCCCTTTTGGCTGCAGTGTCAGCAGCGGGAGGGAAGGGCCCATTGGGCTTACTTCCTGAAGAGGAAGTGAACCCAGTGGCTCCTTCTCCTGCCATGTGCCGCCTACCCAGGCCCTGAATGGGCATTGAGCAGGCGGCACACTGCGGACCTGGGGGGTTTCCCCCCGTGCGCCTGTTGATGCCAAGAGAGCGGGACCACTCTCCCGGCATCAGCAGGAGCATGAGGGGAAGCCAATGACATCCACACCAAGTGCTGCTTGGGCACTTTGGCGGCTCTCATTGGCCAGAGCCCCTTGGCCAGATCGGCAACCCTTTTTGCTGCTCTTGTCAAGGGGCTCTGTTGCCCAAAGGCATGACCATGGCTTAGTGTGTCGCCCAGGTTCAGATGACGTGTTAAACCTACTAGGGTTTACTAAACCCTAGAAGCAGCCATGGCTTCTTGGGGTGGCTTCGTAACCACCCTGAAACCACCACAGGAGGAGGGGCTGGGTTCAGACAACATGCTAAGCCACCATGGCTTCAAAGCCATGGTGGCTTAGCGTGTCGTGCAAACCCAGTCAATGTGTGGCTTGTTTAAATCATGGCTTGTTGTGATGTCTTGAACTCAGAACTGTGGCTTATCGCTGCTCTCTGACCTGAAAGAGAGGAGCTCAACAGAGGTACTGAAAATGAAACTGCTCTGGTAAAATGGGTGGGAGAGAAACACACCAGAAACAGGGAGAACAATCTGCAGTTTGCTCATCTGCAGGACAATTCATGGCTAAAGCAACAAATCATGGCTTAGTGTTACATGTGAACACAGCCACTTGTTCAGGGAAGGTTTGAGAAAACGGGGACAGTCTTTCCTTTTATTCTACTCACTTTGTGACTTTAAATATTCTCAGAAGTCGCAGGGCTCGCAAGACACTAATTCCAAATGAGGTCCCCGGTCTGAAGATAGCCCAAACCACTTCAAAGATACTCCCCACTGTGACCTGAGAGATCGAACACATGAAGAAGAAAGAAATAAGTAACAGAATCACCCATGACTAGAAAGGAACAGGAAATCACCACATCTCAATAGGTGCTCCATATATTTGTGAATTCTCTCTCTCTCTCCCTCCCCCCCCCCGCTCTCTCTCTCTCACACACACACACACACACACACAATCCTAACTGCATCCCAAACAATATGCAGTAAGTTACAGGTAGGCAGACTTCAGGCTTGGGGGATCTACTTTGTTTTTTACTAGAACCCCAAGATCCACCAACCAGAGCAAAGTGCAAAATAGTGGCTCAGGAGGGTGGACATACGTTAAGAATTAAAGAACAGGGTGCCTCTGTCCACCCCTGCAATAACTACTTTGTGAACCACTCTGGATTTTTTTTAAAAAAAATGAAAAGCAGTATAAACATTTTCTGAAATAAATGAATAAAAAACAGTGGGAGTATTACTTATTTTCTTTTTTATACATTTATACCCCATCTAATATTTGAGGTGGCTTGTAAAATCCATAACTAGAAAACTGTACAAAATATAATGATGCTGGGAACTGTAATCTGGTGATGACAGCAAGCATCCTCCATCACCCTCATCTCCTCCCCTACAGTTCCCATGGTTTCCTTGGGAAGGGTGAATGATTCTTAAACCACTTTAGATCTGTGGCACAAATATGCCCAGAGTGTTCTGAAGTTGTGATATCCAACAAAGGCACAGCATGGAAGATGTGTACAGTATGTGGGAGCCAAAGCTTGCATCTTGATGAGAGGGAACAGGCCACTCTTGTCTTGCTCACTGGGTGTTTCCACAATGATTTCCTGTGGCCTCTGAGGGAGGGAAGGAGCTTCCCAAGGCAAAGCCCACTTTGTCTTTCTCCTTCTCCTCCAGTTGAAGGCAGAGCTGCAGGGGATTCCTCCTTAACTTCTCCATTTATCTATGGCTCTCCAGCTTTGCCACTTCCTATTTCCATCTTCTTGTAGCCACCCTGTTTCTCTTTCCTTCTTTGCAAGTAGCCATCGCTACTTGGGAGCTCGTCAAGGCACTCCTGTCCCTTTGCAACAAGTCTCTTGCCATCCCCTTGCATATGCCAGTGGCACACAGACGCGCACGTCCTACAAACCCATCACCTCTCCCAGCTCTCCCACCATGATGGAGACTGCCCCCTGATAAATGATTAAAAAGGGAGCTCGAAGAAAGGCCATCTTTGTAACATATTTCTGGACTACGTGATGGGACTATGCAAAGGAACAATCAGTTTAATTCAGATTACTGTGAAATTCCACCCCCTGCACTGACAAGCTGGCAATTCGGCTCTGGGAGATGGTACAGGCAGCCACACCACATTTGCAGTGTCTTGCAGGGGCTTATTCACATCAGTGCAATTCTCAAGAAAACCTTCTACCCCTCCAGATCATCCACACTTGTTTTGTGCGACTTGTTGGGGTACCGCTTACCCCACAGTCAAAGCAGTTGAAAGAAGAATGAAAGTAAAGGCGCGGCCCCATTCCATACATCTTCAAGGACATCTCTAGGAGGAAGAGCCCCAGAAATATAAACTCTGCATAGTCTGAAAGAAAGAAATCCAGCTGTGTTAGCTCCATCTCTGCTTTTCCTCATCCATTATTGGAATAACATTTTATAAAGCATAGTGCACTCACAAAGATATTATTAATTATTATTATTATTATTATTATTATTATTATTATTTTATTTATTATATTAATACCCTGCCTTTTTTCCTGCAAGGAACCCAAGGCGGCTTACATAATCCTCCTCCTTCTCTCCATTTTATCCTCACAACAACCCTGTGAGGTAGGTTAGGCTGAGAGTCAGTGACTGGCCCAAAGTCACCCAGTGAGTTTCATGGCTGAGCGGGGACTAGAACCTGGATCTCCCGAGTCCCAGTCTAACACTCTCACCACTATGCCACACTGGCTCCCATACAGGAAAGCAAACCACTGCCCAGAAGAGCACAACTTAAAAGTATCAGAGAGCTGGCGAATGCTATAAAATGTCTCCTCAAGATCATGTATGCAGGCACACAACAGGATGGAGAAAAGTTAGTGTGAACTAGGCTGTGCGAGCAGGGTGCGGGTAGCCATGTTTGGAACTGTAGCTTCCAGGAAAAATGTGTCAGTGATAATAGAAATGGCTGCCCTGGCCAACCTCCCTGTATGTACTGCCTGATTTATTCTATCACAGGGGTGGGCAGAAAGTAGCCCACGGTCATCTAGTGGACAACTTGCCAATTTCTGGCGGATCACCTAGTTCCTGCTGGTTGCTGGGATTCTTGCAAAGAATGCTGGCCCGTTGTCTGGTCCAGCACAACACTTCTTATGTTCCTAAGCAACAGCGCACTCTCGGGATCACTGAACAAAGATGATTCCTTAATTCTTAAGAGCCCCTGTCTATGCACTTAAGTCTTAGAACATAAAAATAGCCATGCTGGATCAGACCAAAAGCCTATTAAGTACACCATTCTGTTCCCACAGTGGCCAACCATGTGCCTATGGGAAGCCCACAAGAGGGACATGAATGCAATAGGACCCTCCTGCTCACGTTCCTCACCAACTGGTATTCAGAGGCCTACTACACTTGATACTGGAAGAAATATATAGCCACCATGATTAACAGCCATTGATGGCCTTATCTTCCATGAATTTGTCTAATCCCCTTTTAAAGCAGTCCAAGTCGATGGCCATCACATCATTGTTTAACTATGCGTGGCATGAAAAAGGACTTCCTTTTATCTGTCCTGAATCTTCCACCATTTAGCCTCATTGGATGACACCAGTTCTAGCATTATGGGAGAAGAAGAAAAATATCTCCCCTATCCACTTTCTCCATGGAGTTTCCAAAAAAATAAAATTGTAGACCACTTGAGACTGAAGTTATCCCTGCTCTAGGGACGCTTCAAGAAGTCTTGTACCCACATACATGACATGTGAACCAATCTGGCCGCCAGGTTGGAATGGAAGCAAAGCTGCTAGAACTATTTCTTCGGCCTACTAATTCATATTGCAACAGCAATTGGAGAGGTTTTTCCAAAGCATGCTGCGGACAGCCTCTCCAAACAGGCTAGCCCTTACAGTAATTAAAGATGCTGCTGCAGTGCTTGTGCTTAGGGGATCTAGAGAAGGAGGCTTCATGTTTTCACACCACTAGTGCTATTTTCTTCTGGTCTCAAAACCAAACATTCTCCTCCAGATTAAGCTTGTCAAAATGTTGACCAATAACAGAAGAAACTTTACAGTGGCTTCAATCTTTGGTGTTGAAGGATTTAAGTAAATGTGATTAAATTTACTAACCAGTCTTGTACCACCAAGGACTGAGAGAAGATATAGAGCCAGGACATGTCCACCCAGCAGCAGATATTTGTACTATTTTTTTCCTTTAAAAAATTGTTCCCCACAATTACACAAACAAAATAATGTCTGTGACAGGGCCATACTATGATCATGTTTGCTTGCAGTGATATTTACTCATCTAAAAGTTGGCAGAGCATCACACCAAAAAAGGGTGCAGGGTAAGGGTTAATTTGTTCTTAAAGGTTTGAAGAAGTTAGTAGGCAAAATAATAAGGGTAATTCAGGCTGCAGAGCTCATTAAGAGCTCTCCATGCATCAGACAGCCTTGGGTGCAAGCTAGGGTCACAAGGTGGTGGTGGTGATGGGGAATGTTGCCTAGCAGCCAGGTGGAGCCAAATAACCCAGGTGAAGCCTGGGTTTCTTGTGCTTAAAGAGACTAGTATATCCATTTGAAGCAGCCATACCAATCACTATATAATATATATATTTTCACCATGCCAAACATTCACATTGTATTCTGTTCTCCTGGCTGCTGCTTCATTTTGGCACCATTCTTGCACACATGAGTTTCTTTACAGGCATCCATGATGTTATCACACCAAATGAAGCATTGTGATATCATGGACAAAATTAACATTTAAAGTCCTAAACGGTTTGGGGGCAGGTTATCTGAAGGAACGCCTCGTCCCATACGTGCCTACCTGAATCCTGAGATCTTCGGAGGCCCTTCTCAGAGTGCCCCCTCCAGAAGAAGCTAGGAGGGTGGCTACTAGAGGAAGGGCCTTCTCAGTTGTGGCACCTCATCTGAGGAATCAGCTCCCCAAAGAGGTGCGCCTGGCACCTACCCTCTATTCTTTCAGGCGTCAGGTGAAGACCTTTTTATTTGCCCAACATTTTAATGGCTGATTTTATTCATTTTATTATCACCACTGTACCTCTGGATTGAATTTATTTTGGCTGCTTGATTTTTATCATGTTACATTTTAATATGTCTGTGTTTTTATATTATTATTGTTGATGTTTTTGTTTTAGTGTTGCTTTGTTTGGTAAACTGCCTAGGGAGCCTTTTGGCTGATGGGCAGTGAATAATATATTAAATAAATAAAATAATTTGGGGTGCCATAACCACTCAGATTAAATAGCAGTGAAAGCAAATGAGGCTGAGGGCAATGAGGGTAAAGGAGAAGGAAAATGGTACAAAGCAGAAGGAGCAGGTGGTAGGTGTAGGGGAACAAATCAGTGTCAAACGGCTTAAAAAACCCAATGTAAATCTATCTGCAAAGAGTTGAAACATAATCAAAACCACAAGGTGCTCTTTGACACATCACTACTGTACATACTTGCTATTAATTATGCAGCTAGGAAGGGGACTTGCCTCTAGTCTCATGCAAGTTTCTGAGCTACACAACTTCACAGGAGTATATTACTAATTGGCACTGATGTCACAACATGGTGAGGCTCCCCAGTCAGAAAAGACTGATTGGGAGTAGTCAGTCCCTTTTCCTGGAAGTGACAAAACTAAGTCATGTGCCTGTGTTTCCTGGAAGAAACAGGTCTTTGCTTACATATATGGTAGGCCCTGTGCCAGGACTTGTTGTTCTGTTCTCTGCTGCAAGAGTGGTACATAAACAACAAAGAACCCCATCACTTACAGAGGAGGTGAGTGAGCCATGGAGGTTGGTTATGATGGACAATGGCCACACAGGCAGTGTTGAGGGCCACTATGCCCAAGACGAGCCAATAGAACACCTGGGATTTCACCATGTGACGAACAGAGATGCGCAGGAGCCGTTCCTTGTGCCGGAAGTATGATGCGCCATCTAATTTAGCACTCTTGATACTGGCACGAGCAAGTGGGGTACCTGCAGTGGGGTGAAGAAGAAAGTTGGGAGATGACTGAGGGCAGAGATCAATGAAGCATGGACATTCTACAAAAGCAAAGGTGGAAGAGGAAACGTTCAAGTTAAACTCCCTCTTACCCATGTGCTTATAAACACAGAGGAAGACTGTTATGCCAAAGGCAGCTTGGACAAGATGCACAACTAGTTTTACATTAACCCACATTGTAGGGGGGTAAGGGAGAACTGGCTGCTTTTAGCGCGTGCACGTGTGTGTGTGTGTGTGCGCACACGCACGTGTATGCGTGCAAAAACCATTCAGACGAATGTGGGAAAATATGATTTTTAGAACTCAGCTCCTTTTCATCCCATGCCTAGGGCTTATCATTTGCTAGAGATTAGCCCCACAGCCATCGGACCCATGAATTCCAGCAAGCAGTGCAAGCTCAGATTAACCCTTGAACACAAGCTCCTGCAGCCTGGCCAACTTGGTCTTTGTGTTGTCTCCTATGTGGCCTGCCTTTCCTTGTATGCATGCAATCATTTCCTGTCATTCAAAAAAAAGGGGGGAAAAAGAAAAAGAAAAAAAGGTATTACTAGCCTGGACCGCATTTTAAGGACTTAGTGTGCATCAATACATACACACACATAAACACACATACAAAAAAGATTCAAAGCAGAGAACAACAAATCACATAAAATCATCACAACAAATGTTCAAGCAAAAAACCACAAAGCAATGCTAAAACTTATTTACCACTGCCAAATCAAAGGAAGTAGTGCCCTTTTCTGTTGAAGTAAACTACAACAGAATGCTACATGAGAAACAAGTGTGAACACATCCACCTTATATTCTGCATATGGACCTATGCTGAGGACTGCCTAAGAAAGAGAGGTTGTTGTTCTTTTAATCTCTGAATATATACTGTACTGCCAGGCATTTAACATGCCATTTCCAAAATCTGCAACCGTTTATTCTTTGCATTACATTAAGCTGGACGCAGCTACTGGAACTTCGTATGCTTTACTTATTCCAGTCAAGAGTTTGCAATTATTCCCTCATTCTGCTACAACCTTTGGGGCTGTTTACCTTAGAAAAAAGGCAAGCAAGGGGAGACATGATAGATAGAGGTGCATACAAGTATGCATTGTGTGGAGAAAATGGATAGGAAGTAAGTTTTTCTCCATCTCTCACAATACTAGACATCCTGGGACATCCAATGAAGCTGAATGGCGGGAGATTCAAGACAGATAAAAGATTCTTCACACAGCTCATTGTTAAACTATGAAATTCGCTACTACACGATGTAGTGAGAGCCCATCAATTTGGGATGGCTTTAAAAGGGGATTAGATAAATTCATGGAGGATAATACTATCAATGGCTACTAGTTATGACAGCTATATATCATCTCCAGTAACAGCGGCAGTATGCTTCCGTGTGCCAGTTGAGGAACACAAGCAGTACGGTGCAATTGCACTCATGTCCTGCTTGTGAGTTTCCCATTGGGGTATCTGGTTGGCCACTGTGGCAACAGAAGGTTGGACTAGGTAGGCCTTTGGTCTGATCCAGCATGGCTCTTCTTACGTTCTCACACAAAGGCATGATCCTCTGCCAGCCCCAAGATAACAGAATGATAATGAGGTGCTCTGCTCCCCACCTGAAGCAGCCACGAACTCCCGGATATAGGGGAGATTACGTAAGCGTTGTTTCCTTGTGTGGCCATACGCAAAAGGGGGCAGAGCTATTGTACCTTTAAGAATTGTGTAGAAGAGAAAATTCCAACACATGCAACTTTCCTCACCCTTGCATGACAAGCTCCACCTGCCCAAATTCCCTCTTCTACAAAACTACAAAAAGTACAGGAGAAAAATTCCAAAGGGGTAGCTGTGTGTTAGTCTGTTGCAGCAAACAAACAAACGAACAAAAAATAACAACAGAGTCCTGTAGTACCTTAAAGGTGAATTTATTATGGCATAAGTCATGGACTAGAGACCACTTCATCAGTTGCATGAAGTGTTATACTCAGTTGGCAGATATATATACTTGGCGGGGGGGGGGGGATAGTAAAAGGTGAGGTTAGATGGCAACGAAATACAAAAGGTACACCCTGTGAGCTTAAATGCATGGAGAAGAACCACAGTGACCATTCACAACAGCAGTAATTGGTGATAATGTAATCATCTTAGCATGGCTGAGTAAATTAATAACTGCCGTGGGACAGAAAACTATTGTCTTTATCCACGCCCAAACAAATAAAATCAAACTTATTCATTAGTTCCAATTCAGCAACTCATGCTAGACGCAGGGCTCTCCAACCTTGGGTCCCCAGAGGTTTTTGGCCTACAACTCCCAGCATGCCCCAGCCCAGCGTAGCTGGCTGGGGCATGCTGGGAGTTGTAGGCCAAAAAAAACCTCTGGGGACCCAAGGTTGGAGAACACTGCTAGAGTCTCCCTCTGAAATTCCTCTGTTATCTCATCACCAGACTTCTCCCTGCTCTAGATCTGCTGCCCCCTGGCCCCACTCCTGTGTCTCATCTTCTGCTTGGTTACACCCATGTTGCCTTCTATGCCCTTTAACTTTCGGAGTCATTGCAACACCACTGTTGCACTTCTTCCCTCCACCCACCCCTGCTGCAATTTGAAAGTTTTGTCTTGCAAGTGCTGGGCAACGTGCTTTCTCCCCTCCTCCCTTCCACAAAATACTGAAGGGTAATAGTAGTGGGAGGAGCAAGCACAGCAGTGGCACCTCCCACTTGACTGCATGGTAACCTTTGCAATCCTGGACCTTAAACCGTGATCATTCTGTCCACCGGATAAGTCAGCCCTGCTTCTTCCAATCCTGTTTGGGTATTGCAATTTGATTTCATGCTTTTTAGCCAAGTATTATTTTGCATTCCAGCGCATAAGAATAAGAGGCATTTCTGGATTGAAGAAGAACATGCATTGACTGGCTGCATCTTACCCACAGAGGAGATATCTACACGCTCATCACTAGAGTCACGATTCATGGCTTCTGTCCGGTTCCTTTTGATGGTTGCCCTCCTGAGAACTAGCAATGGAAGGGGGGAAAAGGGGGAACAAAAGTAATCAGCACATCCATGTGGTGCAATATGAAATTCCCAACATTTACTCTATAATGACCAAGCAACAGAACCTCAGGATGAGGTTAAGCAGGTAAAGAGGTGGGGCTAGGCAGAGAGAAGCAGGCTCAATTCCAAAATGGCTGTACTCACCAGGGCAGGGAGCCACGTCCATCCCTATTAAGTGCCCCAAGAGCCATTCATTTCTTTTGGGAAAGGTACAGTGCTGTACATGGGGGCACAGCTCCAGTGAGGCCTAAACTGGCCTTTCCAACATATACAGGCTTTAACTACACCCCCCCCACACCCATATGCTAATAGTATTCAGTGTCTAAATCAGAGCAGGGAACTTTTTTTATGTTGAGGACTGCATTCTCTCGAAGTAAATCTCCTAGGGACCACATAACTTGTTTTAGTTATTTAAGTCAGGGCTCTCCAACCTTGGGTCCCCGGATGTTTTTGGCCTACAACTCCCAGCATGCCCCAGCCAGCTACGCTGGCTAGGACATGCTGGGAGTTGTAGGCCAAAAACATCCAGGGACTCAAGGTTGGAGAACACTGATTTAAGTCACTTTAAATTTGGTTTTAAATGTGGTTTTTAAACTTCTGCAATGAAATTTTATGATGTTTTTATTGTTATTTGTATTTTATTGTATTTTATGAATTGTTGTGCACTGCCAAGACAGCTTTGGCTATGGGGCGGTGCAGAAATAAAATTAACAACCATCAGCATCATAGATTTCATAGATTATAGAGTTGGAAGGAGCCTACAAGGCCATCGAGTCCAACCCCCTGCTCAATGCAGGAAGCTAGAGGAGGGGGTCTCCCATCCAAGTAATAACCAGGCCTGACCCTGCTTAGCTTTCCACACTCAGACAAGCTGAGCCAGCATGAGCCACAGGCCTGTAATATCAGAGGTGGGTGTGGCTGGAGTCAGCAGCTGTGGGTGAGCCAAAGCCAAAAGTAGGTGGGGGTCAGAGCTGGAACTAGACCACCTGTTTTCATTCTGACATCTACTTCTTTCTCCCTGTCTGCCACTCTTTCTCCCCTTCTATCTCTCTTTCTCTCCTTCCTTCCCTGCCAGAATCCCCCCACCCCCAGTCCAGCAATTAGATTTAGAAGGAAAGGTCCCATTCATGGAAAAGGGAGCTTTTCCTTAATTGCCACACAGTGGTGTGTGATTTTGGGGGGTTAACAGCATACAGGGAGTGTTAACTCATTTCCTCAGCTGCTACCCCCCCAACCCCCCCCCCATGTGGCACTTAAGCTTAGAAAATGCTCCCATTTTATAAGACTAACTGCCGTGCTTGGGGGGCAGGGCCGAGGAGGGGGTCATGGGCTGAATCCAAAGGTGCTATGGTGCTGGGGGTTTCTGACCCCTGCCCTAAACACTCAAAGCAGGACTGTTTTCTAGTGCAAATGTGAGTTGCTTGTTCTGCACATAAAAAGACAGTATGCACAAAGGAGAGTACACGAAAGAGAGAGAACCTAGCTATATTTCCATATGAAAGTATTTTCCCTCCTGGCTCCTCACAATTCTTCAGGGAAAAGAAACATGGGGGAACTTAAAGAAGTGGTTGCTTTTACAACACAGATAACTGAAACTAAATGAATGTCTACATCTCAGCAAGCATGATTTTTCACAAAGAATCCTAGGAACTGTAGTTTGATGAAGCACTGAGAATTCTGTTTGGGCAGGGATGGTGAACCTCTGGTTACTTGTGAGTAGACATGCTGCTCATGCTTACTTCTGAGCAGATATGCAGAGGGTTGGTATTTGGATGCTGGTTGAAAGTGATTCAGTCCTGCTTACTTCTGAGTAGACATGCAGATGCCTGCTTACTTCTGAGTAGGCTTAAAATCAGTAATAACTACATTTTGCTCATGCCAATTCTGCCTTTGGCCACGCACGTTTCACCTTTGGTCCCATCCCCAAGTGGAATGCAGCCCATAAGACCTTTCCCAGGCTGGAAATCAGCCCTTGGGGTGAAAAAGGTTCTTCACCCCTGTATTAGAGTACCCTTGCCGAACATCACAGAAGTACCAGAGAGAATGACTTTTAAACCAGTTTGAGGCTGCAATCCGAAGTATTCTTACTTGGACAAAAGCCCCATTGAAATCAATGGGACTTACTTCTGAGTAAACATGGTTCAGACTGGGCTGCAAGTGTGCAGTATATGTACATATACTCTGAGACTGCAATCCTAAACACATTTACTAGGGGCTAAAGCCCACTGAACACATTTGGGTCTTACTTCTGAGTCAACATGCATAGGCCATACAATGTAGGGTTTCATTTAGTCAGGCCACAAACCTAGGATTATTTATTTATTCAAAATATTTATATCCCCACCCCTCAGCCTTAGTTTCTGAGGTGGCTAGCAGTGGACTGGACATTCCTTAGCCAAGGAACTCTCCCCCACCCCCAACAAATTCTGGAGACAGATAATAACATTTTCAGGGTTCAAGGCAGTTTGAAAGAGGGATCACTGCTCCTAGTATGTGCACGTTCATCCTACTCTTCCCTCTGATAAACAGGTTTTTGTGTTGTTTCGAAAAGCTGCTTGAGCAGAGACAACAGTGGGGCAAAAGAAAAGAGGGTGTGTATGGGAAGGGATGCCCTTCTTAAGCCATTTTCAACTTTCTTAAAAATGACTGCCTGTGACTGGGTTCGCACAACATGATAAGCCAGGGGTGGCTTGTTGTGTTGTCTGAACCCGGCCAGAGTGGCATGTGCGTGGTTAACAAGCCACGCTGCTGGGTTCAGACAACATGACAAGCCACCTCTGGCTTATAAGCCACCATGGCTTGTCATGTTGTGTGAACCCAGCCTGTGAGCGGAAGTAGATGTTTGGTGGTAGACATGGGAATCTCAGTCAAGGTACAAAGTGAGGGGGAGGGCAGTTGCAGGAGAGAAGTGGCAGGCTTAGCCCTTCCCCCACCCACCGCTTCTTCTTTCCTGCTTTGTCCCACTTGCTCAGGAAACACAACAGGGAACTGTAGCTGTGTGTGGGGGGAGTGGTTTAGGGGCGGCACTGCAAAGGAAAAGCAGTGGGTGGGGGAAGCATAGTCCTCCTGCCCTGCTGCTTCTCCCCTGCAAATCCCCCACTTCCTCCACATCTAGCTGCCTTCACAGTATACATACAGTGGGAGTGTCCTCCTGACCTTGCTGCCAAGCATGTCTCCAGCCATAGCTGTGCCTTGTTATTAACTTACGTATACCTGTGACAGCAACTGTAAATCCAATACAAGGAAGGGAATATTGGATTTTCAGGGGTTTCCCGGCTTACCTTCTAAGGCTGATGTGCCAGAATTTTTGTTCTCTTCAGCCAGCATTACTTCCTCTACACAAAGATGCATACAGATAAACAGTTTAGGCATATGGCTGTCAAGATACAATAATCTTTAGATCTCATATCAACGGAAAATGGGGGAAAGAAGGGTTACAAAAGGAAGGGTGCAAGATATAACAGAATGCAGAAAAGAAGCCTGCAGATGGATAATCACAAAGCAAAATGGAGTAATTCCAACATAAGAGAGAAACATGCGTTTATAACATCCAGGGTTGCCAGGACTCAGGATTTGACCTAAAGCTTCTGGAGTTTAGCCTCTTTCTCAGGGTCTTCAGAGGAAGGAGTAAAAGCTCAAGCTGAGGGGCCAGTATCAAGGGAGAAGACAGCCTATTTTCTGCTAGGCTTCAGGGCTTTTGTTTTTATCTCCACCACCAGGGGCCTCCAAAGTGGCTTACAAAACAAAATATAAACAACCATGAGCAATCAATTAATTCAATGCAGTCATGAAAAACAACAACAATACAGCCATAAAAACAGTAATCAAACGAAATGGGTGTCAATGACAGCATAAAGCTGGATTGGATTTCCACACATATCAGTGCCTTGGGATACTGCTGCATTGGCAAAGAAGAGGGAACCTGGTCGTTTCCCAGGCCCAAAGTGGGTCACTGAATTTGGGAATAATTAGCTGCCACTAGCAGAGGCAGAGCATTCGATTTCCATTTCTGTGGGTGAAATGAGATGCTACACAGGAGACATGCAAACAACCTCCTAATGCTTTTCTTTTTAACTGAAAAGCAGGCATGGGAGGCTGCCAGTTTCAAAGAGGCATGGCAGGTGGTGGGAAGAAATGCTTTACCCTTTATCAGCCCGGAATGAGTCTGTTCAAAATCGCCCTCCCCAATATGTTTTTCTCCCTGCAGGAGACAAGATATGGGGACCACCCATGTCTCTGGGCCCAAGTCCCCCTTGAGTCAATTCACAGTTTGGCCCAGAGATGCTTTTTTCCCCAGGGCCACTTCCAAGGTAACAGTTTGAATCTATGGCTTGGCTCACACTGAGAGAGAGCAAGTTAAAGAAACCTTTCCCTGCAACTCGGCTTGTGTGGAAGTGAATCAGTGGGTGGAATCAAGGGTGCTTGCCTGTGCTCAGTTCAAAATATGGCCTGTATTAGACATTAATTGCCAATTGGGGAAATCATGTTTAGTGGATTAACTAGTGCCTTTTCCCACTGATTTCCTACATCTAGAGAGATTTTGCCTCAGATGAGGTTGGATGGGATCCTGTCAAAGATATTTCAAACCTTAGTGGCATAAAGATAATTCACAGAGTGATGAGCCTCCTGTTTCACATAGCACAATGGCAGAGCGCATGATACCATAACTCAACGGTAGGGTGCATTACAAGTGTGAACTTCAGTCTCTGGCATCTCTAGTTCATCTTAGGCAGTGCTTTTTTTCTGGAGAAAAAGGTACCGGAACTCTTGGATTACATTTCCTCGGGAGTAGATGGCGATTAAATTGTAATGCAATTAATAGAAGAAAAGGTGCTGGAACTCAGTTCCGGTGAGTTCCACCAGAAAAAAAGCCCTGATCTTAGGAAATAGGAAACGAGACTGAGAAAGATTGTTGTTGGAAATCATGAAAGGTTTGATTTGAAACCCAGGCAAGATTGACAGTTCTAGAACAATGGGCAGATTCAGGCCCTTTCTAAATGGTTGCTAAAAAATGTGCCCCACCTAGGGCACTCTACAAAATTGACAAGGACCATTTCTCAACTGTTTCACCTAACTCAACATGGACTGTTTTGATCCAGCTACACTTTGGGAGGTAAGGTGAAATGATTTTTGGTGGGGGAGGGGGAGGAGAATTGGAGCTGCCAGCATTTTGTTTTCCCATAAAGTCTTGTTCTGAAGTGCTTTTTGAATTTTGAGAAATTCAAAATGGCTGCTGTCATAAAAATAATGCTTGCCTCTTTTGCCACTCACTAGGGCAGGGCTCTCCAACCTTGGGTCCCCAGATGTTGCTGATCTACAGCTCCCAGCATACCCAGCCAGCATGGCTAATGGCAAGGGATTCTGGGAGCTGTAGTCCAGCAACATCTGGGGACCCAAGGTTGGAGAGCCCTGCACTAGGGGCAGCAGTTGAATATCTACAGAAAAACACACTTTTAGAGTGTGGGTGGATCATTCCTCTGGTAGTTTGTTTTATTTTATTCTATTCAAGAGGTGCAGTATTAAATATCCCTACAAAGAAAGGGCAGTGACTGAAGCAGGTTTGTTAAAACTATGAAGTCACAGTGTGCCATTCCATTCAACCCTATTTCTAAAGATGAACTACTAGGAAAAATATTTTTTATGTTTTGATTTCTTTCCTTTATTTTATAAGACTGTCTTGCAAAAAAAACCCTCCAAATATGCTTTATACAAAAACAGACCCAAATGTTTAAAAGGTGTTCCATGTGGTGGTACCTGGGGGAGGAATCAGAGATCAGCAGTGCATTTCATCTAATCAGAAGTAAACTCCATTGAGTTCAATGGAACTTACTCCCAAGTAAATGGCTGAAGAATCAATCAGCAAAACGATTTGGAGAAAAAAAGTTGGGAGAGGGGACATTTCAGAAAATGATCTCTCCTTGCCTTACTGGGTAAATTTCACAACGCTTTGGTCAAATCACTGTTTCTCTCCAGCCCTCTAGCCCCAACCTTGATTTACCTATTAGGTAATACCAACACACAAAAATGACATCACAGCAATGGTGTGACTACATGTCCACATACAGTATTTTTCCATGTATAAGACTATACTTTTTCCTAAAATTGTTAGACTAAAAATTGAGGGTCGTCTTATACACGGAAGTAAGCCAAGGAGAGAACCGCGCAGTTGCGAAACTGCCCAGTGGGGGGCGTCTTATACATGGGGGCGTCTTATAGATGGAAAATAACGGTATATTCTGTCACGGGGGAAGGAGGAGAATCTTGATTTCATAGATCATAGAGTTGGGAAGGAGCCTACAAGGCCATCAAGTCCAACCCCCTGCTCAATGCAGGAAACTAGAGGAGGGGTCTCCCATCCAAGTAATAGCCAGGCCTGACCCTGCTTAGCTTTCCACGCTCAGACAAGCTGAGCCGGCGTGTTGTCTGTGTTTTAAAGCACACCATGAAGGTTCTATGCAAACTGCAAACATTTTCAAGCTGAAGGAAGATTTTTTTAAAAAATGGCATAGCATATGTGAGCAACTTTTTAAAAATATGCCAGGTGTGCACTCCTACGCAAGAGGTGTGCGGCGGGGGAGCACTTTGCCAACAAACCCAAAAGAACAAAACTTTTTTTTAATAAGCTAAAAAATGGCAAGGTATATTTGAGAAGCAAATGGAACATGACTGAACATGTAAGGAGTTGTAACCCTATGTCATAAACATTATCCAGCACGTGTCTGAGACACTCACTTAACCATGTTCCAATACTAAAATTACAATGGCAATTGCAAGCATTCATTAACTAGTATGATGTTACGGAAAGACCACAAATATTCCAACGGCTCAGGCACGAAGGTCTCAGCAACAAAACATTCACAATAGAGGTTTATGTGAGAAAGTTTCTTTGTCGCACAGGCACTGGGAACTGCTGTGTGGAGCAGGCATAGGAAATTGATTGAAGGAGGTTTCCCAAGGTGGGAAACCTAAGGGGCAAACAACCAATGGGCAGGGTGGCTAAAGGGAAGAGACGGAGAAGGCACTGTACTAAGAGGCAGAAACCTGAGGGAAAGAAAGTCAGGTGCTTCCAGACAGAGGGCTCCTATCGCTAACAATCAAAAGGCATAGTGCAGGAATTCCGTCTCCCCCCCCCCCCTTAAATATATTTTTTTCTGTTAAGAAAATAGATGAAAGAAGCGGTGGGGAAACACAGGAGGGCTACCAACTGAAGATGACATTCTCTGGACCCCCTGCTTATTCCATGACTGAGGCAGTGCGATTGCACAATAAAAGTCTTGTCTGGAAGCTCCCTCAGATGGAAGACTCTGAGGCCTGAAGAAAATGCTTAGGGCCAGGAAGCTGTGAGCACAGGGTTGCCAGGTCTAGACCCTGGAAAGACTCCTGTGCCTCTGAGAGTCGCATACAAGGGATAATTCTATCAGCTGGGGTCGTCTACGATATTATTACTGCACCACTGTGACATAGCGGGAAACACAGGAGGGCTACCAACTGAAGATGACATTCTCTGGACCCCCTGCTTATTCCATGACTGAGGCAGTGCGATTGCACAATAAAAGTCTTGTCTGGAAGCTCCCTCAGATGGAAGACTCTGAGGCCTGAAGAAAATGCTTAGGGCCAGGAAGCTGTGAGCACAGGGTTGCCAGGTCTAGACCCTGGAAAGACTCCTGTGCCTCTGAGAGTCGCATACAAGGGATAATTCTATCAGCTGGGGTCGTCTACGATATTATTACTGCACCACTGTGACATAGCAATCCCAGAGGAGCCAATGGATGGTAGGACTGGGCTCTGCATTCCACGTTTTTATTTGAATGCCAGGCTTCACGTTATAATTAGAATCTGCTACCTGCAAGAAGTACCGTATTTTCCTCATAAAACGCAGGTTTCTCTACTGATGCTGCTTGCACCAGAAGTCCTACTATGTGTGAACTCTAAATTACAATGGCACACTATTAGAGCCCAAAGGGCATGCATGTGTGTGCAGATGTTCAGTCTTTGGCAGCTCTTGATCTCTTTACAGTTTCCTGTTGTTCTGAAGTGGCAACTCAATGGCTTCACATACTAGGTTGCCCCTGGAGATGCCCAGGCCCCTTTTACCTGCTTTATCTATCCAAGCCCGGTAGCCATTCAGCTCCCGCTCGATCTGCTGCTGCCTCCTCAGTTTCATGAAGGCTCGACGATTTTCCACTCGCTCTCTCTCTTTGGCAAATTCCCTGTAAAGGTGGAAGGTCAAGACCCAATTAGAGAAGGATTTCCTGCACGCCAGCTTGTACTGTTACAGCAGTGGGTCATACTGTGGCACAGCCATGGTGCAGAGGGGAAAAGGCTGAGTTAGCATATGGCACAAAAACTGTATGGGTGACTTTGGGAGAGAAGCAATGAGTTCAGGGCTCAGGGTCAGCTGAGAGCCATTACTAGGGATTTGGATTGATTTCTGATTACATTTATATTCTACCTTTCCTCCAAGGAGCTCAAGGTGGCGTACATGGTTCCCTCTTCCTTTTGGTCCTCACAACAACCCTGCAAGTTAGGTCAGGCAGAGAGATTGTGACTGGCCCAAGGTTACCCAGTGAGCTCCAGAGCTGCGTGATTTGAACCTGGATCTCCCCGGTGTCCTAATCTGACACTGACCTCTCTAAATCTTTACATATGTATGGACTACTACTTCAGGGGAAGAAACTATCTGACCTTTGCTCCCCTCTCCAAACAATTGTGTATGTGTGCATGTAAACTGGGCTCAGTGGAAGCGCGCAGCAGACTGTCAACTTCCCCTAAGAGCCAATTCATCACTTCCACACATCACTGTTTGGCAAATCATGCCAACGAATTACTTGCTGAAGCTGATAAAAGCCCCTCTCCACCTCAGCCCACCAATAGGTGGTGCACTGAATATATGCCCTCTGGTTTTGGGGTGCAGGGTGCTGGAGGTCTTTACTGCTTGCCTCTCTCCCCCCACCCATCCCTCCTGCATTGGGCATCCTCAGTTGTCCGTAGACTGAGTTTGCAAGTAGGAAACAGATGAGAAGTATGAAACCAATAATGCCTCCCCCTTTCAACTCATCCTTATATTATTCTCTTGGCTGGAAGGATGTTTGTTTCCCTAACAAATCATTTCCCTCCCCAGCAACCTTTGCTGACCGTAGCTTTCCAAGGACAATTTTAAATGGGGTGGATTGCACAAGTGGGAGGGCTGAAGCTGTTCTTGCAGGCAACCTTGGCAAAGGGAGGAGAAAGAGTAGGAGGCTTTTGAAAGCCACGCTTGGAAGCTGAAAGCCTTGGTTTACAATCCAGGGGATTGGGAAGAGCACAGCTGATAAAGGCAGACCTTGTGCATAATTCAGAGGGCAGGATTGCTACCTCCCCTCTGCCCAAACTAAACCTCTCCTTTGCCTCTCCAACACATGCTTATAATTCCACTCGTCCTCGCACTGACTTCCATTAGGCAAATATATTTTCTCTCTCCCTCTCTTACACACACACACACACACACACACACACACGCACACACTCGCACATACAGGCTGAAATGTTGCTGATGGGGTGGGGGCGTGGATGCATTATTCAAAGGAAATGTATTTTGCTGCAGCCTTGCTGCATAGTCGCAGGAGCTGCCGAAGGTGCGGAAGGGTGGGTTGAAGGGAAGGCAGGAGTGGGAACACAATCAAGGTCCCTCTGGTAATACTCCAGGATCCCTCGATACGATAACCACAATCCCCACAAGAAAGAAGCTCCGTGGAGCCCACACAACACTCTGCTTTCTCCCTGCTGCATCTGCAAAACTGACACTCCAGCACAGAAAAAAGCAGCAGAATGAAAAATAACCCTGATGACCCAAATGAACATGCCGTATCTTTTCCCCCTCGCTTTCCCTGTGTAGCTCTGGTACCACTATGATTCCTTCAGGCAGAGACCAGAGTTTCCGTACCTCTGCCTCAGCGAAAGGATAGCATGGCCGCCGGTTCACAAAGACAAGCAGCCCCACATTAAACAGATATCTACCGCTGGGCCCAGGGTGCTGCCCCACTGATGATGCTAAGGAGGTGTGGATATGGTCAGTTCCTTGGATGGGAGATCACAAGGAGCCCTGTGTAAAGTCATGACGATGCCAGGGATGTTGAAGAGTCCTTGGTCCCGAGTCCCGAGTCGAGTCCCGAGTCTTTGGACCCGAGTCTAGAGTCGAGTCTAGAGTCCGAGGTCCAAAATGGTGACTCGAGTCGAGTCCCGAGTCCCTCCCAAAGCGGCGGCCCATGGAGGGAGCAGGAGGGTCTCCGCGAGAGGAAGAAGAGCTGCCCTTCCTCCCGCGGAGACCCTCCTGCTCCCTCCGTGGGCCGCTGCCGCTGCCGCCCTCACCTCCACCTCCGCCGCCCTCACCTCCGCCGCCGCTGCCCTCGCTTCTGCTCCCTCCGTGGGCCGCTGCCGCTGCCGCCCTCACCTCCACCTCCGCCGCCCTCACCTCCGCCGCCGCTGCCCTCGCCTCTGCTACCGCCGCCGCCGGCCGCCGCCGGCCGCCGCCTCCGCCGCCGCCCTCACCTCCTCCGCCGCCTCCTCCTCCTCCTCCTCCGCCGCTGTCCTCGTCGCCGTAGCACACAGCACGCCGTAGCACACAGCACGCCGCCGTCCTCGTCGCCATCGCCGTAACATACAGCACGCCGCCAGCGCCGTCGCTCTGTTTTTGGCGGGGTTGCTGTGGTTCAAAAACAGAGCGCCGTCGCTAGCGGCGTGACGTGGCATGCCGCGTCACGCCGCCAGTGCCGTCGCTCTGTTTTTGGCGGGGTTGCTGTGGTTCAAAAACAGAGCGACGTCGCTAGCGGCGTGACGTGGCATGCCGCGTCACGCCGCCAGCGCCGTCGCTCTGTTTTTGGCGGGGTTGCTGTGGTTCAAAAACAGAGCGACGGCGCTGGCGGCGTGACGTGACATGCCGCGTCACGCCGCTAGCGACGGCGCTCTGTTTTTGAACCACAGCAACCCCGCCAAAAACAGAGCGACGGCGCTGGCGGCGTGACGCGGCGTGCTGTGTGCTACGGCGATGGCGACGAGGGCGGCGGCGGCGGCGGCGGAGGAGGAGGAGGAGGAGGAGGAGGAGGTGAGGGCGGCGGCGGAGGCGGCGGCGGTGAGGACGGCGGAGGCGAGGGCGGAGGCGGAGGCGTCCTTAGGCTCGAGTCCCGAGTCGAGTCCCGAGTCCCACATAAATTATTGGGACTCGAGTGGGACTCGAGTCAGAGGGGGGACTCAGTCGGACTCACGAGTCGAGTCCCCGAGTCCGAGTCCCCATCCCTGGACGATGCCTGTGTAATACTTTTGTAAAATCTATTTAAAAACATTAAATGGCCTCTCCATGCATTATGTTGCAGCAAACCAGGGTTTGCACTGAAATGGATAATCAACCCTGGCATTCTGATTTGTATACCTGTAACATACATGTTACCAAAAATCATGTTTGTTTCATCCACACATTACATTTTAGGGTATGACTGTAGACCATCTTAGGAGTGCACCTTGAATTGGCCTATGCAGTGTTTTGGGGAAGGGGATATTGTTACCATTGCCCTGCACAGAAAAATGTAAGGCAACTCCAAACGTTAGGCAGTCCTATAGCATTGACCGATTTATAAAGAAAAGGTAAGTGCTGTTGGTTGTAGTGATGGATAAACCAACTCTGCAAACAGACTGGGACTGGGCTCAGTAAAATGAGCTATTTCCGCCAAAGACGAGAAAAACAGCTCGGTTTTTCTTAGCCAATTTCTAATTCAAAAACCCCGTTGCACTTCTGATGTCATCATCAGAAGTGTGGGAGTGACTATAGTTTCTAGAGATAAAAGGAGAGCTCTCAGCACATCCTTAAAAGCACTTACTGCTTCAGTCAGCTTATGATTACAGAGAAAAAGAGTTCTAGGAATTGCATACTCTTCTTCATGGCTGCTGTGCAGTCCCACATATGAGAGTTCCCACACATAGATTTCATAGATCATAGAGTTGGAAGGAGCCTACAAGGCTATCGAGTCCAACCCCCTGCTGAATGCAGGAAACTAGAGGAGGGGGTCTCCCATCCAAGTAATAACCAGGCTTGACCCTGCTTAGCTTTCCACGCTCAGACAAGCTGAGCCAGCATGTTCCTTGCACTTGTAGAGCAGCAGTGTAACAGTAAATGCAATCCTGGCTTTTCGCATCAGAAGACTGCTATCAATCTGTTTATCTATCTGTGTGATGCCGCCCCTCTGGTGTGCTTTGTAGGTCTTCACCCTTTTCCTTAACCGGCACCTGGTGGCAGTAGTGAGGACACTTGGATGTCTAGTTGTTCCATTTTTACCTCTGGGGCTAAATTCACCATAGCTCCAGGAAAAAAGAGCTGGCACTACTTACTAGGTTAAGGAGCAGTAGTATTCTTTTGTATTAAAGGGGAGAGGTTTAACTGGGTATTGAATGAAACTCTGCCACCTTCCTGTCTCTAGCCACCCCCTAAAGGGCAAGGGCTAGAACACACTTTCTTAGTAACTGAGCCAAAGGGACAAAGGCATTAACGTGGGGAAATAAATAAGATTGGTTAGAATCCACTCAGATCAGTTTTACTTAGCCAAGAAGTTAGGTTTATTAACCAACACAGAATTGCAGTCAAGGAAATAAGGGGAGCAAAAAAGTTATAGCTTCATATACTTGCTCTAGCTGATGTAATAGGCAGGTCTATTATAGCTATTTACTTAGCTAGAGAAGATCCATAGCAGAAAGCAGTAGGTTTGAGACAAAATCAAAATCAAAATAAAATCTCTCGGCATCCCAGAAAGTGACAGGGTGGAATCCAGACTGATGACTATGTATTTGATAGGAAATTTGGCTGTGAAATTGATGTGAGAGTGCGAGCATAACCTGATTTAGGAATGGTTCCCCAGTATATGACATAAGGGCAGAGCATGAATGAGTTTAACCTAGCCAATATACAATCTGTGACTGGATTGAAAGAAATGATAGCCACCTACAATCTTGACCCTTACAAACGGAGGCAGGTTGGCCCATTCAGAAATAGATCTAGAGAATTACAGGGATTTTCTATTTTTAACATGTTATTTTCTTAACTATCCATGACTATCTATGAAAAGAAAAAATCAAGTATGAAACAAATATAATTAGGAGTTGGACTATGCTGACTTGTCTCCCATTTCTATTTGAGGGCAGAAATCATTCTTGAGTGCGTGAGAAGAATGTTCACCTTTAAGAAAAAACCCTGTTCACTGTTTTCCATATTTGCTCCTGCTGCTGCTGCTTCTTTGCTGCCACCTTTTCTCCTATTTACTGCATCTTCTTTTGGAATTAATCACAAGGATAATCCCAGCCAACTGAGGATAACACAGTGAACAGGAGGACATAATTTTTCTACTTAGTGAATCAGATTTGGCTATTCATTTATGTGTCATTTAGGGGAAACAAATGACTCCTGGATAGTCAAATTGTTGGGACCCTCCACCCAGAGCAGCAACCAAGTTTTGGGCTCAGGCTTGGATGAAGAGGGGCTGGCCAAACTCATCGAACCAGAAGCAGAGGAGCTGGGGACCACCTGGTCTTCAGTATTATGACCACGCCTGAGGCAAAGCTCAAACAGAACCACAGGGGGGGCGGGGCTTCTAGCCGAATGGAGTAGGACGGATACTGAGAAAGCTCCGGTCGGAAAAGATATGAAAGAATAAATCTCCCCTGAAATAATAAGGATCCTGTGAGTAGCATTCTTCTTTCAAACTTGAATAAGGCAAAGGGCTGTGTTTTTTCGGAATTGTTTCCCAAACTTTCTTTCGTATTTCTGGGCTGGTTGCCAAATGTCTAGAGATCGTAAATATAAAATTCCATCGGTCTGGGAGAGAAAGAAAACCCATCCTAGTGATATCAGAGTGTCACGGCTGGATAGGGTACAGCTTGAAGAAGAAATTAATTTTAAAAACAATACGGAGATGAAAAAAGATAAGATCAGCCGTAGTGCTGAATCACTGAGAGCAGGAAGTGCTCGTACAATCCCGGAAATTCCGTCTCAGCAGAAGGTGGGATCTGCTGTTGCTGCAGTGATACCAAAAAAACAGAAAGAAAGCATGTCGACTGAAATGACGGTACAGTTCCAGAAGCTTTTAAAAGAAAATAACGAAGATATAAAAAATCAGATGAAAGCCGAGATGAAAGCAAACAATAAAGAAATTGTAGCGGTTGGGGGGCTACAAAAATCAATTGCTGAAATAAAAACAGAATTAAAATCTGTGAATTTGAAAATGTCTGAGATGGAAAAAGGGATAATGGCAAATAAGTCTGAAATACAAGATCACAATATGAGGTTTGATCAGATTGAACTGAAATTGATTGACTTGCAAGATCGGGAACGCAGATCTAACATACGCCTTCGCGGGTTTCCAGAACAGAGTGGGGAAACTTCTAAAAGTTTGAAAGTTAGAGTGCTTGAATCGATAAAGAGCCTTGCTCCTGGTATTACATGGGAACACGAGGATATTGAAAGGATCCATAGAGTTACTTTCAAAAGAGGAGGAATGAGTCCCAGAGACATTGTTATAAAATTTACATACTATAATAAGAAGGAGTTTTTTATGGGTGCAATCAGGCAAATTCCGGGACAATTGATGTTTTTGTCAACACCAGTCCAAGTATTCAACGATTTGTGTGCTCAAACGATAAATTGGCGGCGGAGTGTGAAACCCTGCACAGCGACTTTGAAGAAAAATGGGATTTCTTACACTTGGGGTTACCCAGTTTTTTAAAGATTTTTTATTGGAAAAAAATTCTACAAGATAACATCTTTGGAGCAAGGCATGCAGTTGCTGCAAGAATTGGGCTTGCAGGGAGAAGATGGAGCAGCTGGACAAGGAATGCCCGGGCCGGTCAGATTTACAGATATACAAGAAACCCGCGGTGCAGTTGGAGGAAAGGACAAATAACTCTTTTCCTTTGTTTCTTATTCTTATATAAAATCTTTTTCTTTCTCTTTCTCTCTCTATAATTACTATTTTTTTTCTTTTCTTTTTTTCTCCCTTTTTAATTTAATTTTATTTTATTTTATGTAGTTTTTCTTTGTTTGTTTGGTTTTTTTTTAATTTCCTGCTAGGCTAAAGAAAAGGGGAGACAGTGGGGTTTTTTTGTTATTGTTGTTGTTGTTTTTTTGGTTTTGTTTTGTTTTGTTTTTGTTTTGGTAAAAAGAGACCGGAAGGAAGTAAATGATTGGAGTTCGTAGGCAGAAGTCTCAACCTCCCCCCCCCCTTCAAAGGCTCCAGAAGCTGTGTGCGGGGTGATTATCCCTGGGATAAGAGAGGGGGGAATGGAATTAAATGTGTGGGTGGGGGGTGGCGGTTGTGGTGATATTTATGTTTATGCACAGGGACCAAAGTTGGTTGAGCAACAATAAAATAAGATGGACCCTAAGTTAAGAGTTTCAACGTTGAATGTCAAAGGTCTGGGATCTATTCTGAAAAGAAGACGGATTGAAGCACTTCTAAATAAAGATAAGGCGGACATAATATTTCTACAAGAAACACATCAATCAAAAGAGGGAGTAAACGAACTTAAACTAAGATGGTCTATGATATACGAGAAAGCATATGGTTCCACCAAGTCAAGAGGTGTGGCAATTATTATTTCTAAAAAATGTAGTTTTATTGTGAGTAAAAAAGGATACTAGGGGGAGATATATAATGGTATATGGGGCATTAGGAGGGGAAGAATATATATTAGTTAATGTATATGCCCCAAATGTAAATCAAGCAGAATTTTATCAAGAAGTATTAAAGGAAATGGGTTCAAAACAAAATGAGTTAGTTATTATAGCTGGTGATTTCAACATGGTGATGGACAAAAGATAGATAGATCTAATCCCACGGTAGAAGAGAGGAAAAATAATATAACGGCATTAAATACAGTAATTAACAAAGAGGGAATGGTAGATGTATGGAGGGGTGTAAAAGGAGATGAAAGAAGTTATACATATTATTCACCTGTTACAAAGAATTTTTCTAGGATTGACTATATATTTGTTTCTAAAAATTTGATTTCAAGAGTAATGAACACGGAAATAGGTATTATAAAAGTGTCGGATCATGCAATACATAATATGGATGTTAAGATAAATAAGGATTATAAAGAAGCTAAAAGATGGAGGCTGAGCGGTAATATCTTTCAGTACAAACATATAAGAGATAAGATAGAGAAGGAATTAAGAGAGATTTGGGAGATTAATGATACAGGAGTTTGTAGCGATGCAATAGTTTGGGACACAATGAAAGCTGTTATGAGGGGCATTAGTATAAGAGAAGCATGTATATTAAGGAAACAACAGGAGGTATTTAATAAAAAGCTTGAAGAGGAGATAAAGGAGTTAGAAGCTAAATTTTTAAAGGAAAGGGGAAAGCAGATTTATGCAGAACTACAAGCTAAGAGGAAAGAGTTAGAAAACAAGGATATTGAAAGGACACAGAGAAATTTGATTTATATGAAAAGAGCTTACTTTGAAAATAGTAACAAGAATTCTAAAATGTTAGCTAGATCCACACAAAAAAAACGGGAAAAAATATAGTTGGAATAATAAAGGATAAAAAAGGGAAAGGGCATAATTTGATGAAGGAAAAATTAAAAAATTTTCAAGAATTTTATTCAGAATTATATAAAGCAGGAATAGGTGAGGAAGATAGGATTAAAGAATATATTGAAAAACATATGAAAATAAGAATACAAGAAGAAGATAGAGAGATGATGGAGCAACCATTCTCAGATTTGGAGATAGATTTTGCTATAAATAAATTAAAAGAAGGCAAGACCCCAGGAGTAGATGGATTAGGGGTGGAATATTACAAGGTTTTTAAACATATGTTAATTCCAAGGTTGAAGTTATTATATAATAATATAATGGAAGGGGGAGAAATTCCCCCCTCATGGAAACAATCTATGATTATAGTAATTCCAAAACCAGGAAAGGATTAACAGAACCAGATTCATATAGACCCATTTCGTTAATAAATCAAGATGCAAAATTATTTACTGCAATACTAGCGAGACAAATGAATAGGTTTATGAGTAAATATGTAGGGATGGACCAATGTGGATTTATTGCAGGTCGACAAATGGCCGACTTAACTAGAAGAGTATTAAATATAATATATAGTATAAAGAAAAATAATGTTAAAGCGGGTGTATTAGCATTAGATATTTTCAAGGCTTTTGATTGCGTGGAATGGCCTACGTAAAATGATAATTAAAAATATGGGGTTTGGAGCAAGATTTAAAGGAGTAATTAATCAATTATATGCCCATAATATTACAAATGTAGTGGTAAATGATGGTATTACGGAACAAATTTCCTTAGACCGAGGAGGAACTAGACAAGGATGTCCCCTTTCCCCTATTTTGTTTGCATTAGTGATGGAAATACTAGCAAATGTAGTAAGAGAAGATAGAAATATTATAGGGATGGGGGTTGGAGATCAAATTAAAATAAATTTATTTGCAGATGATACTTTATTAACAATTAAAAATCCAATTGAAACAATGGATAGGTTGGAGAACCACTTGAAAGAATTTGGAGAAATAACTGGGCTACAGATGAATTGGGGTAAATCCAAGATTTTACTGTTTAATTATAGTAAAAAAGAGGAGAGTGAAATGTTAAAGAAAAAATATAACATTAAAATTACAAATGTAATTAAATATTTAGGAATAGAAATTACACAAGATATTGATAAAGTAGGAGAACAAAACTTTAGAAAGTTAAAGATAGAGGTTAAAAATAAATAGGGGAGTATAAAAAAATTGGACTTTCTTGGTTTGGCAGAATAGCGTTGGTAAAAATGAAGATATTGCCTAAAATAAACTTTTTGTTTAGGATGTTACCAGTAAAGATTATAGAAAAAGAAATTAAAGATTGGCAATCAATTATTAATGAATATTGTAATGGAAGGAAAAGATCAAGGATTAATAAATATAGTTGGTATAAAGCGCAAAAAATAGGGGGTTTAGGTCTTCCTAATATAAAGTGGTATTATTTAGCCAACCAAGTAAGACATATTTTGGACATTATAGCAGGGAAAGACAAAATGTGGTTGGAACTAGAATCACGAGAATTAGGAAACATGATGGTGAATATATTATTTAAGAAAAATATAAATAATATTATAAAAGGACTAGAAAATCCCTTTTTGAGGAGTATGTTAGAGAGTTGGAATAGCACGAGGAAAATTTTTACACCAGAGGTATCCCCGTTAACTCCGGTAGTGGCCATGGAGGACTTTCCAGAAAATGTAAGACATCTAGAAGCTATATTAAGGAGAAAAAAGGTGATTAAATTAATGGATTGGGTGGAAAAATTGAAGACTAGAGAACATATAATAGAAATAGTAGGAAGAGAGAGAATATCATGGTTAAATTCAATGCAATTGGAACTGTGGTTAAAGAAGTGGAGGACAAGAATGGACAGCGAAAGAGAACTAACCAATTTTGAAAAGATAGTTTTGACTAGAGAAGCTATAGAAGGTAATGTTTCAACAAGAGGCACAACAAAGGCTTTATATACGATGTTACAAAATGAAGAAGAGCATAAAGATTCTCTTAAAGTGTTATGGGATAATGAATTTGACGAGGAAATATCGAAACAAAGTTGGAAAAATATTTGGGATAGACGAATTGTAAGAGTTATGTCAACTAGGATAAAAGAGAACTTCTATAAAGTCGTATGGAGATGGTATTTAACTCCAGTAAGATTAAATCGGATAGATAAAAATTGCTCCGCATTGTGTTGGAGAGGATGTAATGTAAAAGGTACGTATGCCCACATGTGGTGGAGCTGTAAAAATGTTCTGGAATTTTGGCAGAAAGTATTTGCAGAAATATCAGAAATAATTGGAATGGAATTAGAAGTCTGCCCAAAATTAGCATTGTTAACAATTACAGAAAAGTTAGTTTGTTTAAAAAATACAAAAGAATTGATTGTGAATTTGTTAACAGCAGCAAAATTAATGATAGCTAGGAATTGGAAGGTTCAACATGTGTTTTCAATTAATGAATGGTATACAGAGGTATGGGATATCGCGTTAAATGATAAATTAACTTGTAATATTAAGTGTCAAAAAGGACAATTGGAGAAAGACACCTTTGTGAACATTTGGGGCAAATTTTTGGATTATGTGTTGGTAAAGGGGAGGGGGAACAAACCTTGTCAAGATTTGTTATATTTTTGGAATATAGAATAATAGCTTGTATATACACACACACACACACACACACAAAGAAGAAAACTGGGGTGAGAAATATAACTTGGTCCCAAGAGGTGGGGGGGTGCACAATGTCTATGTTGTATTTTTTGTTGTTGTATTAATTAAAAAATCTAAAAAAAGAAAAAGAAAAAAAAAGGAGTAAATTAGAAATGATTGCTAAGCCTGTGCAAGAGCTTTCTCTGATCTAAGTTCTTCCTGGGTTTGCTCGCATGACCTTAGATCTCAACTAATAGTTCAGATTTAATTAAAAAAAAAAAAAAGAACCACAGCCTGTTGGATTGGACAACCTCTACCCAGGAACCCCTGGAGCAGGACATCTGGAAAAAAAAAAAACCAGGAACTGACCTCTACTTGCTCGCCCCCCCCCCAACAGGGTGGGTGTTGGCCCTGGCAGCACTGCAGCTACCAGTCACCCCATACCACCTGGATGAGAGCAGCACTGCAATGGGGTGGGAGAGAAGTGCCACCTGGGTGGGGGCGGGGCATTGGCGTCACTATGCTGATGGCCCACTCAAGCTTGGTGCTGGCCCTGCATCCAGCAATCACATTGCCTGGGATTCAGCCTGTAAGTGCATAGTTCAACTAGTTTTATTATAGTCTTGTTTTGTTTTCCTCCACAGGATCGTCGTCGTTTTTCCTTGAAGGTCCACTGTGTGATCTATTTTCAATATATTTTGTGGATAAAGTTGCCATGCCAATCTCGATGCCATTATTATGAAAGAGTCAAAGATGGGCAATACTAGTGAACCATCTAGTCATGTTATTATGGATACTTTTCAGCTTGTGCGACCTGAATATGTGGACAAGCTGTGTGGAGCTTTGAGACCCACCACTTGTTCTCTAGAGCAATATTCTCCCACCTTGGGTCCCCAGATGTTTTTGGCCTACAACTCCCAGCATGCCCCAGCCAGCGCTGGCTGAGGCATGCTGGGAGTTGTAGTAGGCCAAAAACATCTGGGGACCAATGGTTGGAGAACACTGCTCTAGATCCTTGCTTATCCTAGCTTGTAAATTCAGCCAGGGCTGTGCTAGTCTGCTAGATATATGCATCACAGAGGTAATCAATGTTGCTTTGAGCTTGAGGGATGGTGCAGTTCCCACTGTTTAAATGGAAGCAATAGTAACACTTCTACTGAAGAAACAAGATTTAGATCTTATGGTTTTGTATAATTACCACCCAGTATCAAATCTGTCATTCTTGGGCAAGATATTGGAGAGGGTGGTTGCCTCTCAACTCTAGGCAGCTTTAGATTGTTATTGTATTTGTCATTGTTTTTAACCTGCCCCAAGAACATTTTGTTATACGGTGGTATGTAAATAACATAAATGAATGAGTAAATGAATGAATAGCCATAAATTACTTAGATCAGCTTCCCTCGAGTTGGTGCCCTGCAGATGTTTTGGACTACAAATCCGAGCTTCCCTGACCATTGACCATACTGGTTAGGGCTGATGGGAGTTGAAGTCCATAACATCTGGAGGGCACCAGGTTGGGGAAGACTTAGATCCATTTCAATCTGGTTTCAGGCTTGGTTATGGGACTGAAACAGCCTTGGTCATGCTGGTGACCAATCAACCTGAATAGAGTGGGCAAAAGCCAGGAAACCACCAATCAACAACCGTTGATAGGGGATGGGGCCAAGGGAAGGGGGCATGGCCATCTGCGGAACCCAAGAGGGCTGGCTTGGGTCCCCAGGCAGGCTGGATTTGACCTGTGGGCCTGAGGTTCTGCACCCCTGGAGTAGATGGAAGTAACTTGGCTACAAAACTGAGTACAAGGTAGCCATAAACACCAAACCACACCTTTGTCCACCTCTCACATTTGCTGCTCCAACACAATATCCATTTTACAGAAAGCAACCAGTGAGGATGAGAGACAAGTGATTTCCCAAGGTCACAAATTCAGCATAAGGAAGAGATGATTATCTCCCATATAATTTTCCCTTCAACTAATACCCCCAAATCAATTTCCCTTCAAGTAAGTTATCCCAAAACATTCAAATCCCACCCAGAATCACCCAAATTTATTTACCCGTAGTATGTTCCAAATACTGCCCTTCTGTCTCCCAGCTCCAAAAGAAAGAAAATCCCAATTCTTCTCAATCATAATGTGATCAGAGGCAAGCAGCTCTGGCCAGCTCCAGCTCCCTTTCAGTCATTACAATCCAACACTAGGCAGTAATGCAGTTTCTGATCTCCCAGTTCCTCTCCTCCAGCTTAAAGATGGAGCGGGGGGGGGGGGGGCAAAGATGCCGGAATTTAACATTTGCCAGCTAGCCAGTCCGCAGCCACACCTCTGCCACCACTGTGCTGTGCTTTTCCCCACCCCACAATGAACTGGCAGGGGACCAGAGAGTGTGATGCCATCTCATCCTTGTGTTATGCCACAGGTTACCTGGAAGAAGGGTGAAAGAAATAACGAGGGGTGGCAGTTATGAGTTTCTTATGCTATCTCGTTCTGCCTGGAGAATTCACAGGTAGCAGCCACGCTGCCTTGCCCTAGCAGGCTCCCATTTATTTCAGCTCTGTGGTAGATTGTACCCTCCATTAGCAAGAAAAAAAGTCTCCCGCCCCCTGCCCAACTAAGACAGACACCCAGGGAAACCTAAGTTGACGACTTTAAGCATCAGCCCTTTACCTCTGAGATTCAGGTAAAACAACCCCTCTGTAATCTCACAACACTACTCAGGTGTAATGCCTGAACAGGAAATCTGAACCCATGCCGGGGAGCATGCATGGGGGCCACACGTGGCACCGCAGCCACACACACACACACCCCACACACGCCAGCCCCACTTCCAGGTGTGAGAAGGGCTTCTACTACTCACATTCAACTGAAAACAAGCACAGCCCTCCTTACAATTGCATGAAGTTGCATGAAGGGTCCTACTCGTGTTCAAGCAAACACAAGTAGAGGCCCCCTTCAGACCTTGGTGTTCACCATGGCAAGGTCAGGAACAGGAAGGGAGGGGACAGGAATGCTAGACTGGGGCCGGCATGCACGGCTCTGTGCCCACCCCCCACCCCTCAGAACTTCAGATTTCCTGTTCGGGAATAAGGCCTGGGCAGGGCTAGAATGTGATTGGAATTCAGTCGCTAGTGTCAGCTACCAAACAACCAATAACTCTCAGGAGCCCCAACAGAGGAGCAGTCCCACATTTCCTTATCCCCACAGTGATGCGCCATAGCAGAAGATTACATGGATCCTCATCTACATGAAGGAGATTTTCAAAGCTCTATTCTCTTGCGGGGTGGGGACAGCACTGCCCTTCTATTCAGCATGTTTCTCTGATTTGGTACACATAAAGCTTTGTTTACATATTCAGGGTCTCTCACTGGTGCCATGGCAACCGAGTCAGAAACGTGCGCACGCACACACACACACACAGACGCGCACACCTCTCCCAGGATGGGATGGTCCTGTGTACAAAACACACACACACATTTTATATAGCGAGTGTCCGTATACATATGCACAAGGATTAACATATATATATATATATATATATATATATATATACACATCACCAAATGCAAAGATGTTCATTCATGTATGTATGTTTAGGACCATTTGTGAATCGTAAAAAATTCCATAAAGAAAAACAGATTGTGCAGGCCACTGACCACCTAGTAAGGCTTGACACTGCAGAGAGAATAGGACTATATCTCTTTTATGTGCCTTTGTACCCCATCACACAAAAACTGCCCAGTTGCTGTGGTTTAGCCATTCCTGTGAACGAGCAATCCCACACCACTCGTTTGGCTGCTAGAGGTGTTGTCTTCAGGTTTATGGGTATACTGAGGCAATGCAGGCCATAACTATAAAAAGGAAGAACAATATATCACCAAAGCCAGACCTGGAGCCTGTTGTTTTGGCTGTGAGTATATGGGTTCCCCGCTCTGCCAAAACAAATACCAGCTGGCCTGGAGGCTCAAAAATATTTCCCACAGTATTTTTACATATATAATACAATGACAAACTCAATCTTACTTTGGCAACATTTGGGGAAGATACTTTAGGATCTTCTATAACAAATGTCTGTGATAGGGTGGCCACGTGTCCTACTTTACAGACGGCAGTGCTCTATTTGAAGGTGTCCTCTATTTGATGGGCTGTCCAGTCCAAGTCCATTTAAAAGATGAAGAACCATAAGAGGGGAGAGCAGGGAGGAGCCTTGAAGTTGCCCATGCACAGTTAGCAAAAAAACCAACAACAAAAACAGGATGGCACCACAAACAGGAAAAAAAGTGAGGGAGGAAACAGATGCTGAGAAAAGATTTTATTATAAGTCCAATAGTCCAATGGAAGGATTTTCCAAAACACGGTGGGCGTATAATAAAATCTTTCCATCAACACTTAGCACCTGGACAGCAGACTGCAGAAACACAGGTCACCTGGTCACAGTCCACGCTTCCCCACCATGGTGAGATGTTCTATTTAAATTAGAGTAAGTCCTTCGAAATGTGCATCTATACACCTACATTAGCACATGCAGATTTTATGCAAATCTGGGTCCTCTTTTGTCCTCCTTTTTGGCAATGTGTAAGTGTTCACCCTAATCTGTGAGCACATTCATGTATCTCTTAGTCTGCCTCCTCTTCCTAATATGGGAAGCGGCAGGACAGGTTCCGGGCTTTTCTACATGAGGCATTTATCGTGTGCTTGTCATTCCCTACTCACAGTTGTTTATGGGCTCTTTATAGACAATGTCGTGACCCTCCAATTTTGCTTCTGTTTCTAACCAACACTTTTGGCGAGTTTTTTAGAGCGGGGAAAATGCGGCATTTAATTGTGACGCAAAAGAAAGTGCCATTTCCTGTTGTGTATTCCCACTATTCCGCTATAGCACAGTACCACCTAGAGGTTATGTAGAGGAAAAGCAGGAAAGGAAATGCTCCTTGTGTAGTGCTTGGATCTCAATTCTGCAATGAAACCAAAAGTAATTACAGTGGATTAACAACCTTGTGTAGAAAAGCTCTCTTACAGAAAAAAATGAGAGGGGAAAGCAAAAGGGTATTCAACACCTTCCCTTTATCCCTCAGAAATGCAGTAAGGAAAATGCCAGCAGGGGCCTCAGCAGCCAATAGACCAACCCCCCTCCTTCTGCCCCCTTCCCTATTTGCATGTTTAACTACCCTGAGCTCTGAGTGGCAAGAGAGGGTCATTCCATGTTGCTGGTTCAAAATGTTATCTACCAACCAACTGTCTACCATGTAATCTAAAATCAGTTATATGGCTGCCAGGGAACCACTCGCCCCAAACACATCATTAAAAATGTCACTGAATAGAAAGCCAATAAGCTTAAGATATCTATCAGGCAAAGCAGATGGCCTTTGAAAGAAGATATTTAAAAGTGGAGGCCAAGGGGAAGGGAAGTTGGGGCAGGACCAGCTGGATGGCCTAGGAGAAGAGGAGGAATCCAGAGACAAGGGGGGCAGCAGGTGGAGGCAGCAAGGGTTTGAAGAAAGGGGGCAGATGACGCAGCAGTCAAGAGGACTAAGGGAAGGGGCCTATGAGAGGTGGATGCAGGAAGGAGGGGGCCAAGGTGGGGCCAAACTATTTATGAATAGTGATAGACGAACTTACCCTGAGTAAATTTGATATTTACTCATCAAGTAATGAATTTGTCCATGTCAGCTCGGACAAGAGTTCTCCTTTAATACAAACTCCCATTCTGTGCATACGGGGTTTTGCGCATGCACAATATCCAGGTGCATCTTGGAACCTGTAGTTTGGAATTACATAGTGCAGCAAATGTCATGTGCCTCCATGTTAAGCCCCCTTTGTGACTGCTTGTTTCCACATGGCCTGCTTGGGTGATGATGTCATGTGATGTTTATTTGCTGTCGCCGATCACTGGTATGAAGATGGACCCCACAGAGTCAGAAGCAGCTAAGAGACTGCTTCCAGTAAGTTTTCTGGGGTCTAGGTAATAGGGTGACTGAAAAATTGGGGAGGGGAATCTGTGCACTACTTTACTGTGCATGCTCTTATGTGTGAATTCTTGCGGGGTGTGTGTGTGAAGGAGCTATGCGGCATCTCACAAGGTGAAAGCCTAGAACTCAAAACCTGCTAGATTAGAAGTAAGAGTTTAGGCTGTAATCCTATTCATACTGGGAGTAAGTCCCAATGAATCCGATAGGGTTTACTTCTAAGCAGACATGTATAGGATTGTGCTGTTAAAAAACCAAATTAATACATTCCTGAGAAAAATACCACCACCACCCCAAACACACACACACACCTGACACACATGTAATTAGGCAATTAGGCAAACCCTTGCAGGGCTGTGGTATATGTGCTCAGACCTCAGAGCACATGTCGCTCTTGCCTCATTACAGTAATACCTTGGATTGCAAGTAACTTGGTTTGAGAGCGTTTTGCAAGACAAGCAAAATTTTAAATATTTATTTTAAAAAATTTGACTTGATATACAAGCGACGTATTGCAATACAAGTACTGCAGTACGGCTTAAATTAAAAATCTCTGTACAAATTTTTTTTGGGGGATTTCGTTTTGATATAAGAGTGTTTTGGATTACAAGCACGTTTCCGGAACGAATTATGCTCTCAATCCAAGGCATGACTGTATACACCTCAGCCACAATAGTGCAGCAGTTACAAAGCCCATGGGGCATGAAGAGTAGGACCACAGGGAAGTTTGCTTTCCATTCCACACCCCCACCGCAATTCTAATTTCAGTATGAAGGAGGCGTGATTATGAAGAACAAACGCCAGTGTTCTTTCACAAGGAAAATGTCTCGCTCCTGTGAGAGGCCAGCAGGAACCTTTCCTGCCCATAAGGAGTTCTACAGGATTGATATGTCTGCTCCCAGAAGGAATGCAAGCTTATTAGTCAGGCTGAGCCTATATGCACTTATAACAGTGTGCGGGCATTTGTATGTGTGCACACGCACGCATACGTGCAGATAAAAGACAAAAGACGTGAATATTCTGATAATGCCTTCTTTGGGATCCCAGATGATCCAATGATCTTTAATTTCACCTCAGGAGATGTCATTTCCTGCTGTATTGTTAAACGACTCTCCTTGCCCGATCTGTCAGACTAAGATGAGGATTATTCTAAATTTATAGAATGTATAAGAATGTAGGGTGGCCCATGTGCCCTACTTTACAGAGTACAGTCCTTTATTTGAAGGGCCGTTCAGTCCAATCTGCTTTAAACATAAAGAAGAACCCTAAGAAGGGAGAAGCCTTGAAGTTGCCCATCCACAGCTAGCAGCTGGACAGCAGACTGAGCAGGCACACAGCTCACCGATCACAGTCTTCTCCACCATGGTGAGATGTATGGTACTTCTATTTATTATAATCTATATATATAAAAGAAGAAGTCCTGACTGACTGACTGACTGACTCATCAACGCCCAGCTCAAACCGTTTAATCTAGGAACGTGAAATTTTGAAGGAACATTGCTTTTATGACGTAGACACCCACTAAGGAAGGATTTTTGGAAATTCCGTCCCTAAGGTGGTGAAAAAAGGGGGCAAAATCACCCCACTCTCATATCTCCTATGGGCAAAACAACAGGGGAGCAGTTATGCAAGTCGGCCTCACCTCAGAATCGCTGCAGGAGCCAATAGCAGCAGTTATGAAAATAGCCCATACGACACTTAGAATGTTCGTATGAATTTCTGCAGGGGCCAATAGGGGTGGGTATGCAGATCTTCCCTCAGCCATTTAGAATGTTCTCTGAGGGGGTGAAAAGGGAGGGACACTTTTTAAATGACTGAATGACTGTTGTGTGTGTGGGTGTCCATCACGTTTTGACGGATCTACCCCAAACTTGGCACAGTCACTCTTCATCACCTGTAGACTCTCAGGATTAACCTGATTTTTCTTTAAGATCAGATATTTCTGTCAGAAAAGTTTTCTGCTGCCAGCACCCAGCCTAAACGTAACACTTTCAGTCAGAGAATGACTGCTGTGTGTGGGGTGTCCCAAATCCTGTGTGTCTGTGTGTCCATGTGTCTGTGTATATGGGCGTTTGCGTGCGTCGCGTTGGCTCCTACACGGTTGGACGGATCCGCCCCAAACCTGGCACGCATACTTTCCATCACCCAAGGACAAAGACTGGTGGGTTCAAATCTCTGAAAAAGCCATCACTGCAGCTGTACGGCCCAAAATAGATGAGAGCCAATGGCGTCACTTGGAATGTTTGCAGGGACCATTTAGGACCGGTTATGCAAATCACTCCAACGACATTTAGAATGTTCGTATGAACTGTCGCCACAAGGGCCCAATCAGGAGCGGATATGTAAATCTTTCCTACGTCAAAACAGAATGTTCATATGCACTGCAGCTGGGGCCTACACGGGGGGTGGGGGAGCTGGGATTTCATTGTTAGGTAGTCCTGGGGGAGGCAAGCTGGGATTACATTGTTCGGTAGTCCTGAGGGGGAGGGGGAACAGGGATTTCATTGCTGTGTAGTCCCAGGGGAAGGGCAAGCTGGGATTTCATTGTTGCATAGTCCCGGGGGGGGGAGAGCAGGGATTTCATTGTGTAGTCCCGGGGGGGGCAGGAATTTCATTGTGTGGTCCCGGGGGAGCTAGGATTTCATTGTTGTGTAGTGCTGGGCGGGGGAGCAGGGATTTCACTGTTGTGTAGTCCCGGGGGGGGAGCAGGGATTTGATTGTATAGTCCAGGGGGGGGGGGAGGAAAGCAGGGATTTCATTGTACAGTCCTGGAGGGGGAGCAGGGAATTCATTGTTGTGTAGTCCTGGGCCCCCCGCTGGGATTTCATTGTTGTGTGGGCCCAAGGGAGCTGGGATTTCACTGTTGTGTAGTCCGGGGGGGTGGGGTGAAGCAGGGATTTCATTGTTGTGTAGTCCCGGGGGGGGAGCAGGGATTTCATTGTGTAGTCCCGGGGGGGCAGGGCAGGGGAGCTGGGATTTCACTGTTGTGTAGTCCTGGGTGTGTGTGCGCGCAGGGATTTCACTGTTGTGCAGTCCTGGGGTGGGGGGGGAGCAGGGATTTCACTGTGTAGTTCCAGGGGAACAGGGATTTTATTGTGTAGTCCCGGGGGAGCAGGGATTTCATTGTGCAGTCCCGGGGGAAAGGGAACAGGGATTTCATTGTGTAGTCCTGGGGGGGGGGGAGCAGGGATTTCATTGTGTAGTCCAGGGCGGGGGAGCAGGTAGTCCGGGGGGGGAGCTGGGATTTCATTGTGCAGTCCCAGGGGAGCTGGTAGTCCCGAGGGAGTTGGGATTTCATTGTGTAATCCCAGGGGAGCTGAGATTCCCGGGGGAGCTGGGATTCCATCATGTTTCTTTTAAAAGCAATTGTACCAAATCCTAGTTATTCATAAATGTGCATTGATACATATAAATGAGCACATCCAAATTTATGCAAACTAGTGTCCTCCCTTCTTCTGCACAAGGTGAGGCATTTTCTCTTCTTTGGTAATGTGTAAGTGGCCACCCTAACACTGCAAGGTTAAGTAAGAGAGCCAGGAGAAGGGATGGGAGATGCTAAAGCTGGGCATGAAAATAGGAATACGGGGAGGAAAGGATTCAAAAGGGGACGGAGATTGGGCAAGTTTCTTCACAACCCATTAGCAAATAAAATCCTGAGCAGATAAAACAGGTACCGTATATAGTTTTATTCCATTAGGGGAGAAGAAAAGCTGTATGCCCTTTAGCCTCTATTCTGGCAAGTGTTATTGTAATTAATTTATGAGTTTCAGCTAACCTCCAACACACAGACACTGAAAAATCACACTATTTGTGGGAATTAGGTGTAGCTTTGGACTTTGGACTGTATCCTCTGGCAAAAAAGACGGTGAAGAGAATGATGTGGCATTTGATTTCATTTTATCTGGTGGCAATTTTGGCATGATTTGCCCCCAAACGCATACACATATCTGCTGACACATAGATTGCTGGGTGATGTCCCAGATTCTCTCAGGGTTAGAGATGTGAAGGCCTGGGGGCAGGGAAAGGGGGAACCAGGAAAAAGGGGGGGCATTCCTTCCGTTACTTTCCAGGAATTTTTGGAAAATTTGGGGGAAAACATTTCACCCAAACTTTCTGTGGTTCCCCCCCATCTTATCCCCAAGCCTTCACATCTCTACTTAAGGTTAAGAAGAAGAGAAGCAGTGGCTGCCCATTTTGACATGGCCATTCACCTCACAGTCACTTGAAGGATCCAAAATGAGAAACATGGTCTAAAAAAATACATGGAATATATAGGAAATGTGGGAAAGACCTGAAGACATTTTACTGTGGTAGCATGTAGGTCATCTCCCAATGTCTCAGTCAATTCCATGCCACTCTGGTAATGCATATGTGTTGGAACCACATGAAGAGTGGTGAAACTACAGTGGACACACTGAATTTGCTGAGGTGAATTTGGAAACTGCTTTTTGAATGAAACATGAAAGGAACTCTGAGGGAAACAAAAAGTGTGTCAAGTAGCAACTTTTGTCAAGGTGGGTCACACATCTGCAGGTTGTCACCAAATAGTACTTAATGCCAAATTTTGAGGAGAATTTGGTGGTTCCTGTAAGAATCATGGGGAAGGACCATAGCTGAGTTGTAAAGCACACACTTTTGCATGCAGAAGGTGCCAGGTTTAATCCCAGGTAATAATTAGCAATGTGTGACTCAGCAAAACGCGATCTCCAAATTCCACCTCGAAGCTCATTCTGCCTTGTGTCCATATTGGATTATGATCTCACCCCACCCCCCACCCCCGTGCACAGTAACCCAAATGCACACATCAACTGTATACATCTTTGAAATGTAAGCATTTTTCTTCCATCTACTTCAGTGCGTCCGAGTGTATTTTTCAAATGTATCAATTCTTCCTGCACATTTTTTCAAATGTATGTATTTTTCAAACATTTTTGTTGTTGCTCAAATTGCATCACAATCTCAGAATTGTACAGACTTCAGACTGCAGATTGTATTCATTGGTTCTGGGAGGTGCGAATGGGATAAATTCTGTTCAAAAATGAACTGAAACTATGTAGCACACTCAGCTAGGTGAATCAAAGGTCTGGCTCAGTTTAAGCCAACTTTATATGTTCCTATCTGAGGAACTTTGAAGGACTGAACCACACTGCTGTGGCAAAGTATGAATCAAGCCCCCAGCAGGTGCAATTGTGATGTGCAAGTCATTTCCCCCCACTCCATACACAACAACATTCTTCTGTCATTCTGCTCTCCCGGTGTTTTAAAGATGGTTTAATTATGCTGTTCTTAATTTGATCGTTCCATTATGAGATTGTTTTAAAAGTTGTATACAGCCGGGGGGGGGGGCTTTTGGGTAGAAAGGTGGTTCAAAAATGTTTTAATAAATAATAAATGTGACAGGACTTGCTCCAGAATCTGGCAAGAAGCTGCACATCAAACATGGCGGGCAACACTGTCAAAACTAGAACATTTTTGCTGAAAATATGGATGGGCAGCAATAATTATGAGGCACCCAGGTGATATCTGATTAACTTAGCTGGGGTGGGGGGCTGCAAGCCAGTAGGGAAGAAAAAAACAAGGTTACATTCAAGGCTGCATATGAATGCGGTTTATATGCATACTTGGTTTATGCATGGCTTAAGTAGATGAAATAATCAGAGAAATGTATTGGCTCACTTTATAGCATTGTAAGGATCAGAACGTTAGCAAGTCTGTTTGGTGCCATGTCTCCGGCAAGAACCTTATACGTGGACCATATCCAGCATGTAGTTACACCAGCTTGGAAACCTCTCTGCGGGGACACCTCTACCATTAGGCAGAGAGAGGCAATCACCTCAGGCAGCAGATTCTGGTGGGCAGGGTGGCAGCCTCCCATCTGTTCCTCCTGAACACCCCACTTATTTCCCTCTTTTGGAAGACAGAGTGGTGTATGCTCCACAGCCTGTCTTACACTCCCCTAAACTGGCCTGCTGCCTCAGGTGTGGAGGAGGACACTATATCCCATCACAAGTGTTAGAGTATGTTTCAGCTGCCAGTCCAGCAGGCTTCTGTACATGGAATGAGAAGGGGGTGCCATCTTCACCTCAGAAACCAAAATGGCTTGGGCTGGCCTTGCCCCTCTGGTTTTAGATTCAGGTTCCACTTTGTATTATTGATTCTTGTGTGTAGCCTCGAAGCTTCTGCTGCAAGTAAGACCCAAACAGAACATCACATTGACTTCTAATTCTGTACCATTAATAGTTCTATAGAAGAGCGAATTTTGGATGTGTTATTTGCCTTGCAGGAATGAGAAAAGCTGCAGTTTCCCTTTTCTGCACCACTATTAAAGGCCCATGGGCCCTGTCCCCCTTTGCATCTGTTCCCTGGCTCATGTCTGGTTCCTTCAGACGTGAGCCTGAAGGCATGAGACATGGCATCAGTGCAATTATACCAGTTTATACTAGCCAGGAATTTGGGCCCTCACTTTCTCCTCTGCCATCCTTCCTGTCTTCCAAAACACTTGAGAACTTCCACTCTGTGCTGGTGCCATTTCCTCCTCTGAATGGGTTGGAAGTAGCTGTTGTATCATGACCAAGAAACAACGCCAGACAATCTGAGAATGAAATCATCAATTGATAGTAGCCAGATTGCAACTTTTAGTTTAGAATTTAGTTTACAATTAGTCTTTTAGTTCTAAACAAGTGAGGGAGGACAGGATAGAGGTTTATAAAATTATGAATGATGCAGGGCAAGGGAAATCTTTCTCTCATTTTCATGCCGAGAAGCATCTGGTTGACTTCTGTTAGAAACAAAATGTTGGACTACATGGGCGTTGGTGTGGTACAGCCATGCAATTCTTAAATAACCTCAATGAGTCCTCCTCTTCAATATATCTTGCCTTCAACAATCCAGATTCTTTTCCAAGAAAACTAAACCTTGCATTAAAATAAATGATGAAAATAAATAAGTTTTATGTGGGATTTAAAATTTTATTTTATTACAGAATTCAGAGACAGGACATGTCTCTTTTAATAGGAGGAGGAGAACAATTGGGTAATTGAATAGGGGTAATTGAGATAAGGCAGATCCCAGAAACTCTACCCCTAAGTAATAATTCTTTTATAGACACTGATGCCAGCATATTTATAAATGTTATTTTCAAATGTAACTCCACAATCATAAGGACTTGAAGCTGCTTTTTTCTTTAAATATTTAAAACAGTGACTCCCAAGAGTGCAGCTCCAGTGCCAGAAAGCCACATGGAATAAAAGAGCTTGGAGTTCAACAGGTTTGAAAGAGCAGATTCTTTGGGTGGATGGGTATACTATACAACAAGCTTGCAAACACGTAGTCACTCATCCCATCTCCTGTGTTGGGTAAAACTATATACTGTAGTGTGGCGACTAGCTAGTAACTTCTATGGACCTTTTGGCAAGTCTGGTCTATTTATTACCGTAATTTATTAAATCAGTTATATACCGTAGTGCTTACAAT
Source organism: Shinisaurus crocodilurus (assembly GCA_021292165.1). Classification (NCBI taxonomy): domain Eukaryota; kingdom Metazoa; phylum Chordata; class Lepidosauria; order Squamata; family Shinisauridae; genus Shinisaurus; species Shinisaurus crocodilurus. The sequence goes on along the minus strand of CM037877.1, from coordinate 139,424,515 downwards.
ATCTGCAAAATATCTCTAAGTGCTTAAGGACACAATCCTATGAATTGTGACCTTGAGTTGATGCTCATAACATAAGCCCCTGACCTCAGAGGCTTATGAGCATCCTATGCAGGGCAGGAGGAGCAACGTAGGGGATCTTTGCCTCCTCATCCTCCCGCCTTGCATTTTCACTAGATAGGCTTATTGGCCCGTCTAGCAGAAGCATTTTGGAGGGGGAGAGGAGGCAGCTGGAAGGCCTCAGGATAGCTTATATCATGGCCTCTCCAGTCTCCTCTCCTCCCCATCCACCAAAATGTCCCCTTTCTCCCCTCTCAGAGGTTGCATTCCTGACCAATTTTTAGCAGAAAACACACCCTCCTCAAGAGAAAGAAAGAAAAAATCCCAACTGCCTCAAATAGCAGCAACAAACATCCTCATTCCATTTTGGCATTCTTGTTCAATCACAGTGTTGTTGTTCTTTTTTTTTTTTTTTTTTTTTTTTTAATAAAGTACAATATAGAGCCCACATGTTTTTTTCTGAGTGGAGAAGATAGGAGCTTGCAGGGTGGGCCTGTGAACCACTTTGCACACTCAGAGATATCTAAATGTTAAATATGATTATTTCTTTGGCAAACTACTAATGAGAACAAAGCCACCATGGAGGGATCCATTTTTAAAGTGGGAGGGAGATCTTTAAAACAAGGAGTTTCCTGGCTGCACCATGTGGGGAAAGTAGGCTGAAAGTTATGTTTGACCGAAATAATGGCATATTCCTCCCCGGTTTACCCCTTCCTACCATTTGCTGTCGCCTCTAGATTACATTTTAGATTGTAAGCTCTTTGGGGCAGTGAACTGTTCTCTTATACTCGGTAAAGCACCATGCACATTGATGGTACAATGATAATAATAATGACAACAACAGCAATCACCCTCATCATCATGGGTCTGGAGATCAAAGTGGCTTCAGAGTGGTCAGAGCCCTTAAACAGTTAGGGCATCCTGGGGTGGGTGGCCACACCCTCTTGATCACACCTTCCTGTTGCTTAACCATACCTCTTACAAATATTCATGTGTGTCCCTATTTTCATCTGTGAAATGTTGGAGGGTATGCATGTAGAAATTCCTCCATATAGAGGGTTCTCCCAGATGTGCTGGTTTTCCATGCGGAGGAGAATTTGTTTGTTTATAAATGGAGCATTCAGTCCTGTGAGTCTCTACTCAGATTCTGAAGTATACAACCCAGATACTGATTTACCAGTTCATGGAGATCTAGGCCCAGGCTGGGAGGCAAGGACTGGAGGTAGTGTCTGAGATAAGAGATCCTGTAGGCCAGAACTGTTGAACCTCTCAGTCCAAGGGCTGAATTCCATTTCATAGAACCTCTCTCGGGCCTACATTCCAGTGGAGGGTAGGGCCAAAGGCAAAGGGGGTTGGGTGAAAGGCAAAAGGGGTGGAACCAAAAATACCAGCATAGCTTCACTTGAAGCTCTTACTGCCAGTCACTTACCCTTTGGAGAGGCATTTCACACTTTTAGAATGGGGAAAAACTACACAAAAGCCAGGAAACCACCAAAAGATCGGGGGGGGAGGGGTGTGGCCATCTGAGGAACCCCAGGCAGCTGGATATGCCCCCCAGGCCTGAGATTCTGCACCCCTGCTGTAGGCTGGCACACTGGCGCAAGCAAGACGAATGGACAGTCTGTAGTTGTGAGCGTTTGAGTATGATCGAAGTGTGCCAGGGAAAATAAGTGTGTTCATAGCAGTTCTCACTTCGAGGATCCTAGCTTTAAGAGCACAGAACCTATATCACATCATCTTGGTGTACATGGCATGAATGTCCTGATTCTATTGGGCAGCGATAAAAAGTCAGGAGAATTTGCAGGGAAGGGAAGAAGGATGAGCCATCTGTGCTCCAGGCAGATCAGGCATGCTGTTATAATGGTGCCCTTGCGTGTAGGAGGACAGATCGTTCACATCTCCCTAGACCCTGATTAAGTGAGTTCTTCTGGTTCCCATCACAACCTTTACTTTTCCTTTCAATTCATTCATTTCATTTATTACATTTCTATACCAGCCAATAGCCAAAGCTCTTGGGAGATTTACAAAAATTGCTCTGGGGTCTATGGGTGTGTCTGATCTTGCAAATAAAATCACATAGTCATATAACTATATTAATTGTATTAATTGTTATTGTAACTAAGAATTGGTGCCTGAGTTTTGCTTACTTCCTCCTCCCTCCCAATCCCTTTTCCTATTGTGTCATGTATTTTAGATTGTAAGCCGAAGGGCAAGGACTGTCTAATATTAATCTTTGTAAGCCACTCTGGGAGCCTTTTCTGGCTGAAGAGCGGGGTAAAAATACTGTAAATAAATAAATAAATAAACAATATTTAGAAAAGAGGGTAATACTCAGTGCGTGAGCTGAATGCCTCCAAGGTTTAGTTTCAAATCTCATGCTTATAAGCAAAGGTCATGTGAGATGAGAAATACTTGGGCTAGTTTAGTAGTCACAGTTGAAGACAGAGGAAGAGTGCTTTTCTGGCTATTAACAACAGGGCAATAGCATAATCTGGTGCTTTAGGTGGGAAGGCTGTTTATCCTCTCTACTGTGTTTCCCCGAAAATAAGACACTGTCTTATATTCTTTTTGGCTAAAAAAAAAACACACTAGGTCTTATTTTCGGGGTAGGTCTTATTTCCACAGTTATTCATGTACAACAGTCTACATTTATTCATGTACAAAAATATACCATACATATATTCAAATACAGTCATGTCATCTTCTTCTGGAACATCGTCATAAGACACTAGGTCTTATTTTCGGGGTAGGTCAGGTCTTATTTTCGGGGTAAGTCTTATACTTTAGCTATTTCCAAAAATAGTACTAAGTCTTATTTTCGGGGTAGGTCTTATTTTCGGGGTAGGTCTTATTTTTGGGAAAACACGGTACTACAGCAGTGACCTGACTGTTAAGTACATAGACAAGCCTTTCAGGGAGGAACAAGTGCCTTTTTATTATACAGGCTGAATTTCTGCAAGGTTCTGGTCTTGACTCAAGGATATACATCTATCCCAAAAGCCAGGGATAGCCCATCCGCTGGACAAAATTGGCATGTATTGTCCACGGATAGGAGCCTATAGGCACTTGAGTGTCTAACTAATAGAAGTCCTCATCATTGAAGTGGTGATGTCTCTCTCCCCCCAAAATAGCTACTTTTCCACTTTGGAGACGGGGAGAGAAAGCACGTTGCAAATTGTTTAACATCTGTAGGGCATGCCGTTCTATGTCTCTTTACACTTTCAAGTAAATCCAGAAGTGAATTTGCATTATCCAGTGGGTAGCATGAAAAACTTGCAGTCTACATGGAAGACTTACTTCTGCCCTTGCCTTCTCAGTGGCGTACAAACTGTTAACACTTCTAGTATAGCCTTTTCTCAGACGTGAAAGACTTTCACACAAGTGCATGATTTGGAAGCAAGGGCTTTTTAAAAAAATACACAGCATGATCCACATGAAATCTGTGAGAGTAGAATTGTATAAGAGGACTATGCCAAGTCAGTACAATTGGTGCTCAATTTACAGCTACAGGTAAAAGATTCTGAGGAGGCAGCGATCTCAGGTGTGCCAAACTATTGACAAGGTTCATCCAGTTATCTCAGCCTGTGTCATGGTCCCAGGTGTCATGCCTCCACTGAAGGAATCTTTCTCCTCAGAGGTGCTAGAGCTCTCAGAGATGAACACAACAGAACAACTCATACCAGAAGACCAGGAGGAGCCTAGGCCCTCAGGGGAGATGGTCACAGGCCCATCCCCACAAGAGGAGGGGAATTCTGCCTCTGAGACAGAGGTTGAGCAGTCGCCTAACCCCTGGGAGAGGTGACATCTCAAGAGGCAGGCCAGAAGAACCCTTGTGAGGAGCGCCTGTTTACAAAAGAAGGCTCCTCATGAGTATGGTCCTCTTCACAAGGAGGACATCTCACACAAGCCTCTGATATGATGCAGCTGAATCTTAGATGGACTTCTGGAAGTTCCAACTTATAAGCTTTCAGTTAAGGCCTACTAGCTGCTGGAACAACACCTTACTTCGGTTACTAGTATCTTGAAACATTGCTTACTTTGTCCATGCTATTGTTTGGACTGATATCTTGCACTACTGACCCTTGGACTGCCTTTGATTACTCTTATTGCTAAATCCTTGTTCAACACTGCTCTGTCATGACTTAAATTGGTATAAAATCAATGCAATTTGTAGTGTAGAAGCACATTTGGGAGAGATCTGTAGCCAATCCACCTCCTTGATGAATGTACCCATATAATACATTTATAAACGTGTGATTATCACATTCATACACTACATTTTTTTTCATGTACTTGTAAAGTATTTTGCTGGTACAGTATTTTACTTTTACTAGTAGTGAAGTATTTTATGAGTACAATTTAGAAATGTAATGTGGAAAGTGTCCTCTGACAAAGTCTCTTTGTCCGCAAGCACTTAACCGCCCCTACTCTTACTCAGATGCAGTACTATCTTCTGAACAGTTCTTGATCTGACAGTTTCGCCTACCAGCTTTCAGATATCACCAGTCTCCCTGGCTGCCCCGCTCACTGCCATGTTTCTTTCAGATGGAATTATTATTATATTGAGTAATTTTAACTGTGGTCCCCCCCCTTTCCTAATGGACAAAAGCAATTAGCTCATCTTAAAGATTAGCAAGCTGCCAAAATTCATTTTTAAAAAAAGAAAAATCATAGTCATTTGAAAACAACTAGTTTCCAGTACAGATGGTGGGAACTAAAAACTTTACAAACAGCCTCCACATTATAACTTGCAAAGCAGATTTTTTTACACAGAGGGAGCAATCCTATAGCTCCTAGAGTAGACAGCATCTGAGGGGCCATAGGATTTTTCGGATTCCCAGAGTCAGAGACAGCGCTCCGACCTCAGAGCTGGGAATTGGAGCTCTGATCCCGCTCCCCCTCACAGCATAAGCATATCCTCCAACATTTCACAGATGAAAATAGGCACACACATGAATATTTGTAAGAGGTATGGTTAAGCAACAGGAAGGTGTGATCAAGAGGGTGTGGCCAGGCAACATGAGGGTGTGGCCAAGTATGGCTAAACACCCCAGGATGCTCTAACTCAGTGGTTCTCAACCTTTTTTGCCCCATGCACCCTTTTCACCATATGTCAGAATGTCATTCCCCCCTTTCCAAGATTGTCTGACTTAATCTGTGCCATACAATAAGGTGTGATGTCCTGTAGATTTTGTACAATCTGTAGAATTGTAATTTGTAGTAAGATCAGTATTCCAACAGTTTGAGTCTGTGGTCCCAATCCCCCCCCCCCCGAAACCCTAACACCCCCCGGGGGAATTACCCCCGGTTGAGAACCCCTGCTCTAACCGTTTACGGGCTCTGACCACTCTGAAGCCACTTTGATCTCCAGACCCATGATGATGAGGGTGATTGCTGTTGTTGTCATTATTATTATCATTGTACCATCAATGTGCATGATGCTTTACCGAGTATAAGAGAACAGTTCTCTGCCCCAAAGAGCTTACAATCTAAAATGTAATCTAGAGGCGACAGCAAATGGTAGGAAAGGGTAAACTGGGGAGGAATATGCCATTATTTCGGTCAAACGTAACTTTCAGCCTACTTTCCCCACATGGTGCAGCCAGGAAACTCCTTGTTTTAAAGATCTCCCTCCCACTTTAAAAATGGATCCCTCCATGGTGGCTTTGTTCTCATTAGTAGTTTGCCAAAGAAATAATCATATTTAACATTTAGATATCTCTGAGTGTGCAAAGTGGTTCACAGGCCCACCCTGCAAGCTCCTATCTTCTCCACTCAGAAAAAAACATGTGGGCTCTATATTGTACTTTATTAAAAAAAAAAAAAACAAGAACAACAACACTGTGATTGAACAAGAATGCCAAAATGGAATGATGATGTTTGTTGCTGCTATTTGAGGCAGTTGGGATTTTTTCTTTCTTTCTCTTGAGGAGGGTGTGTTTTCTGCTAAAAAATTAAATTTTTAAAATTTCTAATGCATTAAAAAAACAAAAAAACAATCCACAATCCCTGCAGAATAACCAAAATCATTACTGTAGAGAGCTTTCTCCATGGTACTTCAGCATGTGTTAGAAAAAGACTTTCACATGGGGTACACAGGTAGAGCCAAGTAAAATTTACCACTGCTCTGAAAACAGAGTAACAGTGCAATCCTATGCAGGTGTAGTCAGAAGTAAGTCCTGTTACGTTCAATTGGACTTACAGAAAAGTGTGTATACATGGGAGTGGTGGTCAGTGCTTGCAGGGCAATATCTTTCTTTTTGTTTTAAAATTGTCAGGATTGGCACAAATTCAACAGGTGAAGTTTACCCACCCACCCCACACCCCCAAACACAGAGTTTCAGAGAGAAGAGAAACTTTCTTGCATTTCCTTCTGACACTGTAAACTCACCTGTTAGGGGCAACAGGTGAGTTGCCTCACCTCGGGTGCAGGCACACACACACTCATATCCTAGCATCTGTTCCCTCCCTGCTTACTGTTTCTTAAAGGTGCCATCGGCAAAATTGCAGCTAAGCTAACAGTTTAATGCAGTTTGCGGGAGGCACCGGAAAATTCGGGACTTTGCATAACAAAGGGAGAAACCGTGATGGCTTAAGGGTATTCATGAAGGTCCTGGGATATTAGGGGCAGTTGGAGGGTATGCTATATGTTCTATACGGAGGCATTTTTTCCACCCATGAAGAACGTTGAGTTATGAGCACCCCTGCAGTTTGAGTTATCATAGACCAAATCCAGATTTACAACTTCAGTGAGATTAAGGCCACATACTGTATTTACACCTCCTCCTGCTTTTTGAAAACACCAGGAAGCAGAAAGAGGTGCCTTGAGTTGAGATACTTAGTACCTCTGAAAGTTGGAAGAGCATGAAACAGAAGCCTTGACACTGGCTCCGTTCCATTGACACCCCTAGAGTGAATGAGAAAGAGAATTCACATTGATCATATAATTCCTGTCTCTATTTTCTATCCGTACAATAAGTAAATATTTACTACAGGCTTAATTCTTTCACTATCATGATTTCAGCTGTAGTCTCTGGCTTAGCATATTTCCCTGATGATCTTTGTAGATGCTTTCAAATCTCCACCATATTCTTGAACTATTGGACTATGTAGAGAACAACAACTAGGGTAATATGGAGATAATACAAAATTATCTATCTTAACAGGGTTAGCAACCTTTTTTCTGTCGAGGGCCGCATTCCCTTGTGGGTAATACGGTATGTTGGGGATTGCATGTCGGTGCTGAGCAGGGCCAGATCCAGTAATGGGCACGGCTAGAGCCAAAAGTGGGTGGGCTGCCCATTTTCTCTTCCTGACAGTCTCTTTTCTCTCTCTCTCCCTCTTTCTTCCCATGCAGCAGGCTGCCAGGGAAGGGACAGATCACTACTGCAGAAGTCTGAACTGACTACATGCGGAGGGCTTTTGAAATTAGGCTGAGGTAGGCTGCAGATTGCCCACCCCTACCTCATAGGGTTGATGTAAAGATTACTGAGATAAACTATGTAAAGATTACTGAGATAAAATATGTGGAATGCTTTCAACACATTCAAGCATCATATGAATGCTAAGAATACAGAGCTGCAACTGCCACCTGCTCATCTGATTCAGTAAATAACCATTTCCAAAAAATAAGGACATTCTAAGATTTAAAAGCCTTCATTTCAAGAGATGAGTTAAGGCATTTACAAAGTCACACTTGTACCAAAAATGATGGAAATGCAAAGCGTTTGCATGATGAAGGAAATGCAAAGGGCAAAGTGTCTGTACCATCATGAGGTGTCACACAACTCAGCAAGAGCAAGGAAAATGTTGTTTCACATTTATGAATAAATATGCATAGGACTGAACTTAAATCTTTAAAATTACTAGCTTTTTTTTACCCGGCGTTGCACGGGTCGTCATTTTCCTATAGGCACTATTTGTTTGAAGTTCCTTAAGGTAGCTGTCCGCTGTTTGGAATCCCTTGGAATCCCAGCTCCCCCGGGAATCCCAGCTCCCCCGGGACTGCACAATGAAATCCCAGCTCCCCCGGGACTGCACAATGAAATCCCTGCTGTTCCAGGACTACACAATGAAATCCCTGCTCCCCCCCCCCCCGGGACTATGCAAACATGAATTCCCTGTGTGTGTCCCCCGGACCACACAATGAAATCCCTGCTCCCCCCCCCCGGTACTATGAAATCCCTGCTTCCCTCCCCCCCGGACTATGCAACAATGAATTCCCTGTGTGTGTCCCTGGACCACACAGTGAAATCCTTGCTTTCCCCCCCGGGACTACGCAATCTAATCCCTGTTCCCCAGCCCAGGACTACACAATGAAATCCCTGCTCCCCCCCCGGGACTGCACAACAATGAATTCCCTGTCCTCCCCCCCCCAGTACTACACAGTGAAATCCCTGCTCCCCCCCCGGGACTACACAATGGCATTGCATGGGTTGTCATTTTCCTATAGGCACTGTTTGTTCAAAATCCCCCCCCCCCCCATGTAGGCCCCAGCTGCAGTTCATGTGAACATTCTGTTTGGACATAGGAGAGATTTGCATATCCACTGCTGATTGGGCCCCTGTGGCAGTGCATACCAACATTCTATGTGCCCGTTGGAGCTATTTGCATAACCGCTCCTGAATGGCCCCTGCGAGCATTCCAAGCGACGCCATTGGCTCTCATCTATTTTGGGCCATACAGGTGCAGCAACGGTTTTTTGGTATTATTAGGTATTTTGCTCTGTTTTTATTTTTGATTTCTTTGATCCCAAACAATGCCAGAGTTAGAAGAAAGGTTGTCATGCACCTAAGCCCTACTTTCCAAAGCCTGGTTCAATCTAATAGCTAATTTTGATAAATAAGTCAGCTAGGGCACAACCCTATCATGTTTAGACAGAAAAAAGTCATACAACTCCCCGCATTCCCCAGTCAGGACTTTTTTTTTTCTAAACATGTATAGGATTGCCAGGGATGGGGACTCGGACTCCAGGACTCGACTCGTGAGTCGGACTGAGTCCCCCCTCTGACTCGAGTCAGACTCGAGTCCCAATATTTTTAATGGGACTCGAGACTCGACTCGGAACTCGAGACCAAGGACTCGTGTTCCAAAATCGTGTTCCTCATATGCAACATGGATAGGTTTTAGGAAGTACAGCAAGTTTATTTTTAAAAATCATTTCCCTAAAATGCAACCTTTCAGACATTTTGGGTTTGGCTGCCTCTGCCTGTTTGGGATTCCCTGCCTCCTCTGCCTGCCTGGTCTCTTCTTAACCAGTTCCACAGTTTGAATTGTCCAAGACAAAGGCCTCTGCCTGCCTGTTTTGGGGTTCCCTGCCTCCTCTGCCTGTCTGGTTATTTTGGGTTTGTCTGCCTGGTCTCTTCTTGCCAAAATCAGTTGCAGAGTTTTGAAATAAAAAGGCACACTTGTGCCTAGAATTTATTTAAGCCACACATCTGAAATAGCCTTATTTTGTTGGGAAAAAACCCCATTGATTTTAATAGGGACTCATGGAGTCACCTTTGGGAGTGACTCGTGACTCGTGAGTCACCATTTTGGACCAAGGACTCGGACTCGAGACTCAGGTCCAAAGACTTGTGACTCGTGACTCGAAACCAAGGACTCTTCAACATCCCTGAGGATTGCACCCTTAGTCCAATTTTCTGGCAATGAAAATCTCTGCTTAAGAAATTAATGTGTTTGTTCCTTACTAAGGTGCCTGGTATCAAACCCATTTCAGTGTTCCTTTTGTTCAGTTTATGCTTTGCGTGAGCTAAAAGATTGGTTCCAAACTCCATTCCCCATCTTCTCTTAAGGATTCTTCCTATGTCTACTGTCATGCCCCCTGCCCATGGGCAAAACGTTTTATCTATTAGTATGTGAGGGGAGTGGGGAGTGTGAGAGGAGTGTGGAATGTTGTGATGTCTGCTGATTGGCTGAGAGAGTGAGAAGGGGGGGGGTGAAGCCCATGATATATAAACAGTGGGTAGTGCTGCTGTTCAGGAGGGGTGCTGTGGAGGGAAGTCTGAAGAGAGAGAGGGAGAATGCAGGTAGTCGGACAGGGCTGTCTGGACTGGAGAGAGGGGGAGAGAGGAGTCTGAGAGAAGTCTGAGTGGAGTCTAGGGAGAGAGGGGGAGTATTGGGTAGTGCTGTCTGAGTGAGAGAGAGAGAGAGAGAGAGAGAGAGAGAGAGAGAGAGAGAGAGAGAGTGTTTACAACCTTTAGAATCCTTTAACATTATCTATTTCCCTACCCTTGATTGTAAATAAACAAACTTGTTTCCTTTTAAAAAAATTGAAAAGGAGTGGTCTGAGTTGGTTACCCTGGAGGGGGTTGGTGGCAGCGGAGGAGATTAAGAGAGTGTGGAGGTGGTATTTGACTGTATAAAGCTGTGGGTTCGAACCACAGGTGGTGGTGAGCGGTGAGGGGTTACATCTACCCTTACTTCTTACCTTACATTAAGCCATTTGCACCTCAGTTTCAACCTTTACATCAAAAGTCAACCTTACATCAATGTAAACTACTTCAGTTAAGAAGTTTGCCACAACCCTAACGCCCATTATTGGAGACTCTCTAGGTGGTTTACAACAATTGATAAAATACATTATAAAATACAAACAATAAAAATATAAAATTTCATTACAGAAATTTAAAAACCAAATATAAAATAATTTAAATAATTAAAACAAGTTAATACAACTAGGCTTGCAGCTGACATAACCCCCCCCCCCCACACACACACACAGTCTTCCACCAGCAACTAATGCCCAAGGTCTTAAAGTAAGAATCTAGACAATTGTTTTGAGAAATGTGAAGAACGCAAGTTAATGCCCAACAACAAAAAGTATGTCCACATATTAGAGGGCTGGATATGCAGAAAGATTTACTTATAGGCTAAGTAAGTAATTTGAACTTGTGTATATTTAGCCTACCCATCTTTCCTGAACATGAGGGCAGTAGTATCAACAGTTTCTTAAACATTTTAAAGACACAATCCTAAGGACATTTACTTGGAAGTAAGTCTCACTGTCAGGGACTGAAGTAAACATGTTTAGGAACCTGCCAGTTTTCCCAATAACTGTTTTGTTTGGAAGATTTAGCATGATAAGCCCTGTCCTGCTACTGTTAATGACCCATCATGGTCTTAACACATGATCTTGATGTGTTAGTTTTTGGAAACACTTTCCCACAGAGTGACTGTCAGCTGTCTTACGAACATTTCTCTCCATATCTGCACATGTAAGCTACTGGAAATTATGAGTTTAAAAGAGTCAGCCATATCAAATCACTAGATACAATTTAATTATATGGGAGCTGGATCCAAAGCTACTTTTCTTGTGTTTAGCTGTGTCTGAGTGGCTGTGTTACTTATTTTGTCTAATCTGGCTCTTGCTCCTGGGTTCCAAGCTCCTTCTGTCTCTGAGATAGAGCAGGCCCAAAGCATTTTGTGGTCTGAGGTGAAGGACAAGATGGCGCTCCCTTCCCATCCCATGCACAGAAGTCAGCTGGATTGGTAGTAGAAACTGATTTCAGTATTTTTGGATGAATAAAGTCCTTCATGAGACCAGAGCAGCAGGCTAGTTTCAGGGGGCCAAGATGGACTGTGTGACATACAGAGCTCTGACTTCTAATAGAGGGGAACAGTCAGGGAGTTCAGGATGAACAGCTGGAAGGCTGCTACTGCTGCCCACCGCATCTGCTGCCTGAGGCAATAACCTCACTCTACTTAATGGTAGGGCTGACCATGCTCTAAGAGAAGCTCTAGAGATCTTTCATTCCTGGGTTCACTGTTCCTCTACTTCCTATAGGCAGCTCTACAAGTTGAACACACTTCCTGTTCCTCTCCCACCTTAACACATGAGAGTAGGCCCTCAGACCAATGTTTGCCCCTCAACTCAGCCCCCTATGCCCTTTGCTCTCTCCCCAGCATGGACCCTGTTCTGGCATCCCAGGGCCTCAGTGAGGTGGGTAACTCCTCAAACCCACCACAATGTAAATGCGAAAAGTCACCTTATAGGGCTGTTGTGAAGCCAAAACAGACAAAGGAGTGCTGTTATCCCAGTCCTGAGTCTGAGGCAAAGGGCTGGCTACACATCTGAATAAATAATAAGTGGAGGAAATAAAAAATCTTAGTGATTAGTCTGACAGATGTATACAGTAATACCTTGGATTGCAAGTAACTTGGTCTGAGAGCGTTTTGCAAGACAAGCAATTAAAAAAAATTTTTTTTACTTGATAAACAAGCGACGTCTTGCAATACAAGTGTAGGGATGTAACTGCTCACCTCGAGCGGGTGTAGCAGGCTGAAATCGGCCCTGCTCACGCCCGCCAGAGACTCGCTTTGATATAAGAGTGTTTTGGATTACAAGCACGGTTCCGGAATGAATTATGCTTGCAATCCAAGGTATTACTGTATATATATATATATATAGAGAGAGAGAGACTATTTCCTTGCCTTATTTCCTTGAATTATTCATACAGCATCAAGCAACGTTGTTAATCCCATTCTGCAGGGTAAAACAAGCAACATGAAGCTGTTTATAGAGGGCTTCAGACCTTCAAAGGGAAAGAGCTACAGAAGTGCAAAACATCCAGATCAGCCTATTGAATATGGATGTCCATCTGAGCACTGAATGGGGGATCGCAAAGGTTCCTTTGCTTCAATTACAGAAAATGTTCAGATAGTACCATGGTAATGGCTTCAGATCCTCAGTATACCAGACTTCTAAAATTCACTGTTTGTTTCCATTTAGAGCTTTCTAATAAAACTGTTCTATTCTGTGTGTGTGTGTGTGGGGGGTGTTTCCTCCCGCCATCTACTAATGATGCTCAGGGACCACTGGAAATAACTTCTCTGGTGAGTGTCTCTCTCCTGCCACCCCGTTATTTTTGAGCTTCAGCGCTGCTACCCCTGCATATCCAATTAACAAGGAGTTGAAAGAGGCCACTTATACCGCTCATTTCATAGCTCACTAAGTTGCCATGGCAACTGGAATTTTCAAAGTTTATTCCCCCCCCCTGACCCAATATTACCCTGCATATTCCAATGCATGCACACACATACATAAACACACACTGATACACAACATGGGCTTCCATCACAGCCTTTTCTCCAGAAATTGCACTCTTTAAAGGAGCAGAAAACACAGCACTCATTGGAACAAGTCAAGCCAGTATGTTTGAGATTCAGCCTTCCTGTCCCTCACCGCACAGCACCGTTCTAAGCCTGATTCTCCTCCATGAATCGCCCACTTCCTTTCTCAATAAGCAACCGGGCATTTCTTTTCTAGATCCTAGCTGGAATAGAGTTCCAAAATTTGTATGCAGTCAGCAAGTCCCCCTTCCTCTATTGAAAAAGCACACTAGTGCCTTTTAACACTTTTATTATTATTTTATTTATTTATTAATTATATGTATACCCCGCCTTTTTTCCTGCAAGGAACCCAAGGCGGCTTACATAATCCTCCTCCTCCTCTCCATTTTTTCTTCACAACAACCCTGTTGTTAACTTTTATTATTAATTGCTGAAAATCTTATTCATCGTTTGGTATGTATGCCTCAAAATTGGCTGGGGAAAAAAGTTAATTTGGGCAAAGCAAAAAAGATTGCAGCATCCGTTCAGAAGCCTCTTGGAGGAGCTGATGTGAGAAACTGATGCAAGAAGCAAACCTGAAAGAAGGAAGAACTTAACACAAAGAAGCGTTGGCAAATTGATCCTTTAATTATAATATTAGTTTTTTTTTCTTTCAAAGGCTTAGTGGAAGGAGCAGGGGGTGGGTAAAACTCAAAAGGGGGGGGGAAAGAGCTCATAAAATGGAGATGGTTGGATTTAGTTTTATCAGAAAGAACACAGGCAGACTAAAAGAGGGTTTAATTTACTTTCTCATTTGAAACAGTCACAAGGACAGGCTGTCTTCCCAACAGCTGGTAATTTTCTGGTTTTACTTATTTATTTTATTTGTACCCAGTCTTTCTACCAAAAAATGGCACTCAAGGTGGCTTTTTTGGCATCTAGGAGAGCCTATCCTTTCAGACAAAGTACATGGTATAACGTCATCGCATTCAAAGCTCCGGTTTTCTCCAACCCCCCCCCCCCCCGCATTTAACTTCAGTGGCTGACAAGTGGGGAGGTGGGGGAAACTTGCAACATGATAATGTCACATCGTGCACAGAAAACGTTGCCTGGAATAAGGGGAACAGGGAGTGCTGGGAAGGGGGAAACTTTGGGCATGACGACATCACATCATCATGCACTTCCCTTTTGGCACCAGGCACAGATCATGGAACATATAGTTCCAGACCAAGTGTCTGGGAAACCTAAACTGCCATCCTTCATCATCCTGCCAGAACCGTTCATGTGCTGCAGACTAAACAATAAATGAAGAAAGCAAATGTTTAAACAACCACCCTGAAAGAGGAGAGGTCCAAATTGAAAAAAAGAAAAAGCTGATAGACAATTAAGTGATGGATTGGAGGTGAACAGATGGGGGAAACTGCAGCCAAGGGAGCTGAAGGCAAAAGGCACACAGCTAAATTCAAAGTATTTTGTTGAAGAAAATTTCAAAAGTAGTTGAGGTATGGATGCATACTGGTTCTGGTGCATAATTTGGTTCCTGAATTAAAGAAGGGTTCTAATATATAATTAATATGGAAACCAACACAGAGTCCAAATTAATTATAAGTAGGCCGTGATGTATGCCAGTGTTTCCATTAACGCACCAGGCCTGTGAGCACACTAGGTCTGTTTGATGGGAATAGAGCTCACCCACTTTCTGCTGTCTCTTGAGAGTCATCCGAGTGGTGTGTGTGTGTGTAAAAACAGGAGGCCACTCTGTAGGCCACATACTGCTAGGGGGCTCTGTCTAATGTCTCGGTACATGGGGATACAATTCTCCTGATATGCAACAGCATCCAGTATTTCCTAGAAATTTATGGCCTGTACAGTAGGTATTGGGCTTTCCGTTACATTCCTCCTCCCTTAATAACTCTGTGGTGACTTCGAGGGCAGCAGGGAGGATCCCAATCCAGCAGATTTTGCCTTTTCTAAGGTATGTAGGCCATGGCACCTACTGACAACATTGCTACCATGCTCCAAAGCAGTCTGAGCAGACCCAGATACAACCCAAATGTATGTCAGACCCCTGGCAGATTCTTAAACATTCCAGGTCTGGTTCAGAATGGATTGAGGAGTGAAGTTGGGCTCTCAAACCAATAATTCAAAATTTCATGGCATCTCTACATTCAAAATGGCTCAAACAAGCAGGCAAGCAGGAGCCAGTGATGAAATACATCCAACTTCTCCCAAAGCCTTAATATGCTAATAATAGAAAGTTGGCCTTTCCTATTCCCTTCTGGAGCCTGACTGCCAACAGTACTAGCCCCTGCCTTTTTGCCAAACACAGCAAGGCCCGATTCGATTAAACATCTAGACAACTTCTTGGATCTTTTAAAATTTGATGTATTGTTGAAGAAAGCCAGTTGCTTCTCTTTCATTGATCCTATTCATTTTATCCATGGAAGAAAACCATAGAGGCAGGAAAGGAGTTGGCAATCAATACTTATTTCTCGGCAGCAAGCCACCAAACATACTGATCATGAGAGCATAAGGACAACCCAACTAGAGCAGACGCCCAGTTCAGTATCCTGTCTCCAATGTTGGCCAGATATTTGGATGCTTAAGGTATTTTGGTAACTTCACATGCAGTAACAAAAAGACTCCAATCCTTGTTGTCCTCTCCAGAGGCAGGGGCACAATTTAGGAAAAGCAGGGGGCCAGGGCCGGTGCTACCATTAGGCCAACTAGGCGGCTGCCTAGGGCGCCGGGCTAAAGGGGGCGCCAGAAACGCCTTGAAAAAAAATACAGCGCTAAAATGGCTAAAATGCATATTTTACCATCTCCAAGCCTCGCCGGTTACCAGGAGTGGTGGACGGGGGAGGGGGGATGCACCTGCAAACATCCCCTTCGCCTTCCCAGGGGATGCACCTGCAAACACCTCCTTCGCCTTTCCAGGGGATGCACCTGCAAACACCTCATTCGCCTTCCCTCCCTCCTGGCGCAGCCTCAGGTTCCTCAGCTCAATGTCCCCTGAAAGCAGTTATTTCCAGCAACCAGGGAGGGAGGGAAAGGTATTTTAAGCTAGCTGGGGCTCCAATGTTTTAATTATTTACCATGCTGTTTCTGTGTTTTGGTTTTAAATGCTTTTAGGATGCAATCCTACGTGTGTTTGGAGGGGGGGGGAGTCCTACAACTCCCAGCATTCCCCAGCCAGCCATGCGCAATCCTACGCACGTTGAGGCAGAAAAAAGCCCCGCAACTCTCAGCATTCCAACAGACAGCCATGCTAGCTGGTGAATGCTGGGAGTTGCGGGGCTTTTTTTCTGCCTCAACGTGTTTAGGATTGTGCCCTAAGCTGTTGATGTTTGCTTTACTGTACTTTGAATATTGTTGTCTGCCTTGAGCACTAGGCTGGTAAAGGGAAAGACAGGATAATATACATTATTCTGATAAAGAAATATTGCAACAAAGTGATAGAGAGGAGGGGAAGCAGAAATTTGAACCAGATGATCCACGGGCTCTCTCTTTGCTATGTTTCTACTACATGCATCCCCCCCCCCGCAACCCAGAAGGTGTATGAGTCAAACCGGTGTCTCCGCACCTCCACCCTGCGAGGTAGGACAGGCTCCGCACCTCCACCCTGTGAGGTAGGACAGGCTGCAAGACGCCCTTTTGTCTCTATTCCTCACAGGTTGCGCCACCACACCTCTCTCACATCCTTTTTTCATATCCCTTGTGCTGCCCGTAGGAGGAGACAGGCTTTTACACACACACACACACACACACACACACATATATATATATATGGAGTAGGAGAAGGCCCTTGGGAGTTCCTGGCATAGCTGGGCTGATGTTGCCTCTTTGCTTTCCGTGTGAACACAAAGGAAAAGTCTCAAAGTCCACAAAGTTTTTCTATGGGGCTCGGCAGTTCCCAGGGAGGGAAATTTATTTCATAATAGGGCTGGAGGGAGGGAGGGCTCAAGTGGGAAGGGGGCGCGCTAAATATCTGATCTTGCCTAGGGCACCAAACTGCCTTGCACCGGCCCTGCAGGGGGCATGTTGCGCCCCTCTTCATGTAACATGTGATTTTTCCTCAGATGCACCTGTAACTCTGGCCAACTCACTCACTACATATGCTCGCTAAAGGTACAATCCTATGCATGTTTAGACAGAAGAAAGTCCTACAACTCCCAGCATTCTGCAGCCAGCCATACTGACTAGGGAATGATGGGAGTTGTAGGTCTTTTTTGTGACTACACATGCATAGGATTGTGCCCTAAGTAACTACTGTTAAAAACAATTAAATGGGCCTATGTACAAGCTATGGGCAATATCCAACAGGGCTGCTTCACCTCCACTAGTTCAGTTGTGCTCACGGGAGCAACCGCTTGAACAACAGGGCTTTTGAACTTCTAAAAAATAACCCTTCTGTGAGCTCCACTGATGTGCCCCCTTCCAGAAACATGCGTTTTTGCTAGTTTCGGGTTATTTTTAGGAACGCAAAAGCCCCATCACACAAGCCGTCACTCTTGTGACAATGCACAGGTACAATAGGATACTACGTTATGCATGCCAAAGACACAAATTCCTTTATTTGTCAAAAAGGGTGAATGTTTTGCCCTGTGTTGATTACAGTGCTACAGTATGCTGTATACAGTATGCTGTATACAGTATACAGTATACAGTATGCTGATGATAATGTGGTCTCCACACATTCAGAGGATGATCTCCAAACTATCCTAAATGCTTTTGCAGAAGCATATGAAAAACTTGGTATCTCACTTAACATCAAAAAAACTAAAGTGCTTCATCAGCAAGTGCAAGCTAACCCCTTGGTGATGCCATCTATCCAGCTTGGCGGGACAATACTGGAAAATGTCGATCATTTTCTCTATCTTGGCAGCTATCTTTCTGTTACAGCTAACATTGACAGTGAAATCCAGCATCGTTTGAGCTCCGCAAGTGCCGCGTTTTCTCGAATGAAACACAGAGTGTTCGAGGATCGGGATATTTGTAAGAAGACCAAAACACTGGTTTATGAAACCATTGTATTACCAACTTTATTGTATGCCTGCGAAACATGGACTATCTATAAACGTCACTTCCACCTCCTTGAAAGATTTCATCAACGTTGCCTCCAGAAAATCCTGCGAATTACTTGGGAAGATAGGCGAACAAATGTCAGTGTACTGGAAGAAGCAAAGACTACTAGCGTTGAAAAAATGATCCTTCAACGCCAACTTCAGTGGACCGGTCATGTTGTTCGAATGCCTGACTGCCGTCTCCCAAAGCAGTTATTTTATTCCCAACTCAAGGATGGAAAGCGGAATATCGGTGGTCAATATAAGAGGTTTAAAGATGTTCTTAAGGCTAATCTAAAAAAATGCAATATAAACATCGAAAACTGGGAAGCTCTGGCCCATGAACGATCTAAATGGAGGTTGGCCTTTCACAAAGGTTCCATGGACTTTGAAGAAGCCCGAGTGCAAGGTGAAAGGGAGAAACGTGCTAAGCAAAAAGCACGTCAAACGAATCCTTTACAGGACCATCTTCCATCTGGTAACCTGTGTCCTCACTGTGGGAAGCTGTGTGGATCTAGAATTGGCCTCCACAGTCACTTACGGACCCATCGCTAGAGTCTACACAATCCTCTTTAGAATTTCCTCCTTTTATCCTGGAAGACAATCTTACTCGGTCACAAGTGATTGCCTGATGATGATGATGATGATGATGATGATGATGATGACAGTGCTACAGTTATTTTGAGATTCAATAAACAAATTACAATAAACACTTTCAAAATAACACTGCTTTTCTGCAATGTAATCTTCAATATATCTCAAAACAGACTTTTTTTTGAGAATCTTCTCCACTACTTTTGTTCCCCTTTTTCTTGGAAGGAAATATAAAATGATGCTCCTATCTGAGAGCTGATTCATACTTGAAGGACTGCCTCCTTTCACATGACCCTGCCCATATACTGCGGTATTCTTTGGAAGCCCTCTCCAGGTGAGGTGTGTTGTGACAAGAGAGAGGGGCTTTTTGGTTCTAGCACTCCCTTTTAAAAAACTATCTCCAGGGAGTCTTGTCTGGTGTTTATTGGGCAGAGCAATCTAATACATCATGTCTACTCAGAATTAAGTCTGATTGAATTCAATAAGGCTTATCCCCAAGTAAGTGGTATAGATGCAGGGGAGGGACATGTGCTGCTTCACATTTATTATTTTATTTTATTTTATTTATTTATTTAATATATTTATTTACCGCCCATCAGCCAAAAGGCTCCCTGGGCGGTTTACAAGAGAAATGGGATAAAAACAATAATCTTAAAACCAAAAGTATCATTAAAATAGAAATACAAATACAATATAATACAATACAATAAAACAAAAGCAACCAGATGAATCAGACTGCAGGTACAGCAGTGATAATAAAAATGGGAATAAAAATCTAACCAATAAAAAGGTCTTCACCTGGCGCCTGAAGGAATAAGGGGTACGCATCAGGCACACCTCCTTGGGGAGTTGATTCCAGAGATGAGGTGCCACAATTGAGAAGGCCCTTCCCCTAGTAGCCACCCTCCTAGCCTCCAATGGATACCATGACACTAATGCAACAGCAAAGAATGTGTAATGGTGCTATGTGTTGGGGCTGGGAATCACTGTTTTCCAGGAACTGTGTGTTTGAGGTTTCACAACTGGTTAACAGCAAAGCTGCTTCCAAATTTTTTTCCTAAAAGATAAATTCAAAGTGAATTAGGAGGTTTCTCCACAGGCAAAACATCTGAAGAATTTCAAGGGAAGCCAAAAGAGTTTTGATAAGTATAGAGAAATTACGGTACACTAAGGAGTTCCACACATTCCCACTTAACCACATTTAGTCAACAGTGGGGAAGAGGATGTCACGTGGCTGCTTCACTCGTAGCCCCACAGATTCTGCTTGCAACAACCCTAACCTGGAGTCCTAGACAAAAGGAAGGACAGGGGCTCAATGTTATGTGAAGAAGGAGCCTTCCACTTCATGGATGGCTATGTTCAAATAGCCCTGGAATTCTTTTCACTAGTATGTGTGAGCTAGAAAACCTGCTCTTAAAATAAAAAAGGGTCTAAGTTTCTCAGAGTTCTGTGGATTCTGTCTCACAAGCCAGATTATATGATTTGGAAAACTGTCGTGGCCATGCAGCATATCAGAACTCCTGCTGTCTGTGTGGAACTAAAATTGCAGGCATTAAGGCTAGTTTGTCATTTTCTGGGCCAACAGCTCATCTTCCCCGGGACATCATGTTCACTGACAGAAACACAAAGAAGGCACAGCACTGATCTAGGTATTAAATCCATTTGAATCAATGTGTCGTTCAGTGAAGTGATATGCATCACACCCTCACTTCTCTAAGCGAAGTCATCATGCAAAGCATTGGGAAGATCAAAAGTCCAGATATGCAGAAGTAATCTTACACGGGGTTGCATATTAATACGAGGATACTTGGAAGAACACAGAATGAAATATGTACGCCTTTAGCCTGATTTTTAAAAAGTTGATTAGGGAACAATCCTACATATGTTTAGACAGAAAAAAGTCCTACAACTCCCAGAATTCTCCAGCCAGCATCGCTGGCTGGGGAGTGCTAGAAATTGTAGGACTTTTTTTCTGCCTAAGCATGCAAAGGATTGCAGCCTTAACTGAATGATTTTAACTAATTGATCAATTAATTAAATCTGCACACATTTGCATATAAATACATTATATTTTGGAAGGGAAAAAGCTCTGTTTTTAGGTGATGCACATACATAGCACAGTAAAAGAGAATCACCTTAAAAGAGGCATTTTCTCATGTGCGAGAAAGAAAGGGAATATCTCTCCTAAGTTTCTGGCTGCCACCTGCAGCACTTACAAATAAAATAAATTTGAAATAATTAACATTTTAAAATGAAATCTGTTTCCTTTTTAATCAGTTTGGAGCACCTTTTTAATCAAAATATTTTAAATTAATTAATCTAACAATTAATGGACTAAGCGTTGCTGCCCTAGAAATCTGATAAGATACGCAATAATACAAAAATGGGGATTTGATATATTATATAGTCAACTGCTTAGTGCAGCTTTTCCAAAATCTCTGACGACTGAGGGAGAGGCACATCTTTTTCTGTATTAAAACTGAAGGAGAATTTCATTTTTACACCTGGAAAAAAACCCCTTACTTCAGGCTGTGATTCATCCAGAGATACAATGGGCAGCCTCCTCTGAGGGCAGATAATTCTGCTGCATCATTTCATTTGGTGTGGCTGAATGATCTAATAACACCCAATGTAGAGGCACAGCAGAATTACACAGTTTGAGCCGAGTCTGGTTGTATGGCGGGAAGGCCAGAACGGGAAGTATAGAGACAAATTAGGCAACCTCTTCCGTGGATAGATGCTTTAGGCTCACAGCAGCTTTTAATAATTTCACTGATTTGCACCCCACAGCACACTGGCAGTTGTGTTAAAGTACATCAGTGTACCCTGGAACACATTTTGGGAATTACTGCTTTTTACATCTCAAAGGTTTCATACTTTCCCATAGCAACACCACCAGCTTGCTTGCCTAGGTTTGTTTGTTTTATTAAATTTACACGTGGAACTTGCAACAAAATATTGCAATATGAAGTGTGCCTGTTCAGGGGTTCAGCCAGCCAGCCATGCCCACTTCCAGGATACTCCATTACACACACACACACACACACACACACACACACACGCCCAAACACTCAGTGTTCCATAGTCACTGAGCATTCTTGGTCCTTATTGGGCTGATATTTGGAGGGGGGCGGAGTGCCCACTTAGGGTTTTTTGCCCTAAAGATTTTTTTGTACTTTGGCAAAACGTGG
Organism: Shinisaurus crocodilurus; assembly: GCA_021292165.1. Taxonomy (NCBI): domain Eukaryota; kingdom Metazoa; phylum Chordata; class Lepidosauria; order Squamata; family Shinisauridae; genus Shinisaurus; species Shinisaurus crocodilurus. Next base: position 139,402,557 of record CM037877.1, on the reverse strand, counting down.
GGTTCTCCCAAGCATGCTGATACCTCCCTTTTGTTTCTCAGTGGTCCTGTTTTGGCTACAATCCTGTCGGCACTCACCAGCCAAGTTCACTGTTAGAGGGAGTGATACCATGACATGAAATGATGCCTGACATAGTTCCTCTCTAATAAGGATGACATAGATTAATCTGTTAAAGTAATTATACCTTCCAGGCTCACAGTTCTACAACTGGATTCAAACCACTAGGGTTTTTCCCATACCATACGGTGGCATTATTAGTTTCTACATAGTAGGATCACCTTAGAAGTTGGAATTACATTGTCTGAAAGCTATGTCATAGCTACAGTGTCCATCATATTATAGCAATAACTCTGTTATTGTGTTTTTAAACTGTGTTTTAATGTATTTGTCTTATTATCGTTTTTATCAAGTTTTATTTGTGATTGTAAACCAATCCCTTTTCCTTTTGTGTCATGTCTTTTAGACTGTAAGACTGCAGGCAGGGTCTGTCTTATTTCTGATCTTTGTAATCAAATACATAAGTAAATAAAATAAAATCATGCATGGGACACTTTTAGACACCCAGGGCTGGCCTGAAATATTTCGCTGTCTGAGGCAAAGGACAAGATCCCCTGCACCCCACCCCACCATTCCATGTACAGAAGCTGACTGGATTGACAGTTGAATCTTCAGCACTAACGGCAGGACAGCATCCTGAGCTGCACCAGAGGTGGCAGGCTAGTTTGGGGGCCCAGGGCATGCTTTATGGGACATGGAGAGACTGCCCCCCCCCAGGAAGAATGGTTGATGCCGGTGCTGCTGCTGCTGCCCTTCCACATACCCCAGCATCTGCTGCCTGAGGTGGCTGTCTTGCTCTGCCTAATGGCAGAGCGGGCCCTATAGACACCTATGCTCCATGGGGTCCCTATCACCGTGGAATGGGTATCGGAGGGCATGTCTACACTGCAAGCTTTTTGATTTGAGATTAATTTAGTTGGCGTGGCTCCCTGCACTCCTGCCTCCAAATCCTGGGAACTCTGTAGTTTGTTGAGGGTGCTGAGGATTCTCTGTTGAGATCCCTAACCTTTCACCCTCCCAGTACTACAGTTCTCAGGGTTCCTGGGGAGAAGGAATGACAATTAACTAAGTCTGCAGTGCAGATATGGCAGGCAACCACATTATGTGCCCCCAAAACACTTAATAGGTGGTAGCATAATACCTGTGTAAGCAGTCCAAGTAAAGGTTGTCACCTTCTGACCCAGCCTAAAGGACCATACCCCTAGGAGCCCCCCTGCATCAAGGAGCTGGATTGGTTCCGCTTCTGCTACTGCTCCAGCTCTGCAAGGGTTCAGTTTGGTCCCCCCCGCCCCCACATACAAACCCACTATTTGGTATAATGGACAGGAATCAGTCTCACACCATTGCAGGTGGGGAAACTGAAAGCACAGTAAAAATGGTACAGCCTCAGAATGGGAGCACAGTCTCATGGCACTGAGGCTCCGAAGGGACCAGCAGCATCCCGGTCCAGATAGGATTACCTTGCAGGAATGTCATAAGGATTACTGTGATATGCAAGTGAAGGGTTTTGAACATGGAAATCACTCTGTGAGGCCATCAGAGGAATGGGAAGCCGCAGCCAGGCACCCTCCATTGTTCCTGGATACAGCTCAAGCTGAGAGCCCGCTGCCTTCAGTGAGTAAGGGGAGAGATTATAAGAGGTGTACAAAATTATGCATTGTGTGGAGAGAGTGGTCATAGGGATGGGGCTCTCTCATAATACTAGAGCCTCAGGTTATCCCGTGAAGCTGATTTGTGGGAGATTCAGGGTAGATAAAAGGAAGTTCTTCATACGGCGCATAGTTAGATTACGGAATTAACTTCCACAAGTAGTGATGGCCACTAATTTGGATGGCTTTAAAAGGGGATTGGAGAAATTCTTGGAGAATAAGGCTCTCAATGGCTAGTAGTCTGATGCCTATATGCTACTATCAGAAGAACTATGCTCATGTACACCGGTTGCTGGGGAACATGGGTGGGAGGGTGCTGTTGCACTCATGTCCTGCTTGTGGGTTTCCTTCGGGCAGTTGGTTGGCCACTGTGAGAACAGAATGCTGGACAAGATGGATCTTGGTCTGATCCAGCACAGCTCTTCTTATGTTCTTAACACCTGCCAAATATCAGCTGGGATCAGCTAGTTAGACTAGATGTAAGGAACATTATGGTTTGATCATTTTAACCATAGGGTTTCATCATTTTAACTGTATGGTTTGATCATTTTAGCCTTGAAGATGGCATAATAGCTGTATAGATGTGCAAGGGGCTTAAGAAGTTATTATTATTTTGTTAGGGATTTTCCCCCTGCCCATCAATAAAAGTCCCAGAGTGGCTTACAAAATTTTAAACACAAAAAAACAAATTAAAAACAAGCAAATTAAAAATATACAAAACTATTCTGCTCCCAAAAACTCACAGAGGTCTGCCAGATTTTGAAACTTTCTTACTGGCCAACTGGAAGAATTACCGGCCAACTGGAAGAATTACAGATCAGCCTGGCACCCTTCCCCATTTCCTGCTGTCACACACACACTTCTCAGTCCATGTTCAAAACACAGCCTAAGACAAAACTTGAGAGCTGAAGGATAACACGGCAGCTATGTACAGAGGATAGTTTTCCACGGATGCAAATATGGTACAATAGAGCCATAATATACTGCTGAACACATGTTCATTTTTCAGTCCTGCTATGGCCTCTCTGGTCAAACATTTTTTGCAGGGTTTTTGTAGTGCTTGAACAACTTTCAAAACCTGTTCAGCTAGAGACCACATGGAGACTAAATAAAATAAAATAAATGGGAGTACATCACATGCAATGATGGCTGTCATGATTACCTTTGTCTCTGAAAAAAGTATCAACTATCTATACACAATTGTAGGCATGCAGAATTTCTACAAGCCTATACCACTAATCTCCAGAGAGAGAGAGAGAGAGAGAGAGCAAAGTTTAGAAAGGTTTGGTGGGTCATCATGATCATGAATATCTTTACCATCATTAAACCGTAGTGGTGAGAGTGTTGGACTGGGACTCGGGAGATCCGGGTTCTATTCCCCGCTCGGCCATGAAACTCACTGGGTGACTTTGGGCCAGTCAATGACTCTCAGCCTAACCTATCTCACAGGGTTGTTGTGAGGATAAAATGGAGAGGAGGAGAAGGATTATGCAAGCCGCCTTGGGTTCCTTGCAGGAAAAAAGGCGGGGTATACATATAATAAATAAATAAATAAATAAATAAATAAAAATGTGTAATACCACGCCTAAATTTTGGAAAGCTTGAGATGAATTCTTGGTTTATTGGAATAGAGAAGACTCACAAGAGAATGTATGCGAGCAGATTGTCTCTTAGATCTATGCATATCTGTTTTTAAGTTATTAACTATCAAGCTCTGTTCATATGTTAGTCTTTCACTTTGAAATCAAAGTATGGTCAAATGGTGTTAAAATAATTAGTTATTTCTACAGTATGTAAATTAATTATGTATTGTGAATTTTCACTCTTTTTAAGTGCCTTGCTTTGTACTTTTTGAAATTTTTAATCATCATCATCATCATCATCATCATGGTTTAAAAGAAAAAGCAAGAGAACAAGGAGGGCCACATCACACATCCACATTCGTTGCTTGATGAGTGCAGCCTCAAACAAACAAACAAAGCTGCTTTATACTAAGTGAGACTATTGGTCTGTCTAGCCCAGTGCTGTCTATGCTAACTGGCCATGGCTCTCCAAGGCATGAGGCAGAGATCTTTCCACCCTAATTATCTGAGATCCTTTATAACTGGTGATGCCAGGGATTAAGCCTGGGGCCATCTGCCTGCAAAAGATGTGCTCTACCACTGAGCTAAGCTTTGACACACATGCGCCTTGCATGTATATGGTGATTTTCATGTATAAATAGGCCATCACAGATCAACCACCACATAGAACACTTCATTCAGACAATGATTTTTCAATACAGTCAGAGCAAGGATACACATTACTCCTGCCACAGGGATGCCACCAAAAATGACATCCCCTGTGACTATTTCTCCTCTCCCCTTAGTGCAACATCTAGGAGCACCTCATCACGCGAAGCAGTTTCCCTGAACCTTCTTCACGTCACTAGCTGCAAATTGGTCAGGAAGGAGAAACCCACTATGGGATGATGTTGTATTAATGGTTAGTGCTCCTGCATCTCAGACAAATGTCTTTCCCAGCCCTGGAGATGCTAGGGATTGAAAAGCATGTGCTGTGTCATTGTTCCTCTCTTTTCCCTGCCAGATACACTTTCAAATTCTCCTCCCTTTTCCATTTCAAGATTTTCCATCTTCCCCTTCCTCCTGCTCCCATGCCTCCCTCCCAGGCACTGTTGTGAATATACAATGAGGTAACCCCATGAGATATATTATCCAGAGTGAAGAAGAGCAAGCAACACAATGGGAATAAATAAATATCCCAACTGTGCAGCAGGATTCAGAAATCATCCACAGCCATCTTAAAAGTAGGAAATGAGAAAGAATAGCATATCCAGGGGAAACTCATTAGGCAAAGCATACGTAATTACAGTGCCGGTCGGGAGACTGGTTAATACCCCATTTATTCGAGGTGAATTGAGAGAGATTTCTTTCTTTTCCCTCTGAAATAAAGCATTTTTCATGCTAGATGCACCAAGCTGGACCATTGATGCTGTGCTCACTGATCCCCAGACATTAATAACCTAGAGTTATGAATGCCTTTGTGTGACCTAAGCAGACACTGGATGCTACCCAAGGAACATTTCAGCCATCCCTGGTGCTATTTTGCTCCAGCTGTAGGTAGCCACTTATTTATGCTTTCTCTCAGAGTTGTCCTTAGAGCTGTTCACAGCATTTTGCTGATGCTTGGCATGACATGCAGTTGGTCTGGACAAAGCAAATAATGTTCTCAAGGGCCAAGTTCAGTTAAAATAATGACATCATGATCATTATCGTGACAGGAATGAGCTACAGTGAGTAGCTGCAACCTCCCACCTTCCTCTCATCTTCCAGGAGGGGAGTTTGGAAGTTTTTGCTTCCAATTTTGATTAACCGCATCTTGTTGTTTCATCCAAACCTTAACTATGGTTTGTTTGAAACAAACCAATTTCAAACCATGGGTTATGAAGCTGGCTTGTTCCATCAAACCTATCTGCACTTTAGGGTTCACATGTAATGCTGAGCTGCAGTTAATCAAAACTGGAAGCAAAAGCATCCAAACTTCTCCTGCCACTTACGATGATGGGGTGGGGTGGGGTTCAGACGGGGGAGTCTGAGGCTTGCTGCAGTTTGTTCCTGTCACAGTATTGTGATGTCTGAACACAGCCAAAATGTGTGGAAAAAGAAATTGCTGCCAGGGCTCATTCTGTTCAAGGACACCATGTCAAGTTGATAGGAGGTGGGAGAAAATGGCCCTACCAGGAGGTTTACAACAAATTTGCATAGTGGAGGATGGAATATCGTTAATGGTGGTTGACGGAGTTGGAGACAAGCAGAAAAGTGGAGGAAAGAAGGATAAGAGGACAGGGAGTGGAGAATGAGTTGAAAGTTTGAGTGTCCCTAACATGACAAGTGGTAAGATTATAGGAACAGAGAAGCAACTGGAGGACAGATAAGAACATCCTTTATGCAGAGGCTGGCTATGAAGATCCCAGCATCCAGATGAAGCTACATTCCACTGAAGAGATATTGGCTGTAGATATACTCAATGTTTCCAAGAGGTGGTGTTATTATGATAGAAATTGTTGGGTTTATTATGTTTTTTTATGCCCCTGGATGTTCGCTGCTCATATACAGGCAGACCCCGAGTTAAGAACGTCCAACTTACAGACAACCCAAACTTAAGAACAGACTTCTGGGTTCCCTGGCACTACGTCATTTACTTAGAGTACATAGCATAGTATACTACGCAATTTGCGTAAATGCCGATGTTAACGTATAGAACGCTATGCTGTTCCGACTTACATACAAATTCGACTTAAAGACATTCTTAAGAACGGAACTCGTTCGTAACATGGGGACTGCCTGTATTCTAAATAACTGTGTTGTTTTGAACTGTTTTGGTTTAGACTGCAAAAACCAGCGCTTAGTATTCCCTGCTTGCTCCTCTCCGATACAACGTAGACTCCCATATTCATTACATGGCCTGGAATACAGCCTGAAATACAGAATCCAGAGTTACTTGTAAAAGCCAGTTTCTTGTCCTCATAATTATGGAGGAGAATAAAAAGCAGTGGGAAAAGTGAGCATGTACAGTCAGGAGTGGAACAGAAGCATAAGGCTTAGAGGTGGAATTGGAATACAGCCATAAACTGTAACCTTGGAAAAAATATATTTGAAAAATCCATGCTTTCATTGTTCCATTGACACCACCACCACCACCACCACCCCCCAACTAGGCCTGCTCTGCACTGCCTAGGAATTTTCCTCCTCAATTCTAGGTGTGTGTGTATACACACTGCAGTTGCTCTGTGGTGTTGGTGAGGTAAAGACAAGCTACACATGTTCAGAACAACTTATTACTTCATATAATAAGGGCTCATCCCTCACATTGAAAGCATACTCTGGGACTGAACCTTGGTACAAATTAAGCCTTTTAATCTATGGTTTGAAGTTACATGGGAGTGAGGTGGTATTCAATGGGAGCAGGTCAATGAGGGAGGGAGGGGTTACTTGACCAAGATCAACAATGCACACAAAAGGTTTCCCCCCACCTTTGTTTAACACCACTGGGGAAAATCCATCTAAACTAGCTCTTGGAAGTATACTTTTAAAAGTATGATATCTAATCTGCCTTTTACTTTATGGTGATTTTAAAAATCTAGGTGCAACAGTCATGTCCTCAAGATATTCACCACAGTGAGAAAGATTAGAAACTTATTTTTAATTGGAAGAAAAAATACGGAAAGCTGAAAGGTTGGGTGAGGAGGGAATCCTGAATCGTTAGAGACTTAAATTATGAAATTTGCAAACACTAGCAATTTGGGTCCAGATTAGAATTCAATATTGTCAAGTCTCAGTCTAGTCTAGTGCTTCCTCGTGAGCCTCAAGGAGGGAGAGAAAAAGGCAGGGCCAGGGAGTCAAATTTCCTTGAGTTTGTTGTTCTCTCCTCTTACTGTTCCGCATGCTCTAAGCTTCTGACAGCATTTCAGAACATGCCTACGTGGCCACATGGCTCGTTGCCATGGGGACCAGAAGCTCCGCATCTTTTCAAACCAGGACTGATGGTTTGCATTAAACTCCCATTTCCTCGGGGGGGGGGGGAATAAAAAGGTTACAGTGCTGCCATCTATATACAAATACACAAAGCAGCATGATCCAAATCTCATTCACTCAGGTCATACCCACGCAGTCGTTCACCCCCACAGCCATTACCTAAACTCTCCCCTCAGCGGCTGCTCTGATTTCTTTCACAAGCCTAGCCAAGTCTTACACCGGTGGTTCTCAAATTGTACGGTGAGCCCCAGTGGGGGATGTAAAATACCTGGAAGGGAGCACAAACCCCAAGGAATGACTGGATCCTGGAGGCAGGCGAGGCCTTCCACCCCTCACCCGCCAAGACATGGGTATTGTTGAATGCTTCCCTAACACAAGACTCTCTCACTGGCCTACCCTAGATTTGTGGGGGTGACTGTGCCCTCTGTATCCCGACTCCTCAACATGATTTGAGAAGAATGAAGTTCAGGAAAAGCTGCTGCTTCAATCTAATAAAGGTTCCTTCTGTGTGGTTTTAGGATGTGAGCTTCAAGTTGTCACCTTTTCTTTTTCATGTAATGCCGGTGTTAGATTAGGAACCTGATCCATAGAACTGTGTGTAGGATCTCTGCATATTCACCTGTGGAACTGGTGGTTGATGCTGGGCTTTGGAGCGGAGCAGTGCTCAAATTATGGCAAAAAAGATAGGGGGCCCTTAATGAAATCCACAAGCCCCACCCCGACTCCGCTCAATTTTAACCAAACCATGCCTCCCCATTCCAGCCTTCCAAAACAGTAGCTCAGGGGACTATCACAAAAAGGTAAAGAGGCCAGAAGGCAGAATAACTTTCGAAGGCCCCCCGAAGCTCAAACAATTTGGGAAACACCAGTTTATAATCCATAGCCTTGCGGAAGGTAAGGTTGGGCAGCTGCCTCAGGCAGTGGAATGGCAGCAGAGTGGGAAGCAGACAGATATGGGAAAACCCACTGGAAGCTCTTCTTTGCAAGCCCCACTGAACTGACCTTAAGCCCCTCATATGAGAGAGGGGGAGAGGGAGAGGGGGAGACATTTGGATTTGCTACTTCTGACACAAATATGTGTTGTGCTGGCCCTGGTCTTCATGAACCTCCAAATAAAGTGGATTTCACAGTTAGTCCCCATCCAGTTTATATCTCCACGTGAAGATACCCAAGATCATAGCTTTGTACTCTTAACAAATCCAACGTTAACTACCATCTCTGGGGTCCACAGTCACACTCACTAACCGTTTTTGGCACTCCTACTTTATCATACTCTTTGACATTTTTTGAAAAGATGGAACAGGCAGGCACCCCTTGCGGAAGGGTGAGGCAGCCCACTTCAGAATTTGGAGTACAACAAATGGAAAAACTTGTCAGTCATTTAGTTTATTATGACTCAGGTGCCAAAACGTTTTGGGCTAGCAGAAATACATGCCATTGCCACATCTAGATGCACAAATAGTAATAAGAATCACCCAATGCACTTGATACTCTTGGACCTTAACAGACCTGTTGTAAGGAGATGTGGTGGGTGCCATGCCATTGTGGAATATATAGCATCTCCACATATGCTGAGAATTCGCACACAAACAGGAGAGTCAGTAAGCAGAGGAGCGGTGGACAGAAAAGAAGAGGCAGAGCTGCATGTGTGGGCCACAGCAGAGTATAAGATACCCATAGTGAATGATCAGGAGACAGGGCAAGTCACTCTATTTCTCTTCCCCAAATTCCATGACCCTTGAAGGATCTCCCATATAGGAACCCCTCTCTCCTTGACAGTACATTGGCTGGCAGGTCTTCAGCTCACTCTAGCAAATGCCAGCAAATGAGAACTTGGAGCAAACCAGAGACAACCATGCCAGTGATTACGAGAGTGCTCACTTCCCTAGACTGTATCTCTGAATAACTGAGGACTTGGACCAGACCAGAGCTGTACCCTCTGAGATGTGTTATGGGGTAGTCCGCTACCACCACACATGGATGAGAGTGTACCTCAGGTCTGCAATATTCTGCTGCTGACTGCTGCAGTAATATGGAGCAGAATTTGAGACAGAGTTAGGAGAGGTTGCTAAGAACATAAGAACCACCATGCTGGATAGAACCAAAGGCCTGTATAATCCAGCATTGTGTTCTCACAGTGGACAACCAGATGCTTATGGGAAGCCCACAAGAAGGATGTGAGTGGGACAGCATCCACCCATTCATGTTCCCCAGCAACTGGTACTTAGAGGAATACTGCCTCTGATACTAGAGGTTATATAGCCATCATGAGTAGTAGCCATGGATAGCCTTATCCTCCATGAATTGATCCTCCATTAATAGCTTTATCTTACATTGTTCCAACTCTCTCCTGACCTGCCACATCTCCTTGAGCTTGGGTCCATTTTAGGAAAAGGCTTAAAGTAGCATCAGTAGTTTAAAATCCAGCCCTAGAAGACAGCAAGCTGAATCTGATGATGGATGTTTATTTAGAACACAGGGGCTGGATCAAGGACTGAAAAGTACCTTAGTAGAACAGGAAAGGCATGTTTCTCATGCCTTCTAGGCCTCTAGAACTGAAGGACCTGAGTTACAATACTTTGGGCACTAGCACCTGATACCCAAGCAACTCATACCAACTATTAACTACAAGAGGAAGTGTCTAGTGGCACCTTAAAGTGATTAAGAAATTTATTGTAACTGTGGAGAAAGCCTGACACGAGTATACATGCACACGCACACACCAGTCTCCTTCCAAGGGGGAGGGGGGTGAGGAAGGGAGATTGGGTTACAGGGAAGCAGCCAGACGGACCGGCATCCCAACAATGGAGAGTATCGGTTGGAATCCACAAAACCCAGGAAAGGACCATCAAGACCATCAAACTAACAGGGCAGTCTCAAAGAGCTGTAAAGTACCCAACACGTCACCTTCTTCCTGGGCAGGAATAAGCCCACCTGACACGAAGGGGCAGGCATAGCCCCACCTGACCCTTGAGGGCGGGGAGAGTGGGAAACCCAGGGGTAGAAAACCCCTCTCCCCTCCTTTTGTTGGTTGTTGGGAACACGGGGTGCTTTTGATCAAGATCCATCCTCCAGCAGCGGCTGGAGTAAGCTGTTCTCCTCCCCAGATCGGACAGACCCGGAGCCAGGCTGAAATTGACTAGCGTGAAGTCTTTAGTCTAAGGTAACTGACTAATCCCAATGCGCTAGCCTGGGAGCCTGTTCATTGATAAACTTGGGGGGTCACGTCAGGTCATATTGACGTTGTAGTATTCCTAGAAAGCTGTTAGTTCCGCTCCATATATTGTGTAAATAAATAAAGCCTTATTTAGTCATTCAAAGGGCTCTAGTTTCCTCTTGTGTGTGCAAACCTCCTAGTCGGTTCCACTTGCTTGTATGGGCTGTAACTCAGTGCCGGTTAACCCGTTAAGCGCCGAACTCACGCATAGGACCCGGGTGCTGGTCCTTCACAGTAACATCAGCTTTTGTGGACTACAGCCTACTTTGTCAGATGCTAGGAGACTCTGTCTAATCCATGAAAACTTATACCATAATAAATCTGTTAGTCTTTAAATTGCCATAATATTATTTGTTTTGTTTTTTCCTGCAACAGACTAACATGGTTACTGCTCCGAAAGCTATTGTTTTTTGTTTGCTTGTTCTTTCCTTCTTTTTTCACATTGTCTTTCCAGTGTATTGTTATCAACACATGGCGCATGATCATTAACTTCATCAACAATTATATAATCCAGCTTTACAAACCAAACTCCAAAGAGCAGCAGATATTCTTAAGATCACATTGTCAAAAGGTCTATTGGTGCTAAGCCAGAAGGCCTATACCTGTTCTAAAACTGAATAAATAAACCCAATTCTGTTGAAATGTCTGTTATGTTACCATAACCTATTATCTCTCCAATTCCTGTGCAATATATAAATAACTGATATTTTTTAACTTGAGGACCCTAGATATGTGCAAATGTTCTACTCCCCCTTCTTCATCTCCAACAGAAATTTGATAAATTGGGTACATTCTTACCAGTCTAACTGGCGTATAATACCATTTATATAATAATTTGTAGACATTTTCCTTCAATGTCACATCCAGCTATTGTTAACTGATCCTTTTAGTAGCTCTCCCACTTACATTATATTATGATAACCAACCAGGTTCAGCCATTGACGGATAGGCGGAGAGCAAGGGTAGAGTTAAAGAATTCCTAACAAATAAGACTAGATAATATTTTCTATATGAAATCTTGTCTAATCAAAGAGAAAGACGTCATTCGCTTACCCAGAAAGCACTCCCAGGACAAGGTTGAGAACAAAGAACGATCCAATGATGATGAGGGGGATGAAGTACAGCCAGTTCCAGGTGGCTCCTAAGGCATCATTGGTCTGAGAGAAAGAAAAAGAGAAATTAAGCAAAGAGTTACAACACATTCAGCCTCTGTGTAAGTACTGAAGTCCTGGTTATTATATGCCTGTAACCTGGCCTCTAATGCTACATTTATTGCAGTGCTTATTAGCATTGCCTGCTGCTTTCTTCTTGCCCTCTTGTGCAGGTATCAGAGGCACACCTGAAGGCAAACAACTTAGGCATTCCCCTTAGCAAAAGAACCCACATAGCAAGACCCAAGGAGCCAAGATGAAGGGGATTTCCACTGAGTGGCTCTGAGATGTTGGGAGCCTGTGCTCCACAAAGGAGCCAGTGTAGCGTAGTGGCGAGAGTGTTGGACTGGGACTCGGGAGATCCGGGTTCTAGTCCCCACTCGGCCATGAAACTCACTGGGTGACTTTGGGCCAGTCACTGATTCTCAGCCTAACCTACCTCACAGGGTTGTTGTGAGGATAAAATGGAGAGGAGGAGGAGGAGGATTATGTAAGCCGCCTTGGGTTCCTTGCAGGAAGAAAGGCGGGGTATTAGCATTGCCTGCTGCCTGGGAGGGACCACCCGCACCACCGGTGGGACTGCTGGCTGCCGCTGCAGGACCGGGCCCAGCCAGGAGCCACCCCGCCTCACCTGCAACTGTGGGGCCATAAAGATCCGGCCCCAGGCAGCTGGGCTTCATCTGCCATCGCCTCTCTGGAGAGGGCCAAGCCAGGCAAGTAGCCCAGCTTTGCTGCTTGCTGCCTGCTGCCTGCTGCCTGCTGCTTGCTGCCTGGGAGGGACCACCCGCACCACCGGTGGGACTGCTGGCTGCTGCTGCAGGACCGGGCCCAGCCAGGAGCCACCCCGCCTCACCTGCAACTGTGGGGCCATAAAGATCCGGCCCCAGGCAGCTGGGCTTCATCTGCCATCGCCTCTCTGGAGAGGGCCAAGCCAGGCAAGTAGCCCAGCTTTGCTGCTTGCTGCTTGCTGCCTGCTGCCTGCTGCTTGCTGCCTGGGAGGGACCACCCGCACCACCGGTGGGACTGCTGGCTGCCGCTGCAGGACCGGGCCCAGCCAGGAGCCACCCCGCCTCACCTGCAACTGTGGGGCCATAAAGGCGGGGCGACACCAAAGGGGGCTGCCCCTTTGGGGGAGCCACTTCGGGAGTGGCACGAGGGCGAGGGCCTGCCCCCGTGTTAATGGGGATATAGGTGGGGCTGGGGTTTTTAAGAGGCCCTGCTTTTTGAACGGCTTGGGGGTTTTAGGGGTGATTTTAGGGGTGGGTCTCCCGCCTGATCGACGGAAGCGAGGGGGCATGTGCCTCTCCCAGGGAGATGATGGAGTTCTGGGGGGCAAAATATACCACTGTTGAGCGGCAGGCGCTGGCAGAACGCTAGGGGCAGGCCACGCCAACTGCGGGGGACAAGGGATCGATGCTTAATACCTATCCCTTGTCCCGGGCCTGCCCAGAGCCAAGGGATAACTGGGGGATGTGTGGCTCCTCCCCATACCTTGCGTTTGCTGTTGTGCAATGCCAGGTCCGTTACCCAGAAAACATCTCTCATCCATGACTTGATCCTGGATGAGGGTGCGGACCTGGCATGTATTACGGAAACCTGGCTGGACGAGGCCGCTGCTCCAACTCTGGCGGCCTTGTGTCCGGCTGGTTTCTCGTATGCCCAGCAGCCAAGGGTTGGGGGACGGGGAGGGGGAGTGGCTGTTATCTATCGGGAGTCCTTGGTTCTTACCAGACTCCCTCTCCGGGAGACCAAGTTTATTGAGTGCATGTACTGGAGGTTGGGTCCCAAGGGCAGTCTGGGGATTCTGCTCGTGTACCGTCCACCCCGCTGCACGACAGACTCCCTGGCCGAGGTGCTGGAGGTGGTCTCTGATGTGCGTGTGTTGTCCCCCAGGCTATTGGTGCTGGGGGACTTCAACGTGCATTCGGGGGCTGTCCTCATGGGGGCACCTCGGGACTTCATGGAGACCATGGCTTCCTGGGAGCTGCACCCTGTATTAACTGGACCTACCCATGTAGCCGGTCATGCACTGGACTTGGTTTTTGTTTCTGGAGAGGGGGGAAATGATCTGGAAATCGGGGGTATATCCGCCACCCCCTTGTCATGGTCAGATCACTATCTGGTGGAGTTGGATTTCTCGATGCCACAACCCCTCTGCAGGGGTGAGGGACCTATTAGGATGGTCCGCCCCAGGCGTCTTATGGATCCGGATGGATTCCTGAACGCGCTTGGGGAATTGGAGCACACAAACGGTAGCTCGGTCAAGACCCTGGTGGACGACTGGAATGCTGCAATCACCAGGGCATTAGACCGAGTTGCTCCGAAGTGCCCTCTTCGCCTAAACAGAGCGCGAGCGGCACCATGGTTCACTCCGTCGCTGCGTGCTCTGAAACAAGAGGTGAGAAGGCTAGAGCGCCGATGGCGAAATTCCCGCTCAAGACAATCGAACACTGGTTAGAGCTGCATCTTCAGCCTACCGGGTGGCGGTGAAGGCAGCAAAAAAGAATTTCTATGCTGCCTCCATTGCGTCTGCGGAGTGCTGCCCCAGGAGGCTGTTCCACGTGGTCCGGAGTCTGGTCGGTCCAGTCGCTCCAGACCCATTGGAACAGTCTAAGCAGGGGTCGGCAACCCGTGGCTCCGGAGCCGCATGCGGCTCTTTCAAGCCTTTGCCACGGCTCCGGACAAGGCTGCCCTGCTCCGCCGCCGCCGCCTCGGGGGCAGCCCGATTTCGCTCTTCTGAGCGGCGCGGAGCGTTCTCCGCGCCGCTCTAGCTGCTGCCGCCGCCGCCGCCGCTAATGCCGGAGCCGCTGAAGCCGCCGCCGCATCCGCCGCGTCACATCCGCCGCCGCCGCCGCGTCACTTCCGCCGCCGCCGCCGTGTCACTTCCGCCGCCGCCGCGTCACATCCAGCTGCTTCGGCGCGCTGGACCCCCCCCGCGCTATGATTTTGGCGGGGGAACTTTGGCGCGGCAGCAGCACCCCCCCCCCGAGCAGCAGGGACGCGAGCGGGTGAGCTGCAGAAGAGAGGAGGGCTCCTGCACGCGCCAAAGGGGGTTATAAGGACTTTTTCTTAAAATTCAAGGTAAGTGCCTCTTGCTTTAATATTGCATTTCTTTTGCTTGTGCCCCCAAGCAGTAGCATCCCATCATCAGCACCATCCAGCAGTAGCACCCTCATCATCCACCAGCAACACCCTCCCCCCCAGCAGTAGCACCCCCATCATCCACCAGCAAATCCTGCTGATGGATGATGAGGGGTGCTATTACCACATGGAGGGTGTTTCTGGTGGATGATGAGGGTGCTACTGCTGGATGGTGCTGATGATGGGATGCTACTGCTGGGGGTGTGTGTGTTGCTGGTGGCATCCCATCATCCACCAGCAACACCCTCCCCCCCAGCAGTAGCACCCCCATCATCCACCAGCAAATCCTGCTGATGGATGATGAGGGGTGCTATTACCACATGGAGGGTGTTTCTGGTGGATGATGAGGGTGCTACTGCTGGATGGTGCTGATGATGGGATGCTACTGCTGGGGGGGAGGGTGTTGCTGGTGGATGATGGGATGCCACCAGCAACACCCTCCCCCCCAGCAGTAGTACCCCCATCATCCACCAGCAAATCCTGCTGATGGATGATGAGGGGTGCTATTACCACATGGAGGGTGTTTCTGGTGGATGCAGTGTTATATTTGTTTTAAATGTCACAATGGTTTTGCGGCTCCCAGTTTTTTTTTTTTCTTCGGAAACGGGTCCAAGTGGCTTTTTGTCTTAAAGGTTGCAGACCCCTCTAGAGCCTCCTGTGAGGCTTTAGCGAAGCACTTCGCAGATAAAATCGATCGGATTAGGAGTGGGATATCGTGCGTCGTGGATACAGGGAGTGAGCTGGAGGAGGCCAATGGCAGACCGGTTTTGTGGGATCGGTTTCGGCTTCTTCCTTCTGATGAAGTGGACAAGGTGCTTTCATCTGTGAGGCCGACCACCTGCTTGCTTGATCCTTGCCTGTCCTGGTTCATAATGAGCTGCAGGGAGAGACTGGGTGAGGGGATCAAGGCGGTGGTGAATGCCTCCCTCGAGGAGGCAGTGATGCCATCAGCCCTCAAGGTGGCAGTAATAAGACCGCTTCTAAAGAAGCCCTCCTTGGATCTCCAGGATTTAAACAACTTTCGCCCAGTCTCCAATTTACCATTTCTGGGCAAGGTGATCGAGCGGGTGGTGGGTGCTCAGTTGAAGGCACACTTGGATGAAGCCGATTATTTAGATCCGTGCCAGTCGGGCTTCAGGTCTGGACATGGGACGGAGACGGCCTTGGTCGCCTTGGTGGATGATATGAGGAGGGCTTTGGATAGGGGCGAATGCTCCTTTCTAGTCCTCCTCGATCTCTCGGCGGCTTTTGATACCGTTGACCACGGTATCCTCCTGGACCGCCTGGAGGGGTTGGGCTTGGGAGGCACTGTATTGCAGTGGTTCCGGTCCTTCCTCTCTGGAAGGTACCAGAGGGTAGTTCTCGGGGAGGAGGCTTCGGACCCTCGGCTGCTCACTTGTGGGGTGCCGCAGGGTTCCATCCTCTCCCCGATGTTATTCAACATCTACCTCAAGCCGCTGGGAGCTATCATCAGGAGGTTTGGGGTGCGGTGTCATCAGTATGCGGATGACACGCAGCTCTACCTCTGTTTCAAGTCCTCACCGAGGTTGGCCGTTGAGACCCTGTCCAAGTGCCTGGAGGCAGTGGCTGGCTGGATGGGAAGGAACATGCTGAAGCTGAACCCCGACAAGACCAAGGTACTGCTGGTGGGGGACAAGGGGAGGTTAGGGGATGTTGACCTGGTGCTGAATGGGGTACATCTACCCCTGAAGGACCAGGTCCGCAGCTTGGGGGTCATTCTAGACTCCCAGCTGTCCATGGAGGCTCAGGTGGCAGCTGTGAGCCGGGCAGCGCTGTATCAACTCCATCTGATATGGCAGCTGCGCCCCTACCTTCCTAATCACCTGCTCCCATCAGTGGTTCATGCCTTGGTCTCCTCTCGCCTAGACTACTGTAATGCGCTCTACGTGGGGTTACCCTTGAAGACGGTTCGGAAGCTGCAGCTGGTACAGAACGCGGCGGCTCGCCTGGTTAAAGGCAGCCGCCGGCGGGATCACATCACGCCAGTGATGAAGGATTTGCACTGGCTACCAGTTGCTTGCTGAGCCGAATTCAAGGTGTTGGTTTTGACCTTTAAAACCCTATACGGCTCTGGTCCAGTTTATCTCAAGGAGCGTCTCCAGCAACACCAAGTGGGCCGCTCAACAAGATCTGCCACGGATGGCCTTCTCCTTGTCCCTTCAGCCAGAGCAGCTAGACTGGTGGGGACGAGGAAGAGGGCCTTTTCTGTGGCGGCCCCCGTACTGTGGAACTCTCTCCCGAGTGACCTCCGCCATGCCCCCTCTCTGCTGAGCTTCTGTCGCTCATTAAAAACCTGGTTGTTCAGGCGGGAATATGGGGTGGGTTAAGATTTTAAAATTTTTGTATTGTTTTAATGTATTTTATTGTATTTATGTATTTTATTGTGTGTACGTCGCCCAGGGTGGCCGGTTGCCGGCCAGATGGGCGATAAATAAATGTTAATAATAAATAAATAAATAAATAAATAATAATAAATAAATAAATAAAGCTGGGTTGTTTAGTTCAAACTGCACTGCAGACACTTCAGCAATTAAAATGAGGATGCCTAGGCTGGTCATCCAAGTGGTCACATCTGAATCTATCAAGCATGGGCTGACCATAAGACGACAGGGTTTGAGGTCATTATGACAGGTGGGATGCTTATGACCTTTTGACCATGGGCTGCCACGTTCATTTTTTCCAGCTTGCATTTTTTTTTGCAAGCACACACAGAACATAATGTTGTCATCACTAATTGTGTGTTGCTATTTATGCCTACACAATTGAATTATTTCATCCTAGTTGAAATTCAGAGGAGCAGAACAGAGGGGAAGAAAGATGTCAGCTGCCTAGGAAAGAACAAGCCATGGAGCAAGAGACTGACAGCTTAAAAGGCTTCTGGCAGGATTGCTCAAGATGGTAATACAGTTATTTATTGCCTTTTAATAAGGCCCTGCCCCCGCTCCACTGCCATGCTTCTTCCCAGACCACTTTTGTCCTCTTGGCAGGTAGTCTGTCCATGACATTGGCCAGCACAGTGATGCAGCAGAACGTGACTGTCTGAGGGATGCAGCATCAATCTTCTTGGGAATGAACGGCTCTTCTTTTTGCTTTCCTTAACGCTAATTAAACCCTCATCTTTGTCTGACTCATCAGTACAGCATTTACAAATGGACCAGTGTAGGAGCTGAATTCGAGCCTCTTAAAAGAAGTACCGTAATCTCCAAAGACTAGCAGAGCAAGAATGATTATTCTTAAAGTAGCTAGAATCCTTGGGTTGTGGCATTACTAATGGCCCTGAAACTGCTACTTTGCAATCTTCCAATAGCTCCGTATGTGGCTATCAGTTCTTTCTATTGTGAGGCAACCCAAATGTGGACTCTACTTCTTCCCATCCCATATCAGTGAAGCAGTTAGCTGGAAACAGCACAATTGACTTTACATACAAGTAAGATGCACAGTAGGAAAACTTGGAGGAGGGACAGATATGGTGGAGGTGGGAAACTGACCAACTCCCTATCCCATATCCAGGCTAGCCAAAAACCTAAGTGGCCCCAATCCACTAACCCGTGTTTTAGTAACAGATTCACATCTCCACTCTGCAATGAAGCTCACTTGGGTGGCCTCCCTTCCCCGTGTGGCTCACCCAGGAGACTTACAAAGAACCTTCATGCGGGCAGAAGCCTCCAGTTGGCTGTAGTAGCCATTGATGCTGCTGACAGATGGTACAGTGAGTCAGAAAGACTGGGCCCAACCCTTGTCACCATTCATGTCCTCCTGTTCTCTCAACGTCTGATAGTGAAGGCAGGGCTGGAAACAAAGTAGGCATGGTCGGGCACCTACCGAGGGCCCACACGCCAGCAGGGGCCCAGTGACAAGAGCTCCCTGGAGTTGCTCCTCTTCATCAACATTGCAACCTGCTTGTTCACCGGTCTCTCTCGCTCTCGCTCTGGCCCAGAGCATGCTGGTGGTGGTGAGGAGGAGCAGTAGAGATGCTGCTACCTACTTGCTCACTGGCTCTATGCCTGTCAGGCAAGCATAACAAAGAGGATGAGGAACAACAGCAGCTGGTGACCATGGCAGTGAGAATTTAGACTCGCTGAAGGAGGGTGCCCATTGAGGGTGTCTTGCCCAAGGCCCTCAAAAACCTGGAGCCGGTAGTGAGTGAAGGAATTCTTCTTCAACAACCAAATAGGAACAAAGAAGTTGCTGCTGCTCTGTGACTTTCTTCTTGCTTTCTGGGGTTGTAAGATGGTTGGGTGAGCAAATGAGCAGCTGAATAAAGGGCTCTCCAGCTGCCGGGAGCACCCACCAGAACCACTCTTGCTACAGTAATCCTGAGGCTCATGGCCATATGGTGGCTTTTCTTAGGCCTCCTCTGTGAACCAAGCCTCAGGTTAACCTACATCACAGAGTTGTGGTGAGACTAAAATACTGCTATGACTCCTCAGAAGGAGAATAGGACACAAATGTAAATTTTTATTTTTTTTTAAATGTCACCAACCCAACTTTTAAACCGCATGATCAGTTCTTCCGAGCACTTTCTTGCTCTGTCACTTGTGTTATCTCTGGGTTTTCTCCTGTTAGACTCTAGTTCTGAAAGTGACACACAAATAAGAGGAGGGTGGGATCATGACAGACGGTGAAAACAGCTTGGAGGCGGCTGCACACCTGCACTGGGAAAGCAATCTCAATTACCAGAGATTTGAGACCCAACGCAGCAGCAATGTTTGCTCTGATGATGAACCTGCTTAACTGGGGGTGGTGCCTCCTCCTCCTCCTTAAGTAAATAGTAACACATGGCAATTATCACATTATTCCTCAGAAGGGAGTGCGGGAGGGAAGAGGAGGAGGGAAGAGGGGAAGGGGTTAGAATGTAAAACCTGTTTCTGCATGTGCTCCCCCAGGACCTGAAGCTCCGGCAGTCCGACCCAAGGCCGCCTCTCTTGATAAAGGTATAGTGTGGCGTAGTGGCGAGAGTGCTGGACTGGGACTTGGGAGATCCGGGTTCTAGTCCCCGCTCGGCCTGAAACTCACTGGGTGACTTTGGGCCAGTCACTGCCTCTCAGCCTAACCTACCTCACAGGGTTGTTGTAAGGATAAAAATGGAGAGGAGAAGGAGGATTATGTAAGCCACCTTGAGTTCCTTGTAGGAAAAAAGGTGGGGTATAAATGTAATAAATAAAAATAAATAAATAAATAAATACAGAGAAGTTCTGGGCCCAAAGCAGTGCCACTGCCAGGCTGGGCTGTGGGTGACTGTGCACAAATCCAGATCTGGACTCCAACTGAAGTCAGCTGGGAACGCAGGTTAAAGCTATTGCTCTCTTGACCAGGCAAGGACTTAAGACTAGGCTCCTGCTAGTATTTCTGCCAGGGCTGACCAATCCAGAGGCTATACTGCCTGCCAATTGCAGGGGATAATGTTATAACCTCCTGCACCCAAAGAGGGCTCTGAAGCCTGAGCACATCAATTCCAAAGATTTCCATTTTCCTTCTAGCCATCACTGAGTGATCATCAAAGATTGACTATGCATCATACTAACTTGGATTACTGGTGCCACAAAACCTGTCTCCTGTGCACAGCTATGCAGGGCAGGCCCAAAGACTTGTCTCATTTCACTGGCAACAGTTCCTGGCACATCCCTCCCTACGCCTTCCATGAGCCCACCATTAATTCAAGTACTCAGCTTGGAGAAGGGCAGCACCCAGCTCCCTATCCCTTCTACTCTACATCAGAGTTCAAGATCTACATTCCCTCTTTAGTAGTGACAATAGGCCAAACCACTTTACCCATTTTTTGTGGGGCAGTTGCATCAGACCACTAGTAAGCTAAACTGAAATGGAGAGCTCCACCTCACACTTGACATCCATGACCCTGATACTAACTTAGTGGGAGACTCCCTCCTGCGGGGGATCGAAGCCAAAGTATGTCGCGAAGACCCATGGACTCGCCAGGTGTGCTGTCTCCCTGGGGCACGGATTAAGGATGTGACAGAGCAGCTGCCGAGGCTCATGCAGCCCACCGACACATACCCCTTTCTTCTCTTCCACGTGGGTACAAATGATACTGCCAAGCGGAGTTACAAAGAAATCACGGCAGACTTTGAAGAGCTGGGAAGGGAACTCAAGAACTTCGGGGCCCAGATAGTTTTCTCATCCATCCTTCCAGTACTTGGAAGAGGCATAGAAAGGGAAAGAAAAATACTCCGAGTGAATGACTGGCTACGAAGGTGGAGCCGACGTGAGGGATTTGGATTCTGGGACCACGGGCTACACTTCCTGGAAGATGGACTGCTGGCAAAGGATGGGTTGCACCTCACAAGGACTGGGAAGAATGTGTTTGGCCACAGCATGAGGAACTTAATCAGGAGGGCTTTAAACTGAATCCAACAGGGGAGGGAGACATAAACTCGGGGGTACCAATGGAAGAAGGCCTCTATGCCACAATGGAGAGAACAGCTCCAGCGGTGCCCATTGATAGTCTACCACAAAATGTAGGGGGAAAGTCGGACTATAAAGCACATAATCTTCAATGTCTCTATACTAATGCCAGGAGTATGGGCAATAAACAAGACGAACTTGAACTCTTGATACATGAGGGCAAGTACGACTTGATAGGGATAACTGAAACCTGGTGGGATGACTCCCATGACTGGAATACAGCAATTGAAGGGTATAACTTGTTCAAAAGGAACAGAAGCAACAGAAAGGGAGGTGGAGTTGCACTGTATGTTAAAAATACGTATCTCTGCACAGAGATACAGGAAGAGGAGCTTGGCAGCCCCATTGAGAGCATCTGGGTTAAAATAAAGGGGGCAAAGAATAAAATGAACATGGCGGTTGGAGTCTACTACCGACCACCCAATCAAGGAGAAGACGAGGATGGAACTTTTGAAAAGCAAATTGCCATTGTTTCAAGGAGGCACGATGTGGTAGTAATGGGGGACTTCAATTTCCCTGATATCTGTTGGGAGACTTATTCAGCCAAACATGGCCCCTCCAAGAAATTCCTGAGCTGTGCTGCTGATAACTTCCTCCTACAGAAAGTGGAGGAAGGAACTAGAGGATCGGCTATCCTTGACCTGATTCTAACCAACAGAGACGAGTTAGTGGATAAAGTGGCAGTTTCGGGAACTCTGGGGGAAAGTGACCATGTTATACTTGAGTTCTTGATTCTAACAGAAGCAAAAGCTGAATGTAGCCAAACACGTACCCTGGATTTTAGGAAAGCCAATTTTAACAAACTCAGAACAATGATTAGTAAGATCCCATGGCAAGTGACTCTCACGAGAAAGGGAGCCCAGGAGGGGTGGGAGTTTTTAAAAAAGGAAATTTTAAAGGCACAATTGCAAACAATTCCCACAAGGAGAAAAGGCAGAGGGCAACAGAAGAAGCCAATGTGGCTTCACAATAAACTCAAAGATGACCTGAAAACAAAAAAGGACACGTATAGGAAGTGGAAGGAAGGACAGGCTACAGGGGAAGAGTACAGGCAGGTAGCACATAACTGCAGGAATAGTGTCAGGAAGGCTAAAGCTGAGAATGAGCTAAGGTTAGCGAGGAATGCTAAAAGCAACAAAAAAGCTTTCTTCAGATACATGCACAGTAAAAGACAGAAGAAAGAACTGGTGGTTCAACTACGCAATGAGGATGGCAAATTGATAACAGAAGACAAAGAAAAGGCAGAAGTGTTCAATTCCTACTTCGGCTCGGTCTTCTCCCAAAAGAGGGTCTATGACCCCCCTGGCAAACCTGAAGTGCAGACTGAAGGGGCAGAATTGCAGCTTGAGATTGATAGGCAAATGGTCAAGGAGCACCTGATTACTCTGAACGAGTTTAAATCTCCAGGGCCTGATGAGCTGCATCCTAGAGTAATAAAGGAACTGGCAGAAGAACTCTCAGAACCACTGTCTATTATCTTTGAGAAATCATGGAGGACAGGTGAAGTGCCAGACGACTGGAGGAGGGCAAATGTTGTTCCCATCTTCAAAAAGGGCAAGAAGGAGGAACCTGGGAACTATAGGCCAGTCAGTCTGACATCAATCCCCGGGAAGATTTTTGAGCAGATTATAAAGAAGTCAGTCTGCAAGCACCTTGAAAACAATGCAGTGATTACTAGAAGCCAGCATGGATTTGTCAAGAACAAATCCTGTCAGACTAATCTGATCTCATTTTTTGATCGGGTAACCTCCCTTGTGGACTGTGGGAATGCTGTGGACATTATATACCTGGACTTCAGCAAAGCTTTCGACAAAGTGCCTCATGATATCCTGATTAGTAAGCTAGCTAAGAGTGGGCTAGATGGAACAACTATCAGGTGGATCCACAATTGGCTACAGAATCGGACTCAAAGAGTGCTTATCAATGGTTCCTTCTCAAACTGGGGAGAGGTAACGAGCGGGGTACCACAGGGCTCGGTCCTGGGCCCGGTGCTCTTCAACATTTTTATTAATGACTTGGATCAGGAGGTACAGGGAATGCTTATCAAATTTGCAGATGACACAAAGTTGGGTGGAACAGCTAATACTCTGGAAGACAGAAACAAAATTCAAAGTGACCTCGATAGGCTGGAGCGCTGGGCCGAAAACAACAGAATGAAATTTAATAGGGATAAATGCCAAGTGCTGCACCTAGAAGGAGGAAACCAAATGCAGAGTTACAGAATGGGGGACACTTGGCTCAACAATACTACAAGTGAGAAGGATCTTGGAATTGTGGTAGATCACAAACTGAATATGAGCCAGCAATGCGATGTGGCTGCAAAGAAGGCAAATGCAATTTTGGGCTGTATTAATAGAAGTATAGCTTCCAAATCGCGGGAAGTGATAATTCCCCTTTACTCGGCACTGGTTAGGCCTCATCTTGAGTACTGCGTCCAGTTCTGGGCACCTCACTTTAAGAAGGACATAGACAAACTGGAGAGGGTTCAGAGGAGGGCAACAAGGATGATAAAGGGACTGGAAACAAGGCCCTATGAGGAGAGACTGAAAGAACTGGGCATGTTTAGCCTTCAGAAGAGGAGACTGAGGGGAGATATGATCGCACTCTTCCAGTATTTGAAGGGATGTCACACAGAGGAGGGCAAAGATCTCTTCTCGGTCATCCCAGTTTGCAGGACACGGAATAATGGGCTCAAGTTACAGGAACCTAGATTCCACCTAAACATCAGGAAAAATTTCCTGACTGTCAGAGCAATAAGACAATGGAATCAACTACCTAGGGAGGTCGTGGGCTCTCCCACTCTGGAGGCATTCAAGGTGCAGCTGGACAGACATCTGTCAGAGATGCTTTGACCTAGATTCCTGCATGAGCAGGGGGTTGGACTCGATGGCCTTGTAGGCCCCTTCCAACTCTACTTTTCTATGATTCTATGAACTTGTGGTTTAAAATCAGGGGCCAAATGTGCAAAGCGACTCAGTAAGCCAAAGTAACTATTCCATTTCCTTCTAAATTTTAAATTCACCTTCTCTGCAACCCCATGGAGTCTGATTGCACAGGCTTGGAACCTTGAGCAGATTCACTTTAAATTTGCCTCGTGGAGAACAACACAGCAGTTTCCATCTAGTCTACACCATCAGCTTGCCACAGTGTTGAACAGAATTAGGTTAGGGACTGCATGGACCAACACACACAGCCACCGCATACGCAGCCAGTCTTGCTGTTTCAAAAGAACCGATGGCTTTGCTCCTGGCAAACCAACAGTCTAAATTAGTGTTGGCCAACTGACTGCATACGGCCTCTGCTCTGATTCCAACGGGTACCCTCCCACCCATCCCCGACTGGAAGAGGAAGGTGATATTTCTTACCTGGCCAAGTCCCCTCCCATTGAGAAGTGAGAGATACACACACACACTCCCACTGCCAGGTCTCTACAGCATTGTTTACAGTTGAGATGCAAAAAAACAGAATATAGAAGGCCTGCAATAAATCCTGGTACCACACCAATTCCCTTGGAAAATGTCTTTTGAAAAAATATATATGAAGGATTCCCCCCCCTCCCCAATATTCCCTGAACATATGAACATTTAGTATTTTTTATGCATCTTCAGCAATTGACATCCAGATTTTGCAGTAGCAGTCAATATGTGGCAGTAACTAGTAGCTGCCTTTCAGTGGTCATCAGAATTTGACAGAATCTGACAATGTAACAGTCAGTATTTCGCAGTATTCACAGAGCTGGCATGCAGTAGCAGTTTATTATTTTTTAAATGATATCTGACATATAGCTGTCCATATTTGACAACTGACATGCAGTAGCATCAGTATTTGATAGTATCTGACATGTAGTAATCAACATTTGACAACCTGACAGGAGAGATGCAGTTGCAGTCAGTATTTGAAATCTCAGTAGATGACATGAAAGGGAATTTAGTAATCGTTACATTAATTTTATTCATTTGTTACATTAATTTTATTCATTTGTTTAGCCAACAGGGCCAGGTGAATTTGGGTCAAATTTTGATTGATTGTTGTTTTGTTTTGTTTGTTTAACGGACTTCAGAATCCGAATCTGAAAACCCAGCCAATTTCAGTATTTGGCCAAATTTCATTTCAGCTCTGAGATGTGGCCTCCGGTGTGGATCCAATAGCCTGAGCACTTGCACACAGCAAATGTTTGATCAAAGGAGCATTTATTTATTCCCCTGGTGAAATAAAATATGACTAATTGGCTCAACAGCAGAGCCACTTCTGCTTTCAGGCTTCTGAGAGATTTGGCCTTGCCAGAAAGTAGCATCCAAGCACTGTAAGAAGATTTGTACTGCTACCACTTGGTTCTCAAAAGATCCTGGAATAGGAAGCCCTGGATACCATCAAGAAAACTGTGAGCCATTAAGCCAGTCAAAAAAGAATATTTCAATTTAGTAGTTGCTTCTTAAGGCATTATGCACCCCCTGGGGTTTTAGTCATCCAACCTGATGGTGCTCAGCAGACGATTATTATATGCGATTTCTATGGGATTATCACTTAGTACTACTAATTCCCAGCAAAAGCATTTCCATCAGCAGAACTAAAAAAAACTTCACAAGGAGTCACACAAGGATTACATCCCTTACTTCACAGCTAAGATTACTGTCAGCAAGGTTAAACAGAGTTACCTGAGAGCACTGATGTTGTACTTCTTTTGCTTATTGAAGTGCCAATTGTATCAGCGGTGGGATAACTTAGGCCTCCAGACTCAATAAATTCATCTCCCCATGCTATTCCTGCATTGCCCCCATTTAAAGATATATCCATGAGAGCACTTTCTCCCATACATTCATCTCCATCCCCTTAGATCTGGATGTAACGTCTTGTTCTACCTCCTATCTTTAACATAAATGAGATCAACAGGCACTGAGTGAGGCATTTTTGGGGGTGGCCCCCATGTTCTGGAATTCTCTGCCAAGGGAGGTTTACCTGGCTACTTCCTGCCCTCATTACAGAGTCAAATGAAAAATTGTTTTACACCAAAAGGCCCTTTAAGGATGCTAGAAATTTTGCTCATTTGCAGACAGAAAATTCAGCTGGAGATCTATAAAGTATTTATAGTTGACAGGGCCGGATTAAGATAGGGGCTGTGGGAGCGGCCGCTCCAGGCCCTTAACAGACAATCGGCCCGCAATTATAGGGACACGCGGCGATTTTTCCCCCTTCAGAGTTAGCTCTGATCGTTATCATTCAGCATAATTAATGATTTTTTCAAGATTAGAAAGGTGTTCTAAGCACATCTGCATTACAGGCTTGAGGCAAGACCTAGCAAGAACTGTTGTTCTCAAATTAGCATTTCAGTATCTTTGCATTTCAATCACTGTTACTACATTTCTTTGTGAGAACGTCTAGCACATGGGGGGCTTGCTAGGGTCTGTAATATTCAGATTTAGAAGGGACCTCTCTCTCCAGCCTCAAGCAAAAGATCTTTCTGATTCGCAGCTCAATTGTTCAAATGCTAGTTTAACAACAACAACAAAAAAAGCAACAAGAACAACACAGTTATTCTTGGTCAAGCAAAGCTTCCTGGCTTTTTGTTGTGGCTTTTTTTTTTTTTTAATAAATAATTTGGGGGAAATTCTGCAATCTGCAAGTTCTCCTTCTCCTTCTCCTTCTTTTCTGTAAAAGGGCTTTCCCTCTTTTGTGAGCCAAACTGAACGTAAGGGCTGTGTGTTTGTGGGTGTGGGTGTCTGCCTTTTGGGGGTGTTGATCCTCCTGCCGCCTGCAAAATGTCACCTGCTTGGCTAATACTGTGTGTGTGTGTGTGTGTGTGTGTGTGTGCACACGTGCGCTTTCATGGGGAATTGTGTGGCATTTTAAGTTTTATTTTGAAAAACCCCAGAGAACAGAGTTCACCAAATATCCCTCTTGGATATTTTGGACTACAGTTCTCATTTGCCTCAGGCAGCATGGCCAGTGGCTGGGGAAGATGGTTTATGTTTATTTAAAAATGGTTGTTGTGAATGTTCTATTTATGTGAATGTGTCTGCCTTTTGGGGGTGTTGATCCTCCTGCCGCCTGCAAAATGTCACCTGCTTGGCTAATACTGTGTGTGTGTGTGTGTGTGTGTGTGTGCACGTGCGCTTTCATGGGGAATTGTGTGGCATTTTAAGTTTTATTTTGAAAAACCCCAGAGAACAGAGTTCTCTGTGTGTGTGTGTGTGTGTGTGTGCGTGTGTGCACGTGTGTGTGTGTGTGCTTGGCTAATACTGTGTGTGTGTGTGTGTGTGTGTGTGTGTGTGCACGTGCGCTTTCATGGGGAATTGTGTGGCATTTTAAGTTTTATTTTGAAAAACCCCAGAGAACAGAGTTCACCAAATATCCCTCTTGGATATTTTGGACTACAGTTCTCATTTGCCTCAGGCAGCATGGGCAGTGGCTGGGGAAGATGGGAGCTGGGGCCCCAAACATTTGGAAGGGCCCCGGTTGGGGAAGACTGCCCTAGAGGTTAAAAAACGTGGAGGTACTTATCATCAACGATATGTGATGAACGGTTTTATTGAGTTAACAAGCTTATTGTTTACAAAAAAAGAAATATTTTCAATATGTTTCTGTTTTGGCACTTTAATGGTAATTAAAATATTTAATTTGTTTTAATATAAAATTGCGTCTTCATTTTATTTATTTCCATAAAAAGGCCCACCAAAATCCTCAGCACCAGGCCCATAATGCTCTTAATCCGGCCCTGATAGTTGATTGTGGTAACTTTTTGTTTAGAGATGTGATTTGTGTGTGTGTGTGTGGGGGGGTGTTCTATCTGGTCCAGAACGTATCAGTGGGCTGTGTCAGTTAAAAGACCTGGACTGGCTTAATATGTAGGAGTTTAGCAAAAGAAGCAGAACAAGTGCAGTAACTTGTCATTTTATACCACAGAAATCCAAAAGTGTAAAACCACATTCTGGGTGATTATATATACATGTAAAAAGAAAAGACGCTAAAGATATAAAACAGGATTTAAACTCTGGTTGGCTAATATGGCGAGTGATTGGTAAAACCTGGGATGAGTCAAGAATTAGTCTCACATATCTATACAAGTACTCTACAGCAGCAGTACCCGTGAAAGTACTGCTACTAAAATGCCAAATTCTCACTGTTCAGATAAACTGCTTCTGCTGCTTGCAGCTCTACATTAGTTCAGAAGATGTGGTACAGCTCTCCACTAGGTGATAATAGATTTCTGTTTCCACTGATTTTAAAAACATTATTCTGTCCCCGTCCTCTTCTATTTTATTGTATTAACTTTAATGATACTACATTGTTTCTGCAAAGTTGAAAATCATTTTAGGATATTGTATACCAGAAAAACAGTATATAAATACAGAAAACAAAACAGAAAAAACCAAAAAATGACTGGATAGAGTCATGTGACCAAATTTCTCCTTCCTAGCAACACTATTAAGGGCACAGTCCTATTGATTGTGCCCCTGATGACTGGAAGCCCGTGAACTTGGAAGCTTTCGATCATCCAATGCAGGACGAGAGGAGCAGCGGAGGCGCCTCCCTGTCCTCCCACCCTGCATTTTTGCTAGACGGGCTTTTTTTTCTTGTCTAGCTAGTGAGCTTTGGAGGCGGAGGGAGAGGGAAGGAGGCTGGAGAGGTCTCAGGATAGCTTGCTTTTTTTTTTTTTTTAATTAAATTGGTTTTTTTCAATCCAAACAAATTAATAGCAAATAATGACAATAATAACAAAATAATAACAATACATTAATATTGTGCACCCCCCACCCACTAGGGACCAAGCTTATATTTCCCGAAAGATATCAAATATTATTCTCTGTTCCAAAAATGTAACAAATCTTGACAAGGTTCATTCCCCTTCCCCCTCACCAACACACAATCCAAAAATTTACCCCAAATGCTCACAAAAGTATTTTCCTCCAATTGCCCTTTTTGGCATTTGATACTGCAAGTTAAATTTATCATTCAACGCGGTATCCCATACCTATTTATACCACTCAGTAATTTTAAAAAATGTTGAACTTTCCACTAGCTATAATTAATTTAGCTGCTGTTAATAAATCCACAATCAGTTCCTTAGTATTTTTTAAACAAACTACATTTTTCTGTTATTGATAACAATGCTAATTTTGGGCAGACCTCTAATTCCTCAGGATAGCTTGTATCCTGGCCTCTTTAGTCTCCTCCCCTCCCCGCCCACTGAAATGCCCCCTTTCCCCCTCTCCAAGGTCGCTTTTCCGACCTCGGAGAGCAGCTGGCGTGGTTCTTTCTGAGCCAGCTGTGAGGGGGTGGGAGAGGAGGCTGGAGTGACCTCTTGCTCCCCCTTCTGAGGTGGGGGCGCCATCTCCAACCTCAGAGGATGGAATCCCCACTATCCTGTGCCCCCTCAGATGATGTCTAGGGGCCACAGGATTGCTCCCTCCATAGTTTAATATATTTGGCTGCAGAGACCGAGCCAATGGGATGATGAAATGATGATGCTCTTCCTGACCACATTAAGCCTCAAGATATGTAACTCTTCACTATGAAAACATGTCTAATTGCTGAGCAGAAATTGAAGTGGAATCCTGCATGGAAAAGAAGTACTCACCCCAAGTTTTGGCAAAGCCCAGCATTATGCTCAGCTCAACCAACCCCCAAAACCCTGAGCCCATGAACCAAACACATGGAACTGACATCAAGATAAATTTGGATCCAGGTCTGCATTTCTTAAGAGAGCAGGGTTTCACAAATAATAACATCCCCACCTTCTTCTTTGACTCTCCCGCAATGAACCCATAAAAATGTATCCAACTTATGAATACACAGAAGAAAATCATAAAGACTTGTACTTCAAACAAAAAATAATCACATGCATTTCCATTCCAATGGTGCTGAATTTCTACATGGAGGGCATGAGCTTAATTTTACACCCCTAGTTTCAGGAACCAGCAACCATAAAAATGGTTGTAGATATTTAAGGGTACTGAGGCTAAAATTCAATGTTCTCGCTACTCAGATACACTGTTCCTGCTCAAAGCTGTTGTGCAAAGCCCCCACAACCCTGTTGGCTACTGCTACCCCATTTCTCATGTCTCGTGTCTTCTCCTCTCCCATCAGCAATATTCAAAAGCTAAATGTGCTTTGCTGTGTTTGGCTGTAGGCACAGGGCCAAAGAGAAGCTGCCACGTGGCACGCCGCCTCTGCCTGGCTAGCTGCGTTCCCTACACCTCTAAGCAAGTGTAGGTATCTGGTTTTTCATTTACCATCTTGAAAACATGCTGTACTATTCCAAACTGAAAAGAAAATCTTACAGAACTTAACATTACTTTAATAACTATCAATATACAACATGAACTTTGATACTTATTTTGAATGTCTGTCCAGGTTGGGCCAGGGCAAGCACCTTTCTTGCCTCGCGCTCAGTATACTTCAAGGTTCTGGCATCTCTTCCTCAATACATTCGTACATTGGTCTCTCTCCATTCTCTTTTGTTACACAGACAGCTTTAATTTGATCAGTTGTACTTAAGGTTGTACTTCATTGCAGCTATCATTTTCAAATTTCTGGTACCCATCCACTACACAATGGGTTTCAATAAATACATTCTCCTTTCACAATTGCTTAATAAGGAAATTGGTAGCTCTCCCTCACAGAACAAAAGCTAGCCTGCTTAGAGAGGCCGGATTGCTGCTTTACAGAAAATTGAGGTTTTGAAACAGCTCTGAGGAGTTCAGTTTAGTGATGTTAGGAAAGGTTAAGAATTTTGTAAAAAGCAGGACATCCTGTGAAGTCCGATGGGTTTCAAGGTTCTTACTTTAACCTAAGCAATCTCCCACTTGGCAGAGCCCTTATTGCCATATAACAATTAATTTAAAATTTGAAGGTAGGCAGATTAGGGGTTTAGTGGGGATGCGGGAGTGAGGCCATCTTGCACCAACTGAATTTGAAGAAAAATATAAAAATACTGTATATGCTTTTACAGAAACCTACTCATATTTTTTTTCATGAGAATGAAAACACCTTCTTTAAGAGAAGACAAGTGGGATAATGCATGGACACGGACGGACGGACGGACACACACACCCTTCTCAAGTCTAAAACAGAAGCTAAATGGCATCCCCAATCTACAGACCAGGCATGGCCAATTTCAAGATCACCATCATCATCTGTACTAATAGCAATCTCAATTCTTCAAGTGGCATTTTTTATGTGACCAAAATTGCATCACCCATTCACACAAGGAAGGTGTCAGCAGACTGAAAGGAACTCTTGAGATTTGCAAAAGTACCAAAACTCCTGGGGTGGGGAGGAAGGGGGGAACCAGAGGGAGGGAAAAAACCAACACAGTGAAGATTGAGCATGCTCAGTGGGCATGGAATGTTGTCAGATTGTTGGAGGGGGAAAACCAGGAGTGGGGAATGGAATTGAGTGGCTGGAACACCGAACAGAAGCGCTCCAGGGTGCAATGTTTTGTTGCAAGTCCCACTTATTATTATTTATTATACAGATTGAAGCTGATCCAGCCACAACGACTGGAGTGAGTGGGGTAACCCAGCAGACATAGGAGCTCCATGTACACATCCGGGTTGTTCCATCACCTCCGCATGTATATCTGATTGCAACCAGGGGAGGGCCTTGTCTGTTGTGGCACGGCACCCTACTTTTGGAATTCTCTCTCCCCTGCAGTGCGAGAGGTACCAACCTTGATGGTGTTTCAGTACCTGTTGAAAACATATCTGTTTACCCAGGCAGTTGCTGATTTTAATACCTACTTTAATAGATGTTTTGTATTTACTATGGCTTTGTATTTTGTTTTAATTGCCATTTTAATAAATTTTGTTCACCACCCTGTGATTTGGTAATGAAGAGCAGTATATAAATATTTAAAATAAATAAAAATCAGTGCACATATCAGGCTCTGGATTTGGATCCAGATGAACTGTATTACTGCCACACCACCAGATACATTCCTGACTAATGAGGTGTTCTGGGAATTCAGCACTTTTGCTTGAGTTCTAAAAACAGAGAGTCAGCTCTTTTCTGTCAGGTGTCCGATCACTATACAGCCAGCGTTAGATTAAAGATCACGCTTGGCGCCTCGGAATACAATCCATCTGGACGTCCTCCAGCATGATGAGCCCCACTGACATGCACCTTCTTCTACCGAAGAACTTCTGGGTGAAGATTGTGCTACCTCTGCCAAATCATGTGCACCTTCACCCCCACATCATGCTCTCTCTTCTGCCGGCCTTCAAGAGCATACCCTCCAACATCACAGATGAAAATAGGGATACACATGTGAATTCATAAGAGGTATGGGTAAGCAACATGAAGGTGTGATCAAGAAAGAGGGTGTGGCCAGGCAACATGAGGGCATGGCCAGGGGTATAGCCACCCACCACAGGATTCTCTAACCATTTAAGGGTTCTGACCACTCTGAAGCCACTTTGATCTCCAGACCCATGATGATGAGGGTGAATGCTGTTGTTGTCATTATTATTATTATTGTACCATCAATGTGCATGGTGCTTTACCGAGTATAAGAGAACAGTTCCCTGCCCCAAAGAGCTTACAATCTAAAATGTAATCTAGAGGTGACAACAAATGGTAGGAAGGGGTAAACCGGGGAGGAATATGCCATTATTTCAGTCAAACGTAACTTTCAGCCTACTTTCCCCACATGGTGCAGGAAACTCCTTGTTTTAAATATCTCCCTCCCACTTTAAAAATGGATCCCTCCATGGTGGCTTTGTTCTCAGTAGTAGTTTGCCAAAGAAATAATCATATTTAATATTTAGATATCTCTGAGTGTGCAAAGTGGTTCACAAGCCCACCCTGCAAGCTCCTATCTTCTCCACTCAGAAAAAAACATGTGGGCTCTATTGTACTTTATTACAAAACAAGAACAACAACACTGTGATTGAACAAGAATGCCAAAATGGAATGATGATGTTTGTTGCTGCTATTTGAGGCATCTGGGATTTTTTCTTTCTTTCTCTTGAGGAGGGTGTGTTTTCTGCTAAAAATTTAAATTTTTAAAATTTCTAATGCATTAAAAAAAAAAACACTCCAAAATCCCTGCAGAATAATGCCAATCATTACTGTAGAGAGCTTTCTCCATGGCACTTCAGCATGTATTAGAAAAAAACTTTCACATGGGATATATACAGGTAGAGCCAAGTAAAATTTAGCACTGCTCTGAAAACGGAGTAACAGTGCAATCCTATGCATGTGTACTCAGAAGTAAGTCCTACCACATTCAATGGGATTTACTCACAGGGAAGTGTATTTTAAAGCAATCTACAACACTGACCATCACATCCTGTGGCAGCAAATTGATTTTGCATTGTGTGAAGTATCGTGTAACTGAGGGATAATTGTGAAATGCTGCTCCTTGCTAGAAGAAGAGGTAGCAGCAGCAGCGCCAGTGCTAGGATGACTTTTCCAGAATTATATTATTATATAATATCTTATATATTATTATTATATTATATATTATATTATAATATTTTATAAGTGGCTTTTGTAATATTTTTTTACCTTACTTAAACCTTTAGTTGTTGATATCTGGTGTTTTTCATGGGGTGGGTCAGTGCTTGCAGGGCAATCTCTTTTTGTTTTAAAATTGTCAGGACTGGCACAAATTCAACAGGTGAAGCTTACCCACCCACCTGACACCCCCCAAACATGGAGCTTCAGAGAGAAGGGGAAGTTTCTTGCATTTCCTTCTGACACTGTATCTCACCTGTTAGAAGCAAAGAGTCAGCTCTGTTAGGAAATAAAATCTGTGGCAATATAAAGATAGGAATCATGTGATAAATTCCCTCATTCACCTCTTCCTTGGTCCAGGCCAGTGGGTGCAGCTTTTCAGCAGGCAGTGTGTGCACACACGCACGCGCGCACCCTCGCAGCATCTGTCTCTCCGTGGAGAAACCTGCAGATGTTCAAGCCTAAAAAGAGCTACACTTAAAGGGGCCATGCCATGGGCAAAATTGCAGCTAAGCTTGCAGTTTTAGCTTAGCCGCAATTTTGCCCGTGGCATGGCCCCTTAAAAAAAAAGTTTAAAGTAGCTTGCAGTTGCGGGAGGCAGGGAACTTCAGGACTTTGCATGACAAAGTGAAAAGCCGGGATGGCTTAAGGGTTTTCAGGACTGTCCCAGCATTTTTGGGGCAGTTGGAAACTATGCAAGAGAGGCATACCGAGGTTGTTCTACAGGAACACACACCCTACGTCCCTTTGCCCTGCTAATACCACCCCTGAAATCTGCAATATTATGAGATGACGTTTCTGCTCCTTGTACTAAGATCTGCCACCTTTTTTGGTGTTGTTTTAACTGCCCCTGTGCCTTCTTTCATACCCAAAGTGGGATGTGTGATGATATGACATCATTACACTCTGAATTTCCCAGCACTCTTCCAGAATCAGTAGCCAGGAAAATTGGGGGGGGGGGAGGAGGAAAATGCTGAGTCAGATGATGTCATATCACACATCTTATTTACCAGGCATTGCCCAGCAAGATACAAGGAAGAGATATAGGGCTGTTACTCTTGACAACAACCAGCCTCATAACATCCAGTCTGGCTTTCATTTGGAAGTGGGGAAAGTGTCGACAGCATAACATCATAGAAAGTTTTTAGTTTTTACTGCCAGGCTTCTCTTAGCGATGGGTGAATTCTGCTAAGCTTGTTTTGGAAATGGATCACCCCGCAGAACAGTCTTCTCCAATCTGGTGCCCTCTAGATGTGGCTGGGAAATTATGGATATTGTAGTCCAACACATCTGGAGGGCACCAGGTTGGGGAAGACTGCCTTAGAAGCATCTTCACAGCGCAGGCAGGCTCTCTCTCTCTCTCTCTCTCTCTCTCTCTCTCTCACTCACACACACACACACACACACACACTTGTAATGCTGGTTGCACTGCAAATTGACTCATATAATGCCAGTTGCACTGTATCATATTGCCTTAAACTTCCTGAGGGATATAACATTCAATTCATATTGTGCCCAAGCATTTATGAGCTATGCAGATTCGTATTCTAAACCAGGTAATTATGAGGTTCAGTGGCATCACTAATTTTCATGCTCAAATAAGTGTCTATACCCCATGTATTGTCACCCCCCCACACACACACACACTTCCGTTCCATTCTCAGGCCAGCTTCCAACTGTTACTGTTGTTACTGGTGGAGTCAGCACTGAGATATTTACACATTCTGGGCACTGATGCTGCTGAGAGGGTTGGAATTGCAGAGAAATAGCTTTAAAGCAAATCAAAGTTGGTTTTTTGTTTTGTTTTTGTCTCTGTGTGTGTGTGTGCTTGCAACAAAGCTGCTAAGCGTTGAGGGTGTTGATTAAATTTTCATACCCACCTCTAGACAGCCTGAAAGGGGGGGGGGGGGAGATACAAAAAGTGGTATTATTTTCTAAATGTTGAAGGCTCAAAAACTTGGTTGTGCCCTAGGGTTCTGTTCCAGCAATTCACACAACCTCTCTACATGCTCTAATAATTCAAGTGCATACTCCAGCTCCCTTGGGATTACTTCACTGTCACAAGTCACAACCCTTATATCTCCTATTTTATTTGCAGTTTCTATCCTTGACCTTTCTTTATTTCAGGGAATATTCACACAGCCATTGGCTTTCCATCAGCCAATGCTGAATTCTAGCAATGCTGCTGACCTGTAGCAAGGCAACTGTGTGAATGCCACTGCCAAAGCCTAATTGTACAAAAGAAGGGAAGCAGGGTACGTCAAGAAGACCACAACAAGGATAACATAAGGCAACAATCCTATATACTTTTACCTGAGAGTAAGTAGAAAATTCTTAGTAGACATGCTTAGGATTGTGCTATTAATAACAGTATACCATGAAAGAGTATGAAAAATATGTATCTTATATCTCCCAGAGAGCAACATCACACTGAAAATCTACTAAGAGTGCAAGAAAATCTGATAATGTGAGAATGCAACACAAAACAGCAAGCTCCAGAAGAACTACGAGATAGTTCTAGATAATATGACTACTATATAATATAAATACAAATATCCCCATGTGTATACTGTAATTAACTTAAGAAATATGCTTCACAATCATGCTTCACATACACTCCAACGCACCCTGATGGGTGTTTGTCAATCACACAACTTAGCATCTGTTGCATTCATGGGGTATTTAATCCCATTCAGAAGATGAATGGATTCTGTCCAGTTAAATTATTATATTATTATTTCATTCTTGCCAGCCCTATAGTTGTTTGCAGAGATGTGGAGCTCTTACTTCTAAGAGAACACTGTGAATATTCTTTTGAAACAGAATGAAAACTTCCCCCTTCGATGAATTGAATTAACCATATCTATAAAAGTATTTGATGCTGATAAAGACCTCCCTCCCTAGGACCACCTTCCCCAACCATTGGCCATGCTGGCTGGGAATAATGGGAATTGCAGTCTGGAGGGCACTGAATTGGGGAAGATTGCCCATAGAGGTTAAAAAAATCCAAGCCAGCTAAATTGAGCCTGTGGCAGCAGCACTTACAAGACTCCCTTGCCACAGGCTGATGTGGCTGCAACTGAAAGTGAGGACACAGGCTGGCTGCAGTTGCCATGCACTCAAATGCTTGCGTGAACAGAGCTTCTCACACTCATCTTCCTTTCTCCCAAAAAACCACAATTTTTACCTTTAGGCATTAGAAAAGCATTTTCTAATGCTTTTCTAATGCCTAATGCTAGGCATTTACCATTGGCCACTAGTCATGTACTTATTGGGGTAGCCATGTGTGTGTCCAATTTTACAGAAGACAGCCTACAATTTAAAAGTGCCCTCGCCCTTCTATTTAAAGAGTTGTCCAGTTCAAGTCTGATGTAAAGATAAATAACCTGTCCTGCTCTTGCTGGGCGAGGCTCTGTGCCAGGCAAATAAAGGGGCAAATCCAACAGGCAAGTCAATTAGGCAGGCAAATAGCCAAACACAGAAGTATTAGTCTAGTAAGGGATCCGTTTAAGGCAGGAGTAGTCAAGGTGCAGGCAACATTCAAAGCACAGTATTACAAGGTAAGTAGTTGGTTTCTAGAGGAAAGATCTGAGACTCAAAACACGGGACAGTAGTCAAGCAGAAATACTGCCCATAAAGCAGAGTCAAACAGGAGTCCAGAGGTCAGTAGTATGCAGCTTCAGTCACAAGGCAAGGTCAAGGAAACAAGATACAGAACACTAGAAAAGTAAGACATTGTTCCAGAAACTGGAAACTCCACCCAGGGCTCAGCTGCAGTTCATTACAGGCCCTCTGGCAAAAGTCCTACTAATGAGGAGGGCCTTGTTCCTGAGGAGTCCTTTCCTCTTGAGGAGTCCTCCTTTGTAATCGAAGACTCTTTCTCAAAGGAGCCCAATTGGCCTCCCTCTTGAGGCAACACTGCTCCCAGGAGCTAGGTGGTCACCCAGCCTCCACCTCAGAGGCAGAGCTCCCCTCTTCCTGCAAGCACAGACCTATGGTCATCTCCCCCGTGTCTCCTGACATGGGTGATTCCTTGGGGTTGTCTGTCTCTGAGCTCTACCTCCTTGGAGGAGGAGGATTCAACCAGCGGGGCATGACAGATCCCTAAGAAGGGAGAGCAGGGAGAGGCCTTGTAGCTGCCCACCCACAGTTAGCACCTGGACAGTACACTGAGCAGGCACATAACTCTTTTGGTTGCAGCCTTCCTGACTATGGTGCGATGTATTGTATTTCTCTTTTGTGGAGGAAGGGGGGGCTGGCTGACCTGCCACACCCCCACCCTTTCCTGCCCCAAAGGAACCAAGACCCCCAGAGATCTCAAGGTACCAGATTGCCAGCCTCAGCTGTCTGCAATCCTACTTGAATCTCTGTTCAGGGACTTGCCTTTGTCTATAACCTGGATTTAGTTACTGAAGCCACAGAGCAATCCACAAACACCATGTGGGGTAAAAAACCAATGGAGGTTTATTCTGGTAGCATTTTACAACAACCAATAGGGAAATGAGGGAAGGACACAAAATTAGAGAGAGACACTTTGGTACACAGTAAAGCTGCATAATAATAAAACCTGATTCCTTAATATCTCCCAGGCACACAACTCTGTTACCTGGTGGTCAGTTCTCTTCCAGGGTTAGATCCAGCACAGTCTTGCTGCCCGGGAGGACTACTTCACCTACCCGAAGGTCCGAGATGGGTAGCCCTCCACGAGGCGTGCCTTTCCAGAACCCTCATTCAGCTAATTTCACCAGGAGCTACCTGGGGTTGTATTCTGAGGCCACCCGAAGGCTTGGGCCTCTCCTTGGCTTACCGCCATTGCTCCAACAGCTGGCAGCCACGCGATGACCAAAGACAAAGACACACAGGCTACACTTTGGGAATATACCTTTTCCCCCTCCCCCCCTCCTTCCTGTAGCTCTACTGCCTCCAGCCAATCATGATGCACTTTACCTGGCCAGGCAGGGAGGGGAACTCATGACTTATGACTTTTGCATCTGAAAAGCCGTAGACCGGACTTCCAGGCGCCATCGCCTCCTCCCAGCCTTACTTGGTTTACACATGAGGAGGCGTGTGCGTGTGTGTGTGTGTGTGTGCAGGAACCCTCAAAGGCTCTTTTCTCCACATCTTTCAATTACAGTATCTTTGCATCTATACATATAAATTAGCACATGCAAATTGTATGCAGATCTCTGTCCCCTTTTGTATGCAGATCTCTGTGCCCCCCCCGTTCATCAAACCACCCTTCCCTTTCTTCCTCCTTCACAACTCCCCTCAAAACCCAATTCTTTGACAAAAGCCTGCCCTAGACCACTATAGCCTTTCCTTTCCTGTAATGTTGGGGCTCCCTAATTTCTCCTTTATTTTTGTTCTCGTATTAAGACATGGATGCTGCTTAATATGCATGTTCTCAAATTGTTAATGACAGAATATGTGATGAGGACAGGCGATGGATGGAAGGCCTGGTTAATGAGTAATGGTGGCTCCCACATGAGTGCTTTGTAAGCTTACAGGGTTGCTTTTTCTTCATTTTTTGGTGATGCATATAAGAGCGGCCACCCTAGGACAGTGATAGATCACTCTCCATATTAGTACAGTAATACCTTGGATTGCAAGCATAATCGTTCGGGAACGTGCTGTAATCAAAACACTTTATATCAAAGCGAGTTAATGGCAGGCGTGAGCGGGCTGATTTCGGCCCGCTACGCCCTCCAGAGTGCAGTAGCGACGGTTACATCCCTACTTGTATGCAAGAGTCGTTGTTATTCAAGTCAAAATTATTTAAAAAATTGCTTGTCTTGCAAAACGCTCTCATACCAAGTTACTTGCAATCCAAGGTATTACTGTACTTCCAGGCCATGAGCTTGCAAGCAACCCTGTAAGCTTACCAAAGCACTCAAAGTGGAAGGCCCCTTTCTTCTCCGTTTCTTCTTCTGGTTCTTTATTTTAAACAGGCTTTGGGCCCAAGCCCTTCAAATAGAGGATCATACTCTATAAAATAGGACACATGGCCACACTAAGCCCTCTGCTTCATTTCATCTGGCCCTTGGAGATTTCTGGGGACTCTGCACTGCTGAGGTGGTGGGTATAGTGGCTGCTCAGGGCCCAGGCTGGCAAAAAAGAAAGAGCCCTGCCTACGGGCGCGTAGGAGGAACTGAGGTGGTGCTCAGCTGAGGATGGTGGCTCTGGAATAGGCCCAGCCTGCCAGCTGGGGGAGTGAAATGGGGAAAGGGTAGCAGACAAAACTAGGACAGATGGATCAATTGTCTGACTCGGTAAAAGGCAGCGTCATATATTTACCGTAGTTCTTTCATAGGGAGCTGTAACTGTTAAATATGTTAGAAACTTTTTAAAATGTGTAGTGCCTACAAGCTTTAAAGGGAGATGGAGAGGAGAAGAAGTATGGATTCGAGTGACTCGCATGCCTTGTATATGTGGGTTATAAGCTCTGAATGGGTAAATGCTTTCCCCCTTGACAGCTTGATGTGGCTGCAGTCCAAATGTCAAAAGAGTGACAGCTAGAAGCTTCATCTGACAAACCCATCAGTGTTATGATCACCAGGTGGACAAAAACACTGCCAGAATCCACCCATTGTCCAGGGCAGAGTGGGAGAAGCTTAAATATAAGGAGTAAGCACCAGAAGAGATGTGGAGCATTTTCATACAACATTGAAGGTGCAATCCTGCGCATGTTTAGACAGAAAAAAAGGCCTACAACTCCCAGCATGCCCCAGCCAGCATGGCTGGGGGTTGTAGGTCTTTTTTCTGTCTAAACATGCATAGGATTGTGCCCTAAAAGTGTTTCTTACTTTTCCTAGATCTGTAATTGGAATGTGAAACATTCTACTTATTTTAACAACATTCATGCATGCACACAAATAGCAGGAGGAAGGTCCAAAGGCTCTTTTAGTGCCAGGTGTCCAGGGTCTTAGACTGCCCCCTTTTAGGGGAGAGGGATAGATATTCTGTCTTCTTGCTTGCTGCATGTACAAGGCACTTACCTATAATGGATACACCGTTCTTGCAATGTAGATCCAAATCATCGCTATGAGTTACATGTACATTATTACTTGCAATAGGCAAATCATAATGACATCGTGCTCTGCTTAGGAATCATGGCCTGCAGTATTAGGGAGAATGGCATCTCCCATGGACCACCAGGCCTTTTCCCCTAGCGCATTCCACAGCAGCATGCCGAAGCACTGGTGGTGGTAGGAATGGACAGACCTCCCTCTTTCCCTCTCCTCATGCGCCAGTGCTGCTCCTGGCACTGCCCAGTAAACTAAGGCTTTAAGGAGAAGGGAGGAGGGTGTTTTGGAAAGTGGGGCTGCTGGCAGGGAGCATGTTTTGGGATGGGGATAGGGGAGGGTTGGCAGGGAAATTGGCTCAGAAAATGAATCAAATTATTTCCTTTTTTCAAAGAAAGAAAGAAAAAGAAGTTAATTTCCAAGTCAATCTAAGGTGAGCAGGGGAAATCTTGACGATCTCTACTAATTCCAGCTCATTATCAGTTTCCTGCAAGTTTCCTTGGCCATAGCTCATTGCAGTTGAGAAACCCTCCTCTTGAACTTTCCATCCCCATCTCAAGAGTGCCTGTGAACAAGGATTAATCTTTCTTAATCCACTTTGCCTGTCCATTCCTGCCTCCTTTTGTTTCAAAAGGTCTATGTCTCTAGCTTCCCTGAGCAAGCATGCATTCAATTAAGCCATGAAACTGTTGCTTTGAGACTTGCAACAATGGTCCCCCAGGACTGCGGCACGGTCCCTGGAAAAGCCAAAGGCTGTGTGCCAGCCCAAGAATAGCAAAAAACTTCTGGTGAGAGGAACCTTCCGCCAACATCAAAGAACTGCTATTAGAAAAGGAAAAACAGAACACAAAATCCTCTTCCTTTCTGTGCCAAAATGCGGAAACAGAAAAGCCCAGGCAGAGATGCAGTGACAAAGTGTACATTCTAATCCTGCACATGTAAACGGTACCTATTTCATAGGTGCATTGCTTATGTTTTCTTTTTGCCCCAGCAGCCTACCAGTTGTGGATGTGACCTGAAATTGTACCTAGAGCATGTCTGTTATTTGAGGGGCCAATTTTGCAGCGTCCAAAGTAAATGGCAACGCTCCCATTGATTTTACACAAACCAAGAATGCAGACTAAGCATACCTTTTTGGCTGGCCCAAATTGTTTCCTTGGCTTGAAGCAGATTTCAGTATTTTGCTAGTATTCCACAACTGAGACATCGGTGAGTAAAATGCATGTGTAATCAGCTTTGTGAAAATTGGACTTCTGGGCTGTAACGTAAATTATAGAAATATTTCCCACAAAAATATTTGGTGTGGTATGCCACTAGTCATCATGGAATCCACTTCCTCCTTTGGCTTGCATGCACAATACAAGATTGCAAATAGCTATCATCTGTGGTGACTAAAAATTGCCGCCAACCAACCAGGCAGGAAAGGTTTTGAAAATGGGATGTGTCCATCAATGTGTCACAAATGACTAACATGGGTGGCCTAATTAAAAAACAAACAAACAATTGTAGGCTAGTACCTTGGTGAACATGGGTTGGATCCAGAATTGTCATTCCTCCAGTGGAAGGACACTGCTGTAAAATGGAACTTCCATGTCTTCAACTTCTCCATACAGCCCTGCCCCCACCCATCATATACCCTCCCAATCTGCTCCGGGGGTTGGGGGACCCGCTGAAGAAGAATCGGAGGGTACGTGGCGGCTACAGGGAGAAAGAGAAGACATGAAAGTCCTGTTCCACCAGTACTATCCTGCCACTGGCAGAATGGCAATTCTGGATCCAAGCCCTTATCTGCAAGGCTGCCATAAAGTGATTTTATCAGGGATATTGAAGAGTCCTTGGTCTCGAGTCATGAGTTGAGTCACGAGTCTTTGAACCCGAGTCTCGAGTCCGAGTCCGAGTCCGAGTCCTTGGTCCAAAATGGTGACTCACGAGTCACGAGTCACTCCCAAAGCTGACTCCACAAGTCCCTATTAAAATCAATGGGGTTTTTTCCCAACAAAATAAGGCTATTTCAGATGTGTGGCTTAAATAAATTCTAGGCACAAGTGTGCCTTTTTATTTCAAAACTCTGCAACTGATTTTGGCAAGAAGAGACCAGGCAGACAAACCCAAAATAACCAGACAGGCAGAGGAGGCAGGGAACCCCAAAGCAAGCAGGCAGAGGCCTTTGTCTTGGACAATTCAAACTGTGGAACTGGTTAAGAAGAGACCAGGCAGGCAGAGGAGGCAGGGAACCCCAAACAGGCAGGCAGAGGCAGCCAAACCCAAAATGTCTGAAAGGTTGCATTTTAGGAAAATGATTTTAAAAAATAAACTTGCTGTACTTCCTAAAACCAATCCATGTTGCATTTGAGGAACACAATTTTGGAACACAAGTCCTTGGTCTCGAGGCCTGAGTCGAGTCTCGAGTCCCATTAAAAATATTGGGACTCGAGTCTGACTCGAGTCAGAGGGGGGACTCAGTCCGACTCACGAGTCGAGTCCTGGAGTCCGAGTCCCCATCCCTGGATTTTATTGCTCACTTTTACATAAAGCAAGCAGGCACCATCCAGCCAAAATTGTTCACTGTTAAGTGTGGTTGATTTCAATTGAATAGTTAAGGATGTGTTTAAGAATCTCCAAATGATATTGAATGAGACTTCAAAGGGCTTAAATTTAGTTGGACTGCTCTCTTCCTCTATAACTGTACATTCAGACTTAAATTAAATAAATAACAGTACCCCTAATCCTGTAATCCCATGCACGCTTACTTGGGGGTAAGCCCCAACTCAGTAGAACAGCTTTCTCCAACCTGGTACCTTCCAGATATTTTGGACTACAATTCCAAGCATTCCTGACCATTAACCATACTGGCTGAGCAGATAAGAACTGAAATCTAAAACATCTGGAGGGTACAAGGTTGGGGAAGACTGCAGCAGAATTTACTTTTGAATAAACATAATAGTATTGGGCTGCATTACAGATCTTATCCTAGAGCAGGGCTCTCCAACCTTGGGTCCCCAGATGTTGCTGGCCTACAGCTCCCAGCATACCCAGCCAGCGTGGCTAATGGCAAGGGATTCTGGGAGCTGTAGTCCAGCAACATCTGGGGACCCAAGGTTGGAGAGCCCTGTCCTAGATTGTAATAAGCACATACTCAAGTATCAGCTATCAAACATCAACCATAGGGCAGGATCCAACTGTGCCCCAGCACTAGCACTAATGACATTGCACTAGAGTAAATCAACACTCACACAACAGATCTAGCGTTTGCTAGGGCAATGGGAAAAGGCAGTGATTTGCTGCCAAAATTTGGCACTGCCACTTTACCCCATTGCCCTAGCAGGTGCTAGTTACAATGCGCAAGTGTTGGTTTACACTAGTACAATGTCATTAGCACTAGCACAGAGGCACACTTATTTTATTATTTATTTATTATATTTATACCCCGCCTTTTTTCCTGCAAGGAACCCAAGGCGGCTTACATAATCCCCTCCATTTTATCCTCACAACAACCCTAAGAGGTAGGTTAGGCTGAGAGTCAGTGACTGGCCCAAAGTCACCCAGTGAGTTTCATGGCCAAGTGGGGAATAGAACCCGGATCTCCCGAGTCCCAGTCCAACACTCTCACCACTACGCCACTGCAAGGGGTCCACCCATCTATTGGATGATGTGGACCTTTGTTCTGAGTGCCAAGTCTGCAGAGCAAACGGTGTCCTGCCATATATTTACGTGCATTTAATATCAGCCTGTACTTTCGTATATGAAAATATGTTGACCTCTTGCTGGCATGACCCTAGAATAGGGCCTAGATTGTCATAATCTGTCACTGCCTTCAAGTCAGTAAAAAAAAAAAAAAAAAAGCTTGAGGGAAAATCTAGGAATCAGAATTCTAGGAATTTGTTTGAAGTAACTAGGTTTGCTAGGCACTGTTGAAAGTTTGCTTCAGGTAAACCAATATTATTACACATTTTATTACTCACAGATGATAAGATTTGGTAACCTGTACACTGACTCATGTATTCCAAATGAAGATGCAAATATGTGTAAAACCTATCATTATTGTTGCAGAGTGACTGGAGATGGAGTCCACAGATCTGTGAAGGAGTCAGTGAGTTTGTTGGTCCCTACTTCCAGGGACTGTTGGGAGCCAGTCTGAGGCTTTGCACAAGGACTGTGGTTCAAGTGACACTAGCTACGGACTTCCCACTTAATCACAGTGAAGCTCAATCCCAAAGGCTGATCCCAACAAGAAATAGGATGGGCTATGACGCAAGGGGAAATAGAAGGAGCTGAGAAGGGAATCCCATCTTCACCACACACAGGGGG
The DNA here is from genome assembly GCA_021292165.1 of Shinisaurus crocodilurus. NCBI lineage: Eukaryota > Metazoa > Chordata > Lepidosauria > Squamata > Shinisauridae > Shinisaurus > Shinisaurus crocodilurus. The sequence continues at coordinate 139,357,578 of CM037877.1, read as the reverse complement.
AAGGGGGTCAGAATTACCTTTCTCAGAGGGTCTGAGGCTTACTGTTCTTCAAGAGTTGCCAGGGATCTTTTCCTTTCTTCCTCCCGCCCTCCTCCTAGGACTTGGGATAGGATCTACATTGGAGCCCCTTTTATTTGTGAGGCACTGCATGTGACAGTATTTTTTTCAAATGCAATTGCTGCCTTGGTGGTCACACATTAATGAATACAGTGCTGTGTTTATAATGGGGATCAAGTGCCCCACACCAATGCATGTTGTTGTAATTGTGGGGAAAGTAGGAGGAGTTTGAAAGGTCACATGACCAGAGTTGTATCACTTTGTGATGCAAATTTGTGCCGCATGTTGAGTCATGGTGCTTGCATTGTGTTAGAAGTGGGAGGGATATTTGTAAGATAAGCCCTGCAGCCTCAGGACTTAAAAGAAAGTTGTATAATGTACACAAACCAGTGAAGGTCCGCATTAGTGAAGGTCTGCATCAAAGTGCTTCATCAGCAAGTGCAAGCCAATCCTTTGGTGATGCCATCTATCCAGCTTGGCGGGACAATACTGGAAAATGTCGATCATTTCCTCTATCTTGGCAGCTATCTTTCTGTTACAGCTAACATCGACAGTGAAATCCAGCATCGTCTGAGCTCGCAAGTGCCGCATTTTCTCGAATGAAACATAGAGTGTTCGAGGATCGGGATATGTAAGAAGACCAAAACACTGGTTTATGAAGCCATTGTATTACCAACTTTATTGTATGCCTGCGAAACATGGACTATCTATAAACGTCACTTCCACCTCCTTGAAAGGTTTCATCAACGTTGCCTCCGGAAAATCCTGCAAATTACTTGGGAAGATAGGCGAACAAATGTCAGTGTACTGGAAGAAGCAAAGACTACTAGCATTGAAAAAATGATCCTTCAACGCCAACTTCAGTGGACCGGTCATGTTGTTCGAATGCCTGACTGCCGTCTCCCAAAGCAGTTACTTTACTCCCAACTCAAGGATGGAAAGCGGAATATCGGTGGTCAATATAAGAGGTTTAAAGATGTTCATAAGGCTAATCTAAAAAAATGCAATATAAACATCGAAAACTGGGAAGCTCTGGCCCATGAACGATCTAAATGGAGGTTGGCCTTTCACAAAGGTTCCATGGACTTTGAAGAAGCCCGAGTGCAAGGTGAAAGGGAGAAACGTGCTAAGCGAAAAGCACGTCAAATGAATCCTTTACAGGACCATCTTCTATCTGGTAACCTGTGTCCTCACTGTGGGAAGCTGTGTGGATCTAGAATTGGCCTCCACAGTCACTTACGGACCCATCGCTAGAGTCTACACAATCTTCTTTAGAATTTCCTCCTTTTATCCCGGAAGACAATCTTACTCGGTCACGAGTGATCGCCTGATGATGATGATGAAGCAGAGAAAAGAGTTTTTTTTACGCAGCAACAAGGTCTACCTCTCTCCCGCTACACCAAAAAGCATTCTCCAACCCCCTCTGCAAACCAACACAAACACCACTGTGCCTATGCACCCCCTTTCTCCTATTGTTATGTCTCAAGCACAGTTTCCTCTTGCCCTGCTTGTAGCCCTCTGTTTTTACCTATAATTGAAGTCAAGGTGTAAACATCACTGAAGTCAAGTAGATATCCTTGCAATATCAGCTGTAGTTATTTGAGACAAGGGAATGAAAGGGGAAAAAGGCAGGGATGGGGACTCGGACTCGAGGACTCGACTCGTGAGTCGGACTGAGTCCCCCCTCTGACTCGACTCGGACTCGAGTCCCAATATTTTTAATGGGACTCGAGACTCGACTCGGGACTCGAGACCAAGGACTCGTCAACATCCCTGGGCTGTTGACGAGTCTTCTGGCTGTGCCAGAAGGAGCGCGATCACCGGTGAAGAGCGCATGGAAGCGAGGCGCGCCGCTGCTCGGCCACTATGGACAGCTACCAGGAGCGCAGCCCCAACAATGTGTTGAGATTTATTTTGATTGATGTGTTGTTGTGGGGGGGTTGGGTTAGGGTCAGACATTTTGGGTTTGGCTGCCTCTGCCTGCCTGCTTTGGGGTTCCCTGCCTCCTCTGCCTGCCTGGTTATTTTGGGTTTTTCTGCCTGGTCTGTTCTTGCCAAAATCAGTTGCAGAGTTTTGAAATAAAAAGGCACACTTGTGCCTAGAATTTATTTAAGCCACACATCTGAAGTAGCCTTATTTTGTTGGGGGGAAACCCCATTGATTTTAATAGGGACTCGAAAACCAGGAGGATGTGAGTCACCATTTTGGACCAAGGACATGACTCACTGGGTCAAAGACTTAACTACCCGGACTCGAGACCAACAAAGAAAAAGGAGGATTGAAAAGACATTCCAAACTTTACTTCCCCCCCCAACAAAGAGGTAGGGGGTGGGAGTGGGGAAGCAGCATTGATTTTACTCTCCATTTAACTAGATAAGGCAGGGAGAGAGAAAGAGAGGGGGAAGCCCTTCAGGAGGAGGGAGCCAGGAAAGCTACTATGGAGAAAGGCTGATAGCTGTCCTTCAACTCAAAGCTGCTGCTGCTTTGCTTGTGGCACTGCAATAGTGCATGGTCAGCTATTAAATTGTTTTAAAAGCAGTATTTTTCAATGCACACCTACAAAGCTCTGGAGCTGTGCAGGAACAATTTAATAGGAAAAGTGTGTTATTCACAGCTGCAGTATTCACAGAAGCAGGTTCACAGCTGCAGAGCTCTGTAGGTGTGCACTGCATTGGCAAATACTGTTACTCCCCTGATTTATTGATTCGCCCCTACCTGTGGGGCCACCGGTTCCTGTTGCAGACCGACCATTCCCCCTTGTGTTGGCTGGATAGGGTGAAGGGGTCCAACCAAAAGTTGTTGCGGTGGAGTTTAGCCCTGCAGGATTTTGATTTTTCAGTAGAGCACATCAAGGGTAAGGACAACATCATGGCAGATGGGTTGTCCCGGGCTTTCTCAGTAGGAGACAGTTAGATGGGGATTGGGGTGGTGGACCCCAATGCCATCTTTCCCCAAATGGGAGGGTGTGGAGAAAGCCCAACACAAGTCTGCACAAACACACACACACAGTCGTCGCCCAAGGGAGGGGGCGAGGAAGGGGGGATGAAGTCACAGGAGAAGTAGCCAGACAGACCGTCATCCCCAACAAAGAAGAGTCTCGGTGGAGATCCACAAAACCCAGGAAGGACCATCAAGAACCATCAAACTATCAGGGCAGTCTCAAAGAGCTGTGAAGTACCAGTACGTCACCTCCTTCCTGGGCAGGAATAAGCCCACCCGATACGAAGGGGCAGGCATAAGCCCCCACCTGACCTGGAGGGTGGGGAGAGCGGGAACTCAGGGGTAGAAAACCCCTCTCCCTTCCGGTAGAGGTTGTTGGGAACCCAGGGTACTTCGGGGCCAGATTCGTCCTCCAAGCGGCAGCCCGAGTAAGCCATTCTCATCCCCGGATCGGCCGACCTGGAGCCAGGCTGAAACTGACTAGCGTAAAGTCTCTGATCTGAGGTAATTGACCAGATTCAATCTGCTAGCCTAGGAGCCTGTTTCATTGATGAACGCAGGGGTCAACTAAGGGGTCAACGTGTTGACATTGTAGTATTCCTGGAAAGCTGTTAGTTCCGTTCTGTGTTTTGTGTAAACAAATAAAAGCCTTATTTGGTCATTTAAAGGGCTTCGGTTTCCTCTTGTGCGCGAAAGCCTCTCAGGTGGTCGCCAGCACTCGTACGGACTGTAACTCAGTGCCGGTTAACCCGTTAAGCGCCGAACTCACGCAAAGGATCCTGCTAGTGATCCTTCACAATATCTGACTAGCTGTTGCCCGCAGCTTCGCTCGTGTGGATTTTAGGATTTGGTACAATTGTTTTTAAAAGAAACATGATGGAATCCCACCTCCCCTGGGATTACACAATGAAATCCCATTGTCCTTGGGTGATGGAGAGCATGTGTGCCAGGCTTGGGGCGGATCCGTCCAACCGTGTAGGAGCGTATGCGATGCGCACAAATGCCCATAAAGCAGTTGTGGCAGAACCCTGACCTCCTCAAATCCCTGCTCCCCCCCAGGACTACACAATGAAATCCCAGCTCCTCCCCCTGGGACTACGTAACAATGAATTCCCTGTTCCCCACCCCTGGACTACACAACAATCAAATCCCTGCTTCTCTCCCCCCCCCCGGGACTTCACAATCAAATCCCTGCTCCCCTTCCCCGGGACCACACAATGTAATCCCAGCTCCCCCCCCCCCGGGACTACACAACAGTGAAACCCCTGCTCCCCCAGGACCACACAATGAAATCCCTGCTCCCCCTCCCTGGGACCACACAATGAAATCCCAGCTCCCCGCCCCCCGTGTAGGCCCTGGCTGCAGTGCATATGAACATTCTGTTTTGACGTAGGAGAGATTTGCATATTCGCTCCTGATTGGGCCCCCGTGGCAGCAGTTCATACGAACATTCTAAATGTCATTGGAGTAATTTGCATAACCGCTCCTGAATGGCCCCTGTGAACATTCCAAGTGACACCATTGGCTATCATCTATTTTGGGCCATACAGGCACAGTGATGGCTTTTTTGGAGATTTGAACCCGAATCCAAGGTCTTTGTCCTTGGGTGATGGAGAGTATGTGTGCCAGGCTTGGGGCGGATCCGTCCAACCGTGTAGGAGCGTATGCGACGCGCACAAATGCCCGTACACACAGACACACAGGATTTGGGACGCCCCACACACAGCAGTCATTCTCTGACTGAAAGTGTTACATTTAGGCTGGGTGCTGGCAGCAGAAAACTTTTCTGACAGAAATATCTGATCTTAAAGAAAAATCAGGTTAATCCTGAGAGTCTACAGGTGATGAAGAGTGACCATGCCAAATTTGGTGTAGATCCAGTCAAAACGTGATGGAGCCTATGCGATGACGCTCCACACACAACAGTCATTCAGTCATTTAAAAAGTTCCCCTCCCTTTTCACCCCCTCAGAGAACATTCTAAATGGCTGAGGGAAGATTTGCATACCCAGCCCTATTGGCCCCTGCAAGAATTCATACGAACATTCTAAGTGTCGTATGGGCTATTTGCATAACTGCTGCTATTGGCTCCTGCAGCAATTCTGAGGTGAGGCCGATTAGCAGAACTGCTCCCCTGTTGTTTTGCCCATAGGAGATATGAGAGTGGGGTGATTTTGCCCCCTTTTTTCACCCCCTTAGGGACGGAATTTCCCAAAATCCTTCCTTAGTGGGGGTCTACGTCATAAAAGCAATGTCCCTTCAAAATTTCACGTTCCTTGATTAAACGGTTTGAGCTGGGCATTGATGAGTCAGTCAGTCAGTCAGGACACCTTCTTTTATATACAGATATACCTTGGATTGCAAGCATAATTCGTTCCGGAACTGTGCTTGTAATCCAAAACATTCTTATATCAAAGCGAGTCTCTGGTGGGCGTGAGCGGGGCCGATTTCGGCCCGCTACGCCCACTCGAGGCGAGCGGTTACATCCCTACGACTTGTCTTGCAAGACCTTGCTCGTTTATCAAGTCAAAATTTAATTATTATTTTTTGCTTGTCTTGCAAAACGCTCTCAGACCAAGTTACTTGCAATCCAAGGTATTACTGTATATAGATGTTAACACATATGCAACATTTAGAACAACCAAATTCCTTGTATTAGCCCTCAAGTGGCAGGCAAGGGTTAAAGAGACAAATGTGAAACAACTTTAGGATATTCTTCTTCCTGAAATGCTACTGTATAAAAGGCTGACTGCTACATTACAATAACATTGAACTGAATTGACTCAGATGCTTGACTGTATGTGTAGGGATCTAGGGATTTTGTTAAATCCATTCTGCCTGCGTTTTGTGGATTTTCAGGCACCTTTCATTCTGTCATTCACTCACTGACAGAATCAGATTTTACATTAATATGTTTGTATTTGTACGCATTTGAGCAATTTGCACTTCCAAAAATTTGGACTTCTGAAAATGCGTAAATCCCACCAAAATGTGTATCTTCATGCTTTAGTCTATGGGGAAATGGGCATTTGCAGTCAGTTTTTTAATTTTTTCATATTTTTCCATGACTAACTTTGCATAACAGTACTGAAAGTAAAAAAAAAACAACACTGGTCCACAAGTCCATGGAATCTGTGCGACTCGGGCAAAGCCTAGTCCACTGCAGAATACACAGGCCAGATTCATAGAAATCCAAACTCATTTAAATCTGTTGTGGATTTCTGTGACATCCCTACGATGTGCGTCCTTTCATAAGAAGAGAATCCTGGGTGCTCGAAGTCTGGCAGCCTAAAGACCCTAGACCATGGGAATATGCCATCCTCTCCAACACACAGAGCAGGCCCAAGGCCTATCTTATCCAGTATAAATTTGGGGCCTCCAGTATTAAAGAGGCTGAAATTTACTTAACACACATTGTGATTTTAAATGAACACTGCTACTTAACTACGCATTTCATTTTGCTGACAATTACATTTGTTTCAAATATGTTAAGAGCACATAACAATTCCTATGAAAATGAGAATGAAAACTGAAAACATCCTCAGAGGCCTGCTTACCAAATTAAAGAATGCAGCATGTACGGTAAGTTGCAGCTGTTCCTTGAGAACAGTGATAGAAAATAGAAAGGGAACATTCCGCCCCAACCCTCTGAGTTAAGCATCAGGGACTCCAAGCAGCAGCTCATTCCCCGTTTTAAATGTAACAACCCGTCCTACTTGCAAGGGGCTAAAAACAACAAAACCAGCTTTTTTCTGTTGGCTCTCCATGTGAAAAGCAAACATGCTTTAAAGCAGCCTTCCCCAACCTGGTGCCCTCCAGACGTGTTGGAATACAACTCCCAGCATGCCCAGCCAGCATGTCTGCACACTGGCACAGCTGCTGCCAGGGATATGCATTGCTGGCATGCACATCATGTGCTGCATGTGTATCGACTGGTACACGGGGTAGGGTTTTTAAAAATGTTATACAGTACCTGCCATGAAGAGCCCTGGTACAGGTAAGTGAGTTTTACTAGTCTTCGCATAGAGGACAGTGGACTGAATGCAGCTGTGCCCCTCTGGTGCTGGAAGGGCTTTTAATTCAGCGGGTGTCTCTGCTAACAGAAGCGGGAGGGAGGCATGATCAACACTTCTGTGGGGCAATGGCAGAATCCCTTTTACACCCCACTAAGAAGGAGAATTGTGTGTTTTACAGGTAAACCAGTGCAATTTTAACATAGTGGCTTGTGTGTGGGGGGCTACTCATAATATGAAAATAAGTCAACCTTTTAAAGACCCCCCCAAGTTATTAGTCTAACAAAAAAAAATACTAGCCTGCAGAGGGGTGGAGAAATGCATTTCTATGCTGGGCGTGGAGGAGGGGGCTTCCCTCCTCACCCCCCTGCACAGCATCCTATGCGCTCATCTGCATGCAATTTCTAGTCACCATTGCCAAGCTACCATTTTCCAACTGCACGAACAGAAGCAGGAGTTCTGTTGTGTCCCCACGCACTATGTTTTGATTTTTGTTTCATTCAATTTTTACTTTTGCCAAACAGACACAATTTATTAATCGTGTACATATAACATTGCAGGCTGCAGCCCTTTTCCTAGGTACCTTTTACACTGGCACTGAATTTGCTCCAAGCGTCTTTGGTACAAATCTGGTCCCTATTCTGTCTTTCTGCCTGAACATGAATTTTAATTAGAAGTACTTCTGCTCTCTCAGTGCTTGTTAGTATTCCCATTTAGAAAGCAGGTTTCATTTGTTCTTGCTCAGTGCATATCCACTGCTCCGTGCCAAAAGACGTTTGTATCAACAACCTTACTCAGTCTTGATTATCAGTTTCCCCACAAAGTAAACTGTCTTTAATTCAGGGGTCAGCAACTGGCTGGCCCTGGGCTAAATCTGACCCCATAAAGTGCTGTCTGCCCCTCCCCATCCTTAGTTGTCAAGCCACAGGTAAAAAGAGAGATGCCAGCCTGTAACAATAGGAAGTGGGCCCTGGGCCCGCCAGCTCCCAACCTGTTGCTGTTCATCAAATGGAGTTACTGACCAGGACTCTTGTGCCCCATTTTTCATACATTTCCTTTATTATGTGAACCTCACTCAGCCCGTGTAATAGCTATTGGCCTAACCTGCCAGAAAGTTTCTTGTAAAATTTCTGACCACATGGAATGATTTCTCATCATGTTACTAGATTGCAGTTTGGATGCCAGGAGATTCCTATTCCCTCTCTTCCTATTGTATGTCTTTTAATAGGTACAGAGCCTGTTTTCTCATTGTAGGCAATAGATTCTGATATGTACTGGCCTTGCACCTAATAATAAATATTTCCTTCTTACATAGATCTCTTTCATATGGCAATACCGTTACTTATTTACTTACTTATAGAAAGAGATCTCATGGCTTTACTGGCAGGTGCTGCAGAATTTAGAAATGTTACTATATGTGGGGCAGAATTTGTGTGATGCTTAAAACACATGCTTTTATGACACTTAGTAAAATGCATTTTCTCGGCTTTAGGAAAAGGCACATTTTGAGGTTAATGTGTCAAAAATCTTTGCTGGGGATTGGGCGACCCGCCCGGCACTTGAGTTGTGGCACGTGAGCTGAGTGCTCCCGCCACGCACGTTGAGCAGAGCTGAGCACGAGTGCCAGCTGAGACGCTCGCTGGACTTCCATGTCCCCGGCTCTATGTTGTTTACGTAGAAAACGGCCTAATTTGCACAAATTTAGCCGTTTTCTACATAAACAACATAGCGCCGGAACCTGGAAGTTGCTTTCCCTGGCTTGGCTCACAAGAACGTGAGTCGAGCCAGGGAAAAGGTAGGGTGAGCGGAGCTCGGGGGGTCAAGCCCTATGAGTTCACCAGACTTCCACCCCCCAATCGAGCTCCGCACACATCCCTATTGGGGAATACCAGATGTCTACCAGGCCATGATTCTCTCACTACCAAGGCTAGCACTGACATCGGACAAATGAGGATAATTGTTTCTAGGTGCATCATATTAAAGATGTATGAAACCCCTCTGATAAATTTAGCTAACCTGAGCGTAATTCTTTCAAGTTTCACCCAAAGGTCTACAGATGTTTCACTTAAGCAGGTTCCTTCAGATTTGCCTAAAACTTCACTTTAGGAGAAATTCAGTGGCAAGCAACTTTGCACAACTGGTCCACAGATTTACGTACATAAGCAACCAGGCAAGTGGTTGTTTCCAAACCTGATTCAAACAAACTGACTGCTACATTTTTACTCCACAACGCTCAGCCCACGCAAGGTTCTGGCAGAGGCTTACAAGGTTAAAATGATTCAGTCCACATGAGTATCATCAAAGTCTGTGCACATTTATTTACTCGGGTTTGCTGCAGCCTTGCGTGAACTGTACCAGATTGCAGAGAGATGCGATTGCAGCAAAATATTTGCTTGTATCTTGATCAGAAACATGTGTAAATCCTTGAAAGGCTAGTCTTCAGCTTAAGCCGCACCACAGTCATTTTCTGTTGGTTGGCACACCCTTGTACTCTCGTCTCTTCCCGTTTCTTGCCAGGGAGCTGCTCTGGATCACCACTGCAGTTTGAGTGAAATCACAGTGGGATGCCTCCAAGGGAGCCCTATACTGAATGGTTCTCCAGCTCCGTTAAGTCTGAAATAAGGACAAGGTCACTTTGATCCACATTGGGCACCTCAAAGTACTCTCAAAACTACACATTACCTCCATGAAGAATATATATCAGATTTCTTTTGTGACAGACATACATTTTAGTTTTCCAAACCGCAAATGCAGGTACAGCTGGGCTGAGCAACTGTGTTGTCATGTGAAATATGCAACATGTGAACAAACTCTTGGCAACACATCCTCATAGGTTTGTTTCAGCCTTGAAGACAAGCACACACAAAAATAAAAGTATAGGTCCACAACATGTGTTATCACAAGGGCAGCCTGAGCCATGGGTATGGCAAGCTACTCATTAGGAAGCAAGTGGTTAATTACAATTTACTTGAGATTATAAAACTAATCCACTACAAGAAGACAGAATGGAAAAAAGTTCTTTTTCATCCTACAAGCTAAATGTAGTCTAACCAGATAAATAAAAAAAAAGTTACTAACTAGCATACAACGTACAAACATTATTGCTTGCCTACCAGATATGCACACCTATTAGTAATTTGTGATATTCTGACATCCTGAAAAGAAAACTGAACCAATTCTCTTCCAGTTTACAAAAGGTTCTCTACCTGGATATAATTCTTACTCTCCATAGGTAATCAGGCAAGTGGCTTTCAAGCCTGGTTGTATTTATTTTGGTATTTTCACTCCTTGCAGCGCTGGCCAAGTCCCAAGCTTTGTGTCCACATCCCCGCCGTTATCTCCAATCTATTATCGGAGATAACAGGGGAGGTTGCCCTGTGCGCTGCTCAACCTCCCAATTGGCAGCGCACAGGGGAATCCCCTGTTATCTCTGATCACAGATTGGAGATAACAGCAGGTCTTCTCCCTGGGGGAGGGCCCTAGAGGAATCCATGGAGGCTCTGTGGGCTAGATGGAGAACTTCTGTGGGCCAGATTAGGCCCACGGGCTAGAGATTCCCCATTCCTGCCCTAGGAATTACCATCCTAGCAACCCAACACATATCACTGTTGCTAATGCTAACACATTTGTGAAGATATTCCCCAAGGTCTGTGTGTATAAATGTATGTTTGTACTTCAAGGACATTCTGCCACTGCTAAAACCATATTTTATTTATTTATTTAAATAAATAATGCATTCATGTATATATTTATATAGTGTCATCTATGTTGTATTCTGTTTTTCTTCTACTAGGGGAACTCAAAAAGACTAAAAGCATAGAGTAATTAAAACAATACCAAAATAGCATGACAAAATAGTTTAATAATCAAATCAGCAAACAGAACGGATTACCGGTTCAGCTTCCCCCAAAGGCCTCTTTAAAAAGCCAGGTCTTCAGAAGATGCCAGAAGGCATATAGTGATTGGGCTATATGGGCTCTCTTGGGATAGTGTAAATGCCACATCTTTTCCCTCCTGTTGCTATGATCTTGTCACCCCTCACCTTAAATGTCACTTCCACATCAACCTTAAACACCTACTCCTTCCAACAGCTTTGCAAACAAGTCTACAAACAGTTCGTAGCCTCCAATATTTGTTTCGTATCCTGCCTGCCTACACATTCCTAGGTATGTCATTTGTGGCATGTGGACAACCTGAAAGAAAAAGAAAACAAAAAGAGCCTGTTCTCTTTATACCCTCAGCCTCATCAAATCTGTGATAACAGGCGTGATTACTTGCAAGCACATTCCACGACAAACAGTTTATTTTCTGTATTCCCCACACAGAAAGAACTTCTGGACAGGAAAAACATGGAAACCTCATGCAGATCACCATGTGTTTGTAATCTGACATGCACCTGTTTTGCTGTACGGATAATCTTAGGAAGCTGTAACTGGCTGCAGCGTCTCAGCCTATGAAGCCCATGGATACATGCACAAAGCAGACCGTGTGCTAACATGGGGACTGCACACAGTGCTTAATTTCTAGGGAAAAAGAGGTAGTGGTGCTCAAGTCTCTCTGGAAACATTATCCTCTGATTTGGAAGTCCTTTTATCTAATTCCTGGTATACAGGGACTTTCTGCATTTCCTCAGTGATGGCAGAAGTGCACTCTAGTCTATACTTGCCAAAGGGCACCCTTATTTATTCTTACTTCATATATTCCAGGGCTGAGCTTGAGAATGAAATCATGCCAGTGCTGGGCACAAAGTAAGTCCTGATTGCATACCTCTCCCTCCCTCCCCACTACTATGTGGAAGTGTTTTCTGTGTGGGAAACGTGTAACATTTGTAGGAGCCCTTAGTTAAAAGCTCATGTATGTAGGATTATTCTGTCTACGCATGCATCGGAATGAGGTGGAATTGAGGTGGTAGAGTACTAAGGTGACAGAATGGGCTGAATCACTTCCCACCACAATTGAGAGATCACATTTTCCAGTGCTTCCCTACAAGCAGAAAACGATCACAGCAGGGAGTGGGCTCAAGCAGCTCGAATCTTTTCCTGTGATGTGTCAAATTCTTTACTTGCATGGCATTTCCACACGGAAGAACATTCAGAAATGGTGCCTCTTATTTGCGCTCTGAAGTGCTGCAGTCCATTTCATCACCTCAGTAGTGCCTCATTCTGCTGCACAGGCAGACAAGGCCTCCGTTAGGCTGTAAGTCCTTTGAGCAGAGAGTGTGACATTTTCTATGCAGTGCTTACCACTTGTACTGAATGAATGTCACATAGCAGTTACAGATTGGCTTTTTACAAGCACCAAAAAACCACGATTAAACTATCCAAGTCTGTTGCTGTTTCCATTTATCTTTTGAACCTTGACCAGACTGAGACCACAAAGAGCAATCACATGTTTGCCTGCATACAGAATAAATTCACTGCACACAACACCTCAATCCTGCTAGGAACCATCTTCCCCATATCTTTCCGGAGTGTAATAATTCACTCCACTTAATTTCCTTTATCTCATACATCCATCAAACAAGTTTAAGTTAAGTGTAAAACATGTTAAGCATTCCTGCTTAAGTCCTAGGCAACCTTTGGAGTTTCCCCTAAAATCAGGGTGATTGACCTCCTGCAAAATGGGTAGACATAACAAAAAGGCAGACTGGCCTGAGCTGGAAGAATTGCCACCAGAGGAATCTGGTCAGTCTAAACTCCTCCCTCTGTGGTTGGCTGGTTCTTCAAAGGATGCTATTCTTCTACATTCATAACAGCTTCCTCCAGATGTTGTCATGAGATGGAGCAGAAACTATAAAAATGAACTATAAAATGGGCACATAAAACTAGAGTAGTGCATGCAAAAAGAGACCCTGAAAAAGGCACTGCATCCCATGTATACTGCTATTTAACAAGTTTAGTACAAGCATACGTCAAAAAGTAAAAATAAAAACCCTGAACCCAAATATAGAAGATTGTTTTTAGAGAAACATTGCTTTAGCTGTACACTTCCATTTAGTCATGCTAACTACCCACTCCTTTCTGCAGAGTTTAACCATTCAGGTCCAAAGAGAAAAACCTTTGCTTGAGGCATGAAGGATTGTGGTGTTAATGCTGTCAAAGCAGAAATGATACAAACCCATTTTCAAAACAGTCCCATTCAAGTGTAGGTAAATCTCAGAAAGCTTGGGTTTGGGTGATGAAAGTTTCATGTGGAAAACACAGTTTTCAAAACCTAGATTAGCATAAAAGTGCAAGTGAGCTGGAATGGGCAGTCCACTATTGCCATGAGATTTCTGTGCTGCCACAAAGTGATGGCTATTCTGCTGCCCCTCCACCAGGGTCCTCCTGGCTTCAGCCACCAGCTCCAGATGACAGCAGGAAGAGAGCCCAAAGAGGCATGCTGACCTCTGGAGTGCCCAGTTATGGGTAACCAAGTGGCCCTTCACACTAGGATGTTGTGGCCCAACATCCAATCCATGGAAGTCACTCAAAGCAGCAGCAGAGGAGCCGAGCTCAGGATGATAGGACTAGAGACCCCCCCCCCGGTCTTTCCTTGCCTTCCTCTTTTCACCACTTCCTCTGAACTGTGATGCTCTAACAACCCCCACACAGGGTTTTCTGGGGGGTAACCCACTATATGCAGGAAGATTTTCTACCACTCTCATTGGAGAGGACCCACACTTCCTTTTGGGGTACTGGAACGGAGCTTAAAGACGCTGCCTGCAGTTGCGGCCAAGCACCTCCTTCGCCTCGTGCTTCTCCTCCTTGTGCTGGAGTGAGTGAGTGAGTGAGTCGCTGCCTGCAGTTGCCGCCAACATCTCGCCTCCTCCCTCCCTCATGCTGGTGTGTGGTGTGTGAGAGAGAGTGAGTGAGAGAGAGAGAGAGAGAGAGAGAGAGAGAGAGAGAGAGAGAGAGGAGACGACGCTGCCTGCAGTTGCCGCCAACACGCGCTTCTTCCTCCTGCTGCTGCTGCTGCTGCTGTTGAAGATCTCTGTAAGAACGAGTTGGAGGAGGGGGCAGATTGAGCTGTTGTTGGGCTGGAAAGGGGAGGTGGTCGCAGCAGCGTCCAGGGGTGAGGGGAGGGTGGGGGACATTCAACCCAGCCCCTCCTTCTCAGACGCAGCCGGCTGGGGGAGGGGGAGCGGCAGCACGAGGACGACCTGGGCGACTTGATTATTTGCACAAAGGCAAGTGTGCTTACTTCCTCCTTAGCCCTTCGAGATTTTGGCAGCCCCAATGCAAAGCAGTGAGGCGTGCTGCTGGCTATAATTCTGTTGGGAGACGGTACTTAACACCACTTGGAGGGCTCACGTTATGGTATTTTTTGACACACTCATTGGGAAGAGTTTCACTGAACTATGGCTTCTTCTGAGTGAAAATGAAGTGTGTGTGTGTGTGAGAGAGAGAGTGAGAGAGACTGTGTGAATGAATTTCATTTCACTTGCTTCTGTGGCTATTGCAGAACTATTTTTAGCTGTCTCCAGCAGAACAGAGAGCCAGTGTGGCGTAATTGTGAGAGTGTTGGACTGGGACTTGGGATATCCGGGTTCTAGTCCCCACTTGGCCATGAAACTCACTGGGTTACTTTGAGCCAGTCATTTACTCGCAGCCTAACCTACCTCACAGGGTTGTTGTGAGGATAAAGTGGAGAGGAGGAGGAGGATTATGTAAGCCCCCTTGGGTTCCTTGCAGGAAAAAAGGTGGGGTATAAATATAACAAATAAAATAAATAAATAAACAAATAAACATGTCTTCTCCTTTCTGATACAAAGCTGGCTGCTAGTCAAATAAATCCGCTCACTTGCCTGCTCCCTGTTGGGCCCTATTTCCACTAACATCCAGAGTCCAAAGAGAGGAAGGGCAGGTGAGCAAGTACAACAATAGAAATACAAAAAGAAATTGTTTTTCCTCAAAAAAGATTTTTTATTTATATTTTCGGAAATCTGTACCCATGGAGAAAAAACGGAAATATTCAGAAGATTACCTTAAATTTGGCTTTACCACCTTTAATGAATATTAGGTTAAATTATATTATATTCTGAAAAATCTATTTTTCATGTGTTTTCTTTACCCCACCAAAATGCAAATTTATGCAAATGTGGTGAGGGGTCCCCGGTTACTTTGCCATTACAAAAGGGGGTCGCAACTCGAAAAAGGTTGGGGACCACTGCTCTAAAGAAACTATACCCCACAGCTAAGGTTGTTTGAAGAGGGAAGGGATAACTCCACTACAATTTGAAATATCAGCAGAGGATTTTTCTACATTTACCACTAGTTTACCCTCATAGTGTTGACTGAGGAAGAACTGAAATGCCCACCCTTCACTTTTGGCAATTTGGCAGGCGGTGAGACTGAAACTGAAGCAAAGTGTCCTTACTGGTGGATCTACCAGCAATGACTGTACTTCCCACTATTGCTAAGATATATTTTTTTTCTCTTTTGGCTCATGTTACCACAGTGAGTGCCCCTCACTCTGATTTGACTTTGTGATTATGCCACATAGCCAGTCAGATTTGACTATGTGATGACATCTAAAAGCCAAACCAGAGTGAGGGCACTGCTTCCTACCAAATTCGTGCCAAGCAGTGGAGAAGGAATACAGTCACTCACTATCCCTCCAACACCATGAACAGATAACAAAGAACAAGTGAACAAGGTAAGGGGGGGAGGCTTTTACAAAACTCTTCACCCAGTGGAGGCCAGTGGCCAGTCTAACTGATGGGCTGGAGGGCAAGTCAGCAGATGGGGAGTCAAGGGGTAACAAAAGAGGCAGAGCCAAGGGGGTCAGTGGACATAGAGCAGTCTCTGAATTCTCAACAGTCAGCAACCCATATCACAGAAAGAGAAAACTGAGGCACAAAACATGCAAAGGGTGGGGATCACATAGCCACACAAAAGTACTCCTTTGGACCCACATTCTCCTGTTCCAGCAACAGCTCCCATTCCACAATCAAGTGTCTTTAAGATGATGAGTGGGAGGGGAAAATCCAAACAGCCAAAATAAAAATGAGGATGATGAGGATGAAAATTAAAATAGGACATGATATTCTCAGAGCCATGCAGGAAAACAGCCTCTGGAACACAGGAACAAGTTCTGAAAGCATCCCAAAATCCATGCCTTTGTATATCCATCACAAAGCATGCACCAGAGGAGGCCTACTCAGAAGCAGCACAGTACAAAATTCCAGATTACAGTCATGCCTTGGATTGAGAGCATAATTCGTTCTGGAAACGTGCTTGTAATCCAAAACACTCTTATATCAAAACGAAATCCCCCCCAAAAAATTGTACAGAGATTTTTAATTTAAGCCGTACTACAGTACTTGTATTGCAAGACGTCACTTGTATATCAAGTAATAAATAAATAAATATTTAAACATTTGCTTGTCTTGCAAAACGCTCTCAAACCAAGTTACTTGCAATCCAAGGTATTACTGTATGCATATCTCATAAGAAGTAAGGACTGGATTGCTCAGGAGAAAGTACGGGCATCCCTTTGCATGTAATAGTAATAATGATGAGTATATCCCTTGGGAAGCTAGCAGGAACCCTTTGCAAAACACACAGACCTCCCCTTTCACACACACACAGGCACCCCTCCCATTCACACACACACACACACACACACACACACACACACGCACACCCACCCCAAACCATGCACACACAAACCCTAAACCATAATAACAATGAGAATGACAATAACAATGATAATAATTAAAATAAGATGTGATCTTCTCAGAGTCACACAGAAAAGCAGTCTTTGAAATGCAGGAACAAGTTCTGACAGCACGATAAATATATGCAAGGACCCACAGCACCAGAATTTTTTTAAAAAATATATGCAAGGACCCCACCCTACCCCTATGAACTGAAAGCCCACAAAACAAGCACCAGAAATGCACACACACATACCAATCAGTCACTCCTCCTCATACATATAGACACTCCCCTATTCTCTCTCTCTCTCTCTCTCTCTCTCTCTCTCTCACACACACACACACACACACACACACACGCACACACGCGTCGTGTGTGCTGTGTGGTTGGAAGGGGGCTCCCTTCCTCACAGCGCAACACAGAAACCCAGTAATCTGAACATGGAGAAAGAAAATAATCAACCTCTTTCTCCTCCATCTCCAGATGGCTGGGGCTTCTGTGCTGCGTGGTGAGGAAGGGAGCCCCCTTCCAACCACACAGCACAGACATGCTGTGTTCTGGACAGGGAGAAAAGGGGCTGCTTGCTCGCTCTCTTCTCCCTGTCCAGATCACTGGGTTTCTATGCCGTGTGACGGGAAGAGGCCACCCTCCTCACCACTGAGCACAGAAACCTGGACACGGAGAAAGAGAGCAAGCAGCCCCTTTCTCCTTGTCCAGATAGCAACATGTTTGTGCTCTGCCATGAGGAGGAGGCTCCCTTCCCCCCCAAACATGTGGCAACAGCAACAGAATAGCATTGAGACAGAATGGACTTGGCAGTCAGCACAGAGAAATGGCTCGCCAAGCCAAGGAGTTCTTACTTCCAGACAACAGAATTGGGCAAGTTTATTTATTTATTTATTATATTTATACCCCACCTTTTTTCCTGTAAGGAACCCAAGGCGGCTTACATAGTCTTCCTCCTCTCCATTTTATCCCCACAACAACCCTGTGAGGTAGGTTAGGCTGAGAGTCAGTGATTGGCCCAAAGTCACCCAGTGAGTTTCATGGCCGAGCGGGGACTAGAACCCGGATCTCCCGAGTCCCAGTCCAACACTCTCACCACTACGCCACACTGGCTCTCAGTTTGGGGCCACAAAAAAAGCTGCAATGGAAGCAGTAGTCATAGGACTTCCCCTTTCCCCTCAATGGCCATGGGGACTTGGTTAAGCTACATAAGCTTCATGGATTTGAGAAGCTACATAAGCAGTCACCCAAAACACATATCCTTCAACAAGTGTGTCTTTCTTTGTTTCTCACCCTTCTCTTCTTCTCCTTCTCAAATAATTAGTCCATCTAGACATGTTATATACACAGTAGAACAGAGAGAAACTGCTTCTTTTGCTACTGCTCTGTGACTGACTGTGAGTCAGTCACAGTCCCCTGCCCCCTTGTACTGCACAGGCTCCAGTCATGTGGTATGGCGTGATTTTGCAGAAGTCTGACTGGCAGAGGGCTGGCTCCCCTTCGCCCCTATAGCCATGAGATAGACGAAGGGAGGGGCAACAACCAATCTGTTTTCGCTCTCTGGCTCACAGCCAGAGGGTGCTCTTGAGTAATCCAGACTTCTAGCTGGACAAAGGAAGAGGCCACCCTGGCCGCTCCCTGAAAGGTGTTCTCTTCCCCCACAGGAGTTTGCATAGAAAAAAAACCCCCAGTAGTTCCTAGGGGAATGTTCTGACACGTGTGACTTATCACACATGCCCAGTGTTCCCACTAGCCAAAACAGGAAGTAAAGAAGAACAAACAGAATGTTGCACTACTGTTGCCAGCCACTTTACATTGCAACTCACGGAGGGAAACAAGGTCTGGGAGACCAGCCATGGGAAGCAGGAGAGGCAGGACAGGTTAAAGGGGGCTCTGCCCCCTTTGCCCCCTACAGCAAGCTGCTCCTGCCTTCACCCCTTCGAAAGGCCTCCCTTTTGTGTCAAAAAAGGTTTATTTTAAAAACAGTTGGCCCAGCCCTCCAGTCATGACTTTGAGCCAGGATTTTTTGCTCTCACTTAGAGCTCTCCCAGGTCCTGAAGAGCCTGGCCATTAGCTGGCTATCTGGCAACTGTTATCCAGAAACTGCTCATTTCTCACTACCAAATGATTCCTACTCAAGGTAATCTCCCTTTTCAGGCTGTGCTCAACAGCTCTGATGGGCTGAAAAAGGCCAAACAGAATCTGCAAACAAAAAAATCATGACTTGACATTTGTGTCAAGGCCCTATGGGACGCACGCCTTCTCTTCTAAAGAAATTCAGAAGGCCCACTTGGTTTTGGTTTTAGGACATCATCGAGCACTTTATTCTTCCTCTTATTTGAAGAGATATGAATTTTATTCCAGACTCTGTGGATTTTATTAAAATGTGTTGCTATTATTGTATATAACTGTTCCTTATGCTGTCTTTCTCATGTATAATTGATTTGATTGTTTCAATTGAATTTTATTGTCTTTTACAATTGTTACCTGCCCCAAGGCTTTTTAAAAGGGATATAAAATGATAAATAAATAGATAAATAAAATAAACAAATGAATTAATTCATTTTTTCAACATTCATTTTAGTTCTAACCTTAAACTAAATGGAGCAAATAGTTTCAGCCGCTTTGGAGAGGAGCACAAACTCTCCGTCTCTCATACACAGACAAAACACTAATAATTATTCTCTACAGCAGTGTTCTCCAACCTTGGGTCCCCAGATGGCTGGGGCATGCTGGGAGTTGTAGGCCAAAAACATCTGGGGACCCAAGGTTGGAGAACACTGCTCTACAGTAACCTTGCCAAGGTGTTGAGGGCTGCTATTTGTAGCTATTTACAGTAGCACAGGCAGCAGGAACCAAGAAAGAAGGTTCTTTGTTTCCCAGGAGAAAGGGGAAGGCGCCAATCTGAACGCACGGCTGTGCTGCTCCCTCCCAACAGGGGGAGCACAGCCAACACGCCTTTAGTTCAGCACCATCATTAAGATCAATGTTCCTCCTCACTGCCTGCCTCACCCGTGGGTGTCTGCCAGGTCTTGAAGCATAGTTACACGATCAGATTCCTACAGGAGTTGTGTCATGTACTTATAATGGAATTATTCCACTTCAATACACATACTATTGCAGTTCATGGAAGGGCGGAGGGGGAGGGAGGAGGAGATGGGAAGGGACAGGAAGAGTTTGATGGGGAATGCTGAGAGCCTTACTTTAGATAATTGCCAACTCTGCCTGCCCTCGGCAGACTTGCATTGTCAGGAGCCTAATCTCTGTTACTAACTTGTATGCCTTGCTAGTTCCCGCTTGGCCGATGTTATGACAGCTGCTGCACGGGTTTATAGATCGTGCCATATGGCAAAGGTAGAAAAAAGAACAACAACACAGAACAAATGCAGATATTCAACCGATGCTTTCTTATTCATTGTTGCAGCAGCAACAAACCTGAAAGAATAAGCGGTAAGCCCTGGAACAACATCTGGGAACTGAATATGGCTGGAGATAGACAGTAGTTGCTTTAACTGAGTTGGTGTCATGATGCTACCCAACAACTGGGCCACTGACTCAGAGGAGGGGAATGTCTGGATGCCAGTAGAGTCCCTGGTACCAGCACAGAAGAAGGTATGCCTTAGGAGGAGCCACACAAACCTGATGACCCAGCAAAACAAGTCTGGAGATAAGACAGGAAGCAGCACTATCAGAGGAAGCAGCACTATTCGGTTGGCCCCCGAATCTATCTGAGCAGACAGCGGATGCTCCCTGAGGAGCCACCCCATCAACTGTTCCAGACTCCACATTTACCCAGTCCTCCTTGCCTAAGATGCTTGAGGGAGCACAAAGAAACCACAGAGTGTTGAAGGAATATTAGGCTCCAAGCTAGAGTGTATGCCCTATTAGAGAGTGATACCTTGCTAAAGGAAGGCAGGGCATGGCTCACACATCAGGCCTGCACAGCTGCACTAGTATAGAAGGCTCAGCTTAGCTCTGGCAGTTGTTCGAGCAAGTTGTCTGCAGGCTCTGTCTTGCTACCTGCTTTTTCTAGTTATCTTCAACACAACTGCCACAATATTTTTGTCCAGCTAGAGATCTCCGTTACTTGCAACCTTATGCCTGTGTACTGTATAACTCTGGCCTGTCTCCAGCAAACTTTGCCCTACCTCATGGACCTCAAGTTGCAAAAAACAGAACAGTTGTAAGTAGTATGAGAGGTGTATCCCATGTCATACACACATATTTCATTTGCTCCTATGTTGCCTCTGGTGCAACAGGTTTTACAGGTTTTTGAAATTCAAAAACTTGCAAAATCTGCTTAGTGGAGTTGAAAGTTAGATAAATGGAGATGCCATGAGCAGTGATCCCTTTCCACACCCCCACGACCTCCCAGAAAGCCTTCTGAAAAGAAGAAGAAAAAAACCCACCATTTGTTTCTAGCCTAAAATAGCACATCTCCTTAGTTTGGAAAAAGCTTTGCTGGCTTTTCCCAGGGCTGCTGCTTATCACACAATGGAGGTGAAAGGATATGATTGCACACATTTGACTTGCTTTGAAAGTACATCCACAAAAAATTGACAGCCTAAAAGAAAATAAATAAATAAATAAATTATTCCAATTACAAAAATTTTCCCACTTGGCCATCTGGAAGTAATTCTTACTCATCACAGGCAACCAGGCAAGTGGATCCGAACAAGCCTGTTTGTCTGCACTGACAAAAGTGTTACTGTACCAAACATCATAGGTTAAAGGAGGGGGAAATTTTGCTGTGTCAGTCAGCTGGCTTGTTAGAATAATGCCTGAGGATGTAAATACCAAAATCTCATAATCCAGAAACATTATGCACTTTTATATAGGAGCACTGAAAGAACTAGATGCAATACTGTAAAAACAGTAGCAAACTAACTTGCAGTGGTGGACACATCAGGGATCAGGTGAACTGGGATGTGGAGAAAAATGAGGTGAAAACACTGTAATAATGGCAAGTCAAAGACATCAAAGCGAAGGTTAAATTGAAGGTCTAAATTACCATCCGTCAGTTGTACCCAGCCAGTACTCAGTATCCAGTTGGTTCTATCCAAGGCCCGCACTGGACACACTCTAACAAAGCAAATTCTGCACCCCGCCATCTGCTTCATCTGCTTCCCACCAGGGCATCACAGTCTTCCTCAGAGGTCTTACTCACATTGTACAGCACTGTTGTCCATCCTTCCATGGTAATGCATTGGAAGACAGTCAGCACAGCAAAGAGGATGTTGTCAAACTGAGTGATCCCATCATTGGGACCAATCCAGTCTCTGCACTCGTAGCCAGCAGGGCATCCCTGCACCCCACAGGGATGAGGTGGGTCCAGCTCTTGTAATTCACCTGCAGCCATACACAGATTAAACAAAATGGGACAGAGATAAATAAAAGAAGCAACAGGCTTTCACCAAGAAAGGCGCAATAAAGCAGGAAGTTCCTACCAAGTTTTGCAGCATGCCAGCCTTCCAGTTGAAAACAAAAAATCTTGAGAAATAAAATAAAAATCAGAAGTGGCAAGAAACTTGGCAGAGGTATCCATGAGCACATTGGTGCCTACGAACACCACACTGGAGACCGCAGCATTTATGAAACCACCTCAGAGCTCTGCTCCCAGCAGTCTAGGCCAATTCAGACATGATCTTATATCTGTGGATTAAGAAGCAGAACTTGCCCAAACCCTTAATCACCACCCTTGAAGTGACATGCAAGAAATGACCGCCACCTGGTATGTATGAGAAAAGCTCTGGAGAACATAGTCCCAACACAAACAAGCTTAGTTCTCCCACCTTTACATATTATTTCAAACCAGCACAATCTACATCACTGTGATAGAGCACCGGAGTAGTGGGGGGTGAGCAGGGTGTTATAGAGAGCACTTATATTGCAACAAAAGATTCATGCAAAAATTGTAGACAGCTTGTTGGTCCATAAGAAAAAATTACAAAGCCACAGTATCATGGGGGAGAATTTAATTTGTTCCACATTTTTAAGTTAACCAACCTAATTCTCACTTTCTCCTAATTTTGCAATGCCATTCTTGGCTCAAAAATTGCATACAAAAATGTGTATATTTGGGAAACTTGCATAGAAAAAGTGGAATATTAGGGGACGTTTCATACAAAATGTGTATGTTAGGGAAAGTTGTGTGTGAAAATAAATGTGAATTTTCGTGTGGCTTTAAAAAAATTGCAGATGGGTGTAGAAATTGGATGGAACAAACTTTAACTGATCCATCCATCCCTAAATAAAGCCTTTATTAGGAACAACCAAAATGTTGCAAAGTTGTTATCAAGCTTTTGAATTCCCCAGAAGTCTTCTGCAGGAAAACTACTGAACCAAATGAAGGTGTGGGAGCGGGGGGGGGGGGGGGAGAAGGACTCCTACTCCCCCCCCTTTTCATTTTGTCCGTCTTACCTGATGAAGAATTCTGGAGGACTAGAAAGTTTGTTCACAACTCTGTGATATTTTGGATGGTCCTAATACAGGCTGTACAATGCTGTGGCTCTTATATTGCAAGGATCCCAATGGAGACACAATGCACCTCTGCGCAGACAGCACATATAGGTACACACTGCCCCTTCTCATGGGAGGCTGGGCCACCCCAACATCAGATTTTGCCCATATTTTGAGAGTCCCCAAATACAGAGCTTCACTTTTTGCCACAGGAGTAAATGGCAGCCATTAAAGTAAAAGGATGTACCCAGGAACACTGCTGGAGTGTAGGCTTAGCCTTCCAATTGTTCCTAGTGACCCCAATTCCTTGCAGGATGGAGTAGGCGTTGCCCCTCCTCAAGCAGTCTAGACAATTGCAGTCCATTTACTTTCTCCCCAGTACTCAATGGAAGCTGCTAAGAACTGAGCCAACAACTATCCATTTAGCCCCATGCTTCAGTAGGGATTTAGTAGGGTAAGTGATTTATGCTTTTGAATCTGTGCAGCTAAAATACTGGTTCTCATAATCACCCTTACCGCATAAACACAAATCTTACAACCACAGACACCATCTGGTAGTGCTCTGATTTTCAACAGCATTCTGGTTTTCACTGTGCAGTGCTGTTGGAGTAGTGCTTCAAGAGCTCAGGATCTTCCCCTTTTTAAAAAAATCCTCGTCATGAAACGATTAAGTTAATGTTGACGCCCAAAGTATCCGTACTGCCATGAAAACATCCACCCACATCACAGGAAGAAAAACAACAACCCACAAAACAAAACCCTCTCCTGCTCAGTTATTATGTTATTGGGAAACCTGGCTAGGTTTAATAAACCTCCAAAGTGGTGTGTGTGTGTGTGTGTGTGTGTGTGTGTGTGTGTGTGCACGCGTGCGTGTTTCAGGGTGAAGGCTGCAAAATGTAAGGACATTTCCACAAAGATTTAAATTTTATTCTGTTTTACTAGGAATTTTCTTTAGTTATTTTCCTTTGGGACGGCGAGGGCTAGGAAGGCTGGAAGGAACCTTCAAAATGGGAACTCTTGAACACTGATTGCTTTTCACAATCCATGTACATGCTAGGGTGGCCATGTGTCTTACTTTACAGAGGACAGTGCACTAGTCCAAGTCCACTTTAAAGATAAAGAACCTTAAGAAGGAAGAGCAGGGAGAGGGCTTTTTCGCACCTGGACACTAGACTGAGCAGGCACAAAGGAAGTTACCTGGTCACAGTCTTCTCCACTATGGTGAGATTACTATATTTATTGTAATTATCTCTACATTTTAATCTATGCATATCAATTAGCACAGGGGTCCTCAAACTTTTTAAACAGGGGGCCAGTTCATTGTCCCTCAGACTGTTGGGGAGCCGGACTATAGTTTGAAAAAAATATGAACAAATGGATCAAGTAAAAAAAAGGACCCAGGGTCCTTTTTTTTACTTGATAGGGGTGCATTTTTTCTCCCTTAAATGGAAAGTTATTTTATTTATTTATTTATTTCATTTTTATACCGCCCAATAGCCGAAGCTCTCTGGGCAGTTTACAGCAATTAAGAAGACAGTCCCTGCCCACAGGCTTACAATCTAAAAAGACACGACACACAAGGAAAAAGGAATGGGGAGGGAAGAAGGGGGAATATTAATGAATACTCCTGGCAGGGCTGGTGGTATTTGCATATATAGTTGCACAATTGTTTCATGCCTAACACGAATATGCCGTACTTTTGTTTTTGCCATCACACAAATGAGCATACTCTGCTTCAATCCAAGGTAGCATTTTTGAAACATTAGAAATCTGACTTAGCTACATCAGCTCATACATAAGAGGTAAAACACCACCACTAATTTTTCCATATTATGGAAAAGAATTAAAAGAATCGGCGCTTGAAGCGAAAGAGTTAAAAAAAAAGTCTGCTTCCGCCAATCGGCTGGCGGGCTGGATAAAAAGGCAAGGCGGGCCGGATGTGGCCCGCGGGCCTTAGTTTGAAGACCCCTGAATTAGCATGTGCAAATTGTATGCAAGTCGACATCCTCTTTGGCCCTCTTTTTCAGTGATGCATGTTCTCTTCTTTGGCAAATGCATACCTAGATACCCTAGCACGGGTTCAAGTGCTTCTTGTGACTTAGGCCAAGTTCTCGCGGTGGGGTAAACCTGTGCCTGGGCTGTACCACTTCAGACTGCAGGCTGGAGAACATATGACTAAATGGTCCTCCATACAAAATAAATCACTCTATAAAGAAAACTATCAGGGTGTGGAGAAGGGCTCAAGTCTAGCCTTCTCCTTGCCATGCTAGTTTTCTATGGGGGGATTTTTCTTACATGAGGGAGCATTCAGCCATGTGATTCCCCCAAGTAGTCAATCCAACACAGATTGATCATCTCACTGCCAACTAGATCCAACATTCAAGGCTGGCCCTACCAACAGGCTAGGTATGGTGCCCCTCTCTCTCTGGAAAAAGATTTGGGGAGGAGGAATCATTAAGGGGGAGCAAACTGTCAATTATTTAGTTTATTACAATATATATACACACCACAGGGGAGGAGGGCTATTTGTGTTTTCCACCAAAATGAATTAGGCTGCCTCTGTTCTCAGTGGGTTCTCAAACTGGTCTCTACTTGAGTGTCATTTTCTTGGTGGAAAGGCGGGGTACAAAACAAACAAACAAACACTAGCTGGGGCTGTAGACGAAGGCACAGAACATGCACAGCGGCCACAGGTATAGCCACACAGGACAGTATCATACTCAACACTACAGCTAACATAAATTATGTTATGCTAGCGTAAGCTACCTCTAGCGTGATGCTAATAGTGTTTGCTGGCATAATGGGTTTTCCGAGAAAAGCCTTTGCACCAGCAAATTCTATTGGCGTTGCACAGGGCTGGTGTCAAGGGTATCGATGTGCAAACGAGCAATGTTCGAGATTGCGAGGATTCTCCGAACGTCGTCTCTCCACTCGTCTTGTGCCCAATTCCCGTTCGTGATCGCTGCTTGCTCTGCAGAAATGGGAAACTTCTGCAAATCGAGCAGCGATTGAATGGGAGGCTTGTGCAAGCTTCCCCAAATTTGTGCAAATTTCTTAATTTGCACAGCTTTCCTCCGTCGACTAAAGTGGGGCCAATTCAATCTACAGAATAAATTTGCACAAACCAAACTGGGAACTGGGAACAAGACAAATGTGAGCACGTGTTTGATAATTTATGAATATTTTTGGCGGACATGTGCTTCTGCTCACGTTCAGAGCTTCGAACATGGCATGCTTGCAAGTTCTGTAAACAAAACCAAAATTCTCATACATTCCTAGTAAGCATTGTTGGGCACCTGCCAAGAGCCCGCACCCCCAACAGGGGCCCACTGACAAAAGCCCCCTGGACCTGCTCCTCCCCTTCACCATTGCAACCACCTGCCTCTCGCTCTGGCCCAGACAACAGTGGTGGAGAGAAGGAGGAGCGGGAGATGCTACCGCCTGCTCACTCACTGGCTCTCTCCCTGTCAAGCAAGCAAGTGGTAGCAATAATGAGAAAGAGGAGGCGAAGGAGCAATAGCAGCTAATGACGATGGCAGTGAAAAGGCAGAGTCGCTGAGGGAGGGGGCCCATTGAGGATGCCTTGCCCAAGGGACTTCAGAAAATTAGAGCCAGCACTAGTACAACATAATGTACATCATCAGCAACGTTGAATAAGATACTGCCTGCATTTGATAGTGGCTGCATTTGAAAACCCAAGATCTTAACAATGATGTTGGAAAAGGAAAGGGGGCATGCAGCATTCCTCACCTGAATTGTTGACATAGCAAGCCCGGTGCAGCTTTCCACTATAGAACTCCAGGCCAATGATGGCAAACATCAGGATAGCAAAAAAAAGGAGGAGGCCTATCTGGAGGAGGGGCACCATTGCCTTCATGATGGATTTGAGCACAATCTGTAAACCTTGGATGAAGAGGAGAGGGAAGAGCACAATTAAAAAGAAGTACCATCATCGCATCCAATCAGCACAATATCCCTCTGCCACAGGAAAGGAGCCGGGGGGGGGGAGGAAGAAGAGGAAGAGGAAGAGGAGGAAGAAGAGGAAGAGGAGAAGGAGAAAGAAGAAGAAGAAGAAGAAGAAGAAGAAGAAGAAGAAGAAGAAGAAGAAGAAGAAGAAGAAGAAGAAGAAGAAGAGGAGGAGCCACTCCAATCTGAAGAATTCAGCACAAACTGAAGCTGTTACAGAAAAGTTGGTTGTTAATCTGGCTACTAGAAAGAATACTATAGTCTCTGGACAGGCACAAGTCACAGAATTGGGAGAGACCAAATTATCATTCCTAAAATGAAGGGCTGCCAGAACAATCCAAAGAGCATCCTATGCAATCCAGAAGACAATGTGCCGCACACCAACTGCATTTACACAATAGAAAGACACTTGAGGAAATAGTTCAGGTAGCTTTACAATCCTCAGCTTGTGAGCCAAATACGTTTGTTAAGGAGTCGAGAGGAGGACAGTAGTTAATACTGAAGCCCATTGCATGTCCATGAGCTAGACGCATCGTAAAGACTTGTCCCTTAAATCTTCCCTGATGGAGAGGGTCTCAAAAAAGGGAGTCCTCGAAATGCACTTTTTGGTACTCTTAAGCCCCACACTCCGAGCTACGTTGAGTCAGAATCAGAACCCTTCGGGGTTTGGTCCCACCTCACTGTTGCCTCATTTAGGCCTTACTGAAGGCACCAGGAACACTGGGAACTACATTTCCCACGGCTCCCAGTGGCCTGAATGCTGCCACGCCTACTTCAGCAGGCTGGTGCTGGCGCACGCATCACTGTGCAGGGGCCGGTACTGCAGATTGCTGACTCAGCAGTGGTTTTAGGTTATGGATTCCACATGGACCCGAGAAAACGCTGGCCTGGCTCCTCATCCTAAGGCAGCAGTCTTTTTTTAGCGACAAGATGGAGCTGTTGTCTAACTACATATGCCTGCTCACCAGCTTGCTGGCTTGCCTTCCCAGTGTCTTCCCTGCGTTGCTTCTCCCAGCCCGCTGGGGCTGGTGGTAATGTCTTGACAACCAGCTCGGACACTCTCCTGCTTTCCCAGATTTTTGATCAGTGGATCAGGTCGGCTGTGGACGGTAAAGTGCTTCTCACCGCTTGGCAGGGTGATACGCACCATCAGCTCACCAAGTGGTGACATGCCCACCCTGACCCCATGATAATGAGCCCTCTGCTGGGGTTACTGAATCTCAAGGTTTTACCTTCTTCTTGGACTTTTACTTTCCTTCTCCATCCTCTGCAGGACCAGGCGTGATGAAGAGCTTTTGCTCTTTGCTCCATTCTCATGTCCATCATACTTCACACCTGAGCCACTAGGAATAGCCAACGTTCTACCTTCTGCCCCAACCGGTACCATTCCCTTCCTCCACCAAGCTCCCGTCCCCCAGCCCAGCAGGTTCCTCCCTGAGTGGCAGGGCCTGAGGTTCCTAAGGACTGGTAACCCTATATGTTGGTAACTACCCCCTTTTTAACAACAAGAGGCCCCTAAAGTGTGAACCCAGAACTCTTTGGGCTTCTCTTGCAACAATATCCCTAGCTGTAATAAAATACTTCTCTGAGCACACCACAGGATATTAAGGATGCACACTGTAAACACCAATAGTGCTCTGTGAGAGAGAGGGAGAAGGGCGAAGGGGTGGGGTGGGGTGGGGAGAAGAGAAGCCAGATGCTTACTAGGAATGCCTGAGACAAGCTTCAGAGGTCTGAGCACTCGCACCGCCCGCAGAGTCCGCAGGTCCACATGGGTGTTGAAATGTGTCCCTGCTGTGGCGAGGATGCTAGAGACAAACAACAAGAAAAGTTACTAAACATAGACCTCGGGCAATGCAGATATGCCTCCCTCCCTGCAGGAGGGGGTGTTACGCACACCAGGCACCTGACAGCCAGAATTGGTGCACCTTATCCTCCACTGTGAGTCAACAGCCATTTCTCAGTCTAAACTTAGCATCCGTAAGCGGAGCAGCAATTAAAATGTACACACTGGCTTGGGGGGCTCACATTTTCCAGCTCAATCTGATCCTTGCATCAGTATCAGGAGTCACACAAACTCAACCATAAGCCCAATTCCTCTGCACAAGAGACTTGGGTGCTTGAATTGGGAGCCCTGGGGGCACTGGGGCTGGAACCGAGGCTGTGTGTGCTCAGGCCTCAGTCAGAACTCTCTTTTGGCAAAGGAAACAGGCGTGTGAAACACTGGCCCCTTCAATGGGCAGGCAGTGTGACGTGTCTGGATTGGCGAGGCCTGGCCTGAATAACAGAAGCCTGGCCTGGCTTATGCCTGCTTGTCAGCGCGAGGCTCTCTGCTTGCTGCTTTGCAGGTTCCAGCAGGTTCCCAGCTTTCTGCCCAAGCCTCCAGATTCAGATCCTAGATCCTGGTCTGGCTGCCATTATTAGTATTAGTATTAGTATGCCACTCCATATCTAAGTAGATTCCAGAGCGGCGAACAATAAAAAGATAAAAACAGATAAAAGAAACAAAAACACTACACTGAAAACCAAGTAACATTACAATGGTGGTTGGAGAGCAGAGAAGGCTTCCCGGAACAAGGAGGTCTTCAGCAGGTGCCGAAAGCAGCACAATGTCGGAGCCTGCCTGACCTCCAGAGGCAGGGAGTTCCACAGAAATGGAGCTGCCACACTGAAGGCCCTTCTCCTGGTGGACTCCAATCGGGCCAAAGGTCCATGAGGAACCATGAGGAGCATGCCATCCGATGACCTCAGTGACTGGGCAGGCTGGTATGGGAGGAGGCACTCTCTCAGGTAACCTGGACCCAAGTTGTTTTGGGCTTTGTACACAAGTACCCGAACCTTAAACCTGACCCGGTAGTGAATAGGCAGCCAGTGCAATTCCTTCAGTAAAGGAGTTGCATGCTGAAAAGGGGCATCTCCCAACAACAGCCGAGCTGCTGCATTCTGCACTAGCTCCAGCTTCCAGAGCAGCCTCAAGGGCAGCCCCACATAGAGTGCATTGCAGTAATCCAGACTTGAAGCTCCACAGCTTCAGCCTGACCCTGACACCCAGAATGAGCCTTTACTGGCTCCTTTCACACTCCCATTACCCCCTCTTCCATGAAGCTTGAGGCATTAATCCCTCACCCTAAACCAGTTTAAATACATGCTCACAATAATCTCTTATTACCTTGGCCTCTCTCTTGTCCTCTCCTTCTGTTGCCTCCCCAGCTGTTAACATGTAGGGCCAAAGTAGACAATGCAGAGGAAACGTGTAAACAACAGGGATGTTGAAGAGTCCTTGGACTCGAGTCATGAATCGAGTCACGAGTCTTTGGACCCGAGTCTCGAGTCCGAGTCCTTGGTCCAAAATGGTGACTCACAAGTCACGAGTCACGAGTCACTCCCAAAGCTGACTCCACGAGTCCCTATTAAAATCAATGGGTTTTTTTCCCCAACAAAATAAGGCTACTTCAGATGTGTGGTTTAAATAAATTCTAGGCACAAGTGTTCCTTTTTATTTCAAAACTCTGCAACTGATTTTGGCAAGAACAGACCAGGCAGAAAAACCCAAAATAACCAGACAGGCAGAGGAGGCAGGGAACCCCAAAGCAGGCAGGCAGAGGCCTTTGTCTTGGACAATTCAACTGTTGAACTGGTCAAGAAGAGACCAGGCAGGCAGAGGAGGCTGGGAACCCCAGACAGGCAGGCAGAGGCAGCCAAACCCAAAATGTCTGAAAGGTTGCATTTTAGAAAAATGAGTTTAAAAAATAAACTTGCTGTACTTCCTAAAACTTATCCATGTTGCATTTGAGGAACATGATTTTTTCTAAATGTTTGGCCCCCATTCTGGATCACAAT
The DNA here is from genome assembly GCA_021292165.1 of Shinisaurus crocodilurus. Classification (NCBI taxonomy): domain Eukaryota; kingdom Metazoa; phylum Chordata; class Lepidosauria; order Squamata; family Shinisauridae; genus Shinisaurus; species Shinisaurus crocodilurus. The sequence continues at coordinate 139,326,657 of CM037877.1, read as the reverse complement.
CCCACCCTCACTGAACACCGGCTCCACTGGTGATGAACTTGCTGGAACCAGAAACACACTCAGAGCAGCCACACAGAGTAATCTCAGGTCCTTCTTCTGCCTCTCCCAAGTATGCAACACATCAATCAAAATAAATCTTGACACACTGTTGGGGCTGCACTCCTGGTAGCCGTCCATAGTGGCTGAGCAGCGGCACACCTCGCTTCCATGCGCTCTCCGATGGCAATCACGCTCCTCTCCACTCCTTCTGGCACAGCCCAGGGATGTTGAAGAGTCCTTGGTCTTGAGTCCCGAGTCGAGTCTCGAGCCCCATTAAAAATATTGGGACTCGAGTCCGAGTCGAGTCAGAGGGGGGACTCAGTCCGACTCACGAGTCGAATCCTCGAGTCCGAGTCCCCATCCCTGGTAAACAATCTCCTGACTCCCCCCCCCGCCAATCCCTTTCACTGAAAAGCTGTGGGAAGCTGCCCATTGGCCTGCTTAACCATTTGTCTTCTCCCCATGTATTTGCTCAGAATCACCTCCCGCCTCTGCAAGCTGTTTCCCCCTTCAAGTAAAACAATATGGGGACACCTTCAAGTAGGGTGGCTGTATGCCCTACTTTGCAGAGGATCATCCTCTATTAGGAGGCATTCTTTATTTGAAGGCTGTATATTCCATGCCTGGTTTAAAGATAAAGAACCCTAAGAAGGGAGAGCCAGGAGTGGCCTTGAAGTTGCCCATCCACAGTTAGCACCTGGGCAGCAGACTGAGCAAGGCACACAGGAGGCCACCTGGTCACAGTCACTATGGTATACATGTATTGTACTCATGTTTAAATTATAATAAGTAATTCTAAATATGCACCTATACATATAATTTAGCATATGCTAATGCCATCCTCTTTTTTTGGTGATGCATTTCCCCTTTTTTGTGACATTAAATATGCACATTAATATAATTAAGCCAGTGTGGCATAGTGGTGAGAGTGTTGGACTGGGACTCGGGAGATCTGGGTTCTAGTCCCCGCTTGGCCATGAAACTCACTGAGTGACTTTGGGCAAGTCACTAACTCTCAGTCTAACCTACCTCACAGGGGATAAAATGTGAGGATAAAATGGAGAGGAGGAGGATTATGTAAGCCGCCTTGGGTTCCTTGCAGGAAAAAAGGCGGGGTATAAATATAATAAAGAAATAAAATAATAAATAACGATCCCAAATCTGGTGCCTTCTGGGATGTTTTGGACTACAACTCCCAGCATTCCTGACCATTAGCCATACTACCTGGGGCTGATGGGAATTTATGTCCAAAATATGCAGAAGGCACCAGCAGTTGGGAATGACTGCTTAATATATTCTAAGCCCTGGTTTCAGAACTTTACAAGTGTTTATTGCTAGGTATATTTAAAAAAAAAATCAAAATATATCTTAAACCTGAGGAAGGATCTGGAAATGGAATTAATGGAGGAGGGCTGGTTAGATATAAATGGCAAACAAATGTAATCCTTTTAAAGTGCCTCTCTCATAGAAGCTAAAGTTTTTTGAATAGATGGTATATAAAACCTGTGCAGACTCAACACATATAAAAAGGGTAAAGGGACTTATTAGAAAGAATGTGGGGGAAAGCTACTATAATTTCTAAATTAATGTTGAACGGTGATTGGAAATATATGTAATGTTATACTTAGAAAGGCCTTTTAATTCATTTATTAATAGCAACAAATTTATGTGTAGCCCAACATTGGAAAAATACTCAGACTTCAACTATTGCATAATGAGACATTGTGATTATGCAAAAGCTAACACATCTTATGCAGATAGCTGCAGAAAAAAAAGAAGCAAGGTTATAATCCTAAAATAAATTTATTAGAAAGGAAGCCACACTGGACAAAGCAGGACTTGGTGTGTTTTCCAGATGGAGAGGCATTGTGCAGCCATTCTGTCTTTTCCCCCTTAACATATTTTTTTCTGGTAGGAAAAAAGATGGAAGAAGCAGTAAGAAAGCACAGGAGGATTACAAATAGAAGATGGAATTGTCTGGACCCCCTGTAAAATTCCATTAATGAAGCAGGGCAATTGAACAATAAAAGCCTCATTTAGAAGCACTTTTACTTCCAAGTAAATATGCATAGGACTGTGTGGCAAGGCTCATGAAAACTGGGCTTACTTTCTGGGGTCTGCAGATGTTGATAAACTAGAATGGCCTAAACCTGAGAAGTCTGAAGTCATTTATTCATATATTATAAAGAATGAAGACATTTGTTTTGATAATGCATACTGGGCTACATTAAATTATCTTACACTTGACCTTTTTGGAGGATGAGACTGGAAGATTTAATAATTATTACTGTCATTTATATTATTGTCATAATGTTATTTTTCGTTTTGTAAGCATGGTTTTCTCTGAAAAATCAATAACAGTTTAAGGGTTGTTTTTTTAAAAAAAAGTCACATGAAGCAGTGGCAACTGTAGCAGATGGGAAACTGAAAGTGAGAGATGCCCTAAAGAAGCTCATGGCTTCTCTCACTGACTTGGTTCGCACAACACGATAAGCCATGGTAGGCTGTCACCGTGGGTTGTCTTTCAGGGTAGCTTGTTGTGATGTCTGATGGCGGTTTTTTCATTGTGGGTTGTTTTCCATGAACAAACCACCCTGAGGAGCCATGGCTTGTTGTTGGGTTGTTCAGTGTGACTTGTTTTTAGGGTGGCTTGCGTGACGTTCAAACCTGGCTGGCAGGTGACTTCATCTGTGGATTGTCAGGACAGGAGCAGCTAGAGAGCCACCCGGCAAGAGAGCAGCCAGCAAGAACCCCTGCTGCTCCTCAGGATCTTGCTAGTGCTGCCGCCATCTTCCCTCATCCCTTGTTAGTGCCCTCCACCCCATGCGCCTAAAAATCTAGAACAGTGTTCTCCAACCTTGGGTCCCCAGATGTTTTTGGCCTACAACTCCCAGCATGCCCCAGCCAGCATAGCTGGCTGGGGCATGCTGGGAGTTGTAGGCCAAAAACATCTGGGGACCCAAGGCTGGAGAACACTGATCTAGAAGAAAGGACACTGGAGAGTGTCCCGATCCCGAACGTGTTTGCAACCTTAAATCCCCCCCATCTTGCACAAGCTGCTATGAAATTTGCATAATCCCCCCCTCCGCTTTACTGTTCCACCATGAAAGTTGCATATATTTACCGATCCCACCTCATTTGTCTGCCTTGAAATTTGCGTCTCTTTACCGATCCCTGTCACTCTCTGTAACCCATATGTATATATGACAGCTAACAACAGAGACCAGTGGAGGGAAGCTACAAGCATGAAGCGGGGTGGGGAGCCAAAAGTGGCTGGCGGCTGCAGGAGAAGGAGCTTTTCCAGGGGAGTGTAATTATAGTAATACCTTGGATTGCAAGTAACTTGGTTTGAGAGCGTTTTGCAAGACAAGCAAATTTTTAAATATTTATTTATTTATTTATTTTTACTTGATATACAAGCGACGTCTTGCAATACAAGTACTGTAGTACAGCTTAAATTAAAAATCTCTGTACAAATTTTTTTGGGGGGATTTCGTTTTGATATAAGAGTGTTTTGGATTACAAGCACGTTTCCGGAACGAATTATGCTCTCAATCCAAGGCATGACTGTACTGTACCTTGGTAGTACATAAAGAAGCCTTTCTTTAAAAAAGAAAAAAGATGTCCACTAGCAAGGCAAGCCCAGAAGTGGAGGATGAAATTGACAAGGACATTGACAAGAGGGGGATATCAGTATGTTGGGCTAAATAGTGGAATGGCGGACTTGCACTCCTGTTCAAGATACCAAACAAAACGTTGTGGACTCAGAAAATTATATGCATTTGGCAATCTGATGCAGGAGCGGGAGTTTCCCTGTGAGCTGGCAACCTCAGTGGACCAACTGCAGATAGGGTGCTGTCCTGACATAGGGAACAAAGAAACAAAGATTTCTGCAACAAAGGCACCTGGGATACATGTCAGGAGCAGGCGGGAGGACTGGGGGAAACAAGCCATGGAAAGCCTCATAGTGCCTGATCGTCTCTCAGGAGTAACGAGCAACCACCAACCCACCATGGCTTATTCTTAGGGTGGCTTCACATGACATTCAAACTCGCCCATTGTGTCAACCCTGGCTGAGAAGAAACTGTAGCGTAAAGTAAAGGATTTTGCGGACTCTTAGGTAAGGCACCCTCAAGGAGTCCCCTTAACCTAGAAGAGGGGAGCACAGAAACTGAGAATTTTCTCACACTGCTTCTGATCATCTTGTGTGCTCCATGCAAAGTGAGAATAGCAGAATTGTTGGGGGACTGGTTAGGACAGAAGCATGGGGAGGGACGTGCACTTTACTGGGGCCTGTGGGTCCAAGGTCCAGGTTGCAATCCTTTTACTATGAGGAAAACAATTTAGGCTAAATTATATGTCATGCCTGAGGATATTTATTTCCTGTATTTATGTACCTATTGTGCAGATCTCAAGAGATTTGCTGGAGCCAATCAGAAGCAGAACAAGCAACATTTTGAACAGTGAATTGCTAGCCCGGGCCCTTTTCTAGCAGAGAGAGAGTGTACTTGTGCAGTTAAAACTAGAACTTGTAGCCTGAGAAACAGAGAGATTTGTACTTCCCTATGTAACATGCTCTCTCAAGAACTACCAGACCCAGAATTCCTTGTGCATGGGCAGGAAGGAGGGACAGCTGATGGGAGAAACAAAGCATCATAATAAGCAGGGATATTGATTGCAGGGACAGTGGGGTGCCAATGCTGCTGGTAGGATTTACAGGCCCAAAATATATGTGAGGAAATGTCTAGTACACACACACACACACACACACACACCTGCCCTGAATGGCTATAAATACAAATTCTGACATTGTATGTATGTATGAGTTCATAGTATGTATGTATGTATGTATGAGTTCATGAGTGTGGGAGGGGGGTTATGTTGCTATTTTGTGCTGGCCCCCAAAATGATGTTTAGACCCTGGCAGTGGTCCCTTTACCAGTCTGGGGACACCAACAAATGTGTGCCCTCAGCATTTCTACCCTCTGGAACTATCCCTGAACATTTCTATTCCATTCCTCAGCACTGTCTGGACAAGAGACTGATCCTCTGGTTCAAATGTTAGAGTGTTAGTACACAGAGCATAAGCAAAGTTAATGTGCAGACATTGGTTGGTGGCAACAATTCTGAGTTATTAAGGGACACTAACGGTAATAAGAGTTGTTTGTAACAAACCCAGATTTGCTCATTTATACCACATGGAAGGTTCTCTCCTGTCACCCAGCCAGGACATAGATGGTGCCAGTCCATTTGCCATCCCGTATAATTATATCCCAGGCTCTTAAAGTAGTCAAGATATTGCTCTTCAAAATTACTACTTTTCTTCATGGCATCAATTTAATCTCCCCCCAGGGCACAATCAATCCAACGTGGAGACAGCCCTGTGAAGGTAGGAGTCTTTCCCCAGGTAACAAGTGACAACTTCTCAAGATTAATGTTCTTCAAACTAGGGAGCACATGTGCCTTTAAACTGTCAGTGTCACAACAAGTCAGTAAACAAGCCACAGAGATCACCAAGGAGGGTTTAGTAATAAGGTGGGCAGGAGGCACAATGGCTGTGATAAGGGCCAGTTGTAACTAGGTAGGCTCCTTTGGCAAACCTAGACCCAGTGTATGGGTCCCTACATTGTACTACATGCGAGAGACAGAGGAGCAATCACACTCCGAGGTGTAAGCATTTACTTTATACAATCTAAATCAAACAGTTCAGAGCATATGTGATATGTCGGGCAGTATCAATCCTTCCCGCCGCTAGCACAATGGGATGCAAGTGGTTCCAGTAGCATCCGTAAACGAGCACAAACACTTGTTTCCAAAACAGGTCAGGTCAGCAGAATTGCAGAAGGAAAACTCCACTGACCTGTCCCAATATGGAAATGAGTGTTTCTGCTTATTTCTGGGGTTGCTTTCTGAACCGCTACTTTCTGTTATGTGAGCAATGGGTCCAGCCTGTGCATGAGTAGTTTTGGATACTGCCCAAATACACACACACACACACACGTGTGTGTGTGTGTGTGTGTGTTTGTGTGTGTGCATATGTATAGCGCCTTGCAGAAGTATTAACCCCCCTTTGACTTTTCCACATTTTGTGGTGTTACAACCTGGAGTTCAAATTGATTTAATTGGCATGGTTACCACTTGATGTACACAAGATACTCAACACTGTGGAGGTGCAAAATATTTTTATTGTGGCACAAAAGTTAAGTAAACAAAAACAAACTGGCACTTGGTTGTATAAGTATTCACCCCCCTGAGTCAGTACTTTGTAGAAGCACCTTTGGCAGCAATTACAGCTGTGAGTCTCCTTGAGTAAGCTTTGTGCATTTGGATCCATTAATGTTTGCCCATTCTTCCTGGCAAAATTGCTCCAGCTCTGTCAGGTTGGATGGGGACCATTGGTGAACAAGTCTTGCCACAGATTCTCAATTGGATTGAGGACTGGGCTTTGACTGGGCCATTCTAAGACTTTCAGGTTCTTGATTTTAAACCATTCCAGTGTTACTTTGGCTGTGTGTTTAGGCCGGGTCATTGTCCCGCTGGAAGGTGAACCTCCGCCCAGGTCCCTTGCAGACTGAAACAGGTTTTCCTCTAGAATTCCCCTGCACTTGGCTCCATCCATCTTGCCCTCAATCCTGACCAGTTTCCCAGTCCCTGCCGAGGAAAAGCATTCCCACAACATGATGCTGCCACCACCATGCTTCACTGGGGGGATGGTGTTCTCAGGGCAATGAGCACTGTTGGCTTTGTACCACACATAGTGTTTTGTGCCAAGGCCAAAAAATTCAATTTTGGTCTCAACAGACCAGAGAACCTTTCCCCACATGTTTGCTGTGTCTCCCACATGCCTTTTTCTAAACTCCAAACAGGCTTTGGTATGGGTTTGTTTCAGCAATGGCTTTCTTCTGGTTACTCTTCCATAAAGCCCAGCTTTGTGGAGCATCCTGATGATACTCAGCTGTGGATCTCTCCAGCTCCTTCACAGTTAGCATTGGCCTCTTGGTTGCTTCTCTGACTAATGCCCTCTTTACTCCATCACTGAGTTTTGGTGGGTGGCTTTATCTAGGCAGAGTTGCGGTTGAGCTATATTCTTTCAATTTTTGTAAGAATGGATTTAATGGTGCTCCAGGGGATGTTCATAGTTTGGGATATTTTTTTATAACCCAACTCTGATGGGTGCTTCTGCACAACTTTATCCCAGAGTTGTTTTGACAGCTCCTTGGTCTTCATGATGCTATTTGTTTAGATATGCTCTCCAACAAACTTCCAGAAACAGGTGTATTTAATCCGAGATCATGTGGCACTGGAATTGCGCACAGGTGGACTCCATTCAACAACAGTATTTGACTTCAGAAGGCAGTGGGCTGCACCAGAGCTTATTTCGGCATGTCACAGCACAGGGAGTCAATACTTATGCAACCAACAAGTGCCAGTTTGTTTTTGTTTACTTAACTTTTGTGCCACAATAAAAATATTTTGCACCTTCACAGTGTTGAGTATCTTGTGTACATCAAGTGGTAACAATGACAATTAAATCCATTTCAATTCCAAGTTATAACACAACAAAATGTGGAAAAGTCAAAAGGGAAGGGGGTGAATACTTCTGCAAGGCACTGTATATACCAACCACTTCTATCACCTAACACCAACTCTTGAAAAGTATATCTGCTTAAATCTGTGTCACTTCATTGGAATTGTGGCTTTATTTAGAAGGATAACCATCTATATACATCTATCTATAGAAAACCAACAGGAAAAAAAGTTATCTAGGATTTGATAAATCACATCCCAGATCCCTTAGAAAAAAATCTCCTGTATGGACAGTTTCTCAGACTAAGACAGAAATGTACTGAAGGTGATTTTGTACAGGGGTTCCAAATACTGAGTCAACAACTAACAGGGGATATCTGACAGTGATAAACAATAGTTTTACCAAAGCTCAACAGACAGCACACATTGACCTTCTGAAGAAACAGAATAGAACACCATCAAGCCATTTAAACTGTAGAATAACATTCAATTATGTAACAAATAGTTTACAGGGAAGCATAAAGAAATACTGGGACATTATGCAGAATATTAGTAGTTGGAAAGAAAAGCCTTTGATTTCTTTTAAAGGAACAAGAAATATCAAGGACATGCTAATGGAGAGTGAATTTAGGGATTCTGAACAGACATTCTAATGCTTTACCAGGGGCAACGGCTCCCACAGGACACCACCCCTGTAACCATTGTGTAGATACATTACATACACTCACAGGATGACATAATTTGAGGATCATGCCAACCACACAAAGTATGTCTTAAGACAATTTACTACTTGTAACACCAGCGACGTGATTTATGTCATCCAATGCCTCATAATAACTTCTTTGTGGGGAAAATATCCAGGACTCAAAATACATATTATAGAACACCTTAGTAATAGTAGGAATAAAAAACAGCCCTCCCTCCTTGTAAATTCACCTTTTTAGAAACAAATTGCTCTGTAAAAGACATCAGGTTTGGGACATTACAAAAACTCCCCATACACAATAAAACAGCACTGCTAAGGAAGGAACTAGAATGGATTTTAAGGCTGAAAACTTTGACACCTGCAGGCCTTAACATAGACCTGGATTTCTTCCCTTCTTCTAAAGTAGAGTTCTCTAGATATTCCCTAAGAGTGTGGTGCACGTCCATAAAGGAAACACCTTGAGTTTAATTAGCACAAGTATGGGTACATCTCAGAAGAGTTAAGAGAATATATAAAAACTGCTGTTTACTAATCATGTGACCAGTTGCAGGATTTAATCTTGGAGACAATTTTTTTTAGAGATCTCTGTAGGGTACAGGTACATTAAAAAATAATTAATATACATAGGCACAGTTGTAATATGTACATGCAGTTTAATAAGATATTTTAAAATGTTTTATTTATAAATGTAAACTAATGTGTTGTATTGTCCAATTTTTGTATAGTCCCTGAAGAAGGCCTAGAAATATATGGTATAGCAGGGCTGAAATGCATTGGGCTACTTTGAGGAATAAAACTTTATTTTTTACATCCTGGGACAATGGCCCTCCTTTTTACCCTTCGTCTAGAAGGATGCCAGGATCTCACCACCAATCTTTGTACAAAGGATTTCTTGTCTGTTCATCAGCTTCATCTCTGATCCTATCATCCTTGACTGTAATGTTCCAGATGCTCCTAACTCCCTTCTCCGTGCCAGCTTCTTATGCACTCTTCTGAGGGAGTGGAGCAATATTGTTGCTGCAACAGTAAAACTGGAGCATGTTTTCCTTTCCAGAAGCACCTTGGTGCACATACTTCAGTTGCTCAAGAACAACAGGGGAGATGGGAGAACGAAAGCTCTGATACTAGGAGGCAAGAAAAGCCAAGAAGCAGGGAAAGGATCCCAGTCGTAGTTTGGGGTGGGGGAAGAAGTCTAGTGGACCCAGAAAAGGGATAAGTGAGAAACAAGGTCCAGGGACTGAAGCTCACTGAGAGGCTCAGAGAAGTGGAGGGGAGCCAGGGACACCAGAAAGCTGCCTTGCATGTCTGTAGGAACTGGGTTGGAACTAAAAAGAAAAAAAACCCTATAGGCCCATGAAGAACAGGATGACATGAGAGTAGTCCCAAGCGCATTCAAACTGGTGCAGGGGATTGGCATTCTTTCAACATTTCACGTCTAAAGCCATTACTACTATGATATTAGATCTCCTGACATGTCTGGCTGTTGGGACTCAAGCACCTTAGCAAAAGAACTGAGAGCTAGCACACAGATGTCAGATCCTTGGTATAACATACTCCAGCAGGGGGCTGTCCTCTTTAGGAGGAAGGCGCCACATTCCTCGCCAGCTGAAGCTTCTGAACAGCTTACATAGAGTGCATTGCAGGCAGTCGTCTAAATCTGAGTTGACAGGGCCCTGGCCCCTGAATGACAGCCACCGAAGGACTGCAGCCTTCTCAACAGTTCGTGCTGGCGGAAGGCACCCCGGGTCACTGCCTCAGCCTAGGCTTCAAGGTGTAGCCCTGTCAGATTGTGACACTGCCAACAGGGTGATTATGAAAAATTAGGGGAGGCTCTGTCTGACAGATGCAGGAAGAGAAGAGCACACACAGACAGAGTCAGACTGAGACAAGCAGGGATAGGAAGCAGCTTTTTGAGTTTTGTGCAGCCGTCCAGAAACCAGAGAAAATTGGGTCATTGTTCTACTAATTCACCTAATTACAGGCCAGCACAGCTCTTGGCTATGTCTCCCTTGCTGGGCAATTAACTACGGTACCTTTATTTCTTCTTATTGTTATTTCCCTCTCCCCAGTATACAGTTGGATAAAACCTGGCTCCCTTCAATAACAAGAGTTCTGTTTCCTAGGATACCAAGACAGGATAAACTATTTCACATCAACCAAAGAGGCTGTGGCAACAGATTTGTTCCCCCTCTTCTCCTCCTGTTTATTATGACAAATTGGAACGGGGCGAATTGAAAGGTATAGTTAGTCCATCCATCATTAGGTTAACCAGAAAAGTTGGCTATGGTTTAGGTTCGCATCAGACTGACTCTGCTGCAAGCTCTTGCCAAAAGCTCTGTACAAGCAGGACTCTGTGTGTGTGTGTGTGTGTGTGTGTTGCAATTTTATGGGAGCATCAAAAAGCCACAAACTGTGAACAGTGGTATTACTGGCACCAACATTCAGCTTCCTAAACATCTCAGCTTTAATTTTTTTTTAAAGTGAGAGTTTCTGTCCCACATATGTGGGTAGGGTGGCCACTTATGCAACACCAAACAAAGAGGTCAAAAGAGGACACCACTTTGCATAAAATTTGCCTATGCTACTTTATATGTATTGTTGCCAAGTTAGAAATAATGACTATACTTTACAGGCAGTCCCCGAGTTAAGAACGCCCGACTTACAGACAACCCATACTTAAGAATGGACTTCTGGGTTCTCCAGCATTACGTTGTTTACATAGAGTACATAGCATAGTATACTACGCTATTTGCGTAATTTACGCAATTTGCCTAAATGCCAATTTTAACGTGTATAGAATGCCATGCTTTTCCGACTTACATACAAATTCGACTTAAAGACATACTTAAGAATGGAACTCGTTCGTAACCTGGGGACTGCCTGTAGATAGAAATATAATACTTCTCAACATAGTGGGGAAGACTGGGACCAGGTGAGCTGTGTGCCTGCTGAGTCAGCTGTTGTTCAGGTGCTAACTCTTGATGGGCAACTTCAAGGCTTCTCCCTTCTTATAGTTCTTTAGATGTAAATCGGACTTGGACTGGATAGTCCTTCATTTAGAGGACTGTCTTCTGTAAAGTAAGGCCACCTATGTGTGGGAGAATGGTTGATGAAATCACAGAAGCCAGAACATCTGATGAATAGGCTTTCCAGAGTTCAGAATACAAGATCTCTATTTCTTGTCCCCTTCCGCAACTAGTGGAAATAGAATAAAGTTATGCATTTGCAAGGAAAAGTTCAAAAAGCCTCACTTCAGATATCGGACTGCAGTGCTTGGAGGTTCGGGTTTGTTTTATGTTTATCTGTGCATCTGTTTTGCATTTCCCCCCTTTAAAATTAGATGTGGGGGCAATGCTGAGGTTCATACTTGAAACTTTGAACGATGCTGTTAACAAGCATAGAAACGTTCATTTTGATATTTCAGTCTTCAAAGGAAGGGTTCACAATTGATTGTATTTTCCATGTATTTTGCCCTATTGAAATGGGGGTTGAACTGCCCTCTTGGTCTGGGGGTTGACCTGAGGTTAGTACTTGAAATGCTGAATACTGTCTTAAATGTGCACGCTGACTTCCATTCTGATGTCTCAGTCTTCAAGGGAGATGGCATATTTTATTGCTGTATTTTATATTTGCTTTTGAAAATGACCATGGGGATCAAGCTGCTTTTCAAGGTTGAAACACAGAATTGTGCCCTGAATCGGCATACCAAAATCTCATTTCAATATCACAATGTTCAACAGAGTTTATTGCATTGCAAATAAACAAACTTACAAATAACAGAATGCTGAATGGGAAAGTTAAACCAAAGGATTCACTTTGCTCAGCCAAAAGAAGTTTAAAAAATGGAAACGTAAGAAAAATCATGTAATGTTGCTGAATTTTCATAGTTTTTACGGGCAAAAATGAGTTTTTCTTATTACAGAATTTTGATTTATTTTATTTTTTTGCAGTGTGCACTCAGCTCTGCATATAGTACATAAATAAAATATATACAGTAATACCTTGGATTGCAAGTAACTTGGTTTGAGAGCGTTTTGCAAGACAAGCAAATTTTTAAATATTTATTTATTTATTTTTTACTTGATATACAAGCAACGTCTTGCAATACAAGTACTGTAGTACGGCTTAAATGAAAAATCTCTGTACAATTTTTTTTGGGGGGATTTCGTTTTGATATAAGAGTGTTTTGGATTACAAGCACGTTTCCAGAATGAATTATGCTCTCAATCCAAGGCATGACTGTAAATAAACCGCACAGTTTTTATCACTTCACACAAGCTGCAGTATGTCTCTTCACTGGAACTATGACTTCTCCTAGATGCTAGAATGTCCACAGCTAGTCTTTGTGCAAAGGACAGTCTTGTCTATCCACCAGCTTCTCTGATCCTATAATAATGCTTTGGCTGTAATGTTCCTGATTCCCATAATTCCAACTCCTTCTCCTTGCTTCTTATTCTTTTATGGTTCATTCTCCTGGAAGAGGGGTGGGGTTACCATTTTTGCTGCAAGAGGAGATTGGAAGATGTTTCCCTTTCTAGAAACACATTTTTATTGATTTTAAAAATTAAATTTCGCAAAGGAAAGATCATCAGCAGCAGCAGCAGACTAAGCAATAACATATGTGTTCCTAATGAATTAATTATATGTGGTCTGAAACCAGGTAGAGGCAAGTGATCCACTTCCCTTCCCTCAGTAATACCCAAAATCCACCTACTACCTCTTGACAACTTTATGATGCAGGGGGTTGGACTCGATGGCCTTGTAGGCCCCTTCCAACTCTATGATCTTTTAAATCTATGATTAGCAATGGTAGAAATTTGGGAGCCAAAGTACATATTACATTCACATTTTAAAAAAAGCATGCTTAAATTGGCTCCACACCCGTTTCCTGCTGAAAACTGCCCCGCCCCCAAGTAATTTGCCCCACTGCTGTTTGCAGTGAACAACACCTTCGGGGGCAAACAATAGACCTCGGGAGGGATTTTAAGTAGGAAACTGGTGTGGTTTGGGAAGGGAGCATATTCCAGATTGGGGCCCTGTGGTTGCTTTTTCTGCAGAAAGCAAATGGCCAGTTCAAGCATGCTTTTTAAAAAAGGCGTGAATTATGTAACATGTAGCTTGGCCCTGAGATAATTGTTTTGCAGCATACAGGACCGGTGCAGGGCAGTTTGGCGCCCTAGGCTAAATTATATTTAGCGCCCCCCCTCTCGTGCCGTGGGGGGGCCCTCTGGAGCAAAGCAGCCCTGCTCTACAAACCTCCCGCCGCCGCCGCCACCGGACCCCCCCCGCACGCCACCGCCACCGGACCCCGCACGCCGCCGCCACCGGACCCCCCTGCACGCCGCCGCCACCGGACCCCCCCCGCACGCCGCCGCCACCACCGGACACCCCCCGCACGCCACCGCTGCCACCAGACCCCCCGCACGTCGCCGCCACCCCACCACCTACCTTCCCCCGCCTCCTCCGAAAAGGAAGTGACGCGACGGGACCCCCGCGCTCTGTTTTTGGCCGGGGGAAACCAGGGCAACAGGGCTGTTTAAGCCCTGTTGCCCTGGTTCCTCCCGCCAAAACAGAGCGCGGGTGGGGCTCCGGAAACGGCGCGGAGAAGGTAGGTGTGGGGGGGAGGCGGCGCGGGGCGGCGCGGGGGGGAGGCGCCCAGGCTCGGCCCCACCACTACTCCGGGCGCAATCCCCCGCACTGACCTGGTTTTGTCGGCGAGGCAGGGCGGGCGGGAGCGCGCCGGCAGCGAAGAGGAGCGCAGCGTTTCTGCGCCCTCTTCCGCTACGTGCCCTAGGCAACAGCCTAGTTGGCCTAGCGGTAGCGCCAGCCCTGGCAGCATACATGACCATGTCTTGGAAGAAGCCCCAAATCCAAACCTTGCCCAGCACAGCCCATCCATGAATCTTCCCAGATAACTGTAATTAACAAAAACCAAGACATTGGAGCCTATGGTCTGAGCAGCGCTTATAAATACACCTAACAGAGATCATTTAAAAACTATGTATCTGAAACAATTTGATTCACTATTCAGCAACGGAATATGATACAATTGAGAGCTAAGAGAAGATAAAACCTGCTGATGATTAATATAATAAAGTGTGACTATGCATGGTGGGTGGACTATGCATGTCACAAAATATGGAGAAGAGTGGGTTGTGAAACAGATTATGTAGATATAATCCATGTGGAACCAGACCCAGAAGAAGCCTTATTTAAGATGGATTGATGGAGCCTGGGGAAACTGGTGAAGGTTAGAAGAATCTAAGTAAGAAGAATAAAGTAGAAAGCTGCGAGTGTGAGGATAGGTGGTCCATCAAGATCTCCAAAGTCAGAGTTTGAAAGGCCTGGAACTAGCGATTAACTGAAAGCTGCACTCTACGTATCTGCCTCTCCCTGCAACAATATTCTGGTCAGCACCAATCTAAAGTAAATATCCTCAGCCTTTGGTCAGCTGTGCTGAAAACACCCTTCTACTTTTGTAGATCCATTTGCAGGCCACAAAAGTGTGTGTGTGTGTGTGTGTGTGTGTGTGATTTTCTGTCATTTTTTGAGGGGGCAAGAGAAACTTTAGGAATTTTTAAGGGGCAGAAAGCTTTATCTGAAAAGCAGAAACAGTGACAGGCTTTCTCCTTTTATCTTTAAAAAATAATAATCTCCCCCCCCCCCGTTGTTGTTGTTTTTTTGCTGTTGCTGCTGCAGTAGCAGCAGTGTTCCTCCAAACAGCTGCATGACCATGGTTTCCTCACAGTGCTTCCCCATAACATTGTGATATAGCATTGTAATGTTGTCATTCCAGGTGCATTGTTGTGGGAAAAGCTGGCAGCCCCCTTGGCCACCATGCTTTCCCCCTCAACAATGCACCCAGAATGACACTACATCACACAACACTGGGTCTCAGCAGGGTGGTGTTCAGGGCAGGCACTGTGTGGAAGACTTGGTCACTGGGCTGTTTGATGGAGCACTGTTGCTTGGAGTTGAATGAATCTGCAGGGGGAGGAAGTCCACCGTTGGGGGGCAGCCACTGAAGAAGTCTCTCTTCATAGTCCTGAACCTGATGAACAGATGGTATCCTGTTGGCCTAATTTATCACCTAACAGAGGTGATAAACCTGCACTTGGGCGATACCATTTCAGGCTGCAAGGCAGGGTGGATCACAGGACAGAATCCTCCTCCAAACAAAACAGAATCCTTCTCCTTGCCAAACCAGTGCAACACTCTGTGTGCAGGATTTATTAAATTATTTATTTACTGGTTTGGAGGAACACTCAGTCATATAAGCCCCTACTTGCTGTCTTAAGTAGTACAACCCACCCATACCCAGCTGCATCGTCTCAGTAAGAATTCAGCATAAGAAAGCAACTTAAATTGATCTCAGAGATCTAGTAATGGGACTCATGAGGAGGCAGTGTGTAAGATGTGTCAGGTGTAAGCCATTTTGAAGGCTCTTCCAGTTCAAAAACTGTCAGCCCAGCTCAGCTCTTTCTCCCTAACATGTTAGTTATCTATGTGCAAGGAGGTTTAGGTTCATTTTACATCCGATGAGAGCATTCATAACCCACCACCATATTCTGAAATACTTCCCCCCACCCCACGCACACACAAACCATATTCTGCAATGCACAGTCCTATAATAACTATGCTGTGTGATTCTTCTGAATGTGTAGAACAGCTTCTAGAAACCCTCAGATCGGTGCTCTTGCCATTTAGGGTTTTCCCCTCTACAAATAATGTTCATGTTATGATTTCCAGAAAATCTCAACAACAAACAAATGAGAGTGAGCCTAGGAAACACCAGGACCAGACTGCTCAGAGAGGGGGACTGGATATTTGCCACCTCCGGCTTCATTCCAAATAGGATTTGTGTGTTCAAGGGCATCTCTGGCTCCTATTCCAACCTCCCACAGTCTTTAATTATATGACACACCAGATTATAGAGAAAGCCTGTACCAGGTAGGAAGTAGGAACACAGCCAATATTGGCAGCCTGATTATATGCAGAGTTAGGCACACCTACAGCCATTGCTTTCAATGGAATTAGGTGCACTTAATCGGGCCTAGGATTAGACTGTTAGTAGCTATTATCATCAGTGGCCCTCACGTTATGACACAAAGGACTGCATTTTAATTCTGAATCTAGCCCAAGTTGGAGATTCCTAAGATTCCCATCTGTTTCTTCCACCATCTCCCCCTACCAATGCCTCTGGAATGTTGCTGTGCCAAAAATTGTTCAAACAGATAATATATGGGAACATGGTGGCCCACAGGTAGAGCTGAGCTGAAATTTCTCAGAAGAGATTTTTCTGAGAACATTTTTGAGCATTTTCTTTTTCTCAACTCACTAGAAAAAAGAGTGCCATTTTGCTGAATCTTCTTCTTCTCCTTCTCCTTCTGTGAGAGCAACCATCTTCCCCCACAATGTGCTGGAACAATGCGAGGCCTGGGGCATTGTGGAAGATGCAAAATGGTGGCCAAGCTGCTGACACAATTGCTTCTGTTGGCATTTGCAATAGCAGCAAAAAGAATCTTAGGGAAAAAGAAAGATGTGTTGCTACCATTACTACCACTGCTAATGGTACTAAAGGTGCCCTGCCCCAAGAAACTTCTGGAAAATTTCTCCTCTCCTAGGGAATATTTGATGAATTGGTGGTCAATTTCGGGAAGGGGAAGCCATTTGCACTCAGCTCTAGATTGGAATTACATCACCATTTGAGGCGGTGGAGCAATGATATTTAAGACAGATAGAAAAACACAGCCACAGCATGTCTACTGGTAAGCCCCAACCCCTACCCCACAAAAATGGAAGAAACCGCACACTTGGGCACTGGGCAGCAGCTTTCACCTGCTCTTTCCCCTATAAATTTGGAGCAAAATTATTCTGAAGAATCTTCAGTTCAGCTCTAAAATGTTATCCAATTGTTGTCTGAATATTCAAATATTTGATGACTGTTTTCAGCATACGGTATTTGATATCTATATTTTACATCCTATTGTATTTTATTTCAATATTTGACAGTATTTGATGGTTGACATGCAATAGTAAGCTGGAACACAAGGTTATCTGGCAGCATTGAATCGATGGCTTTGCATTAAGAGTACTTGGCAGCTGCCAACTTATGAGCTGCATCTGATGAAGTGGACAGTGTCCACAAAAGCTTATGCCAAAATAAATTTATTAGTATTTAAGGTGCCACAATACTTATGAGCTGTCATGTTTGAAGCCTGCTAAAACACTCAAGAGATGCCAACATGTCTAAAGAACTCACATTTGGAATAAAATGTCACATTCAGAATTTTGTTTCAGTCCAAATGATCTGAACTTGCCCTGTTCGCAAAAATGCATTTTCACACTTTAGTCAATAGGGTAAAGTGTGTACTTTTGAAAAACATGCACAGAAATGCACATTTTCCCCATTTGAAATGTGCACTTTTTCTCTTTGAATTAAACAACAACAACAACAACAACATCACAAACGAAAATGGGAATGAGCCAAACGAGCTTTCAAGTGAAGCTCAGACAATTTTGTAGAGCTTGAACATCCCTGGTTCTCCCATTCCTATTCAGAATATGAATTTGTTAGAGTTGGTTCAACATAGTGGCAAAGAAAGTGAACTATGAATCAAGAAATCCCTGGTTCGATTGTGTGAACCAGGCCAAGCTCTGATCTGTTGCTAAACAAGCCAGCTTCAAACCATGGTTTCAGAAGCTGGCTTATTACACTAACTAGCTTCTGATCTCTTCCTTATAGCTATGCCAGAGGAGGAGGTGAGTGGATCTAGTCTTAAAAACATTATTTTTACAGATGAAGTAAAATTGATTCCAGCCAAGTGTCCTCTAGGAGAGGATCTCAGTTATTGAATTCACTTCCCAATTCAAATCCTTCATGCGTTTGGGGGATGGGGGGGAGTCCCATCTATGCACTAGAGAAGACCCCTCCCTCTATATAATATAGGGGTGCCACAGGGAGGGTTGAGCTACATCCTAGTAGGATTGCTATTTCCCAGATTGCCGTCTATTCCAGTAGGGGGGAAATGGGGACTGCTCAATTGCATGCTTCATTTAAATGAGTCATTTACAAACTTGCAAGAGAACTGCAAGAATTACATAAGAAATACATTAATTAAAGAAGGCTCTTGCGAGGCTAAAGTACCCATCCTTAATGGATGCTGCCTACTGTGTGATTTACTGCTCTGGCCTAGGCACCTACCAACCAGCCTCCATGGGGAGCTGGGCAGTCCTGCTGCCTGACCGGATCATTCAGTCACCCCCAGGGCAGAGATGCAGTGGAATTGCCTGCCCTCCACGGACATTGCTAGTTGCATCTCTGCAAATGCCACTGCATGATCAGGGACTCAAGCAGAAATATGTGTGTGCTCCTCTTGCTCTTTGTAAAGTGCCAGAGAAGGGGAGTGGACTTGAACAAGGGATCCCAGAAGTCTGCTTGGGTACCTCTCCCCCTGCACCATCAGTGCTGTTTCCACTGTAAGTCTGGCAGAGTGAGCTCAGTACATGACCAGCCTGCTTGGGCATTTTGTCAGCTGACCCCAAGAGCCACTCTGTCCACAAGGCCCTATAAAGAGCTGGTTGCAGAGCTTGCTCTAGGTCTGAGCGTGAGAATACTGCCTAAATGTCTGTTCCCTTTCCCCAATTGCTAACTTGGATCTTGGCCCCTGCCTGGCTTTGACTACACACCTGCCTTTGGCCCTTCTGATCCTTGCTTGTCTGCCTGCTTTGGACCATGCACCTGCTTCTGGACTGCCTGGACAGGCAGCCAGCTCCTCAGGGTCCCAGAACCTGACTTCCATTTTACTTCACTTTTCAGCCAAACTGGTTCCCAAAGCAGCTTACAGTAATACCACTGACTAGCACCAAGCCAAAGTTCACAAAAGAAAAACCTGGAGGCCAAAACAATGAGATGCCAAAAATTCAACAAAGCTCGCTCAACCAAATTGGCAAATCTAAAGTCAGCCCAGAAGTCCTGTATTTTTAAGAGCATCAATGCAGAGAGGGACTACAGAAGGATCTACTTCTGGTGTTGCATCCATTTGGCTGCTTGCCATAGCATAGTTATCCTTCTTTTGCTCTCCATAGAATCTGGGCTATGGTGAAATCTCACTGAATTCAGTGAGGGTAATTTCTGAATAAAGAGGCTGAAAATTGGACTGCGTATGACAGACTACTGAGATTACTAAATCAAGCCCGAAGAGACAAAACCTAGCTCACTCCTCCATGCAGCAGAGCTCTTAATAGTGCAGAAATTCCAGACTGGCTGGGAAGCTGACTCAGCCCTAACCTCTAGGGGCAGATCTACCCTACAAATGTTATCAAGCTTTAGACCAGTTTACCACCATTGCCTCCCCCAAAGAACCTTGGAAACTGTAGTTTTGTGAGGGTGCTATGTCTTCTCTGCAAAAGATCCCCAATTCTCCGCAATTCCCAGAGTACTGTGCTGGGGAAAAAGAATGCCTGTTGAGCTGGTGTAAGCATATGGTCCAGCAGTCCCTTCTGATATCTGTCCCTGGTAAGTCACAGTCCCCATTTTATTTGGGGGTGGGGGGGACGGGACATTTTGGGGATACCTTTTCTTTTTTAAAAAAAGAAAACTGCTGTTAGTGAGTGCCCATGTGCAGTGGAATGCACTAGTTCTCTTTTCATCTTTCTTCTCATAACTGCCTATCCACATAGTAAATATTGCTGTCTGTGTTGTGAGTTACAGCTATTCTATAATTAAGTAAAACCAGATCTATTGTGAGTTTAAACATTCTATCAAACATTCTTAAGTTTTAAATAAGGAAACCATTTACTATCAAATATCCTTCAGAAGGCTTTCTGCAATGCACAATGTATGGTGTATGGTGTGTGTGTGTGTGTGTGTGTGTGCGTGCTGTGGCTGTATATATAAAGTGCTTAGTGTAAGGGGCGTTTTACCTACATAAGAGTGACCCTCTTTTCTTCTGTGAAACATTGGAGGGCATGGTTTAGGTTTGTACTGAAGATATGCCCTGATGACTTTTTAAATATGTTGATAGCAAGCAATCAGCACTGATCGCTTTCCTCTGATGGCTCAGCACAGTTGGTGTGCAAAGTAGCAGTGCATGTGCCCTACTTAAGCACAAAAGGAGTTCCATTGATCTCAACTGGGCACAAGCTTCAGCCCTTGCTGACCTGGGGTCTAATTAAGTCAAAGAGACCCAGAGCTCTAGGTAGATATGCACTGCTTAATTGGATCTAATGTCACGATCCCCTGTATCTAATTCTGCCATAGTGTTTGCATGTGCTAAACTTCCCTTTACTTGTAACTATAGTCTTAAAGCAGAGGCAGCCCTACCATGGGTAAGGTGAATGAGGAGGCAGCTTGTAGGTGCCATTCAAGGGACCAACATCAGGGTTGCCAGGTCTATGGAGCCTCAGACCTTGAGACCCGAGGTTGAGTCTGAGAGGTAAAGGGTGATGCTCGGAGTGTGGTGAGATAGGCTGGAGTCTAATGGGAGGGGAGATGGCACCTAGTGGGTTAGCAGGCAACACCTGGCTGTGCCCAGAGTTTCAGGGGTAGAAGCTGATCAACATGGGCAGGTGGAACAAATAGCAAAACCCCAGAAGTTAGTAAGAAAATAGCCAGACCCCTTGATCCTGGCCCCTCATCTTGAGATTTTACTCCCTACCCTAGTGAACCTGAAACACCTGTAAACAGTCTTCCCCAACTTATTTTCTTCAGATGTGTTTGGACCACAATGCCCATCATCCCCATCCAGCATGCCCAATGGCTATATTGGATGGGATGATGTGAGTTGTAGTCCAACACAGCTGGAAGGAAGAAGGTTAGGGAAGGCTGCCCTGAAACATCAGCTCAGCTCATAGACAACAGGGGTCTATTGAGAAGAAGAATAGGTAAGTCACTGAGTCTGGGGAACCTGCAACTTTTCTCCTACGAGAAACACCTCAAAACGTCCCATCCAATAAGAAACAACCTCTCGATGCAAAGGAAATGGCAACTGTGATATCATCAACCAGCAGACCAATCAACTCCCTCTGCCTTATGTTCTATTTTCATGTTTGGAGAGTTGTTGTGACATCTGCTGCAGCCAATAGATTATAAAATCTTTTGCTCTGCATTCTCCAGTGTAACTGTGATAGAAACATCCAAGAAACAGAGCTCAAGATCAGCCATGCAGATCTCGCTCACACGGCCACAGGGTAGCAGATACAACTGAATAAGACTGATGGGAAGAGAGGGGAAGGGGGTGCAGGCCTAAGGGAAGGGTGCAGCTAAGGGAAGGCAGTAGACGGAAGTGAGGATTTAAAGGAATGGAGAGAGGGAAGAAGCAGAACCCAAGAGAAAGAAAGTTGTTGGTGGGGAACCAGATGGGAAGGGAAGATAGGGCTAACCTCCGCCTCTGCTACATAAAGTCCTTATGGCCACCATTATTATTATTTTTAAAAACTCAATTTATTTCCCATCTCTTGATGTAGAAAGCATTTGAAGGACACTTTTAAAAAAACTTTCCAAAAAATAAAGCCAAACATGTCTCACTGCAATACTGTCAAGTGGTTGGGAGTATGTCCTCAGCCACGATAATAAAACTCTTCAAGAGCACTGCACTAACACTGCGAGGAGTTTCTATACAGATTTTTCTTTTCTATACAAGAGAACTTGAGCTTGAAACTGCATTAACTTCTAGGTTTGTTTCAACATCCCCACTCCCATGCTGAAATCAGAAGTCAGAATCACTCAGAAAGGAACAGTCCAAAGACCATGTCTGTCTGCTGGGAGTTGTAGACCAAAACATCTGGAGGGCACCAGGTTGGGGAAGGCTGGGCTAGAACTAGCGTTGATAAGAAAGAAGGAAAGAGATTATCGGAGGTACTGTTACTGAGTGGTTCATCTCCCCAGCTAAGTGACATTCAACCTGTTCTGGAGGGGGTTGCACTCACCCTAAAGGATCAGATTCATAGTTTGGGGGTGCTCTTAGATCCAGTATTGTCACTACAGGCACAGGTGGACCTGATGGCATGGATCATCTTTTATCGGCTTAGGCTGATATACCAACAATGTCCTTATCTGGAGAGAAATAGCCTAGCTACAGTTATCCATGCTTTGGTAACCTCTCATCTGGACTACTGCAATGCATTATATGTGTGGGGCTGCCTTTGAAAACAATCTGGAAACTTCAGCTGGTCCAAACAGGGCAGCGAGATTGTTAACAGGGACTGGCCAACATGATCATATTATGCCGATACTTTTCCATCTGCACTGTCTGCCAAAGTGCTGGTATTAACATTCAAAGCCCTAAACGGCTTGGGGACAGGTTACCTTAAGGACTGTCTCCTCCCATATATACTTGCACAGACCTAAGATCATCTTCAGAGGCCCTTCTCCTGGTGCCTCTGACAAATGAAGTGAGGTAGCTGGCTACTAACGAGAGGTCCCATTGCGGCACCCCAGTTGTGGAATGACCTCCCCAGAGAGGTTCGCCTTGCACCTATGTTGTGCTCTTTTTGGCACCAAGTGAAGACTTTCTTCTTATTTTTCCAGACTTATTGTAGTCTCTCAGTTTCTGTTGTTTTTACATCTGTTAAGATTGTATTTTACAATCTTTACAATGTTGCTGGTTTTTTTGTTTTTGTTTTGTTTTTATACTGTAGTTTTAAACTTTTCTATTATGTTTTATCATGCTGTATTTTATGGTTTTAATGGTTGTGAACCGCCCAGAAAGCTTTGGCTATTGGGTGGTATAGAAATGTAATAAATACATAAATAATATCAGGAAACTGAACCCTTTATCCAGTACCACAACCTGCACATTTTCAGCATACCTATAGTCCTGTTTAAATATTTTCCCTAAATCAAAGCAGCTTTGTTAACATTTCAAGATGGCACTGGATCAATGCCTGAACTTAGCATATTTACATGTCTATAGAACTGTGATGTAGTGAAAAGATTTTCATTTGAATAGTATTTTGGTCTCTGTATCCTACAAACTCAAACTACTATCCGAAAAAAACAAAAACACACAACAACAACCCTGACACTGAAATCACTTGGAAACAAACTCGCAAGTTCTTTTGACGATTTTATCTTTGCCGTGTTAAAATATTTGCAGTGTGAGAAAGTTATTTTAAAACAGTCTCATCAACTTTAACAAAATACATCAAAATACATCAACATGAAATAAGACAAAGGGCAAGGAGAGGAGAAAAAAATGCAGAGATGAATCCGAAATGATGCAGAACAAAATGTTGGAATTAAATATGAAATGGCTCAACAGCATATTTGGTTCAAGACGTAAACCAGCCATTAACAGTGTGGGTTCACCCATGAAACAGCATGCATGTAATTGCCTCAGGAGTCTCTGGGCTGCTGTCTGATTCCCCATACAAGCCGGGCTCACATAGAATAGAAATACCACTTGCGTGAAACAGTGTGCCTTTTAGCAGCCACCCAGATTCCAGTGATGGGGAACCGCACTCTCATAGTCTACTGCCATTGCCAGAATCAAGGCAATGAAGATGGTTAATTTGCAAGATACCCCAACAAGCCAATCCTAAGCTTTTATTCAGAAAATTGGTTGTGATTCCTAAACCATAGGTTAGGTGAGCAGATTATTAGACTGTTAGCACAATGCAGGAGACTTTACAGCCCAAATGGCTAAAATTTCTGGGGTACACTCCAGTGAGTAAAGACGAGACTGCTCAGTTTCACTATGAGGGCCCATTAAATTGGAAGAATAGGTAACATGTCTCCTCCTGTGTTCCCAAGAGAACTGGAACAGGGTTCTCATCAGCCTTCATCTTTCTCCCATGATTCTATCGGGGGGGGGGAGGGAGGGAGGCTGTGGATGACCACACTGTGCAAGATCCACAGAAAGAAACTTGTCACACAGTGAATAAAATTGGCAAGACTCAGGATCAGAGTTAGCAATGTATAGTAGTCAAAACAAAATGTTGAGATTTAGAGATTTTTGCTTGGAAAGATCCACAAAATTTCAGGAGAAGCAAAAAGTTTGATAAGACTAGCGAAATTTCTCATGGGGGCTGCTGTACATCCATAACCACCGGTTCATCCAACCACAACTTGAGAATAATCCTACACCCATCTAGCAATTAAAATAAACTCACTTTATAGCTGGTTCTATTAATAATGAATAATTATTTCTTATTTTTAGATAGAGGCCCACATTAAAATTACATCTCACCACCCGATTTAATTTGGAAATGCAGCCAGGTTTCATCTATTAAAATCTCAGTGATCTCATGCTTTTTCATCATAAGTACCAAAAGAGAGAGTGCGAGGGTGGCTTTTATAGGCCAGATAGGTAAAAAGGTACATCGTAACTCCTTCAGAAAAAAGAAGAAATCAAAATAGAAAGTAGCAACTAAGATCTATTTCAATAATGCCAATTAAAGCAGAAATGGGAAGAGGAAAGGACGCGAAAGAGAAAAGTGCAATAGATTAGAAAACAATCCCAGACATGAGAAGTGTGCAGTGTGTGTGTGGAATGGATGATGTGGATGAAATCAGGCTGCATTTTTATTTATACACGTTTTAAAAATTTAATTACAGAATTTCATTCTTGAGCTGCAAGCAGGCATATCATATCTCTTGACACCCCGTTCTAATTTGCACGAGCACTATTTAAATGTGTGCTTTTTTAAAAAGAAGAATTAGGCGAATTAGTGGAAGGTAGATCTATCAGTGGATATTAGGCATGACAACCCAATGGGAGCTTCCAAGGTTAGAGGAATATTAAATGTATGAAAATAAGCAACAGGGAATAGCCATAACACAATGATAGACTGGAACTGCCTCAATGCCAAGGTGAGCCAAAGTACCCCAGTGCCAGAGATCTGTGCGCTTTAAGTAAAATAAATCCTGCATTATGAAGAGCTGAATAAGTAGCCTGTATAAATTAGACAAGAATATTTGCATGATTTTGCCTTCTTTATTTTGCCTTCTTTATTTTGCTTCAGCCAGTCACGGGAAGGGGCAAAGAGTATGGATCATGAAAGCCCTGCCAATCTCATTCCTTCACTCCTTTAGCATCTGGGATTCCCCAGGCATTAACCACACACTTTCAAGCATAGCCTCACACAGTCATAAGAACTACAAACTTGCTTTTTAAAAATAAAAGTTGAGATTCTTATACAGCGTGAATTCTGTGCCCAGCTGCACACTTAACCTTTCATTAGTGCTTCTACAGAATTGTAGCATGCTACATACCGTAACCCTGTCTTAATGCCCAGGATTGAATCAGAGGCTGAGCCAAACAAAACTAATGATAAAATCTGATGAATTATAAACAGCCTAACCAAAGATTAGAATTTAAAGGGAAGGCTCATGAAGATTTATATATTCATTCTGTTCTAAGAAGGAGCCTTTTTTAAATTTAATAGGACAGCACCTACTGGTGAATCAATCCCAATTTCTCCAAAATGTATCCAATTTTAACAAGTTCTCCCTGGAATCCTCCAAGTTCCAGCCTTGTTGAGACTGTTGCATAATGGTCACTTTCCTTTTACATTTTATATCTTCCATTTCTGCACTTAAAACCTTACGCTATTCCACCACTCCTTGACAGCAGGGCTGAAATGTTTTAAGCAAGAGAACAGTGAAAAAATGGAAAGTAAATATATATTCCCCAAACACCTTTCTAATAAAGAATGCCCCCTGAGAATCGTCAAGCAGGACAGAATTTTTATTAGAGCTAGGAGGACAGGATTTTCAAAGTGTCAATAGATAAGGTTGCCATATTTGCTGAATACTTATTTTATATTGTATTGCTGTTTCCACTCCCCCCACATACAAAGTAGGAAGTTCTAGGAAGAACCTTTTATGAGGTCAGGTTTTTGAGCATGCTATTGCTACCATGTAGTGCACCTAACTGAGGGATACTCATTCCCATGCACATCGAAGAGCATGTGCACCAGTGAAAATAGCACCCGGTGGAGCATTAGGATGTATGGTAAATGGGGGTGCACATCCAGATACACATTGGAACTGGAACTGCCTGCTTGCTTGGAAGCTGTTTTCATGCACAGATCTCCTTTGCTAGATCAGGTCAATGAAGAATGGGTTGTTGTGAAGTTGCTTATTTTGGCTTGAGATTTTTTTGAAATAGTTGAACTCACAATAATAACCAATTGGTATGGGCTCAGAACTACAGTAGTGGCACCAGAAAAATATATATATTAAATTACTGAAATGCAAATAATGGGTCATTTCACTTTAATTCTCCCCACCAAGGCATATTTCCCCTAAAGTAAGTCCTATGAGTTAAATTTCAAGAAAGCTTTTTTACTGTATTGTTATGTTTACTGTATATGTTATTTGTCCCGCCCTTTGGTATAAGGGGCGTTATAAATAAAAGTTTATTATTATTATTATTATTATTATTATTATTATTTACCACTGTAGCCTTATTTTAACTTTTAGTTTATGGTTTAGTTATAATCTGTATGTGAAAAGTGCTTTTCCTTCAAGTAACTACAGGGATCCAGAAATGGGCGGGGCAGAAAAGCAAGCTGCTTACCTGGGGGGAGCACTCCCCCCCCCCACAACTCTGGTGCTGCCTATGCAGAACTGGTGCTTCTCATGTACACAACAAGGATGGCAAATATATATTAAATTTAAATGCTGCTGCACACATGCTCACATATGTTTTTTCATTAATTAAAAAAGAAGAAGGAATGTTGATGTAATCATGCACAGGATTGAATGCTTTAAAAAAGTGCACTGCTGCAATGTGCACACAATAACATATATTCAATTATTTAAAAACCCCGGTGCCTCAACTGATGTGCTGTGTGATCAGTGATTATGTTGCTCAATGTCAGAAATTGTTCTTGCTTACAACTTACCCGCTGTGCACCCACACTTTTCCTTGGTCAGCAAAGATGACCCACGTTGTCTTGGTTCTGTATTGCCTTATGAAGCATCTAGTGTTACTGCTAGAAGAGGGCTCCCTCTCACTGCTCAACCCATCCTGCCAGCTACTGATATAAGCAACAAACTGGCATGGGTCAACTCACAGGGGGATTCCTCTGGCAAAACAGTAAGGCTCAGATGCTTCATAAGGCAATCCAGGTCCAGGACAACATGAGGCATCCATGTAGGCGCATGGAGGGTAAGCTGTAAGCAAGCACAATTTGTGATATTTCACAGCACCATCACTGACCACGGGGGTACGTCAGTTAAAGCATCAGCCTTAGCTTCAAATGTCCTGGCTTTGTGGAGCTTGAGCCAAACATGATAGCCTTAACTGTGGTCTTAAACCAACAGGTTTTTTGATCACTGAATACAAACGTTTGGTATGGCAGAAGAGAAAGCGGCCAAGAGGTATCTCTAAGGGCCAAACTTTATGTTATGTTAATCACGTGGTTTTCCCTTAAAACATAGGGTGGCCAATTATACATCACCAAAAAAGAGAACAAAAGACAGTGCTGCTTTGCATAAAATTGGCATTTGCTAATTTATATGTATGTATGCAAAATTAGAAATAACTACTGTAATTTAAATAGAAATGCAATACATTTTACCGTAGTGGGAAAGACTGTGGCCAGGTGACCTGTGTGCTTGTGCAGTCTGCTCTCCAGGTGCTAAGTGTTCATGGGCAACTTCAAGACCCCTCCCAGCTCTTCCTTCTTAAGGTTCTATATCTTTAAACAAAACTTGGACTGGATAGCCCTTCAAATAGAGGACATCTTCTAATAGAGAACTATCCTCTGTAAAGTAAGACACATGGTGACCCTAAGAGCAGGATTTTTCTTTAACAAGTAACCAGTGCAGGGCCCTTGATCCAGACTGGGACCCTGGCATGGGGCGAGGAGCGCAGAGGACTTTCACTCTTTGCCCCCTGCTATGGTTCCAATCCAGACTGGGAAGTTTTTCCCCCTATGCAAATAGCAGGCATGGGGGAGGCATACCTAGAGCACAGCAGGAGAGCAAAGGATTAAAGCCCCCTACCTCCTACGCTAGGGTCCTGATCAGAATCAGGGCCCCATGCGGGATATTTATGAAAGAAGAACCTGCACTTAAGGGCAACCACATGATCAACGTAACATGTAGTTTGGCTGTAATGTGCATAAGCATTCTGGCTAATGTTGGTGTTGCATCTGCAGTACAAACTGAATGAACAGTAGCAAGAACTGCTCATGCATAGAATTGCTACCAAATCTTTGCATAAAGCTAAATTCTAAGTGAATTTGGGGGTGGGGGTATCAGTTGGAACATCAAAGGAAGCCAAAAAGGTTACACAGTAAGCCTAGCAAAACTTCTGAGGAGGGTTCCACGCATCCCTACATCACACGTGAAAACACCCAGAGAAAATGCTGTAAACACATTGCAGAAATAACATTTGAGACAGGAAGGCAGACAGAAAATTAGAGATAAGGAAAGAAAACAGACGTTTTACACACGTAAAACAAAGTCAGCTTTAAAAGATGGGATGGAGAATGTTTGGAGAGGACCGAAAACAAAAGCTCCATATATTATCAAACATTCATTGTACTCTGGAAGTTTTTGGTCCAGACAGCATTCTGACTGTAACATTATTAAATCCCCTCCTACAGAAGACTTTTTGACACCTCTATCCAAGGCGTGTGATGTTGCAACTGTGTCAGCTGATCTCACCTTTTCTAACAGTTTAAAAAAAAAGAAAAAAAAGAGAAGAATATTAACAGTTCTGTCTGAACCGTGACTGGAGCTGTGAAAAAAAAAACACAATCCCCTGTCCCAGTCCTGCTCTCAACTTCTCATTTTACCTCTTAGTTAGCAAGTTTTTCACATTTGCTTTTAACCCTGCAATTCAAGCATATCATGAGATTTCCAAAGCTGTTTCACAAGTTCCAAAAATCCTACATGAAAGAAGAAAAGGGAAGCACTTCTGGGTGGATATTAACAGGAAATCACATATAGATTGTAATCCATAGTGATTGTGCTGTACACGGATGTTTTCTGCTACACACACACACACACACACCTGAGGCTGCAGTTAGCTGTGGTTTTCCAGAACACGTATACTCTCACTGTGGCTGCCCCGGATCAGACATTTGTGTCTCCAGTTACATCTTTTGTGTGTTGGAGCTGAGGGTGGGCCTCAGGAGAGCAGCTCTCTCAGTCTGTATGATCCTTCCACCCACCACCCACCCTTTTTGCTGTTCTATTTTGCTTCGTATGTTCCTAGTTATTACATGCAATTTTGCTCATTCTTGGACACTATTGCTCTGTACAATTGTTTAATAAAAGACCAAAAAAATTGAAGACCTGTAACAACAAGAACAGGTAGAGAGCAAATTCCTGGTGTGGATGAAGCAAATATGGCCCCAAATAAATAAGAGGATGCCCCATTTACTCCTGCACAGTCTTCTTGTACACCCATCTTTACAGACAATATATTTGTTTCCTGGCTCAGTCAAGGGACACACTAATTACTGGGGTGGGAGCAGAGGCATCATTTGGGGGAAGTCCCCCCCCATTTGTGTTTCAGAGTACATGTGATTATTCCTCTGGAGAATCTATATTTCTGGTCAACTCACAGGTTCTACACCCTGAGTGACTATTTATATCAATAAACTAGGCCTATGTGTACTGAGTAGGCATGCAAATCACAAATCCTTTCGCTTCAAAGAAGGGATAGGCTGTTCTATTTTGAAAATATTGCTATAATTATTATGAAGTACAAAAAACAAACTTCTGTTTCAGTGACGTTATATACAGAATGTTAAGAGTGACTAAATAAAATGCACACCTTTCTGTAATTTAGAGAGTGATCCTAGGGCCCTCAGACAGACGCTGTCTGGGGGTCATAGGATAATTCAGATTCCCAGATCTGAGGTTGGAAACAGAGCTCTGACCTCAGAGCAGGGGATCTGTGCTCCAATCCCCCTTCCTGCTTCGTAGCTGGCGCAGAAAGAATCGTGACAGCTGCCTCTCCGAGGTCAGGAAATTGACCTTGGAGAGGGGGGAAAGGGGGAATTTTGGGGGGTGGGGAGGGGAGGAGACAGGAGCTGCCAGGATACAAGGTATCCTGACAATGCTCCAGCCTCCTTCCCTCCCCCTCTGAAGTGCCTCAGTCAGCTAGATGGTCAAAAACGGCCATCTAGCAGAAATGCAGAGCAGGAGGTGCGGGGAGGTGGAGATTGCTCCCAGCCACTCCTCCCGCTCTGCAGTGGATGCTTGTAAGCCTCGGAGTTTGGGGGCTTACAAGCATCAAGGGTGCAATCAGTAGGACTGCGCCCCTAATCTTAACTTTTTCTAAGAGCGGGCCTTTGGACTTAGCTGAATGGTTCTTCCTCCTCTCCTCTGAAATTGTGCCCCCGTCTGAGAGGGGTTAGAAACTGCTGTAAATGCCAACTGAATTTGGAAGCCAATATTGTATAGTGGCTAAAGTGTTGGAAACTAGGGCCTGGGAGACCAGTGTTCAAGTTTCCATTCAGCCATGAAGCTCACCAGGTAACCTTGGGCTAGCCACTATCCGTCAGTCTAACCTACCTCACATGGTTGTCTTGTAGAAAAAATGGGAGGATCCACCCTGAGCTCTTTGGAGGAAGAGTGAGATATACACAAAATAAAGAAATAAAATGGAGAATTCAGAAAGCTGCATGGGGAATTGTAGGTTCAGCCTGTCTATCAAAGGCACTCAAGGACAGTAACCAAATTCACCTGAGATGAACAGAGAAAGACATCCACTCAGAAACACTTCCGATACACAGAAGCCCATCTTTTAATATACACTAATTCCCACTCATCAATCTAGGCAAGGGCTCCCACATATCTAGGCACACCAACTGAACAAAGCAACAACAGCCTGGTCTGCTGCTCCTGTGCCTTTAAGCAGCAGTTTGATCTGCAGAAATCAGCAGGAAAAAGCTGCTCTTGGAGGCATGGAGATTAGCATGATCATGCACTAATATCTGTGGATCAAGCTATTCTTAAAGGCACAGGAGCAGGGGTGGGTACAAAAAGTTGGCAACCCTAAGGACATTGCTCTACTCCCTCTTCCATTTGGCGGGAGGAGGGAGTAGAGCAAAGATCACAATGGTGATCTTTGCATAAGGTGACTGTGTCACACAAACACATACACACACATACGCATCCTGCCACCCTGGCATATGGTCTATGAATCATTCACAAAGTGGGCAAATTAATTATTCATCCAAACCAGAAGACCAAACACTTTGCTAATTGTCTGGGAGAGGGAGAGGACTGGAAGGCTTCATGGAGGTGACTGGCAGGCATCATGATTCACAAGAGAGGGAGGGAGGGAGGGACGGAGGGGTGGGTGGGTGGGTGGGGGCCTGGCGTGGAATGAACGCCTTGCCTGAGCTGATCAGATAATTAGTTTGTGCCTTCAACTGTTTGCCTTTTAAGACAGACCCCATTCATCAGCAAAATGAGATACTTATGTGGGCCTCATTGTACTGCTGGTGTGATCCAATGGATCTACAAAAGTTGGATTCAAATCCCAAGTCACCCACACAGCGTCCTTGGCTGGCTTCTTGAGCACATTTGCTACTTGCCACCTCCCCACCCCGCTTCTAAACAGACCCTGCGCCTATCTACTCAGCAAGTCTAACATGCAGAAATTACGTAAGTAGGTGAAGCATTTTCTCAGCATACAGGAGTAGGATTTATTAATTTTAAAGCAATATTTTCAAGTTGCTCCTTTAATGAAAATGCTCGGCGTATGGAACTATGGGAGTAGATTCACCTGCTATGCTTCTGTGTTCCTCAGATGGTGGTTATAGGTACAGGGGCAAGGATGGATAGGGGGAGGTGGCCCATTCTTGAACAAGACATTCTCTCAGCCTCATTTTTCCATCCATAAAACTGGAGAAGCAGCAATCCTGCTATCTAGGATCATTGCCAGGATGAACAAAATGGTGATACCCACCAGGGATGGGGACTCGGACTCGAGGACTTGACTCGTGAGTCGGACTGAGTCCCCCCTCTGACTCGACTCGGACTCGAGTCCCAATATTTTTAATGGGACTCGAGACTCGACTCGGGACTCGAGACCAAGGACTCTTCAACATCCCTGGGCTGTGCCAGAAGGAGTGGAGATGAGCGTGATTGCCAGCGAAGAGCGCAGGGAAGCGAGGTGTGCCGCTGCTCGGCCACTATGGACGGCTACCAGGAGTGCAGCCCCAACAGTGTATCAAGATTTATTTTGATTGATGCGTACTTGGGAGAGGCAGAAGAAGGATCTGAGATTACTGTGTGTGGCTGCTCTGAGTGTGTTTCTGGTTCCAGCAAGTTCATCACCAGTGGAGCGGGTGTTCAGTGAGGGTGGAATTGTGATGAGATCTCACCGTTCCAGAATGGGGGCTAAACATTTAGAAAAAATCATGTTCCTCAAATGCAACATGGATAAGTTTTAGGAAGCACAGCAAGTTTATTTTTTAAAATCATTTTTCTAAAATGCAACCTTTCAGACATTTTGGGTTTGGCTGCCTCTGCCTGCCTGTCTGGGGTTCCCAGCCTCCTCTGCCTGCCTGGTCTCTTCTTGACCAGTTCCACAGTTGAACTGTCCACGACAAAGGCCTCTGCCTGCCTGCTTTGGGGTTCCCTGCCTCCTCTGCCTGCCTGGTTATTTTGGGTTTTTCTGCCTGGTCTGTTTTTGCCAAAATCAGTTGCAGAGTTTTGAAATAAAAAGGCATACTTGTGCCTAGAATTTATTTAAACCACACATCTGAAGTAGCCTTATTTTGTTGGGGAAACCCCCCATTGATTTTAATAGGGACTCGTGGAGTCAGCTTTGGGAGTGACTTGTGACTCGTGAGTCACCATTTTGGACCAAGGACTTGGACTCGGACTCGAGACTCGGGTCCAAAGACTCGTGACTCGACTCATGACTCGAGACCAAGGACTCTTCAACATCCCTGATACCCACCCAAAACCTGGGGATGGGGTAGGTTATGAGCCCTGAAAAATAAACAAGAATTTCTCAATTTGATTATGGCAAGATTTGGACATGCAGATACCATTCCCTTGGATTTATATCCTTTTCAATTTGTTGTTCAGCCTGTTTTTGGAACTGAAACTGCCTTGGTCATCCTGGCAGATGACCTGCACTGAGAGATGGACAAGGGGAATGCAACCCTGCTGATTCTTCTGGACCTCTCAATGACTCTCAGTACTACCAACCATGGTATCCTTTTGGATCACTTAGCTGGGATAGAATTAGGTGGTACCGTACCATTCCAGGTGCAGAGACTCACATGAAACCAATGAAATATGGAGTGAGGACAGGGTTGGACCTCGGATAAATAGCCCATTCTGGGCAAGGAGTGCCTTCACTGCCCCGTCAACTTACAGAGTTCTTTTAAAATTATTTATACTGCCCATACTGTTTATAATGTTTGTAGTGCTTATAGTGCTTGATAATATTGCCCCAAGGTAAAGCCATGTTCCTCTGATTTTTATCTAGAATGAATGACATCAAACTGGAAATTGGGGTGGGGTGGGGACTTTAAAGCTAACTGATGGACTTCATTCTTGTTGGTAGGGGTGTGCACCGACACAAGATTCGGTTCAGATCCCTGTTTGGATAACAGCGCAGTATGGCTTGGACCGATTCAAAGGATGTTCAGTTCGATTTGGGCCCAAAGTCAAATCTTGATTCAGAATTCCAAATCTTCATGCCTCCCTTTGACTATAGACACCATAGACAAACTGGATGTTATGAACACTGAGACCCATTTTGCAAAGATTGGGCTTGCCTGGGCTTATCCATCTATGGGCTTGTTGACTCCTAGTGCTTAACTTCAGTTGATTCATGCATGGCAGTTTTCTCAAGCATCGGATAGACGAGGGCCGGCACACCTTTTTTTTATGGTAAGTTAAAACTGGAGGCACAGCTCCAATCATCTACCTACACTTGGAGGTCACTTATGTTTCTCCTTAAGTCTCTGATATGGGTAATGGTTCCCTATGATCTATGAAATCTATGAAATCTACAAAAGCAGTGGCTCACACAGAGACAGAAAAGACAGCCTCCACTGCAGGCAAGTAATTATGTTGTGTTTTTACATTGGGAGTGACTGAAGAGTCATACCTGATGCAGAAATTTACCCAAGCCCACTGGAGGTTGATAAGACTGGAGAAAATGCCAGAGCAGTTAATCATGCAGAGATTCAGCAGGTACTTCCTCTGTGCATGGGGATGGGGTACTTTGGGCTCAGAGGAGCTTTTCATTATTTTCCTTATTTTATCCTCACAACATCAGCACACAGTTTGGGAATTACTGATTAATGGCGTTGTTTTAAGTATTTAAGTGTTACGTGGTTCTTCTCTTTTTAATTTCTCCTTTAAAAACAGATTCCACCACCCTCCCTACCAATCCATGTATATATAATAACCAACACCTCCACTGTTTTGTGCTCTTGCCTATTGCTGCAATATGTGCTTATGACCATTTCCTTACGCCCCCTTCCTTCCCCGCCTCCTCTCTCTCTCTCTCTCTCTCTCTCTCTCTCTCTCTCTCACACACACACACACACACACACACTGGGAATGATATTGCCTACAGCATGTATATCACACCACAGATAAACTGGCTCCCATACTGCTGTGTGTATCTGTGTGTGCAAATGTATATGAAAGGGGAAATGTAAACGGCTTTTGAAAAGGATGGGACAAATTGATGAAGGATACATCTATCAGCAGCAATTGAAACATGACAGCTCAATGGAGCCTCCATAATATTCCGAGTATCGTACACCTCTGTTGTTTGCCCCCAGCATGTGGAAGGCTACCTTTGTGCCCCGTGCATCTGAGTTTCCAGTAGCCACAGAATGCTGTACTGGATGGACCTTAATACTGACCCAGCTACGCAGTATTTCTGCCTATGAAAGCTTGTCATGCAGTAATCCATTTGTCAGTCTTTAAAGTCTCATGGGACACTCTCTTGCTCTTGAACCACTTCCACGCTGCTTGTATTCAATCAAACATTTTGTTGTTCAACTCATTCAACACCCTTTAGACCACACCCCACTCAGGATGGAAAATACTTTATAATGAAATAATCAAGCACACTGTATAATAAGGAGAATAAAAGAGTCTACATTTTATGCAGACACTCATCTGCTTTCTTGGGATTTTAAAAAAATCCAATACACATGGATATTGACTGGCATGCTGAACTCTCCTTGCATTGCACTGACACCTGATGTAGGATCAACTGTGCTTATGAAGGGCCAAGGAGTCCTGTCATAGACCATATTGGCAGGGTCTAATTTGTAGAAAGAAAGAAAAAAATGAATGAAAGAAAATACTTTAAAGATTTATACCCCACTCTTTAATCTAAATGATCCTCAACATGGCTTATAGCAGACAATACCAATCAATATAAAGTCACCATGGCGGTGGGAGAGCTTAGAAACATGCTGCCGGAGGGGGGGGGGGAGAACAGGGAGGACAGACAGATTACATGATGTTAAAGCCTCTCCCCAGGTTTCTGCTGTTCCTGCAGCTGCTGTGCTTATGGGGCCTGTGGCGGACCTGGGGAAAATAGCTCCCCTCCAAAAAGTACAGATATAACTGCAACTCAAGGATAAGACTTCTCAGCTGCCCCAGTGCCAAAACATGAGCGAGGAGCCAAATTCTGAACAGCCTGCATGAGGAGATGTTGGCCTGGGAGGACATAATGCTAATGCCTCTCCCTAGCTCTCTGGTGTTCCTGCCACAGCTGCTACTATACAGTATGTAGAGACTTGTGACAAGTCCAGAAGAAATGACCACTCCTCCTCCAGGAAGTGTATCTATATTGGGGAGAAGGGAGGCTCAGTACCCAACCAGACGTAGACAAATTTCCAGTAAATGGAGACTTTTGGGTAATTCATTGAACACGTTCAGAAACAAAACAAGAAAAAGAAAAAGAAGGCATTCTGTCATAAATTCCAGAGCTGTAGTCATGTTGGTCTGTTGCAGCAAAAATAACAGAGAATTTTGCTTAAAGATTAACAGCTTTATTATGGTATAAGCTTTCATGGGCCAGAGGCCAGACTTCATCAGATGCATGAAGCAGTTCAGTGACATGTTTCTGGAAACTGGCCAAGTGACTAAAGAAACCAAGCAATTCAGGGTTCAGTTTGCTTTTTCCATCTAGTTGGCAACTTAGCAGGTCAAGAGTTCCGAGACTCAACCCTAAGAAGGTGGAGCTCAGCCCTGTATACTTTTATGGGCTACCTTGTTGGTAATTTCATACCCTAAAAATCCCAGCTGACTTCACTGTTCCCCAGGATGATGGGTATTCTCCCATCCATGTTCTTCTAGCCCACCCCCACCCACCCTTTCAGAAGCTTCACAACCTTTGTCTTGTGCTTAGCAGGGAGCCTCACATGAAACCCAGCCTGAGACAAAGCGCTGCAAATACCAAGGAACTGCCTGGGGAGAGATTGGTAGGGAAACTGAATTCCGGTCTGCAGAGGAAAAGATCCCCCTAGAAGATCCAGTCTGTGCTAGTCAACATAACACTAAATATCTAATGTGAGGGGGTGGCACACTGTTTAGCCACATAAGAATGTTGGGGCGCCAACCAGAGACAACCCAGTTATTCTGGTGCCTGAGGCAGGAGTCCAAATGGCACTGCCCATAAAGCTTAAAAAATATAATAAACCAAATAACTGACCATTCTGCTGTCATTTCATGGTACCCCAAAATCTAGGGGCAGAGATGGTCCACTGCACCCTGCCTAATTCTTTGAAACCCTATCCAATGTTTCACCTCCTGCATATATGTGAGTGTTGGGTAGGTCCTGCTTCCCTGATCATTCCTAAGAAATCAGAAGATGTAGGACATCTCCTCCAACATTTTTTGGATGAAAATAGAGACACTTCTGCATATTTGTAACACCCCTATCAAGTAGCACTCTCCTCCAGCCATTATGCACTGATGAAGGATCTTGTCTGCCTGCTCAGCTGTAGTCTGTCCTGTACTGATTTTCAAAGTAAGGAGGGTGTTTTATTGGTTGCAAAAAGATCTCAGGTTGCATCAAGATATGCTGGGACAAAGAAGCAATGTCTACTCTCCCTCTGGAAACAGAAAAACCAGCAGTTATTTGAATCTGTTACTAATTGGGGCTCACAGGTCCTTTGTAGGGCAAACAGAAGTAAAAAGGTGGCAATCCCTGTATTAGCAAAGATGGGAACTGATTTTTGTTTTTTTTTAATGGAACACATCATTATCTTTTATGTTATCTTATATGAGCCCTGCCTGCTGCAACATGGGAACTGTTAGGCTATACGCTATACCAGGACTGAGAAACCATTTTTCTAGGAAGGGCCACTGTCCAACAAGAAAAAGGGGAGGGAGCTGCTGCTGATGGTGGGTGAATCCAGAGCCAAGAGTGGGCGAAGCAGCACTGCAAGGCCTTTTCTCTCTGTGTGCCACCCCATCCCTTCTTTTCCTATTTATCTTGTGTGCGTAGTTCCCAGAGGGGCAGTCCAAAGAGTGGGAGAGCTGGATGATGCTGAGGACCACATGGAATTAGTCTGAGAGTTGCATGTGGGCCCTTAGATCGCAAGTTTCCCACCCCAGACTTACATCACACCTTCCTTGCTGTTCATATATTTGGCTTTACATGCATGTGCACCAGAGACAAGATGTATTTGCGCACCCACCACACGTCCTGTCAGAAATTTAAATTTCTAGAGATGCAGGTAAGGGTGTTGGAATGTCATATTTTAAAATATATCCCCAAAATATGAAATGGTGATTTGACAGGGGCAGATACCAGGAAAAAGGAACTCTCTCTCTGGTAAATCGATGTCAGCACTAAGGCAGGGGCAGCCAAGGGTGCAAGGTACTGGTGGATCATAGATTTCATAGATAGAGTTGGAAGGAGCTTAGCTTTCCACACTCAGACAAGCTGAGCATAAGCCACAGGCCTGTATATCGGGCTTCAACAGAACGGGATTAGAGCTTGGGGGAGGGGAAGAAAGCCTAGGTAGGAGTGGGAGGCAAAGAGAAAGGTGGAGAATAGACAGGGAAGTGCATGGACATGGAAAGGACCTAGAAAGTCAAGCAGACAAGTCCAGGCCTTTCCTGGAAACACCCATTGTTGATTGAGCAAGGCCAGAGGGAACCAATGGGCTGCCTGGCTGGGTGCTGGCACCTGAGAGTATAACACAACTCTCAGCCTTCTGTCTGCAGCCCTGAGTACCTTGCTGCAAGGGGCACACCACCCCATCCTTCCCCCCGCCCCTGCTGCTCCTCTGTATAACTGGCAAAAGTCAACAGCTAGTGACAAGCTTAAGGTCACACAGGGGGCTTGATTGCTGAGTGGGGATTCGAACCCTGATCTCCCAGGTCCTAGTCCAGCACTTTATCCACCACAGCACACTTGCACGTGCATGAGCTTTCATTAGTATGTGCATACGCACTAAGGCAGGGGTAGGCAAATTGTGGCCTTCAACTCCCATCAGCCCCAGCCAGCCAATGGTGAGGGATGATGGGAGTTATGGGCCAAAACATCTGGAAGGCCACAAGTTGCCCACCCCTGTACTAACTGTCATGGGAAGGTGGTGCTTGCATTTGTAATGCAATGTGCATGTATATCCGCACCGCACACTCAGGTCCTCTGGGAAGAATCTACTTCAGTCAGCCAAAACTAGGCTGACAGGTATTACCCACAGGGCCTTCTCTTCTGCTGCCCCCAGATTGTGGAACGGCCTGCCGGAGGAGATTTGTCAACTTAGCAGTCTTTTGGAATTCAAGAAAGCCATAAAGACTGATCTCTTCCGGCAGGCCTATCCAGTGGAATGTTAGGATGCTTTTAAGATGTTTTAAAGATGTTTTAATAATGTATACTATGTTTTTAATTGGTTTATATATTTTATGTTTATTGTTGTTCCCCGCCTCGATCCAAACAGAGAGGTGGGAAAGAAATAATAATAATAATAATAATAATAATAATAATAATAATAATAAGTTGTGAATGAGAGTTGCATCCATGTGTGGGTGAGGGAGGGAGGGAGGGAGGGAGGGAGAGAGAGACTCACACCACACAGATGAAACAGCCAGTACAGAGCACAGAAAAAACACCTTTTTAGAAGTTTCTAGACCACATGGTTGTGGATATGCATTTTGACAACAGCATCTGCAAAAGACTCATATTTGAATAGCAAATCTTCCGTCATGTTTTCTCTTCTTAAGAAGAGATAAGCAGGTATTAATCCAATATCTCAATGAGCTTAAACTACTAAAAGACAGGTTTTGGACAATAAATTCAGGCAAATGTTCTAAGTCTGAAGAAGTCTTTAGAAGCACAGTGTCATGTCCTCTGGCCTCAATCTCCTCTCTGGCTCAGAAAAGGACTCAGAGGGGGGAGTCCTCATGCAGGAACCCATCATTTGCTACTCCGGGACCTTCCAGGCCAGGGGATGTGGCTTTACCAGACTCCTCTGACTCAGAGGGCATCCCTCTGGTGCAGTCCTCACCGCCTCCATGCCATAGGAGCCAGAGGCTGCAGAATTGGACAATAGCCCTTTAAGAATTAGACAGTTCCCCAGAGGGGGTGAACAGCAGGTCCAGACCTGTCAGGCTTCAGAAGGCCTTTGCATGTTGTTGAGGCAAGAACTCTTCCTGAGGGAGTTTCAGGCTTCAGCCAGCATGGATCTGTCTTGGGTCCTGAAAGACCCTGTCCTCCAACATAGCAGGACTTGACTCTAGTCAGTGCAACTGCTTCAGATCAGCTCCCCTGGGAACCTTGCGCTGAGCTAGAAGGACACAAGCTGTCTGCAAAGGCTGGGGAACCTCCTTCCTTGGAGGTTTTCCAGAAAAGGTTCCAATGGCATTGTTATAGTAATGTAGGAAGACCTTTTTAAAAACTAGTTTCTTCTCTAGCCTATCAGCTAAAGATGATTTCTCAAGGAGCAATGATTCCTAGATTCTTACTTTAAATGGGCATCAATGGCTTCAGCTAGCTACCAGCTACTGAACAAACCTCACTTATTGAGATGGCACCCAGGCTGGAGAGAAACAGATTGGTAGTTGGAATGTAGCCAGCGAAGGAGATAGAAGTCTAAGTTTTGCAGTTGGCTGGCAAGTAGCAGCAAAGCGGAATGGACAACTGCTAATCTATGATGCTTGCTTTTGGGGGCATTGAGTAGCACTCTCTGGGGTGCATCCAACGTTAGTTTAACTTAAGTCCCATTCATTTCAATGGGTTTACTCCAAGTAGGACTAACATTGGATACACCCCTCTGTTTTGGAGCCTGCCTGCTGCCCCATGCTCAGCTTGTTTATTTGTAAATAAAAACATAAACTAAAGAAACCAGCATAATTTCCAATATTCTCTCCTCTGAAATATCTTGACCTTGTAAAAGGGCTGCATATTTCTTGTGGAACTGGGGAAATCATGAAATAGTCCAGATACAAACTTCTCTGTTTTATCAAAAGAGTTTGACTAGACCAGGGGTGGGCAGAAAGTACATCTCCAGAAACCCCTGCCAGCATGGCCAGTGGGCAGGAAGGCTGGGAGCTGGAAGTCTAAAACATCTGGAGATCTACTTTCTGCCATCTCTAGACAACACCTTCTGTCCCTTCCAACTTTATGATCCTTTATACTTTATCCCTGACTTACACTGCTCTCCAAACCTCCATACCAATTCCACAAATCAAGCAAAATATGTATAAAAGAAGCACATTTGCATGAATGTTGATTTGCATAATTTATTTTGAGTGCAGAACGAGAGTTTTCTCTGGCATAGAGTAACACTGGCCCACAGATGAGACAAATCAAAGGTAAGATGAAAAATGGAGCTAAAAGAACAAGGTCCCACAGTGTTCTTGCCAACCATGCACTAAATACAAAAACAAGAAAATTCAGAAGAATATCCTGCTACAGCTCTCTCCGACTCCTTTGCTTGCTCAACAGCTCCTGAGAGCACATCAAACTTTAATGGACTCATTCCTCAGTGGGTGCACAAGCTGAATATAGATGGATGGACACAGAACATTCCAACTGTTTTTTATGCCAAGAAGAAATGGCAAAAGATGCAAGGAAGGAGGGAAATCAGTGGAAAGGAATCGTGAAGATTTGATAACACATTGACTGGAGAATGGGAAAATGAGGTATTTGTCCCATGTACCAGACCAGAAAGGAGCACAACACTCTCATGGTCATTACCGGTAATCATAAGTAGCTGCCCTTGGCCCATTGGTCTCCTGGGACATGGACTGCAGCTCTGCTGCTTGCGCTGCTGCATCCTTGTGGAAAGCCACAGGTTTGTAATGTCCAAATAACCTCCACAGCTACCTTGCTCCAGCCTGTGCTTTTGTGAACACAGGGAGGTCCCGCTTGAGAGTATGCCCATGTGAATAAGAAGACATTGGCATGGAGTTCCTGACCTACACTGTTATTTATGGGTGCGGTGGAGG
The DNA here is from genome assembly GCA_021292165.1 of Shinisaurus crocodilurus. NCBI lineage: Eukaryota > Metazoa > Chordata > Lepidosauria > Squamata > Shinisauridae > Shinisaurus > Shinisaurus crocodilurus. The sequence goes on along the minus strand of CM037877.1, from coordinate 139,285,012 downwards.
GTGAAGGGGTATGTGTGTAAAGCCTGTCAACAGCCTCAGTATATCTGAACTAGGCCTTTCCGTGTGCAAGAAAGCACCTATCCTGTGTGGGTCGCAGACTCAGCTTCTCCTCACCTTGCCTGTCCCTTCATTATCTGGCATGTTCCTGAAAGCCTTTGTGTTGCTCCTCATAGCTGCCATCCCTACAACCTGCTTCTTTTCCGGTTACTGCCGCTTCTGCCCAGACTGCTGCCTTTTTGACATTATTGTTAGCTTCCCTCTTCACCCCATGATTTTTTTCTTGTCAGATGCTGTGGCCTGATGTCTTGCTGCTTTCCAGGGCCCAGTGAGAGAGAGGTCAGGAACAGACCCTACCTTTCTCCAAGTTCCAGAGAAGAATAGGGCTCCCACCCAGCATTGTATTGTACCTCAGAGGCATTTGAAAAGCAGCAGATGTCGCACTGCTTTCCCAGAGTCTCAGAAGGTAGTGTGACAGGATGCAAGCCTTCGCCCTCCTCCTGAGCACCGCACTGTCAGGGAGCCTAAGTGGCGGTGAGTGCTGGCAACACACCGGTGCCGGTGGGGGCGGGGCTGACAGCAGGGACTTGGTGTTTCCAGGGAAGGACAGTCGTTTCAGTGGGGGTGGTTATCTGTTCTGCCAGGCTTTTGCCAGTTAGGGTAGATTTATTTTATTGGTAATTTTTCCTGGATGTGGATCTTGTGTGTGTGTGTGTGTGTGTGTGTGTGGTAAACTTATGTTTTCTATTACAGTGGGGGAGACATTTATTTTGGGTTTGAGTTTTTAACTAATTTCTTGCTGTTTGCTGTTGTTTTACTGTACATCACTGTGCATTTCATATGAAAAAGGGGTGTAAAAGTAATTGAAAATCAATCAATCAGCAACTGAAGCCCATAAAAATGGAGGTCCTTAGCTCAGCAGCTATGTTTTGTGCCAGATGGGAGGTCCTCAGGCTTTGTGATATAGAAGCTCTGAGCCACTCAGCAGGACCTCACTGGGATGTATTGATTTGATCTTCCCTCTCTCCCCTCCACCTCCAAGTATTACAGACCCTTCCTTCCTTAAGTCTGGTCTATGCATTTGTCAGGTACGAAATGTCAGTGAGTAGATCTGACACACGTTAAAAGACCAGACGCATCAGAAGAATTTTGTTACATAAGCACAAACGCTAAAAAGGTTGACCCTGAAAAAAAACCAACTCTTTGTGAATGTCATGAAAAATAGGATTTAGCATCATCCTTCTTTTTTTGTAAAATAAATAAATAAATTTCCTTCAGATAAAAATGAATGTCTTACTTCTAACCCTTTGATGTAAAATATTCATAATTATTATTTTTAAGACTAGACAATTTCATAATACCCAAAGATGTCAATATTCTGAACAAACAGCTGTTTGGAATGTATACCTGACATACATTAAAACATAATGGCACTGAACCGAAAAGCCTCATATCTCAGACATAATAAACGAACAACTAAGATGCATGTTTATTTAGAAGTAAGTCCTGTTGATCCCAATGGGGCCTACTCCCAAGTAAATATCTGTAGGATAGAAGCATTAGTACTGATTAGTGCAAAGGCCCAAAAAGCCATGCACTCATGAGGTTTGTAGGTTGGACATTTCAGACCTTTTTTTTAAACATTGGGGAGAACTTTTTAACATTGGGGAAAAGCAGTTTGCAATATGAAGTGGGGGGTCCACTGCTAAATGTAAAAACAAAAAACAAAATAAACACAACACTACGCATGCCCAACCCCTTGGGCATGCCCAACCCCTTGGGCATGCCCAACCCCTTGGGCATGCCCTAAAAAACCTCACTGGATCCCAGCCTAGAGCTGCACAGGACTACTCTATCAGGTAAGCATGTGTTATTCACACAGGTAAGTATAAAAAGGCTCTGTAGCTTTATTGAAGTACTCTCCCCCCTCCGCCCCCGCCCCCGCAGGCAAGCTTGCAGCGCTGGCTTGTGCTTCCTCCCTCCTGCATCCCTTCTTCCCAGACTGAGTCTGACCTTATTTAAGGCCAGGATCCTCTTTGCTGTTCCCCCACCCCACATGACTGGGACAAGTTAGGTGGCTCATCACAGGCTTCCCGCCTGCCCAAAGGCTTCCTGGCTGGCTTCCAGTTCCCAGGGCTGTGGGCTCCTAGTACAGCTCCCTCTCTCTGCCTGTTTGCACCCTGCTCTCCCCCCCCCCACATCACCTGGCCTCCCTTTAAAGTGCCCTTCGCATTCCCTTGTTTGCTCTGCTCTTGGGAGAACTGTGCTCAGAAGTTGTTGGATAGGTTGCAGCAGGAAACAGGCCAAGCTGGCAGGGTGAATCCCTTCCTTACGCCCGGGCAGCTGAGCAGCTTCCCTAAGACTCCCCAGCATCTTCATGTTTGAACTGAGATTTGAATTTGAGACTTCCTGTCTCACAGCTTGTTCTCTTAATCCCTATCAGCTACAGTTGCACTCACAGGTGTAACACAGTCACCTGCAGCTTCTCCCATTGCCTGGTGGGTGAAAGACCACCCCCACCTCCCAATCCTGTAGGACCACGAAAAGTCAGTTTTTCAGGGCCATCCATTCCTCAGATATCTCCCCTGCTGAGACTAGAAGTAAAGGACGATAATTAGAGTCAACTCTAATGTAGTGTCCTATTTCCCACAGACAATGAATGCCAAGACTGCACGCATGCTTAATAGGCAACTTTCTAATGTTGATAATTATGCTAATTAGAAACTAATGCTTTTACATATTTGATCCCACTCAGTGATTGCTAATTATTTCACTCTCAAAGTTTGACCATTTTTGAGCGGCATATGAAATAAGGTTTTTGTTTTTTTAATTACAAGGGAAAAATAATATTCTCCCCCCCCCGCATGTTTGTTTATTTTTTTCTCTGTTTATTTGTTCTCTTTCTCTCTCATACATACACACACGCACGCACACGCAATTCTTGCCTTCAAAATGTCATTTTAGTAAGGTAACCAGCCAGGTGTCATTTAGGAAAGGAGAGATGAAGAAGCAGCCCCCACTTTTACCTTGTTTTAGACACATGTGATTATTCCTCAGGAATACCCTTATCTCTGCTTAATATATGAAATTAAGAAAATCAGGGTGCAATCCCAATGAAATTGCTAAAAAGCAGTGCACTTCAAGGGCAATACACTAAGAAGGCAGGGGTTGTAAATATTAGTTTCAGTATATTGTTAAAATATTTGTTCCAAATCTGACTGGCTACATGGTGCAACTCACTGGGAAGAAGAAGGCGGATTTTTAAACAAAACAAAAATAGTACCCACACTGCAGCCAATCAGGACTGTAAAGAGGACACTCTAGAGCCCTGTCACTCACTATCTAAATTCCTGGTACTGAGGAGGACCACAGGGGCGGGCATTGCCTGAATGTGTCAGGGGCTTTCCCACTGCATGACCCCCTTTTCGCACTGCCTTTCAACCCCTTTCGCACTGCCACCCTTGAAAAATCTATCATGAAATGCACCTGCTGCCTTTTGACTGAGAAAATATTCACCAAACCCTGCACATGCCTGGTTCAGCAGCTTAGCCTTATAAGTAACTAGCTTTTGCCCGCGGCTTCGCTTGTGTGATAAAGAGTGACTGTGCCAAGTTTGCACGGGTCGTCATTTTCCTATAGGCACTATTTGTTTGAAATTCCTTAAGGTCGCTGACTGCTGTTTTGAATCGCTCCATAGGAAAGGTCCCCTAGTCCTGGGGGAGCTAGCTAATCCTAGCTCCCCCAGGACTACTGTGGAGAAAGCCAACCTAAGCCCCCTGCCTGACACACACACACTCACCAAGGAGGGGGGAAGGAGACCCAGGGGGGGGGGAGACAACCAGTCTCCATAGATGCCAAAGGGGACAAACAACATCTACATAGAATCACCCCAGGGGGGAAGGCAGGAAGCATCACCAGGTTTGTCAATGCTCTTGCATATCAGCCCCATCTACATAAGACTTGAATACCTCTCCAGGGCAGATGCTTCGGCACCCCTAAGAAATGGCCACTCACCACCATAGGATGGGACCATTAAGCAAGTGGCTTCAAAGGGACCCCATCCCACGGGGGGAAGGCGTCACCCCACCTGACCCAAAAGGCCACCCCTCAGGGAGGGTGTCAACCCACCTGATCACGGAGGGAGGGGCTACCTGAAACACCAAGGTATAAATCACCCTGCACAAGGGAACTTTTCTCTGGACCTGATCAGCAATCTTGCCCATGCCTGGGGTAAGGGAACGAAGGATCAGCAACCCCGGGTAGCAGAATCCGGCGCGCTCCAGCTAGCTGGAATCACTGGCCGCTTGGGTTGACCAGACCCCCGGGAAACCAAGCTGAAATCACTCACAAGCCGCTTGGGTAGACCGGGCCTCCGCCGGGAACCCAGCTAGCCGCTTGGGTAGACCGGGCCTCCGCCGGGAACCCAGCTAGCCGCTTGGGTAGACCGGGCCTCCGCCGGGAACCCAGCTAACAGCGCTGAGAGCCCTGAAATCACGTTGTCCTTGAGGCTTTTGCTTGCTACTTTGTACCGTACTGATAAGCTGTATTGCTGGCGTGGGTCTGAGTTTGTGAAGGTAATTTTGTAAATAAACTTGTTTTCTAAAAGATACTTTTGTGGCTATAAGTTATCCCTTTGTTCTGGGCTAAGGCGAGGCGCTGGGGACCTCGGAGAAGGCCCGCCCCAGCACCCACTACCCCCTTAGCATTGAACCCGCGCAGAAGACCAGGTTGTCGGTCTTCCACACTACTACCAGCTCCCCTGGGAGTCGGGACTTCCAGCTCCCCCGGGACTGCACAATGAAATCCCAGCTCCCCTGGGACTACCTGCTCCCCCCAGACTACACAATGAAATCCCTGCTCCCCCTCCCAGGACTGCACAATGAAATCCCTGCTCCACCCCGGCTGTGGTTCATATGAACATTCTGTTTTGACACAGGAGAGATGTGCATATCCGCTCCTGATTGGCCCCTGTGGCAGTTCATACGAACATTCTATATTGGGCCGTACAGGTGCAGCGAGGATTTTTCGGAGATTTGAACCCACCAGTCTTTGTCCTTGGATGATGGAGAGTATGCGTGCCAAGTTTGGGGCAGATCCGTCAAAATGTGATGGAGCCTATACGATGACACAGCAGTCATTCAGTCAGGCAGTTATTTAAAAAGTTTCCCGTCCCTTTTCACCCCATCAGAGAACATTCTAAATGGCCTAGGGGAGATTTGCATACCCAGCCCTATTGGCCCCTGCAGGAATTCATACGAACATTCTAAGTGTCATATGGGCTATTTGCATAACTGCTCCTATTGGCTCCTGCAGCAATTTTGAGGTGAGGCCGATTTGCATAACTGCTGCCCTGTTGTTTTGCCCATAGGAGATATGATTGTGGGGCGATTTTGCCCCCTTGTTTCACCCCCTTAGGGATGGAATTTCCAAAAATCCTTCCTTAGTGGGGCTCTACTACGTCATAAAAGCAATGTTCCTTCAAAATTTCACGTTCCTAGATTAAACGGTTTGAGCTGGGCGTTTATGAGTCAGTCAATCAGTCAGTCAGGACACTTTCTTTTATATATATAGATAAAACAAGTTGATAATTAGGTAATCGTCTTGAAGTTTATGGACACAAAGCCCACTATATGTATCCAAAATATCTCAGTTGCAAAGCCTTGAATTTCAGAAGCATGCAGTCCCTAGTATTAGTTTAACACAAGTCCATTGGGAAGCAGATGTGTTAAGCTAGCGTAGAAACAAACAGGGCCAGGTGTATGAGAATTTCATTTCCGTTTGCAAATCACTCAAAAATGCCCTGTTCGCAACCCTGAATGCAAACAGGAGTGGAATGTTTTCTGAAAATGTTTGCAAATTCCTGAATTCTTGTTTCCAAATTGCGCAGTTTTAAAAATGTGGCGTTTTAGCAGAATTTTTAAAAAGCACAATTTAAAGTGTGCATTTTAAAAATGCACACTTTTTCACATTTTCACATTTTGGTCAATGGAGGAAAGTGCGCGCTTTTAAAAATGCACACTTTTTTAAAAATTGAATTTTCCTGCTTTAGTGAATGGGGTAGAAAGTGTACATTTTTAAAAAATGCACACTTTCCCCACTCAAACTAACTGGGGGAAAAAAACAACGGTTGCAAATGAGAACAGGAGCGAGTCAAATCAAGCTTTGAAGTGAAGTCTGGAGAATTTTTGGCCAACTCGAGCATCCCTTGTTCTCCCATCCTAGATTAATCAGTATATGAAATATGTTACAGAGCAGGCACCAGCAGCAGAACAGGTTTAAGTAAGATACATACACTACTTATACCCTTTGGCCTGGATCCAATGCTTCACTGCCTGAAATGAAAATGGCTCAGCCTCTCTCTCTCTCTCTCTCTCTCTCTCTCTCACACACACACACACACACACCGTTTTAGACCATTTGTGATTATTCTTCAGGATTACAGAAGCACCAGTTCTTTGGGATATACACTCAGGGCTGGTTCGCACCACCCAGGCTGCGGGTGGGGGGAGGCACCACGGTACGATCCGCAGGGTCCGGTGGGGTGCCACAGACGACCTGCGCCACGCGCGTGTGGGTGGACCCCGGTGGAGCCGGCAGTCCCCGCACTGCAGTGCGGGCCTCCCAGCGCTAGGGGGCGGGGCCCGGGATGCCCAGGGGGGCCGTTTGCCCCTACAGGATGGAGCGGCGGCAGCTCCGGCTGCTCTGGGCTGCCGCCTCTGTGCAGCCCCCGCGGGACGGCCGCCCGCTGTTCACACGGCAGGGTGGCCACACGCAGTAGGGGCTTACCCCTCTACCGACCATGGTCACTTTGCGTGAGTCCCGCGTGCGGCCGTCCTGCGGGGGCACCCCTGGTCGGCGTCCGCACAACACAGGAACCACGGGGGACCTCTGCGAACACGCCCTCACTGAGAGCAGTGATCTTTTCACCAGGCGAAATAAACACTTGTCTGATCTTCATGAATGCATATACGCTGGTATACATGGTGTTATTTTTCTTGTAGGGAAAACATCACATGGGAAGCCGCCTAAGCCTCTGTTTAGCTCTTAATAGCTAAGTTTCCACTGTACTCATAACTAGTATGTATGCATAGATATACAACCCTTCACCTATCAACCCACACACACAAAGAAAAACTGCTAATGTTACTGGAATTCTTTCAGCTTCCCTTGAAATTTCTTGGACATTTTGCTCTAGTAGGAACCTCCAAATTCTCTTCACATTTTGCTCTAGGTCAGGACTGTACTGTACAATCTGTAGCTCACTCAGCTCAATGTAGGTGTCCCACCAGAAGCCCAATAAACTTATTTTTGCTGCCGACTTGGGAGGGGTTGCAAAAAAATAGGGGCTTGTCAAGTAACTCGTAGGCCACCAACCATGGCTGATGGGTTGCTGTCAACTTGTTGGGTCACAAGCTGTACAGGCATGTTTTAGCCAGAATTCAACTACAACATAGCTAGTCTTATCAAAACTCTTAATGTCCAAGCAAATACCGGTACCTCTAAACTTATCTTGAATTTCACTTTAGCCAGAACTGATATTATTAATGTGTTAATATTATTAATATTAATAGTGTGTATCAACAGCTCTCAAATTGCAGGGCAGACTCAGGAGAAGAACAAGATATCTGGAGAGGGACTTGGCGTTCCAGGGAGTAGGAGCAGGTAGATACTAAGCATGTAAGGGTAGTGGGTAGATGCTATGTATGTAAGGGCACAATCCTATGCATGTTTGACAGAAAAAGTTCTACAATTCTCAGCATGCCCCAGCCAGCATGGCTGGCTGGAGCATGTTGGGATTTGCAGGACTTTTTTCTGTCTCAAAAAGCATAGGATTGCACCCTAAGTTGCAGGGAAGAAGGGCACATATGAGAGCTTCTGGTCACAGCAGCTCCTGCCTCTCCTGTCTTCTTTCCTGGATGGATGGCTTCTGGGAAGTATCTGACAGGCCCTGTTCTGGTTATTTTGTAATACCAGTGTTGGATAATTGACCCAGTCCACATCTCCGTATGCACACAGCAGTATATAAACTTTTATATTATAAAGTGACAGTGTTCTCAAACTAGGATCCAAATAGCCAGCAACTTGCCTCTTATGCACCATACTTTATAAGTACTGCCCTTCAGTCTGAGCAATTCATCTTCTAGTGAGAAGAACCTGCCAGGCTAAATTCCTGCTCTCCAGCCTTACCTGCACTCTGCCTCTGGAACTGGGCCCTTTGTTTGCCTTGAACTGTACTGCTTGCCTCTGGCCCATCTGCTCATTAGTCGCTGCTCCTGGAACCTGACCGTGGCCTATGCCATTTGCCTCTGGCCCCCACCTGGCCTTCAGGCTTTGTCTGACCCTGTCACCACTGAGGAAGCCAGTGGCCAGCAGATGTGGGCACTCTGGGCCGCTGCCACTGTGTGTCAGAATTCTGTGTGCTTCCCTGCCAAAGAGACGGCTGCCAGTGGGATAGAGTATTTTTAAAAATAAATAGAGAAACTGCAAGGCACGGTGAATCCAAAACATTTGAGAAACATTGATGTAGGACAGCAACTGACAAAGATAATACCCAGCACCGCACAAATATCCTAGTACAAATACAGCCATCTGGTTCTTAGTGTATCCTCTACATTAAGCATTATTCACCTCAATTAAGCATAAGCCAGAAACCTAACAACCTAATTAAGCTTGATAAAATTCAGCTTAGTTTTTTTCCTAATAGAAGGGCACATGTTAAAACAGGAAAAAGTACTGGATTGTGATGGCAGAAAGAAAGAAAAAGGCCTCATCCCCCAGAAGACGTAGCATATGTACTTGGTGGGCTTCTCCAGGGCGAGCTCAAGACATTTTGCTGCCCCACACACTCACACACTCAGGTCAAGGTGCACAGGACCCAAAGCCAGGCAAGTTATTTTGACATGATGCAGAAAATCCCACAAGCACCTCTCCCCATCTCTGGTAGTAAAATCATCATCATCATCATCATCATCATCATCATCATCATCATCATCATCATCATCAAATCAAATAAATAACAATCTGCTGTCCTTTCAGGACACCCCAAATCCTCTAGCTGAGGCAGCCACCTCACTGCCTAGTGGTAGGGCTGGCCCTGGGCATCTCACACACTTCTTCCCTTCAACAGAGTTAACCAAACTCCTGCTCCTGTCCTGTTCCCTCCCCTCCCCTCCCTGCAGTCACTTGCCATAAATCCAGGTCAGTGGATTGGAAGAGCACAGCATGACTGGCTTGGCTAAGCTAACATGCACTACTTCGCCATAGCAGTATCCCATCCTTCTCTGAAGTTACTGAAGCTAGAGAGACCGACCTTCATACACTGAAGCTACGGACAAAGCATCTTCTCTCCCAGGAGCAAAGCAAAGAATACTCCTAATTTCTTCAACGAAAGACTTTGAGGAGAAGAGGGGTGTTTTCCCTTGCTTCCACTGGCCTTTTTCAGGATGTGCTAGAAGCAGTGAGGTATTGCTGGTGCCTCCTGTAAAAGCCCAGTACGCACAAGAGTAGCCACCTCGAGGGGAGGGGTTGGTGGTGATCACAAATTTTGGCTGGCTAGTGAGCCTAGCCCAAATTTGTGGATGCCAATCATGTCTACATGGATTACACCAGGGATGGGGACTCGGACTCGAGGACTCGACTCGTGAGTCGGACTGAGTCCCCCCTCTGACTCGACTCGGACTCGAGTCCCAATATTTTTAATGGGACTCGAGACTCGACTCGGGACTCGAGACCAAGGACTCGTCAACATCCCTGGGCTGTTGACGAGTCTTCTGGCTGTGCCAGAAGGAGCGCGATCACCGGTGAAGAGCGCATGGAAGCGAGGCGCGCCGCTGCTCGGCCACTAAGGACAGCTACCAGGAGCGCAGCCCCAACGATGTGTTGAGATTTATTTTGATTGATGTGTTGTTGGGGGGGGTTTGGGTTAGGGTCAGACCTTTTGGGTGTGGCTGCCTCTGCCTGCCTGTTTGGGGTTCCCAGCCTCCTCTGCCTGCCTGGTCTCTTCTAGATCCTGTTCAACAGTTGAATTGTCCACGACAAAGGCCTCTGCCTGCCTGCTTTGGGGTTCCCTGCCTTCTCTGCCTGCCTGGTTATTTTGGGTTTGTCTGCCTGGTCTGTTCTTGCCAAAATCAGTTGCAGAGTTTTGAAATAAAAAGGCACACTTGTGCCTAGAATTTATTTAAGCCACACATCTGAAGTAGCCTTATTTTGTTGGGGGAAACCCCATTGATTTTAATAGGGACTCGTGGAGTCAGTTTGGGAGTGACTCAGGACTCGTGACTCGTGAGTCACCATTTTGGACCAAGGACTCGGACTCGGACTCGAGACTCGGGTCCAAAGACTTGTGACTCGACTCGTGACTCGAGACCAAGGACTCTTCAACATCCCTGGATTACACCAGAGATAGCTGTGGGGGGTGGTGTTCTAGTCTCCAGATATCAATGTAACATTAAAACATGACTGTGGGACACCAGCTGGCCATACATGGATTATATCATTTGTAAGTAGGTTCCACTGTACTCATACACACATACAATTAGAACAGCAAATATCTGAGAATTTTGCAATATATTGCACACACGCAAAATCTGCAGAGCAAAACTTCATTCTGCAAAGTGGCCATAAAGCATGACTTGAGTTATACCACACCAACGTTCCAAAAGATACCATGGCACCTGAGCCCAAAAAACAATGATTGGTGGCCTGACACTTTGAGGGATAATTCAGCATGGTGTTTATCATTCATGTTCAAGCCTCCAATCCATAGCAGAACAGTAGTACTGACAATTCCCCACCCACCCACCCACCCATATACTGACTTTTTTTGGAACAGTATAAAGACACCCACCAGATAGTGGGAATGCATATGGAGTGGCTGTGCTGGTCATCACTGTGCTGGTCTTAAGAAAGAAAGTAAAGTCACCAACATAGGAGAAGAGGAAACCTCACAAGGTGAAACCGTTTATAAAGGTTCAAAGCATTTTGACCCAGATGATTTCCTTCATGTGCAACTAAAACCAGTTTCATCAAGAGACACTGCTAAAACTATTCTGTACACTATCTGCTAAAGTAACTACCTGCTAAAGTAAGTTACCTTAGCAGACAATATCCAGTATTGCTTTAGCTGCCTCTTGATGAAACTGGTCCAATTGCTCCTGAAGACAAGTAATCTGACTTGAAAAACACTGGGCCTTAATAAATTGCATCGAGTATTTCTTAGCCCTTTACTTCCAGGCCAGTTAAAACATAGTAGTCGTCTCTTACTAGCTATGCAAATAACTCTGAGATGAGGGTGAGGACTGGTTCAATGGCTGCTGATGTCACAAAGGCACAGTCAACCTTGAAGCAGGGCAAAGCAGTGCTATTCCCCTTATTGTGTTCCTATGGGGGAGGGACATCTGGAAGGCTCTTGATCAGCTGAAAGGTTGCAGATACCCCATCAAAACATCTGTCTGTTGCTTCGCCGCTCAGCTCTCAGATGGTACCTCATTCAGCTCTGTCAGCAAAGAGGTTCAGGAACAGAAGGCAGACAGCCAAATTCACAGCAGTGCAAGACGAGCATTCATTGTACTGTTAAAAAGACTCCCACAAGTACAGCTGTATGCTCAGAGGGCTCACCCCCATGTTTTCAGGAACCCTAGAAAATCAGTGTTCCTGAACAAGCAGAGAAAAGCCCTCCCTGAGTACAGCTCTATATGTGGGGGTCTTCCAGACAGTACAATGAATGTGTGTACATCAGGGAGTGGAACCTGCCACTCTCCCAGTGCCGGCTCCAAGTTTTTGTGGGGCCTCGGGCAAGGCACCCTCAATGGGGCCCTTCCCTTGGTAAGTCTACCTTCTTGCTGTCACTGTCACCAGCTGCTCCTCATCGTTGTTCCCACTTGCTTGCTTGACAGGCACAGAGTCAGTGTGAGTAAGTAGGGAGTGGCATCTACTGCTCCACTGCCAATGTTTCCTGTGCCAGAGTGAGAGGCAGGTGAATGAGTAGGTTGCAACGGTGAGGAGAAGGAGCTTTTGTCAGTGGGCCCCTGCTGGGATATGGGCCATGGGCAGGTGCCTGTCCATGCCTACCCTTGACACTGGCCTTGCATTCTCCCTACGCATGTTCATTGTGTTCGGCAGTAAAACATCTGGCTGCCAATACCAGACCAGGTTCAAGGTGATGTTGTTGACATATAAGGCCTAACCAACTTGACACCAAGCTATCTGTCCAGCTCACGGAAATCCATAGATCAGGGCCTCCTGGTTGCCCCATCACCTGACAGCAAACAAGAGGAAGGCCTTTTCCATAGTGGCACCCCACCTTTGAAAACACATCTGTTTACCCAGGCATTTACTGATTTTAATACCTGGTATAATACATTGTGTTTGTTTGCTTGCTTTTATCTTTGCCTTTTATTTTAATTGTTGTTTAAATTAATTTTGTACCCTGCCCTGTGATTTGATAATAAATAAATAATAAAAGATTACTGTGCTGTGGCCACCAGGTATGTGCTGTGGCCACACTTTGTCCAACAACTAAAAATCAGTTTGAGAACCAGTTTTAGATCAACTTAAAACAATTTTAAAATGATTCTTCACCATCATGAGCTTTTGAAATATAAAACATCAGCCACGGACCTTAGTTACATATCACTCACAGATACATGTAACAGAACCCCGTTTCTGGTTTTATTTTATTCAAAGGAAAAGCAGCATTGGAAGGAGATGATTTGGGGCTGAGAAGCAGTGAAAGTGGTGGACCTCACAAACATATCTTTTGGAACTCCATGGTGGTGGTGAGAAACTGGCTTGAGGAGAGATTTAGTGCAGAGAAGTGATGAGTAGAAAAAGGATTAAGCTCCCCTCTCCTCTCCACTCCAGATTTCCCCCCTCCTTTTTCGCTAAGAATAGGCTGTTTTCACACACAGACCAACATATTCCTAAACAAAATCTTTCAGCTGAATTAATATTGCCACTGTCAGAGCTCAGCAGCAGCGTCGGCAGTATAGCTGTAGCAGCAGCAGCAGCAGCAGCTTTGAGTAGTCCAATAACTGTGAATGAGAGCTACACAAGGGCTGATAGCGCAAGAGATTTTTTCCTCTTCATTTTCTTTGCTATCAACGTGGGAAGCTTGGAATTTCCAGAGGGAATCAGAGACCCACATCCTTCACTCTGTCACATTCAAAGTACATGTCGCAAGACTTTAACTCCATCCACTATTCCCCCTTGAAAATACTGAGAAGAACTTACCCACTCAGGACCACAATGAAATCCATGACATTCCATCCATTCCGCAGGTATGAGCCCTTGTGGAAAACGAATCCCAAAGCAACTATTTTAATGCCAGCTTCAAAGCAAAAGATCCCAATGAAATAAGGTTCTGTCTTCTCCTACAGGAAGGGAGCAAATGAACAGGTCAAAAGAAGGGAATCAGCAAAGATCCAGGATAAATGCTGGGAAATACCATACTGCATTTTGGAGCCTGATCTTAGGTAGGCTTACTCAGAAGCAAGCCCCACTGAATTCAAGGAAGTGGATTTTAGCCTTAGATTAATTACTGTGCTGAGCTTGAGCTAATTCACAATCCCATGGACACAGGGCAGAAAAAGTTCACCACTTGTAATCATGTTGTTGAATCAGTGGAACTTAAATTAGTTTCATCTGACTCATCCTATTAATTTCAACAGGACTTAGGTGCAACTAACTTTCCCTGGAGCAGGACCTGTATGTCATATCCAGAGAATTCCAGTATAGTGCCAGAACGTGGCACCAGGTAGGTCCAGGAATTAAGCCTGACCACCACCAACACCCCTCCAGGGAAAACCCTCACTGCCACCAGTCTTGGCTTTCCCTCCCAAACAGGACAAGTTTGAGAAAGTGAAACAGGAGGTGGAGCGGTCTGGTAAGAGGGAGGGATAATGGCACCAAGCCTCTTTCAAACTGGGACCATATGCATATAGATTTGCAAACATCCATATGCATATGTTCCAGCTACAATATGTGTCTGGGTAGCCAGGTGTGAATTTATTTATTTTTTTGCATTACGTTCCTGCACTACTCTGATGGCACCTGCCCTAGATTTTCAAACATACCAGTGTTTTAAATGACCTCCTGAAACCCTAACAATATTATTTTATGGCCCCAAACCCAATCTCACTTGCTCAGTTGCTTCCCCACTTCTGGGAATGTATGAAACACATTTCCCCATCCTTTCTAAGAAATGTTGCTAGTTTTATAGCAATGTCGTTAGATTCCTTCAAAATTTGCATGAACAGAAATCTTCAAATTCACCACAAATTCCATTTTAGGTGGAATTCAGGAGCAACTCTACCCACTAACAAATTCCTTATCAACCCCCAAACTCCCAGGTACTAAAACAATGGATAAAGCCACAATTCTAGTGATCCAGAAGTTGTGCTCACATTCTGTAGTTTTTGGTCCCTTGTAGTCAACAAAATGGCTGACCTAAGCTAAGCCGCAGCAGGAATAACACCTGGCCACAGAGGGCCTTTTTTTAAATTGGGTGCCCACTGGATGCCAATGTCCCTTCTGGCCAATGGCGAAACTGGGCCTGGAAATCTTCAATTATGACAAATATTCTTGAACTATAGAAACATCAGCCCCAGCTCCTGCTGAAAGACTGAAGGGCTATTACAACTCCCAAGCCCTGAAGGATAGCTTATTGGACTTTCCTGTTATGCATCAGAGTTGCCACTGGTACTCAGATACACACCCACCATTGAGATGGAAATGATACAGAAGAAAAGGGTTACAAAATCCACAAGAACCAAACAACCAAAGTCAACTTACTAATCTCCGAGACATAGGTGTCTTATCATCCTCAGGTAGGTGCTGTTCCAGGGCCAGAACAATGCAGTTCGCAATGATGGTTGCCAGAATCATGTATTCGAAGGGAGTGCAGGAGGATAAGGTTAAGGAATACAAGAACAGAAGTGGAACAAGTTTCTTGATTCATACAAGAACAGAAGCGGAACAAGTTTCTTGATTCATTGACTTCCTTGCTCGCTCACTCTCTCACACCCTTTGTCACTACATCCATGACTGATCAGTGAACGTTCACTACTCTCATCCTCTCATGTGTGTGTGCAGTGTGCACACAGACACACAGAGCAGAAAGATAAGCCTTCATTTTTGGTGCGCAACACAGTGAAGCATTCCAATAAAGCTGTTTGGAAGCTATTATGAGTGATGGAGAAAAGAGCCAAATGTCAAGTTCCTTATTATTGATGAACAACCTCAGCAGTTTCAAGTTCTACAGGAAAGCCAATGTGATATAGCAAGTAAATTGGGGAAGACCCAGGTTCAAATTCCCATATAGCTGTAAATTTTACAGGGTTGGTGTGAGGAGAAAATGGGACAATTCCACATATGCAGCCTGAAAATCCTTGGAAGAAGGGTGGGATAAAGATGCAAAACATACAAAACCCGAACAGTAAGTTGCAGCAAAGAAGTTCTAGACTAGGTTTCTATAAACAAATTGTTCAGAGAGGGTGCATAATCTCCTTTTGTGGTGGTCCCAGGGTCTCACACTTGTCAACCTCTCTAGGCAATTCAGCAACAGAAAATAATAATTAAGTCAGGCCTGGCTCATTGCCATCTGAAGAACAGCACCAGTCTGCATCCGTGTTCATCCCATGCTGATGCTATGCGAGAGGTCCTTTGTGCATTAAACTAAGTGCTCCAGCATGGGCCACTGAAAAGACTGATCTGTCTGTCACCTTCTGCTATTGGCATCTCAATTGTTGCTTGAGGGTATGCAGGAGAGGGACGTTGTCTTGGTGAAAAGTGCCTTAGAAAGCTGAAAAATGTGATTATTATTGTTGTTATTAATATTATGTACTGCAGAGTTCCGCTTTCCGACTGGCTGCGTAGGTAGAGATTGACTTTAAAGTGGCAGTTTGAGTTGTCAAGGGCATTAAGGCGAGGATGAAACAATCTTTCAAGCAATTAAACTCTTCATGTCAAAATTGCGAGGTTTTTGATCTTCTCCAACCTGTCTCCCTTCTCCTCAGCCTGTATCATGGGTTGTCCCCCATCCCCCCCACCCCAAGTCCAATCTTGCACATGTTTCAGTTTTCAACCCTCCCCTTTTTACATGACCCGACAGAGTTTTAACAAACTTCAAGTCTAGTCCAGTTCAGAATTTCTTCTTGTACTGGGCTGGACAACATTCACTGGCCCTTGGTACAGTGCCAGACATGAGCTGCAGCCATAACAAACGCACACTGTCAGAACCTAGACGGAAGTACAGGTGTATACATACATGGCAGAAAAGACATTGGCAGAGAGAGAAAAAGATCCTACTCGCTCCGTTCCAATAGGACCTTCTGTCAGGTGCTCAGTGCCATGTTGGGGGCCTGAACAGCCACTCCCAGACCTAGACCCAGAGTCCAGGGTCACCAAGCTGAGTCTCAGGGGCTGGAGAGGTTGAGAGATTTGGCGCCTGAAGTGTAGCAGGCAGAAAAGGATGGAAGGCTTTGGTAACCAGGCAGCCAAGAGGAAAAGGACAGGCTTCTACTCTTTATATAGGGCCTGGTCAATCCAGAGGCCTCATACTAGTATCTGCCAATTGCAGGAGCCAAACTTGCACACTCCTATGTCCTATTTCCTCCTGTGCCTGAAGGGGGCTCTGAGCGTACAAAGCCCCAGGTATCTCACTACGCTAAATTCTAGCCTCTGACCATGAGCTTCCTTGTTTGAGCCACAGAGTACCTGAAACCTGCAACACAGGGAAGAAAGATGACAAGAAGGGAAGGGCAGACACTGAGAAGCAACTACTACAAAACACAAGGCCTGCTTGTGTTTTTGAGGAAGTGAGAGGCAATTGGTTCCTTCTGATCACCTGACATCTTGGCTAGGAGGATTCCACCTGGTCACTTGCAAATCTCACAGTTCCCATCTCCGGTGCAGTGAGCTGGTGTCTGGCTCCTTAGGGCTTCAGGTGGTGTACAAATTTCTGCCGGATTCTTGCAAGAGAATCAAGGACAAATCTCAAGCAAGAATGTGAGCATGGATGTGTGCTGAAGGCTGGAGAGGGTTTTCCCCTGCTTTGCTGCTTCCATTTCCCCAGGCAGGGGTAGTTTGCACTGCAAAGAAGAGAGTTCCCGGACCCGTCAGGTATTTCACAACCACACCACCCCAGTAGCAGCTGCAGCACTTTTACCAGCAGAATGTTGGGGATTCCTTCCCTTTCTCTTCCTTCTGTGTTTGTGCAGGTAGATTGTGGGCTATTTCCCTCCTCCAGTAAGTATATAGAAAAATAGACAGTGGCAGTGGGTTTTTTTTCCCTACAAAAGAATTGGGGTGGGGGATCTGACACCCCTTTAAACATGGACAGACTTGAGGGGAAACTGAAATGCCTGGGCTAGCACAACTGGAGGTGAGGAGGAGGGGTCACCAAGGAGCATAGCAGCAGCTATACTGCTCCCAGGTATTTTCCTCAGGTAAAGTGGCTCATTGCACTGCTGTATTAGAGAGATGAGGAGCTGCAGGAGGAGGCTACAGTTGGAATCCCCCTCACCCATGTAGAAGAATGCTGAGGAAAAATAAAGCCTTTTAAAAACATTAAGAAAAGGCTTCCAAAATTGATAATCTGACAATACTATTTCCTAATACAAGTCACAGAATCATAGCATCATTCTCTCGACACCATGAGCAACAACAGTTACAGGTTATTGGAAAAGGTAGAATCCTGGGGCCTTCTGACATGATAATTCAATTACGGTACCAATTACAGAAGGGTGCTAGAGACTAGGAGACTTACTAGATTTTACATGCTAATGCATGTAACAGAACTTCAACACTAATTAAAAAATAAAATAAAAGCAGTTTCGGGGATTTAAGAGTGAGAAGCTGCACTGGAAAAGAATTACGTTTGCCCAACTTGCTGCTTCCAGAATTCCTGCCTTCCAAAGCTGTTTTTCTTTTTACAAAAATGGTGTTGGGGATCTGTTACACAACCCTACTACAAGTGTAAATTGCAGAGGAAACATGGATTTGACAAAGTCAGTCTACTACAATCTGATTTTGGAACCAGCATAAATCAACATATCGTTAAATTCCCTTTCAATAACATTTTGGGAAGAAGGAAAGTTGGATTCCTACTTATTTAAAACAGAAACACAGTACTCAGATCCCTTAATTCCTAGCAGCAGCATTTAACAAGCCAGACATGTAAAGAACTTCCTCTCGCCTGTTACATTTGGCACGAAGCCTAGTAGAATGAATACTGAGCACCCAGAAGCCAAACAGAAATTAAACTAACCCCCCCCCCCCACCCACTAATCCTCTTTCAGTTTCCATTTACCTTTAAAAGTTCTTGGTAATTAAAACACTATTGACATAAATGTCTATATGCTGAGGGTCACAGCTAGGTTATGGCTCCTTAACCTTACCCCTACAAATTAAAAACAAACAAACCCTAGTGACAGGAAGGAGAAGGATGGAAACTTAGTCATTGTGTTGCCAAAGCAACACAATATAGTCACAATATAATTTGAGGGCAGAGGATCCTGAGGCTTCAGAACCAAGGGAATACCAAGGGAGCTAAATCCCCTCTTCCCACCATGGAGGCCGGTCAACAATGCACACTTTGCAGCAGGAGCAAAACAACGATGTGCTTCAGTTGTTCTCCTTTGGCTTTTTGCAAGATGCTCAGATAAGAGTGTATAACACTGGAAATATTCAATTTATTTTGGGGTACAGTATGTACCATGTTCTGCCAGACACATCTGAATGCTGTGCATGTGGTGGTAGAGCCATAGTTCTTAAACGTAGGATGAAGGCATATGTGACATTTACTGGTGATGGGGTTTGAGCTGGTGGTGACTGACCAGGAAAGGGATGTGGTGGATAGCTCGATGAAAATGTGGGCCCAATCTGCAGCTGCTGTAGAAAAGGCAAATCCCATGCCGGGGATCATTAGAAAAAGAATCAAAATTAAAACTGCTAATATCATAATGCTTTTATACAAATCTATGGTGTTATGGCATTTGGAATACTGTACAGCTCTGGTCACCACACCTCAAAAATGATATTGCAGTGTTGGAAAAAGTGCAGAAAAAGACAACCAAAATGGTCAAGGGGCTGGAGCAACTCCGCTATGAGGAAAGGTTACAATATTTGGAACTTTTTAGCATAAAAAGAAAGTGAGTAAGGGGAGACTTGATAGAGGTGTATAAAACAATGCATGGCGGGCAGAGAGAGGTTTTCCTTCTTCTCACATAGTACTAGAACCAAGAGTCATCCAATGAAACTGAATAGTGGGAGATTCAAGGCAGAGAAAGTACTGCTTTACACAGCACATAGTTCATATCACAATGAACTGGCCTTCTATTTGTTCTTTTGCACATTTATCCATAATTTGTCACTAGCACAAAACGTAGTGATGGCAGTCCATTTGGATTGCTTTAAAAGATTAGACAAATTAATGGAGGAATAGCTATCAATGACTAGCAGTCATGATGGCTACATATGACTTCCAGACTATCAGAGGCAGTGTGTTCCTGAATGCCATTGCTGAGGGGCATGAGTGGGAGGGTGCAATGACATTCTTGTGTGAGCTTCCCATTGGGGCATCTGGTTGGCCACTGTGGGACTGGATACGCGTTTGGTCTGCTGCAGCATGGCTCTTCTTATGTTTACTTTAAAAGTGGCAAATGCAGTTTGATTTTTGATAGCACTTCCTGCTGCTCAGTAAGCAAATATGCATTTCAATTTATATGCTGAAAAGATGGCAGTGGAGGGCACTCACTGGCTAGTTCCCTTCCCACCAACATTGCTGTCACCCTCACAGAATTTCCAGAGCAGTTTTGCAAAAAAAATAAATTTAAAAAATTGGTAAATGTTGTTTGTAGTGTGAAGATTGAAGAATTAACCCATAGTCAAATAAATAAACGTGCACCTCTTCAAGTTTAACTCCCCCACAAACATGTATATGCCTTATGTGCAAAGGAGGAGTAAGAATAAGTCTTGATCTAGCATACAACTTGCAGATATGTATGGCTGTAATGTGAGTTGCAATGCCAGATTCACACCATTAATTTTAGGTTACAATCCTATACTTACTTGGGAGTAAGGCCTATTGACTCAATTCTGAGTAATCACGTAAAGTATTGTGCTCATACACTCCTATGTCTAGATTCATCTACCCATTTGGTTTCAAGGTGGGTAACTGCTACATCAGCAAGGGATTTGGGGAGCCAGAGGCAGAGGTAAATAGTAGTGATCTGTGAATACACCTTAGTCTGTAGAAGGCAGGCAATGCTGAAAGTTGTATGAAATAGACTGCACTTACCAACCTGATCAAAAACCTCCACCTGGGGATGAATAGAGCCAATTGCACCCTAATTGTTCCTATGAGACCTTTCTGTGGCCATCAATTGCATTGGCCATGAAGTGCTGGTGACACAAGAACTTATGTTGACAGGCTTTCGTGGGATTACATCATTGTACCTACTTGGTGGCATTTGTTTGGGACTATCGTACCCTGTAAAATAAACATGTTTAATTTGCTGTCCTTAAATGGCACCATATCACAATGAACTGGCCTTCTATTTGTTCTTTTGCACATTTATCCATAATGGTAAGCAAGTACATTGCCTATGTTGTCTTCTTGACTTATATGGCTATGCATACGTAGCCATGACAATGTTAAGCTGCACTTTAAAAATACTTGCTTGTTTATTTATTTATGTATTTATTTATCAGATTTATATTCTGCTTTTCAGTTCAAAGAGCCTCAAAGCACCTTACAGCAGATTTTAATAATACAACACCCAGGCAAATATACACAACCCAACAGCCCTGAGTCCTGTGGCTGCTGGATGGGGCCACACACCAGACCAGAGTATGCTTCAGTTCTTTTCTTAGCAGAAAAATAATCCATATCCTTTGGGAGTGGCCAGAAATAGGCCTACACTAAAGATTTTCAACTGTTTTAACAAGAAACCCTGGGAACTGGTGGTCTGGGGGGTGGGAGATCTCTAAATGAAAATCATTAACACCTCATCAAACTAACTCCCAGGATTCTTTAAGGGAAGCCATAACAGTTACAGTGGTATGAATGAAACCAATATAAGTTTGTAATGTAAATATGCCCTGAGGCAAAAAAATATATCACAGGATTTGTTTAACTTAATTAAGGAATGAATCAGATGTGGTTGAATGTGGGGCTTGGAGAAGCGCCTCAAGAGCGAACAAAGAACAAATAAATCATACCAGTACAACATGTAGTCATTTCATGACATTCACTGAAACAAAGCCAGGTTACCATTTAGAAGGCCTGCTCTGGCTATGTAAGCAAGCATTTTGCTTGTCACAATAAAGAACTGAAACAAAGAATAACCAGATTTCTTGCATCACAGAAGATGTCCATCCTTACTGTGATCAAGAATGAACTTGTTTTGGTACCCTGCATTACCTAATCAGTAGCACCGTTTGAAAGTCCATACTGTCTGTGGGTCCCCCCACCTCAATAAAAACAATATGAATATTGGCACATGGCAAATAATCGTGCTTCCTAGTAACCTGTGGCATGTGGTGGCCACTTACATTCTCATCACACAGCAGCTGCATCCATACAAGAAGCCAACCATCTGCAGTGACAGCGTCAAAAATGACCTTACTTCTGCTATCTCATTAACGTTGCTGTGGCAAACGTGTCTGTGCAGTGCCGCCTACAATGCCAGTAGAGCCTCTGGACCCAATAGATTATAATAAGCTTCAACTCAAGTCCAGAGAACTTCCACCAAGCTGGGCCCACAAAACTGCCATAAAATTCCAGCGATTACTGTCTGGAATTCAGCAGCATCACTACATAAAATTGGATCTGCCATGTTGGTTGGCTGCTCCACTTCTTTACAGTTCTCTTACCAAGACCTCATAACTGTATGTCAGAGATTGAAACTTAAATAGCATGAAAGGGGTTATATTTCTTGCCACAGTCTACATCATTGTCACCAGACAGTGGTGACCTATGCTTCTCCCTTACTTCTGTTTAAAAGTGGCACACATATTCCTGAAGTGGAATAACCCATGCAGATAACTACACGTTTGGACCCCACTCATGTGAGCAGTGTAATGCTGGAAGAGTGAACGCATATGAAATCATCTCTTCCCTTCCATGAACAGAGAAAGTACAAGTTTCATTTTTCCTATTCACCTGCAATCTCGCATGAGTTCAGTCTTCCAATGGTACCCTGCTACTTATGTGGACCACCATCCTGCATGACGAACGACTATTTGCAGGAGTGGGCCTGCAGTAGTTCTCTGCTCCACCTGCTCTTAACTTCTCACTCCACTTTGCACTGATTAGAGAGAGACATGGGAGAGGAAGCATTAGTTAAAGTCATCTGAAGAGTTGCCACTGGACAGCTACTCAGATCTTCAAATAATTTCCCAGAATGCTTTTGGCTCCCATGTGATTTCATCTGAACCTATTACTGATTCCTGTTCATGGCATACTTACTTTTCCTGTATCTACCCACAATGAGCAGAAGTTCAACAAAGATGTAGAAACTAAATATTTGGATCAGAGCCATTGGCCTATTTAGGGCGTTGTTTGTTTTGTGGGTTTTTTCCCTTCTCCATTTCTCAAAAATCTGCAAGCAATTAACACTAGCTTAAAAGGGGGAAACAAGTGCTTCACTGGTGTTGCTGCAGTAAGACATGTCTCCTGGGTAAGAGACATATTTTCCTAGCAAGATGTGAAGGCAGAGCTGGCAGAGCTGCATTCGATATTAACCTGCTTTTCCTCACCAATTCTTTATTAAAATTGTGCATTTTCTATTTTAAAAGATCTATACATCATTATATATACTAATAATGAGCTCATTGTCTGAGTGCCAATTCATATGTGGCCAAAGCAACACAATCCACACACAAGTGGAAGGTATCAGCAGGCTTGAGGGAATCTCAACTTTTGCTGAAGTACAAAAAATATTTAGGGGAAAAAATTGGGAACCTCAAAACAGCCCAATGAGGACTGAGCATACTCAGTGACCACAGAACCACTGGGTAGTTCCTCTGACCAGATGGAGGGTGTTCAACCTGTTCTGGATGGGGTTACACTCCCCTTGAAGGAGCAGGTTCGTAGCTTGGGGATTCTCTTTGAGCCATCTTTGTCACTTGAGGCTCAGGTGGCCTCAGAGGCACGGAGTGCCTTCTACCAGCTCCAGCTGGTGGCCCAGCTACATCCCTATCTGGACAGGGATAGCCTGATTTCAATAATCTATGCTCTGGCAATCTCTAAGCTAGACTACTGCAATGCACTTTACGTGGAACTGCCCTTGAAGACTGTTCAGAAGCTGCAGCTTGTGCAAAATGGAGCAGCCAGACTCATCACTAGGACTAGAAGGTCCGAACATATAACACCAGTTCTGGCCCGCTTGCAAGCCCGATTCAAGGTGCTGGTCTTAACCTTTAAAGCCCTACACGGCTTGGGACCACAATACTTGACGACGGAGCATCTCTCCCAACCACAATCTACCCAGACACTATGCTCAAAATCTGAGGCCTTTCTCCAGCTGCCACCTCCGAGGGAGGCTCGGAGGGTGGCAATGAGGGGGAGGGCCTTTTCTGTGGTAGCCCCCCAACTGTGGAACAAGCTCCCCACTGAGGCCCACCTGGTGCCAACTCTACTATCTTTTTGGCACCAGGTCAGGACTGCCCTCTATGTTGAGGCTTTTAACAACTCTAAATAGTGCATGGTGGAGTGGCTATTTTAACTTTTTTGCTGGTCATGTATTAACTGGTTTTAGTTATTTGAGTTAGGTTTTTTAAATTTGGTTTTAAAAATTTTATACTGCTTTTATTGTGTATATTTTATATTGTATTTTATTGTATTTTTTTATTGATCATTGTAAACTGCCCAGAGAGCTTCGGCTATTAGGCAGTATAGAAATAAAATAATAATAATAATAATTATTATTATTATTATTATTATTATTATTATTATTATTATTATTATTATGGCAGGCTGAAACCCTGAACAAGAGAACTCCACACTGCAACATTCTGTTGCAGGTCCCACTTGTGCATCTTAATTTACAGGTGTACATTCCTAAACAGTAATAATTAAGGTTGCCAGGTGTCTGAATTTGACTTGAAATTCAGGGTTTTAGCCTCCTTCTAAGGGTCTCCAGGAGAAGGAATGAATGCTTGGGGACAGGCTATTTTTCTGCTTGGTTTGAAAGTTTCTGCTATCTGTTCCCCATCTCCCCCATGTCCATCCTAACTCCCCCGCTTAAGAACCATGCACAGCCAGGCTTTATCACCCACCCACTAAGCGCTATTCTCTGGCCCTGCCAGGCACCATTACTTGGTTCCTCCTAGACACCACTCAGAAAAGCTGGGAATCTTAGGTAATATATGTTACAATTAGGGCTGTCAACCAATTACAGACTTTTAACATGATTAATCACCTGCTTTTTAACTTAATTACACCATTAATGAATCAATTCAATTTAAATATCAATATGGGTGCATTTTATTAGTTACTGAAGGAAGTGAAGGATAATTTGCAGTTTAACAAAAGATGCTGCTCCCTCCTTGGAATGAAAGAACACCTTAAGTACAAAACTGGAGATGTGGATGATCTGTGATCAGATCTCCTGACATTTCCTTTGTTTAAAAAGGCAGCAGGGGATCCCATATAGCAGTGTTCTCCAACCTTGGGTCCCCAGATGTTTTTGGCCTACAACTCC
Source organism: Shinisaurus crocodilurus (assembly GCA_021292165.1). NCBI lineage: Eukaryota > Metazoa > Chordata > Lepidosauria > Squamata > Shinisauridae > Shinisaurus > Shinisaurus crocodilurus. Next base: position 139,260,311 of record CM037877.1, on the reverse strand, counting down.
CAGCATGCTGGGAGTTGTAGGCCAAAAACATCTGGGGACCCAAGGTTGGAGAACACTGCCATATGCCAAGGTGCTTGGAGAGGGTTCATTAAACCCTTTTCCTCTATGCCATTTTCCCAGTCTAAGCAACACTGCCCCAGTGCCCCACCCTCCTTGGGTGGGCAGAGCAGAAGAGGGAATTTCAGCAGGCACAGCTTGTCATCAAAAGGTACACCTGAAGAAATTCCATCTTCTATGCAACTACCTTTCTTGGGGGCCCTACCTTTCCACCACAATTGTTTAATCCTGTGTCTCAGGTAACATTAGAGCATTGATACAGTAGAAAAAATGTTGACAGTTTTATGGACATGTAAGTTAATATTGGAAGGAAGGAAAGGGATTTAGATGGAGACTAGAGATTCCCTAACTCAAGAGTTTTAATTAGGGTTGGCAAGTTTTCTGCTGGCCCTGCTTATTTCCTTTTAATAAAAACCTGAAAGGCCAAAATTATACAGATGAAGATTTCCCCACCACTTGATTATGTCTATGCCAGGAAAAGTTTCACCTCTTCCATTTCCGAATGGGTGCAACCTGGAAAGCAGTTCATTAAAACTTCCAATAAAGATACAGCACCTTCTCCCACTTGGGGCAGAATCCAGGGTGCTTCCGCCCTCACCGATTCCCTTCCACCCCCGCCATTTCCCTTTTGCAAGTGGAACCCACCACTTATGCAAGGGAGATTTGGCGCTTCCTAGAGGAAGCCCAGAATCGAGCAGACGCACTTGTTTCTGGAAGGTGCCAGGTCTGCGGAGCTCCCTTATGTGACACTCGTTTCTGGAAGGAGGCAGGTCAGTGGAGCTCCCTTATGTGAGCTCCACTGACCAGCCTCCTTCCAGAAACGAGCATTTCCCCACTTGTTTCAGGTTGCCCCAGAAGCACTAAATCGCCATTGCGCAAGCGGTGGGGGCCACTTGCGCAATGGAATTGGCGGGGCATAAGAGAATTGTCAGGGGCGTAAGTGCCCCATTGGATTCTGCCCATATTCCCAATGTCCTTTTATCCATTCCCTATCCCCTCCCTGATGTAGTAAACATGTGGTTTACAGTAGGCAGGAGAGCAAGATGAACAAAAAGCTCAAGGGGAAAATCGGTGTGAGGAGCTACTACTGCTGCAGGTGAAGAGTACATGTCCAGGTGGTTGAGGGCCAGGCTGCTGTTAAACACAAATGAATAGGGTTGCCATCTCACATCCCACGCACTGGAGAACTGGCACTACATCTTCCAATGCTCTTGCCACTGTTCTCTCCCTGGTCCCTCACCATTCCTGTCATTTGTCCCACCATCTCCACCTGCCACAACAGGCAGGACTCCAGGTGTCCCACACAAGGAGGGGGAAGATGACTAGACCAAGGAGAGAATGAGTGGGAAGAACATAAGCTGTCTTCTCTCCTGCTGCATTGGGAAGATTTAAAGTACATCACGCAGGGTCGGCCCTACCATGAGACAGAGTGAAGCAGCCACCTCAGTCCTCAGGTGACCAAAGCTAGGGGACATGGGGAGGGCAATGGTGGCAGCTCCTCTGGCTGTTCCTCCTGTGCCACTCAGATCTCACCCTCTGCTGGAGGACAGAGCTGTGTGTGCCACACAGCCTGCCCTGTCCCCATCCCCCCCGAAGATAACCTGTGGTCCTGAGGTGCAGTGGAGGACACTGTCCCATTGCCAGTGTTGATATAAGATTCAGCTGCCAGTCCAGACATCTTCTATATGTGGAGGGGGAGGGCACCATCTCGTCCAAGTGTCTCGGGCCAGCCTTGAGTACACATCCCGGTTGTGCAGAGCAGCAAGTAAAGAACTCGGCAACCCTGTGTACAGCACAAGTAATCCAGAGCTACACACATCCATGTGCCATCTCTGTCTCTCGCCCCATCCCTGCTTTCCTTCCTAGGTGTTTCTAATTAGACAAAACGTTAGCCCCCTCAAGGCCTATTAACATAAAAGCCTCCCTCTGAGCCCAGTAATGAGGGCCTCTCCCCTGGCCTAGCTGTTCATGCAAGACTGTCAGGGAAATTATAAGAGGGTTCTCTCTTATTGAGTTATCTCCATTTGCCTAATATGTTTCCCTCCATGGGATAGTTGACTCGTTTCCTTAGCAACACAACTCATTCCAGCCAGTGCTGCAATACACCTGTCATTTGTTCATTTCCTTCCCATTGATGAAGTGGATGAGAGGTCAGCAGTGGGAGGAAGCAAGGTTGATGTTGCCGGCTCCTCTTTTTGCTGCCTGCTTGGGACTACCAAAATGGAAGGGTTGGGGGTGGGGGAGAGAGAGGGTCAAGCAGTTGCAGGGCCAGCCCTACCATTAGGCAGAGTGAAGCAGCCACCTCAGGCAGCAGATTTTGGGTGTTATGAAAGGGCAGCAAATTGTTACTATTGTATTTTTATTGCCAGGAATGGAAAGGGGTGTTTGTGGGATTTTCTGCCTCATGTGCCAAAACAATTTGGCTAACTTTAGCTAGCTTGACTTTGGTGGGTGGGGGGTCACCATTTGCTGCTCTACCTTAGGCAGCAAAATACCTTGGTCTGAGCCTGAGTAGTTGGCAGGCCATAATCGATGAGCAGTGTTGTCACCTTTCAACCTGGTGTTACACACATACCTTTGACTGAGACCTAATTCTCACGAAGGAGGTAAAGCTCTATTTGGGCCGTACCAATTCAGACTGTAGTGAGAGCTAAAATGATGGAATGCTCTTCTTTACCATATATATCTCCCTACACAAAGAAAACTAGTGTGTCAGGTAGAAGAATTCTAGCCAGGCCTTCTCCCTGACATGTTAACTTTCTGAGAGATGGGATTTAAAAAAATAATAATAGAGGAGCATTGTGAGCCCCCACATGCAGTTTGAAATAATACACCCTAGACACAGGTTCAACACTGCAGTGAGGACTAGGCTTAAATCTCCTGATACAGTGGGAGACAAGGCAACAGTAGCTTCTCTCACTCGTTCCCTTCCCCAGTCCTGTTGTCTGAACCCTTCCCTTATTTTACGCACAGCACACTTGGAGTTCTGCCCTCCATATCAGGGAGAGGGAAGGGGTAGAGATAATGGAAGAAGCTCTCGGGTGGAGCTGCTGCCGCCATGTCTCCTATGTACCCAGAGATTTGAAGGCAGGAATCTAGTGGCCATGGTGCAAGGTGGCAACCCTGTAATATAGCTAGCGGCTGCATTCAGCTTGGTGGGCCACAAACTGTGCAGGGCCTGCCCAAGGCCTGCCCAAGGACCTCACTGTGGTAATGGTTATGAGATAGGGGGAAACTCATATAGCAGTGAAGCCCATCTCACATAAAGGGCACATTAAATAAAGAACTGACTGCAGGAAAGTGGACCATAAGAGCTAGACCAGAGCCTATTGCTAATACAATGAGACTGCCCAGAAGGATTTATGATCCTGATAGCGCACATTTGCAATATCCCCCAAGTGGCTGGAAGGGGCATAAATTATTTCCCAGCTCTGGTGAAGGGGGCTGCACAGTAGGCCCTACTTGATTTGATTATACCATTTCAGCATCTACGTCTGTATGCCTGGTTTTTTGTTGTTGTTGTTTTTAAAATAATAATTAAGTGATGCATAAGCAGTGAGATTGTGCAAGCTCCCTTGGCCCTTCAGATTTGGTTAAATCAGGGCTGGGCTCCAGAAAAATAATAACACGTTGGATCTGAAACAAAATGTTTTATCACCTGTTATGGCTGCAGATGAAGTTCTTATTAAAGGCAGAGCAGCAAGCGAAGGCTGAAAAGTTGTCAACCCTACTTTAAAGTGTTAAAAGTGTTTTAGGGTGCAATCCTATGCATGTTTAGACAGAAAAAAGTCCTACAACTCCCAGCATTCCCCAGCTAGCCAGGCTGGGAGTTGTAGGACTTTTTTCTGCCTAACATGCATAGGATTGCACCCTTAGGATTACATCCTATACCTGCTTACCTAGAAGTAAGCCTCATCGAAATCAGTAATGCATATTTCTAAGTAGATATGCTGCATAGGATTGAAGTATAACCTCTATCTAGTAATCCATACAACAGCCCAGTACAGCAAGTCTGTATTATCCCCGTAGTGCAGATGGGAGATTGAAGCTAAGAGAGAATGGGATGAGGCAGGTATTTGAAACAGGGATAGTGAAAGAAAGAAAGAAAGAAAGAAAGGTGAGTCGTTGTCGTCCCCCCCCCCCCCCCGCTCAAATAGAGCAGTCCCAACTCAAAGTGAGCACAGGTCCTTCCATAAATTGAGAATTGTACCCGCACTGCTGCTGCACCCTGCCACCTTCCTCAAACTGAAAAAGCCTTACCTTGGGGAAGGGGGGGGGTGTAACAGGAGGTAGGCTGGGCTCCTTCACTGCTTGCAACACCTCTTTCCCCCCAAGTTACGGCTGTTCGCTTGTTGGCTTGGGGAAAGGGGATAGGGTAGCAGGCAAGGCAGAGTGCAGCTAAATTCAGATTTTCTAATGTTTACATCAAATAGACACATACCCTGCCTGAGGCTTTTAAAACTTCCTCAGAAATCCCAATCCAGTTGTGGGGCGGGGGGGGGCACTATCTTTAGCTGACTCTGTGTGCAACAGTCCTGAGAGTGGCTTGCTAAGGCTATCCACAGTCTGGCAGAGACAAGATTTGAACCAGGGGCATCCTGGTTCAGTTTAGTCTCAGGCAGCACTATCCTACTCAGAGGTAGGTCTTTCCGAGTTCAGTGGAACTTACTCTCTAAGAGGGATGGCTTCCAGGTTTGGGGGGGGGGCAGCAAAAGGCTCTCAAGTGGGCCCTCTCAGCAGACTTACTGCTGCCATATTTATTAACCACCATGTCCCCAGTGTAGTGTTCCCAGGGCATTGAGGGAAATTACAATGGTCACCCTCAGTGGGACCATTGTCAGCAATTAAAATGGTAGACACATCACAGACCCAGTATCCCTGTACAGGCAAACCAGCATCAGCAATGGACCCTTACTAGAGTCCTGTTCTCTAGTCAGTGTGTTTAGGATTGCAATAGAGCAGATGATAGGGGAGCCAGTGTGGCGTAGTGGTGAGAGTGTTGGACTGGGACTCGGGAGATCCAGGTTCTAGTCCCCGCTCAGCCATGAAACTCACTGGGTGACTTTGGGCCAGTCACGGACTCTCAGCCTAACCTACCTCACAGGGTTGTTGTGAGGATAAAAATGGAGAGGAGAAGGAGGATTATGTAAGCCACCTTGGGTTCCTTGCAGGAAAAAAGGCAGGGTATAAATATAATGAATAAATAAATAAAATAAATGAACCAAAGCAGCTATGCTATGCTTTGGCTTACAGACATCAATAGTCTTAAAATATTTTAGTTACAAGTAGGGCTAGCACTTAGGAAAAGCACTTTAGAAATACTAAGTTAGAGTTAGATCACCTTTGTTTTTTCAAAAAGTATTTTCCTTCTTGCCATTAGCAGTTACCTGGCAATGATCCAGATTAGTGGACAGAGTTAATTTTTATTTCGAGGCCACCTCTTGCTTAATGTTCAGGGTCAGATCAGGTAACAGTATCTTTTAAAAATCAAAGTACAAGAACATTTACCAGGTTAAAACACAGTAATAACTAAATGAAATTCTAGGTAGCCAGGCCTTTCATACCATCTTTGAGTTGCCAGGTTGCAGCAGCACACCTAGAGTCCTGTTCTCCACAGCAGGCAGGGGAGGGGAAGATAAAAAGACCAGGACGTAGGGAGAGGGAACGGCTGGGAGAATTCACCACTGCTTTCGCTATCATTTCAGCTGTACTTTTAAAAAGCACAGGAGCAATTTCTTGATTGCGGCCTGGCAGCTCTTTATCAGCCTGCCTTTGATTACTGAAAGCTAGTGTAACAAGGTCTTACTGCTAGAAAGCACTCAGGTTTCTTGTGAGAAGAGAAAATCCTATAGTCCGGTTCTCACGTCACAACAACCCAGGGTTTTTTTAAACCCTGGGTTGTTGTGAATGAAGTGGGAGAGAGCAAGCATATTGATTCTCAATGCCTAATCGCTCCCACTGCAGCCAGGCGGAACTAAACAACCCAGGGATGCCCTGGGTCATGACATGTGAACCGGGTATTCCAAGTTGTTGGGGGAGAGACAACTCAAGAGTTGTATCCCATGCTTAAACCATCAGTATGCCTCTGTATACCAGTTGCTGGCGAACATGAACCAGGCCGGGGGTGGTGATGGATTGCTCTTGCACTCATGTTCTACTTGTGGGCTTCCCACGGGAAGCTGGTTGTCCATTGTGTGAACAGAATGCTGGACCAGATGGACCCTGGTCTGATTGAGAATGGCTCTTCTATGTTCTTATGACTTGAGACTGAGAGAGAGAAGTTGGAAACCAAGGATCGTGATACAGTGAAGAAGAAATTCAATGCCTGATAATTCTGGGAGAAAACTTACTTTTTAATGAGTCCAAAGAGAAGGACTTCAAAAAACAGGCATTGTAAAAAGTATAGAGAATCTGCCAAAATCCAGAATTACTGCAATTCCAGCAGTGGATTTAGGGTTCTAGTCCTCCTGGATCCATTTTGGAAGTGGGCTCACCAGAATCTGCCTAAATGAAAGTTGGCCCTGCTTATTATGCCATTGACATATCCTGTGGCCTGGAGAACTCTCAGCAAGTTTCAGCCTGCACAACACAGGCTCCCCCATACCTTCCCCACACATGGAGGGAAGCAGGGGCAGCTCAACGCCTTGGGTGCATCCTAAGTGTAGGCAGATTTTCTCATTTTTTGGGACTCTGGATTGATTTGTCAGTTGTTGAAATCCAGATAATTCATCAGGGACAACCAAAGTTGTCATGAATCAGAAAATCAGCAGGTTTTGCCCACCCTAGTAGAAAGGCTCCAAGGGCTGGTTCTGACAAGGGTAGGGAGGGCAGTACAGAACAGAAGAAAGATAGAGAAAATGCACCAACCACATGCTCAACCAGGCATTTAAACTACAGAGAAGTAAGCCTGTTTTCCCAGTCCCAAGAAATCATGTCCTACCAAATCCAATCAGGCAAGCACCTTTGCCAAACAATGACTGGCAACGACTTGCCTCAGCAGCACCACAACCTCCAGCAGCTTCTAGACAGCAGCAGTTCATAGGGTGGTTTGTTGACAGACTATCGGCTCCTGCCACACAAAGCGTCACTGCCTCTAGGCGGAGCAAGTTACTGGCGTATTATCTATCTACGATCCAGAGTATTAAAGCACATGGGATGGTATCTAGATACTGGGTATCTTGGCCCTTTTCATCATCCCCTCTTTATATGAAGAGGGGAAGTTGTTTGGGACTAATTTAATGTTTAAAGACCCCAAGCAAAATAAAAGAGCCACATAAAGCTATAAACCATATAAATCAGGGGTGGGGAGCTTGTGGCCTAAAACTCCTATCAGCTGTAGTAGCCAGCATAGCTGATGATGAGGGATCATGGGAGTTGTAGGTCCAAAACATCTGGAGGGCTACAAGTTGCCCACTCCAGTATAAAGTGTTGCATCCCTTGAGAACATAAGCATCACCTTTCTGAACCAGACCAAGATCTAGTCTTACATTCTGTTTCCAGCAGTGGCCAGCCAGACAGGAAGGCCAAAGGCAGGGCATGAAGAGGATGGCTTTCCCCTGATATTGTCCACAGTGGTATCCAGTATTCAGAGAGTTATACAGCTGCTCAGCTACCATGGAGTGGCTTATAGCCATTGACAGAGCTACTCTTTATGAATTCATCTAATCCTGTATAAAAAGTCATTTAAGCCTGTAACCATCACCACATCTTGTGGCGGTGAATTCCATAAGTTAATTATATGTTTCCTGTAAAAACACTTCCTTTTGTCAGTCCTTAATCTATTGCCAATCAGCTTCATTGGTTGACTTTTAATTCTAGCATTATGAAAGCGGGGAGGATTCAGGACTCATAGCCCTAAAGCGGTCATTAATTCCTCTTCTGGAGTGAGGGAAGGACACCCTTTTTCTCCATTTGACAGGGGAAATGCATCTACTTATTCTACCTCAGAACAAGACATTAAATAATGATCTAAACACTCTTAGACTTTGGATAATTGTGTACCTATCAAGCTGCAGGCTGCCTTGATGCTTGAAAAATTTAGTTCCTTCTGGGATTTTCTCTCTCTCTAAAGAGCATCATCCTACACACTTGCATTTTTGTTGGGTAATGGGGAATGCAACTTGCAAATACCATATCATCAAAGCCCTCCCCCAATGTGCATACATTACATAGACCTTGATCTAATGCATATACAGATGTATTTGATAGATCTGTTAGAATACATAAGCAATATGCCACACTCCTTGGAGTTTCCGCGAGCATGCTGCCGCCTCCCTGTTTCTCAGTGGCCCTGTTCTGGCTGCACTCCTGTAGGCACGCATCAGGAGCTTGCTCGTAGGAGGAGTGATGTAACACCTAGGTATTTATTTACAAATGTTTTTGGCCAATAAGCTGGAATGGTCAGAGCCTTACTGGGTTGTCCTAGCTGGTGCAAGGCAGTTAACATTGAGGTTGTATTTTAATGCTGCTGGGTTTTTTATATGAAGTGGGATATAATTGCTTTAAATAAAAAAAAGTTTTGGAAAAATAAATCTAGCACAATTTCTCTGAACATTCGGTGCATCCTTAGTCATAGCACCATCCGTAGGGAATCACATCTGTGGGTCTGCTGTTTGGGACAGATAGAAAAGACAAGACTAATTAAACAGGATTTTTTTAAAGCTTGTTTTAAGCCCCTAGGATTGCTGGTGTTTGTGAGTTGTTGGTTTTTAAATCATCTTGTTATCTTTTAAGTGTCAATTTATGCAAGTGGTTTAAACTGTTATAAAGTGCTCTGAACCTTCAAGTTCGGGTGGGATAACAAATCTAAACAAATGGCAACACCACAGACAGGGCCAGCATCAAGGGTAGGCATGATCAGGCACCTGCCCAGGGCCCACATCCCAGCAGGGTCCCGCTGACAAGGAGTTGCCCCTCCTCTCCACCACTGCAATCTATTTGTTCACCTGCTTTTTGCACTGGCCCAGACAACAGTGGTGGTGAGAAGGAGGAGCAGTAGATGCCACTGGCTACTTGCCCACTGGCTCTCTGCCTGCCAAGGAAGCCAGTGGTAGCAATGATGAGGGAGTGGATGAGGAGGAGCAACAGCAGCTGGTAACAATGGCAATGAGAAGACTCATTGAGGGAGGGGGCCTATTGAGGATAACTTGCCCAAATGCCCTCCAAAACCTGGAGCCAGCACTGACCACAGATCTACATAAATCATGTTCTGCATTAGGCCATATCCATTTACCTGTTTTTATCTATTCATGGAATGATATGGTTTTGTCTACAAAATTGACATGGATAAATAGCAGCATAGAATCACCTTTTTGCCCATTCTTTTCTTTAAAAGGTGTTCTGATTTCCAATTCTTCATTAAAATAAAAGTCACACCATGTGATTTTTTCCCCTTGCCTTATCAGGGTTTTTTTAAACTTTGGTTGCCATAGCAATTGGATGCAACTTGGCATCACCATGACAACCACTGCCTCTGTTTCAATTCACCATCTGACAGGGCTCCTCTCCCTCCCTCTCTCCCTCGTTCTCTGGAGCTGTCAAAAAGATGGACCTACCATCAAGCCTACTCCCAAAGAAAGCTTAAAATCTAATGAATGAAAGGCAAAAGTAACAGCACTGTGTAAGAACAACAGAAACATTCCAATATGTTAGAGACAAATGGTCTGAGATAGTTTTTTGTTGTATTTTTTACCAGCATGAATCTTGAGAATCACATCACAAGATGCATGCCAGTGCCAATTAAGGACTGTTATTGTATTCATATGTGTTTTGCTGCTGAGATATGCTTTGTACTGACACACTGCTTAACCTCCCACCAGGAGGTTCTCCTGCACATTCCCCACTGAAACAATGAATGGGCATTGCACAAGAGAGCCAGTGTGGCACAGTGTGGATACTAGGGTACTAGTCTTGTTCCATACTCAAATGCATAGCTCACCTTGAAGGTTGCTGGGTGACCTTCAATAAGTCATGGATTCTCAGCCTAACCTACCTCACAGGTTTGTTGTGAGAATAAAGGGGAAGGGACTTGCATACACTCCCATGAGCTCGCTGGAGGAAAGACAGAATGTGAGTGGAATGAAATAACTCCCAATGAAAGTGGGAAAATCTTATTATGCTGGTCCTAGCAATAGATGACTACAGAAGAAGAGTTCAGCAAATATTTATGATGAAGGGAGATCTCTTTGGGGAAACTGGCAGTCTGATTAGGTGATGAAACAAAATTAGGCCGCATAATGTTGTTAAACAGCAAGCTGGCTTCTCCTTCCTAGCCTGACTGGATTGGAAGTCCTCTCTGGCCCAAGTCAGTCTTCATATAGGAATCTCGCCCTTTTTATATCCCTTGTCCATCCCTGACCCATGACAATTCCCACATGGTGCCACACTAGGACAGCTGACTAGTTCATGTAATACTTCTGTAGATCAGCTGATGACCTGCTGAGTCACCTGATACTCAGTGGTGTAGTGGTAAATTTTAAAGAGCAACTGCTCATCATGATGGTGCCATAGCCATGCCCTCAAGGAGAGCAGTTTTCATCTCCACCAGGATCAAGTCTTTTATAAAGTGATTGGGTCTTAGCTGCCCGTTTAAGACCAAGTCACCCCCCAAAATACTTTGCACTGCAATAGGGATAGCTCACAACAATATATTATTGCTGAGAAAATTCATTTCCCCACTCAGCTACTGTGAGGATTGCAGCTAAGCTCGGAGGGAACAGTGAATTCTGAGAGGGGAGGGCTGTGGTGGTGCCTATGGCAGTGTTCTCCAACCTTGCTGGGAGTTGTAGGCCAAAAACATCTGGGGACCCAAGGTTGGAGAACACTGGCCTATGGGAATTCTCTGCTGTGCATATAGGAAGGGATGGATCATGCCCCTCCTTTCCCCTCCCAATGAAAGTTGAGGTTCTCAGGATCTGAATTCATACTATACCACACAGAATCATGGAATCCATACAGCTAAGCCAGCAGTTCCCTCACCTCCAGTAGCACACATTGTTATTCTGTTGGGTTAACTTAAATCTTTTCTCCAAAAGAACACTGCGCCTCTTCCCCAAATCCATCTGAAGGATTTGGCCCATCAGTGTTCACCACCTAACCTTGGCAAGAGCCTACACTGTCAATGCATAATTCACTCAAGCATCCAGTGTTCTCTGTTTGGCTTTTATAAGGCTAAAACATTTGTTTTGGGTCTCTCGTTGCGGTCAAATATGATTAATAGAAGATGAATTGAGCAGATATTGATGGGTTGTCCTTCCCATCTCACAGCCTAACCAAATTGTAACTTTCTAAGCAACCATTTAAATGAAATCAAGACAGGAGGCCTGGCCACTGACTGCTTCTGGGCTGATGGAGAAATAAAAACAACTGAGAAGACAAGAGGTTGAAGGCCTCTGGGTCTGTATTCGATTTTTACTCAGGGTATGATGTATTAATATATATATATATTTAACTAAGATGCTTCCATAACAATAGAAGAAATAAATGTAGCTTGTTGTTCCACATTAACAGCAAAAAGAGCAGCTCTACTCGGATGCCGCTAAATCTGGCTTTTGGACTTGAAATGCCCAGGGATCCGCTTGCTCCCCAGGAAACAAACGAAAAAGCCCACACCATTGTCTCATATTTCCAACCTATGTATCACCCTCTATTTACACTGGAAAGCAAAACAGCACAGGCTGCTGGTATAATTACACATTTACCCATCAGATATACAGAACTGAATCATCACCTTCTAGTTATTTTTATCCTTATTACCTAGTCAACTGGATTTGGATGAAGCAACCCAATCCTTCCTCCACCACTATGGTCCCCAGTTGATTTTCTTCTAGGTCATCCACATAAGGGCTTATTTGTACAATTAGCAGAATCAAGTGGCAAAGCTTTTGCTAGACTATACCACATGAGGCTGCAAATGACTGCCCTGCAAAAAAATCTCCCTACACTCCAGAAAATGAGACTGTCAGGGAGATGGGTTTGCCCTTGCCTTCTCTCTGCCTGGTATGCATTACTACCTCCCTACATGCAGAGGCAATTTTCCCAATAGAGAAGTATTTAATCATGCAAAAAATAAATACCCCACCTGTATGTATTTTGTAGGCTGTATGCAGTTGTACAGTCTACAAAGAGCTTTACCATTTGATTTTGCTGATTGCAGAAAGTGGCCTTTATAAAACAAATATCATTTAAAATAGCAGACTCCTTCCAAATGAAAGCTGCCCATTAGATCAAAAATCACTTCTACAAATATATAAGTTTGATTTGAACAAGTGGGGTGGGGTGGGGTGGGGTGAGGTTCAAACTTCTTGCATGCCTTCAAAGACTGTTGAGACTAGTAGCACACAATTTGTCGAGTGGTGGTTAAAAGATACTAAAACTGATTGTCCCAGTGTACAATTACAAAAGAGAAAATAAGTAGGCATTGCTACATTATCTGATAATAGTATGCAATTACAGTGCCCTCTCATTAGAAGAACATTGGTAAAGTTAGCTTTGTCCTAAGTCATCCCACTTTCTGACAGGCAGCCATGCTGCACACACCAATGGGAGGAGACCAGTTCCTGGCAGACGTGTTGGGAGGATCCTGGCACACTGAAGCCGGTTCCCAGCAGACGTGCCAGGAGGATCATTCTTCTGATGCACCCACTGGGGACCAAATGATGCCAGCCAGGGGTGTGGCCACACCCTTTGATGTATGCAGAGTGGGGGAGACATATTTGAGTCGGGGAAAGTGTCTGCAGAGCAACCATGCTTCCATCCTAACAAACTTTCAAACTCTCCTTCCCATCCTTGGCATGATGGGTGCAACAGTAGGACAGGGCTCTAGAATGAGCACAACCACCATTGGCTGCTGCTCTTGTACCACTTTCCCTTTTCAAATATGTCTCCCCACTCCCCAGAACAAGTGAGTCATTATGTGTAGCCAATCAGATTTGGCTATGTGATATTGTTACTGGCTGAATGCCCACTCAGCTGATGTCAAGGGCCAATTGCAGTCCACCAAGCTCTATAAAGCCCTAGCCTCAGAACTTTCTAATCTCATTCATCTCATAAAAGAAGACCGTGCCTAGTTAAGCTCCTGCTTCTGTCCTGCTGCCTTCTGGAACCTGAACCCCTGCCTGCCTCTGGCTCTTTATTGCTACCTCTGGAACTTGACCTCTTGGCCATCTTGCACTACATAACCTGCCTCTGGCCCCTTTGACCACTGCCTACAATGGGCTAAGAGCTACTGGCCTCTAGCCCCTTGCACTGACAGCCAGTACTGCCTATAGACCCTGAAACCTGATCGCTTGAAAGCCCGCTCCTGCTGGAGCCTGACAGACTTACTGCATATAACGGTAAATAAGTAATGCAGTTAATATAGGAATAATTGGAAGCTACCATACAATAAGAGCTAGAAAATCCTTGAAGGCTTTCCGGTTCATGAGCTCCCTGGAAAAGAGGGGGTGGATACCTGCTCAGTGAATTTACATGATGAGGCAGAAATTAGAGCTCCATCCTTTTTAATTAAGACACAGTGTGACATTTGAACAGAGAATGAAGGCTTACGTTGACAGAAGACATAAGGAGGTCAGACTCTCATAGTTCATTATGAACACTTAGGGGATGACTAATTAAGCACTTCCATTCAATATTTAATTCAAATTTATGAAATATTAGCAGGGAATTTTTAATGCTTCAGTTGGTTGGTGGAAATCACACTTTTCAGCAGGTGTAATATCCCTTTCTCTATGTAGTAAAGTGGACAGAGTGTTGGAGCCCGACCAAGGAGATCCTTGCTGACCCATAAAGCTCATTGGATGACACTCATCCAGTGACTATAGGACCTGTATCAAAATCAATGGTCTTGGCCCCTTCAGCCCACTTTATCTGCTGTGCACACATGTAAATTTGTGTGCGCACACGCACACAGGGCACAGATGGGAGGAGTAAGTAGACAGTGAGGCTGAAAGGCCAGGAAATACAGGAACTAGATAAGGTAAATGGCCTTTTGATCCACTGTCTACATTTTTATTTCTCTGTACCTGTATTAGCCCAACAGAGGAGGACATTTCATGCATCTGATGGTGGGTTCTAGTGCACAAAAGCTTATGCTACAATAGTAAGTCTGTTAGTCTTTAAGGTGACATTAGGCTCTGATGTTTAGTTGTTTGTTTTTTGCTGCAACAGATAAATATGATTATCCTTCTGGGAATGTGTTCATGCCACTGGAAGAACAATAGGGTTGCTCTGAACATAAAATGGGGCAACCTCTTGTATGCTATTCTGAGCTATTTAAAACAATGGTTGGATGCAAATCTGGTTATTATTACAGCATCACTCCACCTCTAACGACTTCTAGTATTAGGTGCCAAGGTTTCCAAATGATATGGCTTCTGCATGGGTTTAAACCACAGCACTTCTTCTTCCTCTTCTTCTTCTTCTTGAAAATTAGGGCCAAGCCAATGAACACAATCAGTCCTATATATTTATTGGACAGATTGCTTAGAGCTGCCATCAAATTTTTGGCACTAGAGCTTTGATAAGATGTGTGAAAACTCCCTGCACTAGAAATGTCACCAATCCCTAAGCAGTTGTAGTCCCCTTTTGGGGGGGGGAGGGGAAAGGAGACTCAGGCCATGCTCACACTATGGTCCATAGGCAGCCCTCTGTACTTGTGATTTTGCTTCTAGTGTACTGAGTGAGGGAACAGGCAGCAGCAGCCAGGCCCATCCAGGTGTGCCACAGACTCCTGATGTTTGTGCCTTCAGGAGGCAACCCATACTCTATTATAGTTCATCCTCTCTGTGCACAGTCATCCTTCCTATCCTAAGTGATATATCTTGGCATCTAGCTATTAACTTTAAGAGGCTGTTGCCATCTGTCCTTAGAGACTGTTGTGGGACTTGGGGAAGGAGAAGGCAGGAGATCAGTTATGAATTGTGCTGGTGGTGGGACTCTGACTTGGACCTGGGGTCTTGCCATGCGTTACCTGGGGGAAGGGGATGGAACAGAAAGGAATATGGGTATGCAGCACCAGCTCCTGAAATTGACAGGTAATATGAAGTTTTTGGATTGGCTGGGCCTGATATAAATACTAGGAACCTGGCTGCCTGGTCAACAGAGTAGTACCTTCTTCCCGTTGTATTTCTGGCTCTCTGATCCTGCTCAAGTCCTGAGCTACAGTTCCACCAACTGACCTCAGGGACCCTGAGCTGGAGAACTCAACCTCACATCTTCAGTTTGGTTATGGCTGCCCAGAATCTCAGCCTGGCCCCAAGTCAAAGTGGTGGGCAGCAGCTGAAATGTTCATCATTCAATAATTTCATTTTTTGCATGTGTAATAGGTACTTTCAATCCCCAGCATCTCTGGGTCAAGCATGGCTTATGCTGGCTCAGCTTGTCTGAGCATGGAAAGCTAAGCAGGGTCAAGCCTGGTTATTACTTGGATGGGAGACCCCTCCTCCAGTTTCCTGCATTGAGCAGGGGGTTGGACTCGATAGCCTTATAGGCTCCTTCCAACTCTATGATCTATGAAATCTATGAAATCTTGGTAGCAGGGGTGGGAAAGTCACTCTAAATAGGCGCTATGGGGCTAGATGGAACAATGACTCAACAATATGTGTTTCCACAGCAGAGATTGCCAAACCATGAGACAAGGTGGGGTGGTGGATTCTGAGTGTTATTAAGGGCAGCAGAGTGGAACCAAGCACATTAGATCCATGGGGTACAGCACATGAAGAGGTTCCACAGGACCTACTCAAATGTACCATATGCCAGATGGTATTTATTAGGAGACATCATTTGGATTTCCTACCTCATGCAAATTAATGTCTTGAGCCAACCCTGGTATGTAGCTTCTGGTACAGTGGTATTGGGAAGAATTAGAATAGCTTCCAGTGCTCACCAGAAGGTAAAGAAAATGGACTGCTATTAATAAAACAGAGAAGTAACAAATCCCTTCAATAATGTACAAACTGAAGATGACTAATACCTTGGCAAATTCTTGGCAATGAAACATATTAAGCTAATAAATGTTAGACAACCAAAAAGAGCTGCATGGATGATTTTTTTGGCAGGAGAATACCCCATGTGTATGTCTGCTTAGACACTTTCTCAAGCCAGGACATAGACACAGGCAGCCTCTAATATTCAGAGTTTTGGAAGGAAAAGCAGCTCACCTCTAGATTCCACCTACATCTAGGGAAGCAGCTTTGGCTGTTATGCACAGTCTTTGAAAAAACTCATGTTTCTCATCATCAAATCTTGATGATGTTTTTTATGCTTGAAAAATGTACACTGAACCCCCTGCCCACTCCTGCCAGCATGACCTTCTGGGGGTAAAAGTGTGGCATACTGCAGAAAAGAAAATCCAGCAGTTGGGGCTACTTTTCTTTTTGAAGCTTCATTTTGACAATGTTCCGTTGCATCATTTCCAAACACATACACACACACCAAATGCTAGGAAAATAAGCAGAGTCCTGCTGGATGAGGCCAAGGCTCCATTGACTCCAGTTCTGTTTCCGACCAGATGCTTCCAAGACGCCCAAAATCAAGGCGTAAAGACAATAGCCCTCCTGCTATTGTTCCCACCTCCCCAAGCACAGTGTATTCAGTGATGCACTGTCTCTCAGCACAAACATTTTATTTAGCTATCCTGGCTAAAGCTATTGATAATTTTGTTTCAAACTATTAGATTAATCAAGAAGAACACCCAAGAAAGTTTGAAACAAGACTTTTCTTTCTTACAAAGTTTACTTTGGTGGTGTGAGGGGATGGAGATCTTCAATATTAATCTTCTTAACCTACAGGCCATGATTCAGAGAAGCTATTGCATGTGCACAAAAGATCTGTGAATAACGATATGCACAAACATGTATTCATTAAACATTAAGCCAGCAATTTTAACAACCATTAAGCACACTTGCCTCTTTGCAACGTGCATGAACGCACAAGACCTAGTGACACAACAAGCAACTCAACGTTTTGAGCAGACTGTTGTAGCCTGCTAAATACTGAAATGCCAGGGAGATTTTATGCTGGCCCACTGTCAATTAGCTACCCTTCCGTGGGATTTCACCCATACTGGGCACCAGGGAATGTTTCCACCACAAGCCTCACTGAAATGAATGGAACTTGTACATAAACAACCCCGTGCTCTCGCGCAGGTCCTGTTTGTTTCAGTGGGGCTTCTGCAGGAGAAAGAAATCAAAGTGGAGAGTGCAAAGCTACGAATAGTGCAAGTGGCTAGTGCAGTGCAGAACCATAGGGAGGTACTTAGCTTTTGAACTATTCCACATGCTCTAATAAAGTCTACACTTAACACAAAGGCAGTGCAACTGGAACTGCCTGGACAGGGCACTTCTCAGCTCTTGCTGGGAGCAGCACCTACCAAGGGAGGATCGGCCTCTTGGAGGGAAGGGGAAATGGTGCAGGGGCCTGCCAAACTGATGGTAGAGCTGGATGCGGTCTGTGGGCTGCCACTTGACCATTCCAGATATATAGAGAAGCCAGTTCCCAGGGTTCTGACATGCTGCAGTGCCCATCAAATAATTGGGGATCAGCAGGATTCCAGCTTCTTTTGTTGGGCTGTGTGCGCGCAGTGGTGCTACTGCACTCCCGGATAAAGGCCATTCTTATTGTATTTGCAATACATTAAATTGCATTAACAATTTACATTAACATTCAAACTTCTTGCATCCTGTCTTTCTTTCAAGGAACTCAGGGGACTGTGCACACAGTTCCCAGGTGGACTGTGCTCATCTGTGGGCAGAGTAAAAAGTACAGAGAGGGAGAAGCTCCACATAGGTCCCTGGAATACTTTATGGTTCATGGGACAATCCCGTGGAAAAGCAGGTGAAGTTCCCTTAGGACTCAGCATCCTCATTAGCCACCAGCAGCTATGTATCAAGGGCCACATCGCCATTTGTCAGGACCACAGCATGGCTGTTGGTATCTATACCTAAATCCAGACAGAGTCATGTGCTCTGAGCAAGAGCTCCAGAGATGAGTTAGCTGAGCTGAGCAGGCAGACAAGCTAAGCCTTGTTGACTAGGCAAAAGCAGATGGTCAAGAGCCTAGTATTTATAGCAGAACTGGCCGATCCAGAGGCTTCATGATGCCAGCCAATTATGGGAGCCAATGTTCTTGCACACACACACTTTCTGTCATTCCTGAAGAGGGCTCTGAGACCTGGGTTACACAAGGGCCCAGCTAGCTCATTTGGATAACTCCCAGCCAAAGATGTCAGGTTTTTTTGGACAAAGCTGAAACCCATGGCACCCACACAGCATCTAGAGCACAGGAGAGGCAAGTCTTCCCTCAGCCTTATTTTTCCTGCTTTTTCAGCATGGGCTACTACTTATGGTCCCCTACTTATTGTTATGTTCATTGGTTAAGAATGGTCACCTGGACCTTAAAGCACTCTGTAGATCAATGTGATCCTTCTCTTCGACACTGCTGAATATGGCATTCTGGGTATTTTGTTTTCTGGTCATGGAAAAGTGTCTGAGAGATGCTGATGCTGGAAAATTGTGCTGGCAAAATGAGGAGAAGGTATGTCATTCTGGTAAGAAGAAATGGGCATCTATCTGCATTCCTATAAAAGTCCATTTCTGAATTCCTACACACTCTGGTGTCTCACTTCAGCATAACCAAGAGACAGAACTCTGGGTGGGTCTATTCAGATGAAGGTGCTAGTTATAGAGACAGGGCAGGATCAATTCTTAGAAGTTCCCATAGAGTTCTCTAAGGGAAGGGAAACAGGATACAACCTGGAATATGGTGGAGAGGGGACAAAACCTGCCCTTGCTCCAAATACTGCAGTAACCCCCATCCCAGTAATGTCTCCAAGTATACCCCTTTGACTTTTTCCTATATGTGAGTAGCTGCCAGTCACTCCTGGGGGAGAAATTAAGTCCTGCACTTGGCAATGCAGTTGTGGTGAAGGTAAAACCTATTCTCCACCATGGACACTGGGTGGCCTAGTCCCTTCTGACAGAGGAATCCACAGGGGAGTGCAGTGCAGCTCTGTGAGCATAGTGAATGGAGACGCATTACAACACATCAGGGGTCCTTACTACATACAGGCCCTCCTTCCCGTAGCTAAATAGAAAGAGAACTCTCTGGGCCATTGTATCAACCCAGATGCGTGGTTCTGGGTGGGGCTGCACAGAACACTGATAGCAGCAGCGGGAGTCTGATGCCGTGCACAGCACACTTGCTCAAGACCACACACCCCTTTGCTCTGAATGTATTAACCTGGAATTCAGTTCAGTCACTTTCTAGCCCTCTGCTCATAATCAGTAACCCAAATTAGAATCACCACTGCATCCGAACATAAATGCACTTTGAACTGGTGGGAAGAGACCATACCTTTGAATTAGCTGTGTACAAAAAGGCAGAAAAAACTGGTGAAAGGGGGGAGAGCTTAGCAAGGGTTAAAGGATCTGGAGTGGACAGAGACGCCCAGGAGCTGTCCATGGTACTGAACGAAGAGTGTTCTTTAGAGTGCTGGGCTGGAGGGCACTGGGTACTGCTTCCCCAGTGCCGATGGCGATAAGGGCATTGCTTAGAGGACCCGCTCAGTACAAGGTGGAGGCGATGGGGGACAAGCCTCTCAACTGGCGGCACAGGTGTGCCAGTACAGCGAAAAGAGCTCTTTGTCAGAATTGCCAGAACTAGAAAACGGCAGTACAAAAGCCTGGCAGGGAGAAATGGTGGGCGTGGGTGGGCTTGAGGTAGTTAAGGCACTTATGCTATGCATCAGCGCCTTGTGCTTTAGATTCCCCCCCCACAAAAAAGGAGGAGGAGGGGGTTTCAGCCTTGATTAGTTCATGGCCACAGATCAGCTAATGCTGATGCTGTGTATACCAAGGGTTTCTTTTTAAATTAATTTCCCAGCTGCCTTACTTTGATTCCGGTGTCAGGAGCCGTTTCCCGATTCCTCTTGGAGTCCCTTCAGTGGCAGAATAGTGCCTGGCCTCTTTAACCAGGGGTGGTGGTGGAAATATACCTTACTTCCACCTTCCCTCCAGATGTGTTGGGACTGCAACTGCCATCACCTGCAGCCAGTCAGCCCATTGGTCACCCTGGCTGGGGGATGCTGGGAGTTGTAGTCCAACACACCTGGAGGGCACCAGGTTGGGGAAGGCTGCCTTACCTTAGCAGCAGAACGGTTCCCACATTTAAATCTGTAGGGGTGCTATTACAAAGGAGCCAGGATAAAAATGAAGCTGCTCTAGAAGGAAGGCATGTGGCACGTTAGTGCTGAAGTTACATTCATACGCTGTCTCAAAGGGAATTTCGTGTGTACAGTGAATGAACGGAATGTTTTTAAAAATGAATGGCTTGTTCCCCAGAGAGGAAGAAGAGGATAGGATTCTGTTTTCCTGCCCAAAAGGTAAGAATAAAGGGGCTGTTTATGTAAAAAGCAATCCAAAATGTGTTCTGCCCACATCTCAATTCATTCAAAAACAGGGGAATTCTTCCAACTAGATCAACTTCCACTGATGTAAAATTAAGCTTTCCCTTGCCTGATGAAGAGTTCTGTGCAATTTGAAAGCTTGCCTACTCTTGCACCACACCAACGTTGGTCCAAGCAAAAGCACTGCAGTGCCCCGTTTACATGTATTTGTTACAAAAGGCTCAGTAGTATGTCAAAATGGGTTTTCTGGGGGTGGGGGGGTTACTGAAGTAGGTAGTAAAGTACACTGAACAAGCCCTAGGCAATCGTTCCAAATTAATGAAGGAGGTTGTGTTGTTTTTTTTAGAATATGAGGAACTTGGCTTTGGTGATGATGATTAAACGTGAACTCAAGTTCCCCTTTGCTCAATCATTACTTTCCCATCAGAACATGTCCTTAGATGCTGGAGAACTTGTCGTCTCTAGAGTTGGCTGGATCCGCTGCGTTCTATTCCAGATCTGCTCAGCCAACAAACTGGGCTGTGGCCGCCTTAAAAGAGCCAAACCTGCCTGCCCCATTGCAGACCAGCCCATGCAAAGAGCTGAAGCAAAGCGCAGAGGAAGACAGGTTACTATTACTACCACAGCGGCAGGGGGACTACAAATGCAAGCAAAGCCAGACAGACACTGGGGAATGGGGAGGGAGAGGGGACATACATGCGCTCGGTCTGGCTCTCTCTCCCCATGTGGTCCAGCTGCAGGATGCAATGGGAGACAGGAGCTTACCTTTGCCCACGTTGCTGGTTCAGTCAGCAGCACCATTCATGATATGACATGTCGAAATCAGCTGGGAAAGGGGCAAGAGGGGTGTGTGGAAAGGATATGGCCAGTCGATGAGCTTCTTGGCATATTTCCTGACAATGTTATCTTCCCCAAAGATGAAGAGAGATCTGTTGACTGTGAAGCAGTTCTGACGGACAGGGATGGGGTTGTACAGCGCCATAGTCCTGGCCCTTTGGGCTTTGGTCTGCTTGTACGCTCCTGGGGTTCCCCCCGAAGAAGCAGGAGCTCCTTGGCGGTTCCTGTTCTGTTCGGGGGCTCCATCGCCGGATCCCAGCCTGCCCGCCATCGCCTCACCAAAGCGAGCCATCCTGGAAGGAAAAGAGAGAGGTGATCCGATCAAGGCCCCCTCCTTTCCACCAAGTAGAGAGCAGCAGGAAAGGTGTGTGTGCGGGGGTGGCGTTCCCACGGGAGCACCCCCTTTCTCTCTCTCTCTCTCTCTCTCTCTCTCTCTCTCGGCGATGCTTTTAAAGCCACACGTTCAATGACTCCTCCATTCCCCAGGCGTGCGAGCCTTTCAACACAAAACGCAAGGCGGCATAATAATAATAATAATAATAATAATAATAATAATAATAATAATTCTAGCCCCACCAAGAAGTCAGCCAAGCCAGCAAGCAAAAGCCATGGTGAATTTTTGAGAGAATGGTCAGATTTCTCCTAAAAGGAGGCTGGCTGGAGAGGGGAGCTCAGATTCTGTCCCTTTTTACGTGGAGCTCTCTCTGCACCGAGGTTGGGCTTTAAATCAGACGCGTCCTCCTCCTCCTCCGCCTCCTCCTCCTCCTCTTGGCTTTGTTTAGAGGCAAGAACAAAAATAATAAGAACTAGGGGTGCTCCTCTACTCCACCTCTTTCCTTGGACCCCCCACAAAAAGGATCCAGTCTAGAGGCACTCGGGGTGGCTGTCACAATCAGACAGGAACGGAGCTGCAATCCGAGCCTTTCCATCTGCCCATCAGGAAGGGCGAAAAACTGCAATTGGGTGAGCGTGGCTGAGGAAGAGGTGGAGAAACAGGTTGCAGCCCACTCCGGTCTAGTTAGAGAGCAAAGTGTTTAACTTCCTCGTGATCGGCTCCATCTTCCTCCTTACAGCGAGAGACCTTCTTTCATTCCACCCCGCCCCAAGGACTGGAGGGCAGAAGCATCCCTCTCCCACACGTACCGTTCACAAGAGAATTAATACAGTTACGCGTGTGCGTGTGCGTGCTAACAATGGCTTTGACTAAGCTTCTGTGCCCTTCTATTCTCTCTCTCTCTCTCTCTCTCTCTCTTACACACACACACACACACACACACACACACACGCTTCTGTTTAGCAAGCAGATTAGGTTTTTTTTTCTAAGGGAGGATCAGAAAGGAGGGGTGGGGTCTGCAAGGAACAAAGAAATCACCCTGGAGTCCTGGATAGAAGCTTAAGCAGTAAACACACACACTCACACAGCCTGCTAGATAGTTTTTCTTCACTGGCCGTTTGCGGAGGCTGGGGTTGGTTCCCAGTGTTTGGTTTTGTGTTTCCTTATTCGGTGGAGAAATGTGGATGGGGACTGGATTAAGAACTGGGATTTGATCAGTTTTAAAACACCCCACATATCATGTGCCCTGGGGGTACCTGGGAGACTGTCTTCCATGAGCTGCCATTTGCCAATATCCCGATCCAAAAGTGTGTCTGTGGACATGGCTTGCTCCCAGGAAGGGTGCCTCCCTCACACTGGAAACAAAATATGGAGAAGGAACTGGGATTAAAACAACAGCCCTTGCGGTGCTCATCATCTCAAGGACTGGCCCGGGAGGGAGGCACTCCTGGAACTGACAGTTCAAGGCTTACAGGGAAAACACCTTCCCAGGTCCCCACATCTGCCCCTCTCCAGCTGCAACCCCACTTCCCCAACTCCAGAAGGGCCCTTCTCCCCAGCAAAACGGTATCCGAGGAAGGTTGCAATTGCATACCTCAGAAAAGAGCACTTTGACATGTCAGGTTGGACTGGAGTGAAATTTGGCTGGGCTGCGGGCTGGTGAATTTTAATGGTCCATTACTGTCCGGATTGGTGCTTGGCATTTTAACTTCGGGGATGTTCTCTGCTTTACACTGACTCTTGCATTGTGTTTTTAAACGCTGCATTTCTCCTTGAGTACCTTCAGCTTCTGAAAGCTGCTGAGAAATGCCATACATCAGTACCCGCGCACACGCAAACCTGGCAGAAGGGGAAACCTGGACCGCTGAGCAAATCTGCCAGGAGGCTGCCGCTGTTGGCACCCTAGACTGCCACTTACTGCGGCCACCATATGTTTATCCACACACTCAGCCACTCCTGCTGGCCCTAGTCATTCTGGGATGCAGGCCTGGGAATGGGGCTGGATGACATTTGGGGGTCCCTGCCTGCCAACGCTGATTCTGTTTCAACACTGCAGCAGACATGTACGTATCACAGCTAAACTGTTTTAAGACTATAATCAGTGTTGTTATGTATGCCGTAAACCCCTTTGAGGATACTCATTGAAAAAAGCAGGTTAAATAAATTATAAAATCGCATAAGCAAATGAAGGCTAAATTTCTAGCATAAGAGTTGCCAGGGCTCAAAGTTGCCAGAAACCCCTTTTGCTCTGGAAGCCCTTCCCTTACCCCTGGTCCCAGACACAGGGGTGGGTTAGGGGTGCAGGTAGTGCGTACTTGTGGAACAGGAATAATAATACTAATAAGTATTTATCCAGCATATTTCAAGGGTTCAAATAACTTCACATGCATTCTTTCACCAACCACTACAACAACCTTGTAAGGTAGGTCATCATTGCCACCCCCATATGGCAGGTGAAGGGCTGAGGCAGAGTGAAGAGTGGCTAGCCTAGTGCAACCAAGTGAGTTGTGACCGAGATGAGATTTGCTGGAAACTTTATGAGTGAAGATAAAATAGGATATTATATTATATTAATTTATTATATGTATATCCCACCTTTTTTTCCTGCAAGGAACCCAAGGCAGTTTACATAATCCTCCTCTCCATTGTTTCCTCACAACAATCCTGTGAGGTAGGTTAGGCTGAGAGTAGTGACTGGTGCAAAGTCACCCATGAGCTTCATGGCTGCGTGGGGACTAGAACTCGGATCCTCTGAGTCCCAGTCCAACACTCTAACCGTGATGCCACACTGGCTCTCAATGTCCCCATGCACCACCTTAAGCTCCTTGGAGGAATGACAGGATACAAATGTGATCATCTGTCATACATTCCTAGCTTTGGTCCAGCCATTAAAACAGGTCTGGGAATTAAATCCAGGGGTGAGACCCTCAGCTCATGTTAAACATCTGCCTGTAAAGCATAGCTGGCTGGGGCATGCTGGGAGTTGTAGGCCAAAAACATCTGGGGACCCAAGGTTGGAGAACACTGCCCTAGCGGAATGAAGGGTAGTCGTTCACTTGCATTGGTGAAAGGAGGAAGAGGCTTCACTCAGCAGCAACACTACCAGGATGGGGCCTGTTGTCTGCCACTGGTGGCCCCTGTGACCCTGGCCACTGAGCACCAAACCTGCTCCTATCTGTATGAGTACACCTCTTTGAGCTAGTTCTCACAAAAAGCAGATGAGCATGCCTTTTAAAAGGTAGCACGCCACATCCAAGCCTCTAGAAGAGTTAAACCTGTATTTGGACTGTATAACTTCACATGGCAGGTCTGGGGGCCGAACTAGACATGACATTAAATACATATTTGCATTTAACATACAGGGTTGTTTTGTTTTGTTTTTTAAATGCAGTAACATCAACTATTTGCATCCGAGGAAATCTTCCATGGGTGCTAAGGAGCGATTCCCTCCCAAGGCAAACAGCAGCTTTAGGGGAGGTATTTTATTTTCCACAGGACCACACCAGGAGAGGAAATAGTTTCATTCCCCCTCCACACCTGCTACATGCATTAAGAAAAGGTGCACATTAAATACAAAGACACATTTAACATTCATGTCTAGCTTGGCCGTCAGACAGGGGCTCGCCTGATGGAATGCTCCTCCATACGAAACATCCCTCCATATAGAAAACTGAGATGTCCACTGTTCTGCTATAGCCCAAACGAAATCAGGAGGGGACAGGATTATCACTCCATTCTTCCCCTAGGGCCTACAACAGTTACATCCTCTCCAACATTTCACAGGCAAAACTAGGGACTGTTGTGGAGCTGTAACATCCCTATATAAACCTCACCCAAGGATCCTTGAGTCCTCCCCACTCCACTTGGACATCATAGCAGCAGCAGCAGCAGCGCACTATAGCCTGGGCTGCGACTGAATGTGTTAGTAAACAAACCATAACCGTTTTATTAAAAACTTAAGGCATGCTTCATTATTAATAGAATGATTGCTGGCAGCCTGATCGTATGCATGTTTACTCAGAAGTAAGTGTGCAGAGAATCACAGACTTTGGTAAACCAGGAGGTGGTTTTATCACAGGATAAGTCATCATAGCTGCAATCTTATGCGCACTTAACTCTGCAGTAAGTCCCATGGAACTCCGCGGACTTACTTCACCCCCGGAAGCCAAAGCAGGGATAGTGTTTTGACAGAGGTAGGTACTAGAAAATAAAGACCGTCTCTGGTAAATAGAGACACTGGGTATGTACACAGTTACCAACTGTGTATAGCTGCATTCTGCACAAGCTGAATCTTCTGGAGGTTTTAAGAGTGATCCCACATAGAGTGCATTGCAGAGCAGTTCAAAATGTAATCTTGAATGATAAGCTTGAAATAATTGTTTTCATGACATATTAAAGGCAGTGGGAAATGAGGGCCAAAAATGGTATTGGGACCAAAACACAGGTGTATAAGGACTTTTGTTAATCTAGAAATGTGATCTACTGGGTCGCCTCCTGCTCTTTGAAGCAACTCAGCCTTTGCTACCCCACATGCCTGGAACTCCATCCTTCCCAGAATATGTCCATATTATCACCTCTCCTTTTTCTTTCACACTCATCCTCAGAGCCCAATTTTCCCAGGAAATCTTTCCTTTAGTCGCATAGTCCTCACTCCCCAATTAGGGTGAAGCCTAAAGCCGAATTCACAGAAATAGCAGCTGCGATTGTATAACTGTTCCTGGACTGTTCCACTTCAAACTACAGGTGGGAGGAAGGAATTGCATAATGCATTGCTCCTCCATATATAAATTAAAAAACTGACACCCATACATACATACATACATATATAAAATCTAGATGGCAGGGAGAAGAATTCCTAGCGCAGCCTTCTCCCTCACATGCTAGGTTTGTATCTGCTGGGAATTCAACAGTCAGCAATACAGCTTGGGGCCAAGCTAACTGAAAGAACGTTCTGCCATACAAGCCTCCCTGGGTTTTAAGATCTTCTGGGGAGGCCCTTTTCTCAGTACTTCCACCCTCGGAGGCAGCTCTGATAGTGGTGGGGGAGAGAACTCCCTGCCAAGAGAGGCTTAGGATGGTCCTCTTTCAG
Source organism: Shinisaurus crocodilurus (assembly GCA_021292165.1). Lineage (NCBI taxonomy): Eukaryota > Metazoa > Chordata > Lepidosauria > Squamata > Shinisauridae > Shinisaurus > Shinisaurus crocodilurus. The sequence goes on along the minus strand of CM037877.1, from coordinate 139,233,593 downwards.
CTGTCCTGTCTGCAGGCAAAGACATTTCTATTCAGGCAGGCCTTTGGCATGTTCGCTGGTCTGTTGCTGAAGGTTTCTTCTTCTTCTTCTTCTTCTTCTTCTTCTTCTTCTTCTTCTTATTATTATTATTATTATTATTATTATTATTATTATTATCATTATTGGTTGGTGCTGCTTATTCCTGTCGTTGCTCTTGTGTTTTTAATTTATTTGTTTTTATGCTATGTTTTAATTAAGATGTTGTTTTTAATCTGGATTGGACTGTTAGCCGCCTTGAGTGCCATGATGATGATGATGATGATGATGATGATGATGATGATGATGATGATGATGATGATTTTGGCAGAAAGGCAGGATATGAATTAAAGAAACAAACAATGCAATCTCCAACCTGCAGCCTGAAGTGAAGCATTAGATGTTAGGCATCACTCTAACTGGGAAGTGACGACTAAGTGGCTAAGCCAAAGTTGGCACCTCCTGTGTTAACTAGACCACAATTAGTATACCTGCATTTGCTCGCGCATTCATCTCTTCTTACCGTTCCCTCTCCTTTTTGTACCCTCAACCACGGCCAACATTTAGACTGTAAGCTCTTGAGGGACAGAGACCTTAGCTGCTTTGCTTATTATGTTACCCTGTCAAGCACCATGTGCATGGATGGCCCTCTATGATTATTAAGAAAAGCACCCAGACCCATTGGAATATTTTGGAAGCTGCAACCCAGAATGCAAACTGCAGCGCAGATCATCTTTTGGAGGCAGCAGTGGGCTATTCGCAGCAAGAGCATCATCTGTGTCTCCCAGGGTGTTTCACACAGAACAGATTTAATTGGCTTTTGTGATTAATGTAACGGTCCTTTTGGTTTCCTGAAACCTCCCACTGCTTCATTCCCACAGCCTACTTGCCTGCTTAATAGCCATATTTCTCCAGGCACAGTAGGGAGAGTGGGGGGAGCAAGTGTTTACAGGTGACTTAAAGAAACCTGCCAACTACTGCAGAAGTCAATTCTTCCTTTCCTTTTCAGTGCCCTCTCAGATAATTTGGCAGTGTTTTGACACTTTTGAGAAAAAAACAGCTCATCTGGAGATGTGTAAACACCTCAACACTGATCCCCCCCCCCCCGGAGAATCGCTACTGCTACCTTGTAAGCCTGCAAGCTGAATGCATGGGCAGAGTCAGCCTTGCCACTAGGTGACTCTAGAGCAGTGTTCTCCAACCTTGGGTCCCCAGATGTTTTTGGCCTACAACTCCCAGCATGCCCCAGCTACGCTGTCTGGGGCATGCTGGGAGTTGTAGGCCAAAAACATCTGGGGACCCAAGGTTGGAGAACACTGCTCTAGACAGCTGCCTAGGCCGGTAATTGTGCAGCGGCAGCAAATGCAGGAGACTTCCCCTTTGTGGATATGTTGCTGCAGCAGCAGCAGCAGCAAAGAGACCGGTGGGCAGGGAACTAGGAGTAAGAGCCAATGGTTAATTCAATCAGGTCATGAAGGTCAGAACTCAAGAGAAAGGAAAGAATAGCCTGTGTGGAAACAGTTGGATTTGGAAGGCCTGAGTTCAAATCCATGCCTCCATATCTGCTACATGCATTAAGAAACGGTGCATGTTAAATACAAAGATGAATTTAACAGTGAGGCCTAGCTTGGCCGGATGTTACTTTACAGAGCAGCTCAAAGTGGGGTGGGGTGGGGTGGGGTGGGGGGAGTGGAGGAGCATCAGACCCACTGCAGGTCCTGCCCGCTCACGCCAGCCAGGGCCGAACAGAGGGCAATGGGGTATTTTGTTTTCTTTTTCACTATGCCATCTCCAGGCTGATGTAGGGGAGGGGCCCAAAGATTGGGGCCCTCGGAAGATCTGTGTGGCTCTGGATCCAAAGGATCCAAAAGTGGCAGCACCCCTTCCTGCCCCTGAGAGCTGGTGTGGCATAGTGGTGAGAGTGTTGGACTGGGACTGGGGAGATCCGGGTTCTAGTCCCGGCTCGGCCATGAAACTCACTGGGTGACTTTGGGCCAGTCACTGCCTCTCAGCCTAACCTACCTCACAGGGTTGTTGTGAGGATAAAATGGAGAGGAGGAGGAGAATTATGTAAGCCGCCTTGGGTTCCTTGCAGGAAAAAAGGCGGGGTGTATAAATATAACAAATAAATAAATAAATGAGACACCTAATTTCAGGGCCTTCTGCCAGCTGCTGCCAATAGGAGCACTGCCAGCAGTAGTTTTCTGCCCGTGGAGCTCTCTGTGGGCAGAAAGAGCCCCTCCGCAGGAAGAGGACACCTCCACCCAATCCTAACCCTCTCCAGAAAGGGAGCTCTGGGTGTTAGGATTGCACTCTTAACGTTTCAGAAAAGCCAGCAGAGTAAAGCTAGAGGAATGTAGGCCTTTCTTCTGTAATATCTCATCCCCTTGCTCATTACTTGTGTAAGCAGATGTTATTAATAATTATTTAAGTATTGGGATGCCACCTTTCCACTTTGCATTCCGCCAAGTGGCTCACAACCAATGAAATTCATAGAAAGCATTAAGTCCTGAAGCAGCCCTAAAAACCAATCAGCAGAACCATAAAACCAAACTAGAAATGGCAAACAAGCAATACAACAACAACAACAACAACACAGCCAGTTCCATATCAACCAAGACAAATAAACAATCAAAAGCAGGTCGCAGACTAGCTGTTAGAAAGCCAAAAGAAAGAAACCTGAATGAAGCTACTCTACGTGACTGCCCACCCTAATTTATCTGGGGAAGGCATCACTGAAAAGGCCCTCTTTTCACTTGCTACCCAGCTAGCCTCGGAAGGCCCTGAGAAGGGCCTCCGTTGGGCATTTTTTCAAATGTGATCCCATTGAAGCCTATGGACTAAATGGTCTCAACAAGTCCCAGTGCTTCAGTTAATATGACTGCGGACTGGGTCCTGCTGACACACACACCCCCGCTGACGCATTAGGTTTCTTGACATGGTCAACATTTGTCACTTTAAAGTAGGCCGACACAACCTTTTCAGCTTTTCAGCACTGGAGACTGCATCTGGTATCAGCTGGGCCGGAGGCTACACACACACACACACACACACACACACACACACACACACGCTTCCCGCCCCCCTCTCTCACACACACATCTCAGGGTGCAGGGATAGGAAATTTAAACCTCTCCAGTCTGCCTGTTGAGATCTAGAGATGACTGGGGAGCGGGGAGGTGGAAGCCTCCCCCAACCCCCAGCGATCCCCACTGAGGTTGCCATTCCTCCACCACTACTAGTGGTGGGGAACCAGCAATCTCAGAAGCTGGGAGTTGGGAGAGACTTTGCTGGGAGTTAGGAAAGACTTCCACGCCTGTCCCACCCCCAGAACGATTGCTAACTAATAGCAGGGCCAGAACAGCATTATTTCCCCCACAGTCCTGCGGATCAGCTGGGCTGTGGGGGAAGTGGGAAGGGTCCCACCAGCTTCACAGGCTGCAGTGACCGAGGGCCACATGCAGCCCACAGGCTGTGCACACCTACTTGAAGGCATCCATCTATATTATCGTTTACTTGGACTCAGCTTGAAGGAGGGAAGGCTGCAGCTACCACAACGACCCATGTGCCTTCACCATATCAACGATATACATGTTCCAGCCTCTTATGGTGCATACAAGGTCCCCAACAAGTCATAGTAGAAGTAGCATTCTTTTAGGTTTAAGGTCTTGTAGCACTCTTGTGTCCACCCAATGGATATAAGAAGCCAATGAGGAGCACGAGCAGTATATATTTCTGAACCCATAAGTTATAGCCTGCTCTTCCTTCAGGAAACTCAGAGTGTCTGGAGAACAGAGCAGCCCCTGAGAATTTGGCCACCCCTATGCCAGGAAACGGCAAACTATAAGGCCAGTCTCAAATGCCACAGAGGGAAAATACAATCCAGGGACTGTTGAAGGGCGTGGCTGCCGCCCTCCGTGCTCGATGCTGTGCAAGAAGGCATCCCTCCCTCCCACTCTTGCCAGTTCTCCGCTGTGGCTGGTTGGGAGTATCGATTGATGGCTAAATAAGAGTCTGATTGATTCCTTCTGGGGCCAGATGCTGCCCTAAACTAATCAGAGCTCTTTTCTTCCCTTCCCTCTCCCCAACACATGAAGAATGATGGTGTAGCTCCTGCCTTTGCAACTCCTTAGGTTTATGTTAATTAAGCTTGTAGCGTGGCCAGGGGCCAAGTAACGATCCCCACTCTGAGCCAACCTCTTGTTTTAGCTGGAAGGTGCCACCCGTCTGGCTCAAGTGGGCTGGGCACCTGCGGCATCATCTGTCTCGTTCATGTGAACTCAGCCTATCATTTCTGTGCATGGGGAGTGAATATCCCCCCTGCGCCACAAAACTTTCCAATGTATTGATTGTGTAGCCTTTGGCCATAGCAATACCAAATATTGTAGATCAAAACAGAAGGTTCCTCCTGATGCGGCCAATCAAATGAATGATCAAGCAAACACATTAAAAAACTAACACCCCATTTTGAAAAGTTTTTTAAAATATATATATATATATATTAGTCTTGAAGTTCCCCACTTAAGGCTAGTTTAGAAGAAGTAGGCATATAAGTATCCATAAATAATTGTATCTGACTTCAAGGTATAAGGAACAAAACAACATATTTGGTACGGATTCCCCCCACTTCTCCAAGCATGGAGAAGTTCCAGCAGCAACGCTACCCGATTTCATTTGGCTGAGAACACTGGAGACGTCTGCTGGCTTTCTCATATCGGTTTGACTTACAAACATACAAAGTGGAGGCAAGCAGCAGCCACTTCTACAGCAAGCCCACTACTTCTGCATCAGATTCCCGGAGTCCCTCTGCACCTCCGAGTGCCTCACTTGCGGCCAACTCACGGCTCCAAAGCACCCTCTTTGTATCTCCCAAATCAAAACCTTCTCCTCTCTCTCATATTTCTTTAGTTATTTTCTATTAATTCTATTCATTTATCACATTGATAATATAATATAATATAATATAATATAATATAATATATTGTAATATATAATGTAATAATTATATATCTAATGTAATAATTTATTACATTTATTCCTTCCATTGTGGAATTCAAGGTAGCCAGGTGTTCTCCCCTCCAAGCACTGACCAGACCCAGACCTGCTTAGCTTCAGCAAGGTAGCTGCCTTATGTGCCCTCAGACCATGCCCTGGGACACACATACATGCATATATACACCCACACCCTGCAGAGTACTGGTCTGAGAGATGCCATTCCTGCAAGTGAATTGCCCATTCAGGCAACCATGCACAAATATTAAGAAACACTGAAGTTCTTTTGTCAGGTTCTGGCCCACTCCTTCACAGCAACCAAGCCAGCCAAATTCATGGCAACATACAATCAAATCAAACCTTTATGAAATCCCACAAACCCGCACAAACACAGGAGCACTGCTAACGTCCCTGCAGAACCCACACGGACATGTAATGCAGTAGGAAGCAACATGGAAGAAATGGTGAAGATTTCTCACAACCATATAAAGCCTCTCTTACAGCAACTTGAGTGTCCTGGGGAGGCTTCTGTGTGTTCTGCCGCTTCTCAGTCCAAAGGTTTTAAAGTGTCTAGCGTCTGGTGGTGCTTTGGTATCAGTCTCTCAAACATACCCACTCACTACACAGTTACTATGGGGGGGTCTATTTTAATGAACGCTGGCAGGCAGCCCCAGCTCAAATTAATCCTTGGATGCTATCAAAATGTGAATTCACTGGGGGAGAATTCACCCGGCTGCCTGCAAAGGTAGCCTGTGCCAGTATGCATAGGCTCACATTTTATTATTCTCAGTATTTACATCAGGGGTGGGCTACATGTGGGTCATGGGTCACATGCGCCCCTTGCAGCCCCTCTCCTGTGCCCCCCCCATGTCATTAAAATTTGGGGATGTAGTGGAGGTTAAAAAAAAGAAGAAGCGAAATTTGTCCCTTTTCAGCCTATGTTGTTCCTCTTCAGCCTAAATTTGCCCCTTTTTATCCTACATTGTGGTTTGCTGCTGAAATTCGGCAGCAAACTGGCAGGAGTGTGGCCCCCAGGGCAGTCAGGGGAGTGGTGGACATTGCCCCCCCGCCCCCTGAAGTTGACCACCCCTGATTTACAGAAGGCTCCCAAACACTTCACCCATGTTATCTTGTAATCCTTATAACAACACTGGTGTGTGTGTGTGTGTGTGTGTGTGTGTGTGTGTCTGACTGTCTGTCTGTCTGTTATCCCCATCCTGTACATAGCCTGTACTGTACACAGCAACTTCTGAGGTGATTTTCAACAGAAAAATGGCACAAGGGAAAAGAGTTAACTCCCCTCCCCAGCACTGCAGCCCCAGGTTTATGGCAAAGGTGAGATTAAACCGGGGACTTTCTGTTTCATACCTCATCTCATAACTACAATGCTATACTAAATCACACATTTAAAGGACTATAGATCCTAAAGAACCCAGCCAAAGAAAAAAAATGAAAAGCAGTGTTGTCCCTGAAACAGATCTTCTTACAGCAGAATTCAAGAGTATGGGCATACATACTTTTAAATGAACATAAATGGGAAAATATATCCCATCCCATTGGGTGCATCCAGACTGTTGGCTCCTGTCACTGAGCAATCATAGCTGCATGACTGTAAGCTGCATGTAGAATTGGGAATTCACTTTCCACACTGCAGGGGGTATAGTGCTTTTCTTGTGTGCACATCCTGCTATGTTCCATCTATAGTAGTGAGTATGACAGTTATGTCGGCAGGGAAAAGGCAATTCACCTGAGCGCACAATTTTCTTTGCTAGTTTTTAAAATCGAGTTTTAAAAATCATTTTTACATTTTTTGCTAGAGTGCTTTTTAAATCTGAGAGCTATTCCACAATTATGTCAATGTTAAAAAGTAAGACACCGTGATAAAATGGTGCTGACTGGAAAGACTAGGATGGCAAAAAATGTTGATTTTTTAAAAATCAATTTTTAACATTTGCAATAAAGAGTCTTTTCATTTAAGCACCATTGCACAAATATGTTAACTTTAAAAACAAAAAGAGTTAACATATTTGTGCAATGGAGCTATCAGACAGAATAGTAGTATTAATGGATTTTCACATGATTGTTTAGAATTTAAAATTATTCTCTATGCTGATGATCTTTTATTGTTTATTTTGACGGTTCCTGCTTTGATGAAGGTGATCAAAAACTTTGGTGATTTGTCTGGCTGTTTAATTAATTGGTCAAAGTCGGAATTGATGCTGATTGGAGATAATACATCTCAGAGTGCATTAACAGTGGCAATTTCGATGGTGCCCAGATTTTATTACTTACTTGGGAATACTTATCCCTAGAGACATATCCCAAATGATTAAACTTAATTTGAGTAAGTTGATTGATGAGATCCCATGAGATATAGACAGATGGGCATCTCTTAACTTGAGTTTGTGGGGTAAGGTTAATGCACTTAAGATGAATATAATACCTAGGATTGTATATGTTTTACGTGGGATTCCTCTATTTATACCTGGCAATTATTTTCAAAAACTTAATGCTTTGTTTCGCAAATTTTTCTGGGGTTCCTCGCCTCCACGAATCTCTTTGAAAAGAATGCAACTTGCAACTAAAGAAGGTGGGTTTGGTTTTCCAGATCTCGTCTTATATCATAGGGCTTATTTGTTGACTAGTTCTAAATTCTGATCTTTTCACTTAGATTATCCACTTTGGTCAGTTGTGGGATCCTTATGTCTGGATCCTCTCTCTAAATGGATGGTATTGGGTCTCACTATATTAAAACAGACAGGGTACCTCCTACAATTATGGCAGAGAGGTGTGGCATATTATATCTCGTCAATTACACTTTGACCCATTTTCTCATGCTAAACTGACTTTATGGGGTAATCCGGATTTAAAAATTGGTAACGTTCCTGTGGTGGACTTGGGCAGACAGGTTTATTTTTACTTTGGATCAATTAGTGAATGTTGATGATGAGTTTTTGTCATTTTTGGCTTTGCGAACTCTTGCAACTGCAACATTTGTTAGTATCTAGGTTTCGTCCAGCTGCTTTTTCAGCTTCAGAGCCTCCTTTGCTATTGGATGCATTGATTGAGGCTGAGCAGTTATATTGACCTACGATTCATGTTTATAATGAATCATTATAAACCGGGTGACTGGCCAGATGGACGATTTAAAAATATAATAAATAAATACTTATTATCGGTGAATAAATATGATACACAGAGTCTTAAAGATGAATGGAATAGGGAATTAGAGGGTCATATGTTGCCTAATCAATGGAACATTGTTTTTGCGTCTGTTTCAGAAGGGTCTATGGATCTTGGGTTACATCTTATTCAGCAAAAAAAATGTTTCATGTTTATTGGACACCACAGCATCTTTTTAATAAGGGTTTGTCTAAGTCAGCTAACTGTTGGAGGTGTAATACTGTGAATGCTTCGTTTACACATATGTTTTGGCAATGCCCAGTGGTTACTTCTTTTAGGGATGAGGTTATAGTACAGATAAATCTAGTATTAGAATGCTCTTTAATATTTACCGATGCACAAGTTATTTTAAATTATATACCTGCTGTATGGAATTTATCACAAGGACAACGCATGTGGATTTTCCGTGCCCTCTTGACAGCCAAAAGACTGATTTTACAACACTGGAAAGATAAACGCTCACCTCCTATAACACAATGGATCGAAGACCTAATAATGCTTTCAACATTTGAGCGGGTAGTATTAAATATGGCTAAAATAATGCCGTTCCGAAAGTGAAAGTGAAATAGTGAAAGTGTGAGGAGGTATAGATGCATGGTGATAGGTTCACCTGTCTGATACATCACTGCACACATGAAAACCACAGCTCCTAAAAAGACGTAAGAGTAGTGCTAAGAATGACCCACGCCTGTGGAGATTGCACTCCTGTTCCATTCTTTTTTCTTTTCTTTTTTTTAGGCCAGATTTTCTGTGGTCCGAAAAAGTAAGGAGCATGAGAAAAAAAACAATTCGAGGACAACATCATGTAGATGCCCTGGAAAAGTGTGTGAATAAAGCATGGCTATTCCACAGTAAATGCTTGCTATGAAATACCCATTGTAAACCATGAACCTCCTGCATTATGGATATAGAAAGGGGGGACACTGAAAGTGGTTATCGGGGCCCGATGCCTCTGCAGTTTACAGTGATGCTACTGCATTGCTGTAGGTTACTGTAACATTTCATAAAGGAAACTAGGGATTTGAAATCGGAAACCTTGTGTGGCAGCCAGTACACTAAACATATTCTTGTCATTCCATAATCCAGATTTGAAGCCCACATGAGGGCCATTTTCCAGTGGCACAGCACAATGAAGTGAGAAAGGGCTCCTCTCCACCCTCATTGTAAATCCAAAGGGTTTTTGCACTTGTCTTAGGAAGATCCTTCCTGCAATTCCGGCGCCATCTACTGGCCATTTCCAGTAACATCGGTGAACAGCAGCCAAATAAACCTCCAAAAGACCATTGGTAGGTCAGTCTTCCCCAACCTGGGGCTCTCCAGATGTGCTGGACCACAACTCCCATCATTCCCAGCCTGCATGGCCATTGGGAATGATGGGAGTGGTGGTCCAGCACATCTGGAGGACACCAGGTTGGGGGAAACTGTGATAGGTTATGTATGAATTATCCTGGTAAACTGAGAACTATATAGGTTAAGGGCAGAAAAACTGATGTTGCAGACTCAATCTTGCTAATACATACATTATGCAGATGAATTTGAATAATGTGAGTTAGCTAATATGCAAATTAGGTGGGCAAAATCTTGCGAGTCACAATATTAAGACTGTTCCCTGGCAATTCCCTGAGCTACCAGGAAAATGTTTCCTGTTCTATAATCTGTCTATAATAACTTGATTGTTTATCAAGTTATTTGTCTATACCTCTTGCCTCTTGCATAGGCAGCCTTTCTGACCTTGCCTGAAAAGATCTGCATCTGCAAGCTGGCATGTGGTCTAGTCTTCTCATGGGCCTGTACAGTCTCAGAATGCCTGTGAGGAACAGCTTGCTGAAAAGCAACACCACATCAGAATATCCTTGTGCATGGAAAGGTTACAGGTAAAGGAGAAGGGTAGGTTTCAACAGTGCTGATGGGAAAAGTCTGGTTTGAATGTACATGGCGAACCAATGAGCCACATGATCCTGCACTGTTGGAGAACACATGATGGGGCCATAGTTACAAAGAACAGTTACCGTAAATATTTGATGTTAAGAAACCACAGTTTGAAAACAGTGAATCCAAAGCTTAAAGCGAAACTTCCAGAAACAAATAAAAGCTGACACATGCAGTTGTGACATCTTATCAGAAGTACGTTGCAACGTTATTATGATTTTAGAGGGTACAAAACTAGTAAGCACAACAGGAACAGTGACAAATGTTTCAGTGTTCTCCCCTGTTCAGTGCTCCACCAGGCCAGCCATGCCATTTTCTAGGATACTCTATTCTATTCCACCCCTCCCCATTATTTCCCCCAACAGATCCTCGGTATTCTGTGGCCACTGATCATGCTCAGTGCTCACTGGACTTGTGTGTGTGTGGGTGCCCCCGTCGTTTTTTTCTAAGATTTTTTTGTACTTCTGCAAACCTTGTGATTCCCCCAACCATGCTAATAACTCCCTCTTGTTGGCTACAATCCCGTTGGCACTCAGCATCTCTCTGTTCTCTATTAGAGGGAGTGAGCAACAGACAAAATGACATGTATCCTATGCATTATGAAACCCAAGTTTGACTAGGTTTCAGCAGAAGTGATAGTGTAATATAGTAATTAAATAAGTTATTATGGACTCTGGCTGGTTAATTACATCATGTTTTCAAAAGTATTTTGGTATAAAAGGTCTGTAATGAAAAATGGGAAGAATTAGGAGGTGACAGTCAACAGAAAGCAGAGTATGTTTTCAGTACAGTTAAATGTACTTAGGTTTAAGCAGGGGTGGGCAGAAGATAGATCTCCAGATGTTTGGGATGTCAACTTCCAGAAGCACCTCCCAGCATGGCCACTGGTCAGAAATGCTGGGAGTTGAAGTCTCAAACATCTGGAGATCTACTTTCTGCCTATTCCTACAGTGGAGGAGGAGGAGGAGGAGGAGGACTAAGGGGTTGTGAACATTCTGTTTTCAGCTTATAAAAGAGGGGTTGTAAAAGGGACAAGTCAAAGATTTTTCAGAACGCCATGAGAAGAAATCACTGCTGAGCACATGATGCGTTTCATGTGAGACGTCTGGCCCGTTTAACAAAATCTTACTACCTGTTTGCCAAACCCAGCTCCTGCTACTTCTCAGAAAGAAGGGTTCCTGGGAGTGAGGCAAGGCAGGAAGGCCTTACCTGTTCAGGAAGCCAAAGCAAAGTCCTGCTGCCAGGCAAAGTCCTCTTGTTGTTCCAACCAGTGAATAAGCCTCCCTCCTTTGGCCAGAGCTTGGTGGCAGCGTACAGATTTATTTATTTATTATATTTATACCCCACCTTTTTTCCTGCAAGGAACCCAAGGCGGCTTACATAATCCTCCTCCTCCTCTGCATGTTATCCTCACAACAACCCTGTGAGGTAGGTTAGGCTGAGAGTCAGTGAGTGGCCCAAAGTCACCCAGTGAGCTTCATGGCCGAGTGGGGACTAGAACCTGGATCTCCCAAGTCCCAGTCCAACACAGGTTGAACCCCTGCTAATATCCCTCAGGTTCAGTACCTGCTGCAGGCTTTAAGTCATAGAATCATAGAATCATAGAAAAGTAGAGTTGGAAGGGGCCTACAAGGCCATCGAGTCCAACCCCCTGCTCAATGCAGGAATCCAGGTCAAAGCATCTCTGACAGATGTCTGTCCAGCCGCACCTTGAATGCCTCCAGACTGGGAGAGCCCACCACCTCCCTAGGTAGTTGATTCCATTGTCTTATTGCTCTGACAGTCAGGAAATTTTTCCTGATGTTTAGGTGGAATCTAGGTTCCTGTAACTTGAGCCCATTATTCCGTGTCCTGCAAACTGGGATGAACGAGAAGAGATCTTTGCCCTCCTCTGTGTGACATCCCTTCAAATACTGGAAGAGTGCGATCATATCTCCCCTCAGTCTCCTCTTCTGAAGGCTAAACATGCCCAGTTCTTTCAGTCTCTCCTCATAGGGCCTTGTTTCCAGTCCCTTTATCATCCTTGTTGCCCTCCTCTGAACCCTCTCCAGTTTGTCTATGTCCTTGTTAAAATGAGGTGCCCAGAACTGGACACAGTACTCAAGATGAGGCCTAACCAGTGCCGAGTAAAGGGGAATTATCACTTCCCGCGATTTGGAAGCTATACTTCTATTAATACAGCCCAAAATTGCATTTGCCTTCTTTGCAGCCACGTCGCATTGCTGGCTCATATTCAGTTTGTGATCTACCACAATTCCAAGATCCTTCTCACTTGTAGTATTGTTGAGCCAAGTGTCCCCCATTCTGTAACTCTGCATTTGGTTTCCTCTCCCTAGGTGCAGCACTTGGCATTTATCCCTGTTAAATTTCATTCTGTTGTTTTCGGCCCAGCGCTCCAGCCTATCGAGGTCACTTTGAATTTTGTTTCTGTCTTCCAGAGTATTAGCTGTTTCACCCAACTTTGTGTCATCTGCAAATTTGATAAGCATTCCCTGTACCTCCTCATCCAAGTCATTAATAAAAATGTTGAAGAGCACCGGGCCCAGGACCGAGCCCTGTGGTACCCCGCTCGTTACCTCTCCCCAGTTTGAGAAGGAACCATTGATAAGCACTCTTTGAGTCCGATTCTGTAGCCAATTGTGGATCCACCTGATAGTTGTTCCATCTAGCCCACTCTTAGCTAGCTTACTAATCAGGATATAATGAGGCACTTTGTCGAAAGCTTTGCTGAAGTCCAGGTATATAATGTCCACAGCATTCCCACAGTCCACAAGGGAGGTTACCCGATCAAAAAATGAGATCAAATTAGTCTGACAGGATTTGTTCTTCACAAATCCATGCTGGCTTCTAGTAATCACTGCATTGTTTTCAAGGTGCTTGCAGACTGACTTCTTTATAATCTGCTCAAAAATCTTCCCGGGGATTGATGTCAGACTGACTGGCCTATAGTTCCCAGGTTCCTCCTTCTTGCCCTTTTTGAAGATGGGAACAACATTTGCCCTCCTCCAGTCGTCTGGCACTTCACCTGTCCTCCATGATTTCTCAAAGATAATAGACAGTGGTTCTGAGAGTTCTTCTGCCAGTTCCTTTATTACTCTAGGATGCAGCTCATCAGGCCCTGGAGATTTAAACTCGTTCAGAGTAATCAGGTGCTCCTTGACCATTTGCCTATCAATCTCAAGCTGCAATTCTGCCCCTTCAGTCTGCACTTCAGGTTTGCCAGGGGGGTCATAGACCCTCTTTTGGGAGAAGACCGAGCCGAAGTAGGAATTGAACACTTCTGCCTTTTCTTTGTCTTCTGTTATCAATTTGCCATCCTCATTGCGTAGTTGAACCACCAGTTCTTTCTTCTGTCTTTTACTGTGCATGTATCTGAAGAAAGCTTTTTTGTTGCTTTTAGCATTCCTCGCTAACCTTAGCTCATTCTCAGCTTTAGCCTTCCTGACACTATTCCTGCAGTTCTGTGCTACCTGCCTGTACTCTTCCCCTGTAGCCTGTCCTTCCTTCCACTTCCTATACGTGTCCTTTTTTGTTTTCAGGTCATCTTTGAGTTTATTGTGAAGCCACATTGGCTTCTTCTGTTGCCCTCTGCCTTTTTTCCTTGTGGGAATTGTTTGCAATTGTGCCTTTAAAATTTCCTTTTTTAAAAACTCCCACCCCTCCTGGGCTCCCTTTCTCGTGAGAGTCATTTGCCATGGGATCTTACTAATCATTGTTCTGAGTTTGTTAAAATTGGCTTTCCTAAAATCCAGGGTACGTGTTTGGCTACACTCAGCTTTTGCTTCTGTTAGAATCAAGAACTCAAGTATAACATGGTCACTTTCCCCCAGAGTTCCCGAAACTGCCACTTTATCCACTAACTCGTCTCTGTTGGTTAGAATCAGGTCAAGGATAGCCGATCCTCTAGTTCCTTCCTCCACTTTCTGTAGGAGGAAGTTATCAGCAGCACAGCTCAGGAATTTCTTGGAGGGGCCATGTTTGGCTGAATAAGTCTCCCAACAGATATCAGGGAAATTGAAGTCTCCCATTACTACCACATCGTGCCTCCTTGAAACACTGGCAATTTGTATTTCAAAAGTTCCATCCTCGTCTTCTCCTTGATTGGGTGGTCGGTAGTAGACTCCAACCGCCATGTTCGCTTTATTCTTTGCCCCCTTTATTTTAACCCAGATGCTCTCAATGGGGCTGCCAAGCTCCTCTTCCTGTATCTCTGTGCAGAGATACGTATTTTTAACATACAGTGCAACTCCACCTCCCTTTCTGTTGCTTCTGTTCCTTTTGAACAAGTTATACCCTTCAATTGCTGTATTCCAGTCATGGGAGTCATCCCACCAGGTTTCAGTTATCCCTATCAAGTCGTACTTGCCCTCATGTATCAAGAGTTCAAGTTCGTCTTGTTTGTTGCCCATACTCTGGGCATTAGTATAGAGACATTGAAGACTATGTGCTTTACAGTCCGACTTTCCCCCTACATTTTGTGGTAGACTATCAATGGGCACCGCTGGAGCTGTTCTCTCCATTGTGGCAAAGAGGCCTTCTTCCATTGGTACCCCCGAGTTTATGTCTCCCTCCCCTGTTGGATTCAGTTTAAAGCCCTCCTGATTAAGTTCCTCATGCTGTGTCCAAACACATTCTTCCCAGTCCTTGTGAGGTGCAACCCATCCTTTGCCAGCAGTCCATCTTCCAGGAAGTGTAGCCCGTGGTCCCAGAATCCAAATCCCTCATGTCGGCTCCACCTTCGTAGCCAGTCATTCACTCGGAGTATTTTTCTTTCCCTTTCTATGCCTCTTCCAAGTACTGGAAGGATGGATGAGAAAACTATCTGGGCCCCAAAGTTCTTGAGTTCCCTTCCCAGCTCTTCAAAGTCTGCCGTGATTTCTTTGTAACTCCGCTTGGCAGTATCATTTGTACCCACGTGGAAGAGAAGAAAGGGGTATGTGTCGGTGGGCTGCATGAGCCTCGGCAGCTGCTCTGTCACATCCTTAATCCGTGCCCCAGGGAGACAGCACACCTGGCGAGTCCATGGGTCTTCGCGACATACTTTGGCTTCGATCCCCCGCAGGAGGGAGTCTCCCACTACGAGTACTCTTCTCTTCCTCTTGCTATAGGCCTTGGTTTGATTGCCTCCACTTGACTGACCCTCAGCCTCTTGCTCGCTGTCACGTTGGGTGCCCGGTAATCCGTCCTCTGCAGGCTGTCCTCTGCTCTCGTCCTCAAGTACATGGAAGCGGTTCCATAGCTCCACTGTTTCCACAGGCGCAGAATGTCTTCTAGTTCTTCTGCTCCTAACGGTCACCCTTTTCCAGGGAGTTCCCCCTGCGTTATTTTCCCTTGCCTCTGCAGTCTCCGACTCCGCCTCATCCTGCCGTTGCCCTTCTGGCTCCTGTACTGTGCTTTGGTGCTGTAGATCCACCGTTCTGTCTAAGAACTCCTCGCTTTCTCTTATGCTCCTGAGGGTTGACACTTGCTGCTCCAGTCCTCTGACCTTTTCTTCCAACAGCGTGACCAGCTTGCACTTGTTGCACGTGTAGGCCATGTTGATCTCCGGCAGGAAAACAAACATTGCACACCCCTTGCAGGTCACCACCACTGCTGAGTCCTTTCCTTCCATAGTGCTCTGTTTCTGTCTTCCTAGAATATATATATATATATATATATATATATATATATATATATGGTTTTTTTTTTTTTTTTTTTTAATTTTTTTTTTTTTTTTTAGGGACCTCCCCCTTGACCTCCCCCGCCGAACTCCGCTGCCAAACTCCTGTTTGCTCTCCCTGTTCACTGGCTCTGTTCGCTCGCTCTCTGGGAGCCTGCTTGCCTTTTCACAGTCCCAAAAACAGTCCCAAAAACAGCTGGAGCCTCTCTCCTGTTGTGCTCCTGCTCAGCTGGGAGTCAGGAACAGAATGAGCTCCCAGGCCACGCCCTGCAATCAGCCCCACTTCCTGCAATCAATCAGCTGCAATCAGCCCCAGGTAGTTGCAGTCAGCAGGAGCTTCTGCTCAACAGAATGAGCTCCCAGGCCACGCCTTTCCCTTGCAGCACTTGTTGTTGTACTACTCCGCTGCCAAACTCCTGTTTGCTCTCCCTGTTCGCTCGCTCTGTTCGCTCGCTCTCTGGGAGCCTGCTTGCCTTTTCACAGTCCCAAAAACAGTCCCAAAAACAGCTGGAGCCTCTCTCCTGTTGTGCTCCTGCTCAGCTGGGAGTCAGCTGACGCTATCAGATCTCATGGCAAGAAGAATGGTTCACCATGGACAAATTCAAAGTGAGCTGACTTTTTGTTTCTCCTCTGAAGCCTTGCTTGACAAGGTAAGCAATGTTTCTAATAGTGCAAAGGAAAAACTATGAAAACCAGGACCAGCCATCAGAATTAGAATCCAAGACTCATTAGCATGACAGATCCCAAATTTAGTTCATCTAGGACACTGCCATACCTGGGTTAAACAAACATGTTGCTAATTGCAAAACATAAGAATGTGTAGACCAAGGGAGGGCAACTTCCCATGGACCCAATCTGACCCATGGGATTGCTGAATCCAGACCATGGAAGGCCCCGCCCTCTCCTACCCCAAAGTCCCTCCCCCCTCACCAAGTCCCGCCTCCTTGCCTGGGGAGAGGAATCCCCTTGTTATCCGGGATCTCTGCCTAACATGATGGAGAAGCAGTCCCAATTCTACCTTAATACCAAACCCTGCCCCCACCCCCACTGAAAAAAATGTTTCTTAAAATACTGACTATGCCCAACGTGAGGCCTGACAAATGCATGGGGGAGTCAGTGGCATAACAGGCAAAACGGTATTTATTCTTGGACCAGCTGTTTAAGAAGCGTCACAAGCATGAACTCCTTGGATCTGTCATCAGGTATAGGTTTTCAGAGCAATTAAAACAGATTTTGTTACATATTTTAAAAAGAGAGAGAGCAGCAGTGCAGATGGCTAGCTGTTCAGGGGGTTCTGTGCAGAGAAGAAAAAGAGGCAAGAACAAACTAGGCGGCCGGCCACCGTTGGGCTTTTCTGAGTCACACTCACACAACATTCTTCCTGGCATTTATAGATCGGTCGAAAAGATACAGATCAGTTGACCCTGATCCATCCATGCATGTGCTTACCTGCTGATCAAGGTCAGCACTACCAGCTCTAACTGTGCCAGTCACCCGTTTTGGCTGGCGGGGCTAAAAGCAGATTAATTTTGTACCATCCACCCTCAGAAAAGGCGCTGGCACAAACAGAGCCCTGTTCTGAAGCACCCCCGATCCTGCTGTTTTGGGGAGAAGGGGCCTATATCTGGAAGGGGATTAGGGTTTTTTGGTCTTGGAGAAGAGCAGAAAAGCAGGTCCCATAGGATACTGAGGCCTCTTGCACATCCCAACGGGAGCTGCTGCAGATGACTTGCATACAACTTTCTGGCCAGCCATTGTGCTCTGATTGCTTCTGTTCCTCAATGTGGACACTTGCAAGTTTTAGATTTGGCCTCAGGACTACAACCACAGAAGCCCCCACCATGAAATATTTTCTAACCTTCTTGTTTAAGCTGAATAGAAGGAAAAATAAAAAAAAATCAATGTTTTTAAAGCAGTGAAACCCTGAAAACCCAACACTGTGTAAGCAGGCATGCTTACATGACTCTTTTGACACCTTTGTTTAAGAAAACCACCACACACACTCCCATCTACCTCTCCTGGACCTATAATGGCCAAAGATATGCAAAATACTACCCATCAACTCCCATCCCCCTCCTCCCATCAAGAAGGAAAGAAGAGCTCATTGTCTCCTTTCTTCCCTTAATATCTGACACCTGAAAATCCATTTCCCAACATTCATGAGCCGTAGGGATGTGCTGACATTGGGAAGTCTGGCTCGTTTGATGATCCTGATGATCGGAAGCAAGCCGAGTCGGGGGGGGGGGGTTTCTCCGTGAACTTCCGTCCCTAAGACGGGCCGCAGTTTGCGCATCTTTTAAAAAATTAAATGCTAAGGAAATTTGCACAAATTGTGTAAAATCATGCAAATTGTGTAAAGTTGCGCGATTTGTGTGAATTGGGGTATTTTGTATGTTTTACACAAATAAGCACTGGAAAAACACGTGGTTCTAGTGCAACTTGCGTTAAATCAGCTAATTTTATGCAAATCACGCTAGATCCATGTGCTTTCCCAGTGCTTATTTGTGTAAAACATACAAAATACCCCAATTTATGCAAATTGTGTAAAGTTATGCAATTTGCACAACTTTACACAATTTGCGTGATCTTACGCAATTTGCACGGATTTCCTTAGTGTTTAAAAAAAGATGTGCAAACTGCGGCCCGTCTCGGAGCCAGAAGTCTTCATAGCGAGTCAGCGCCAGCGCAGGGCTGGTGTAATGAAATCCGGGGGGGGGGGGATAATGAAAATCCATCAGATTTTCACCCCCCTATCGGATTCCTCACATATCCCTATTTTCAAAATTTTGATTACTAAATCTTGAGAACAAGGATAAAGAGAGCAAGCCAAACACACACACACACACACACACACACACACACACACACACACACACGATCCCTTCCATAGGAGGGACTGCTCACACTTTCCATCCCCTTTCCTCCTCTCTGTCTCCCCTTCTTTTCAGAGAATCGCTGCACAAGTCAGCAGATATGGAGAGGTAAATCTTTGCATTATCTTCTCTTTTCCTTGTAGTCCATACTCCAGTTATACTCTTTAGTCCCTTTTACCTAATATCCCACCCCATTCCAAACTCCAAAACACCTGGCTTTGGAGCTCCCCATTGCTCTTTTATCCTCTCTATCCACTTTCTTCCCAAAGCCCAGCATTTACTCTAAATCCCTTCTCCAAAGCCCTCTCACAATCCCCCACAACAGTCTGTTTCTCCCCCACTCAAAGTATCCCAGGCTGAAACTTCTTTCTCCCCCACAACTCTCTTCCCCCTTCACCATAATCAGCCCCAACACACACACACACACACACACACACACACACGATTTTCTATGCATCCCACTGCACATAGCTTCATTATTGACTTTAAATGCTTGTTATCTTTCGCCATGTATGTATAGTTCTAATTCCCCTGATGTGTGTTTTTAATTCAGTTTAATTCTGCTTTAATAAAACAAGAATTGCTTTCAAGGACCCCATTGCTGTCTTTGACCCTCTCGGCCTTTGGGGGTATCAAACGTTTTCCTAAGTGCCCAGAGTTCAACACCAAAAAGACCCCCCATGTATGTTTTTGTTTTACATGTATGTAAAAATATATGTCCATGTGAATTAAAGCATACTTCATAGCAGCCTATCTGGTTGAACGGAGTCTTGCTCCAAGGGCTGGTGCACACAGGAGCTTCCATGTGGTCCAAAGCCTCCGGATGACTGTAGCAGCTGAAAGCTACTTGTGGAGAGCCCGTTTGGCCACCTGCTCAACAGCATCACTGCCTGCACTGCCCACCTTCTCTTCCCCTGGCATTGCGTGGCTTCTGGTGGCAACAGAGAGGAATGGGGAAGGTGTAAAGACAGAAGACGCTCTTCATCCTGTGAGAGCAGCTGCACACACACAGTCCCAAGAACAGCCATCCCCAACTTGGCGCCCTCCAGATATACTGGATGGCATCTCCCATAATTCTCAGCCATTGGCCATGGGAGTTGTAGTCCAATACATCTGGAGGGCCCCAGGTTGGGGAAGGCTGCCCTAGAAGCTGGATGTGACTGGTGGTGGGGGCTGTTGGCCTGTTGCTTTGTCGATGTGACTCCCAGTCTGAAAGAGGATGCATTGCCTTAGCTGGATCACGGTGATTTCTTTAGTCTAAGGGCGCAATCCTATGCATGTTTAGACAGAAACAAGTCCAACAACTCCCAACATGCCCCAGCCAGCTATGCTGGGAGTTGTCGGACTTGTTTCTGTCTAAACATGCATAGGATTGTGCCCTAAGTCACTGATCCACAGTTAACCTACCTCACAGGGTTGTTGTGAGGATAAAACAGAGAGGAGGAGGAGGATTATGTAAGCTGCCTTGGGTTCCTTGCAGGAAAAAAGGCGGGGTATAAATATAATAAATAAGACAGAAAAGCTGAGGGGCCAGCTGCATAAGCTTCCCCCACTGACTCATTCCCACACATGGGCAAATTATTCTTTAGCCCTCTCCTCCCCGGTAGCCCATGCATCGATATGAGTTCTGCCCTCCGTTGCATTTTGGCTGTTCATTCCAGAACACAGACACTTTGTATTCCATTCCTTCCCATCCCCCCCAGCATGGAAGCCAAGTGCTGCTGAAATAGGAAGGGAACAACTCATTATCCCCCACCCACACTATGACTCCATCTAGAATCAGAGTGGTTCAACTTCCGCTGGTCCGGATGCCAACCCCCCCCCCCGCGGAACCCAACGGGGGCACCTGCACTCTCCCCGACATTGTCGCCAAAATGCATCGGTGAATTGCCAAATGTGCCTCCAAAAATGCGTCGGCGGGCCAGTGGCAGAAAAGACACAATTTTGCTGTGAAACAAGGTGCATGGGGGAAGCGCATGCATTGTTTAATAGCGGAATTGCTGCTTTTTTGCCACTGGGAATTTGGCGGCACATTCAGTGGCACGGTGGCAGCTGGGCCACATGCAGCACGGGGGCCATGTGTTGCCTACCCCTGATCTAGAAGCTATCAGAGCAGCGCAGGACCACATCACGGGGAGACTGCTCCCATCCTACTGCGGCAGCTCACAAACTGGGCCAGAGATGACAGATCTGATCCAATATACGTACGTATAGAAGCCCCCAAATCTGTACACATGGAAAAGGAACTGCCCCTCTTTGGCCCATTTCCTTCCCAGGTGTTCAACAGAAAGCAGCTATCAGCCACCTAGGGAAGGGCCACAGCTCAATGGGGGTTGTTGCTGGTGGTGCTGCTGCATAGCTCAAAGCCCCGTGGTGGAGACAAGGTGAAAGTGACTAGAAGAAACGTGTCAGCCATTTTTAGTAGCTGCCCATGTTTGTACATCAATGCAGTCATCAGTAACAGCAGGGGGGGGACGACGACGACAACGTGTGATCATTACTAAGCAAAACTGTGTTTCCTGTAAGGTTCTTCCACCCACCTACTCCAGGCATCAGAAATGTAGGTTGCCTGTGCCAAAGCCAGGTCCTCCCTCTCCTATCCAGGCACGCCACAACTCCCGTGGTACGCAGGCTGCATATCAGAAGAACATAAGAAGAGGCGTGCTGGATCAGACCAAAGGCATCTCTAGTCCAGCATTCTGTTCACACAGTGGCCAAACAGATCCCGATGGAAGGTCCACAGCAGGACATGAATGCAGTTCTTGGACCCTCCTGCTCATGATCCCAGCAACTGGCATACAGAGGCATAGTGCCCCCGCCGATACTGGAGGTACTATATAGCCATCAGGACTAGCAGCACTGGTAACCCTAGCACTGACATCACTCACCCATGTGTGAGTGTGGCGTAGTGGTGAGAGTGTTGGACGGGGACTCGGGAGATCCGGGTTCTATTCCCCGCTCAGCCATGAAACTCACTGGGTGACTTTGGGCCAGTCGCTGCCTCTCAGCCTAACCTACCTCACAGGGTTGTTGTGAGGATAAAATGGAGAGGAGGAGGAGGATTATGGAAGCCGCCTTGGGTTCCTTGCAGGAAAAAAGGCGGGGTATAAATATAATAAATAAATAAATAAATAAAATGTCCTGGATTCAGCCAAAATTGCCAACTGTAGGTGATGACAATTTTCACTGGAGTGTTCAGAAATAATAGGAAAAGAAAAATAAGTAAAGTGATATACTTCGCCGGACTAATTTCTGGTGGTGAAACAGTATGTAAAAGCATTGGATTTATACAAAACCAACAGATCAGAATCAGAAGGACTTCCATGTGTCAGCCACAGCATGTGGTGTACATAACATAATACAGCAGATCTCTCTCTCTCTCTCTCTCTCTCTCTCTATATATATATATATATATATACATATACACACACACACATATACATATACATATATACACACACGCACATATACACACACACACACACACACACACAGATTATAGATGTGAACAGCTTGTTGCCTGTGGGTGATTCCCCCCACCTTGAAACCTATTCCATTTCACCTTTGAAATCTCAATTCACACAGACGTCGCCATTTTCTCCTGCACAGACAGCAGTGTAATGTTTCAATCCTTATCAAGGTAACACGTGGTGTCTTGGTCTCCCTAGCAAACCAGGTTTTTAAGGACCAACAGTAATACTTGGCATTTATACAGAGCTTCTCCTAAGTGTTCAATGCATGTAATGTGTATTCTCTCAGTGGATCTCACAACAACTGTGTAAGATAGACCGATATTATCCCCATATTACTGATGGCAGTCTGAGGGTGAAAGATCAACAGCTCAACTACCATGGCTGAAGGTAGAGTTGAATTTGGGATCTCTCAGCCACTCCACTGTTCCAGCTCTCAGTGTGTTGGACCTTTTCCTAAAACCACATTCTATGCAGCAGCAGAGGTCAATACAGGATTGCCAAAAAAATAATTATGAGGTGTGAGAAAACAACACTCAATAATAAACTTTTATTTATAACGTCCCTTATACCAAAGGGCGGGACAAATAACATATACAGTAAACATAACAATACAATAAAATAACCAACAACAACAACTTACTATGCAGTATCAAATCCCAGCAACCACCACATTAGCCCAACCACTCATTCTGGCTGACTAAAAAGATAAGTCTTTAATCCCGTTCGAAAGCGGGAAAGATCCTCCTCCAATCGGAGGTCCATGGGAAGCCTGTTCCACAAAAGTGGAACCAGGTCATGAAAGGCAGGGATGGGGACTCGGACTCGGGGACTCGACTCGTGAGTCCGACTGAGTCCCCCCTCTGACTCGAGTCCCACTCGAGTCCCAATAATTTATGTGGGACTCGAGACTCGACTCGGGACTCGAGCCCAAGGACTCCTCCGCCTCCGCCGCCGCTCTCGCCTCTGCCGCCGCCGCCGCCCTCACCTCCTCCTCCTCCTCCTCCGCCGTCGACCTCATCACCATCGCCATCTCATGCCGCGTCACGCTGCCAGCGCCGTCAGCTCTGTTTTTGGCGGGGTTGCTGTGGTTCCTCCCGCCAAAAACAGAGTGCCGTCGCTAGCGGCGTGACGCGGCATGCCACGTCATGCCGCCAGCGCCATCGCTCTGTTTTTGAACCACAGCAACCCTGCCAAAAACAGAGCGACGGCGCTGGCGGCGTGACGCGGCGTGCTGTGTGCTACGGCGATGGCGATGAGGTTGGACGGCGGCGGCGGCAGAGGAGGAGGAGGAGGAGGAGGAGGTGAGGGCGGCGGCGGCGGCAGGGGCGAGGGCAGCGGCAGCGGCGGCAGAGGCGAGGGCGGCGGCGAGGTGAGGGCGGCGGCGGTGGTGAGGTGAGGGCGGCGGCAGCGGTGAGGTGAGGGCGGCGGAGGTGGAGGTGAGGGCGGCAGCGGCAGCGGCCCATGGAGGGAGCAGGAGGGTCTCCGCGGGAGGTAGGGCAGCTCTTCTTCCTCTCGCGGAGACCCTCCTGCTCCCTCCATGGGCCGCCGCTTTGGGAGGGACTCGGGACTCGACTCGAGTCACCATTTTGGACCTCGGACTCTAGACTCGACTCTAGACTCGGGTCCAAAGACTCGGGACTCGACTCGGGACTCGGGACCAAGGACTCTTCAACATCCCTGCCGCAGCCTTGACAAGGCAGAGCGTGTCGGTGGGACCGCTAATAATCCCTGACCCACTGATCTTAAATTCCTACCAGGAACATACCAGGAAAGCCTAGATGCTAAGTAATGAGGGACATTAGAGTGCAAAGCCTTGAAGGCAAGAACCAATAATTTAAATTGGGCCCGAATGGGTAGCCAATGAAGATTCCTACGGGCCATAGTAATATGGGAGTATCGGGACAAGTTCAGAACAACACGAACAGCGCTGTTCTGAACCAGAACCAGTGGAAGAAGCACAGAAGAGGGCAAGCCAGCTATTAAGCTATTACAATAGTCCAAGCGGGATACCACCAAAGCCTGAACAAGCAGATGGGCTGTTTCAGGAGACAAAAACTTGCGAATCCTGCGAATGTTCAAAAGGTGAAAATTACATGCCTTAGCAGTCCTATTAATAAAAGGACGCAAGGACAAACGATCATCCAGCAAAACACCAAGGCTCTTGGCAGCTGAAACCGGGGCCACCACTGAGCCCTGGATATGCAATGTCTGCTCTCAGTCTTTTGTCCTAAAAGCAAATTTGAATGTCTGGATATTAAAATTCACAAATTTTCTTGATATTAATCTTCATTTCAGAAAACTTGTTGTTTTCCTTGGTCATTACCAGGACAGCTGGTCAGGGTATTATTATACGTGCTCAAGGTATTAATAGTTGTGTAATTATCAGCCTAAATGGCATAAACACTTTCATTAATAAGTAACTTGTGGAACATTATCTCCTCACATGGCAAAACTGTGCATGTCCCATACTGTGGAAGAACTTGTGGGTATCTATCACTGTTCAATGGAAAAACAAAGCTCGGAAATTGCAGTTATGCAGCAAAAAATGATGCTCAGAGCATGTGTGGCATGTCGAATTAGAATAAGTTCCTGGATACCTGCGTTCCTTTTCTAAGTTTCGTGGAAAAGTATAAGCAAGACTAAGAAAAGTTGGATAAATATAAAACAATGTCATAAGAGCATATAGTTATAATTATGTTACTAGCACCCTTCTGGAGAGGCTACGCTTGTGGGAGGTTCGGGGCATATCATTTATTTTTTGTAAATGCAGCCTTTATTTCTCCTATACTTCTTAATAGCTCAGAACTCCAAATAAAATTCATGTTCAGAAAATCCTCTCCTTTTCTGTCCTGTTCACTGCCTAGTGTTGACTAAAGGCTTTCACACCTTTTCACAAATAGGAAGTGACCCCACAAAAGTAGGGGGAGTGCAGCATGCAAGTATGGAGTGGGGCATTTGGTGTAGAAAGCACGCAGCATCCCATCCTAAAAATCTCTGTGTTCATTTTTAAAGGAGCAGCTTTCTAGTTCTTTTGAGTGGACACATAGGCTGGAAAGTCTTTCAGTAATTAATACCTGGTAAAATCTCTCAGAAGCAGGGTGGTGGTGGGCTTGATGGTCTCCCAAGCAATTTGCAGTGGTCAAGGTCAAGGAGGTCAGTGCCCTTCACTTCACCTCTAATCATACATTGCAGAAGGGGAATAAATTATGCACAGCCAGAAAATATATACTAGTTTATCTTGCATAATTTATAGAGCTTGCAGAAGCCAGCTTTCCTTGACACTGACTTTGAGTGTTAATGAGAATTTTGATTTATTTGTGTAGTTAAGCACAGAGAATACACAGCTGATATTACGAAGTATCCCTTCACCCACCCTGCATCTTTTCCTGCTTACACAGAATGGTTGCATAAGTTGTATATAAAACAAACGAAATAGCAGTAGTCTAGGAAACAGGTATCACCTTCATTTTAATTCTGAGGTAGATCCAGGCAGCATACTCCTAGCTATCCTGTATCCACATTTATTTTAATGTATTTTATTCCATTTATAGCCCATCCCAAGGGTTTGGGATGAGTAACAACCTGTTAATCACAAAATGCCCAGCTACATTGCCTAAACCTCCTTGTGCTCTCTCCTACCCTGCCCCTAGCTGCCAAAAGACAACTTGAATCCCAGCCTGACACCAGGGGTCCTCAATCTCTTTGGGTTGGTGGGCACATTTGTAATTTTGAGAGTGCCACGGGGACCTTTCTCATCCACAAAATGGCTGCCACCATGAATGTGACTGGTCACCAAACACCCATTTCCCCAGAAGGCAAACATTTTAAAAATTAAAACATCCAAAAATAAAAATCAGGGAGCCTGGCAGGTGCCAGGAGAGGCGTCCCTACGCAAATTGCCGCCCACGGGCACCATGTTGGAGATCCCTCCCAGCCTTTCATTGCTTCTGGAAGACACCTAAACCTGGACCTTAGTGCAGGCAGAACTACCTGTTCATCTGCAGACCTAAGGCTGAGAACCTGGCTGTCTTCAAAGAGCTGCCAAATGGTGAGCAGGAGGGGGTGCTACCCTCCCTCTGTTTCCCCCCCTGTAACGTCATTCCCCCAGCTGCTGCTGAACCTTTCCTCTGCTTTTCTCCAGCACCGCTAGCCGCTCCCCCCCCCCCGTTGGCATTCTGGGAGTGTATCTGCTTGCTGCTTTCCCCCCATGATGCAGCAAGCAGATACACCCCCAGAACGCCAACTGGGGGGGGGAAGCGGCTGGGGATGCTGGAGAAAAGCAGAGGAAGGGTTAACCCCCTTTGCTTCTGCCAATGGTTTCTCTATTGCAAAGTGCCTCTTCACCCTGTTCAGCAGGGCCTGGACTTCTCAAAGACCAGGTCTGCTGCCAGATGTGTAGTTCCAGCCTATAAGAGAAAAGAATTCTAGACTTGAAGGACAACCCACCAAGAATTCATCTCTGCACACCCTGTGGTCCGGTCTTGAAACACATAGATAGTAAACTTAAAAGGCTGTTCTCAGTCAATCATCAAGGTTGCGATGGAACATAGGGGTGGGTGGAGGTGGTCTTTAGCTTGCACTTGTATTGATCTTCTGTACTGAAGCTATCTGGATCTCAAATGGGCCATGCTTCCAAAAAAAAGAAAAAAAAGAATGGTAAGATCAGTTGTATAGGTTTGGGTTAAATACTGGGACCAGGAGCATACAGCCCTGGGTGGCCACCTAGGCATCGCCAAAGAAGAGGCCAAAAGAGGATAGAGATTTGTATAACATTTGCAGATGAACATTAAGAAATAATTGCTATACTTTAGGGCACAATCCTATGCATGTTTAGACAGAAAAAAGTCCCACAACTCCCAACATTCTGCAGCCAGCAATAGCTGGCTGGGGAATGCTGGGAGTTGCGGGACTTTTTTCTGTCTAAATGTGCATAAGATTGCGCCCTTAAATAAAAATACGACTCCCTTAAATAGAAATCCAATACATCTAACCGCAGTGGGGAAGACTGTGACCAGATGACCTGCTGCATGCCTGCTCAGCCAGCTGTTGCCCAGGTGCTGAGTGTTACTGGGCAGCTTCAAGGCCCCGGCTGCTGTTCTCTCTCCTTATTGGCTTTTTATCTTTAAACTGGACTTGGACCGGACAGCCGTTCAAATAGAGGACCCCTTCAAATAGAGGACAGTCCTCTGTAAAGCTGGGCACTTGCCCACCCTACCCATTACATACATATACGTCTGGTTCAGTATTGGTGCAAGGAGCATCCAGGCCTATTCCACTCTTGGAAGTGGAAGACCACGCCCTCCAAACGAAAGCTGTGCCCGCAAACAGGAGAATGCTTCGCCCACAAAAGCCTTCCCCCATTTCCCTCCCCGGCGCGGAACAATGAAATGAACAAGCTAATGGATGTTTATTCTGTAAACACGAGTTAATTTGTTTTCGAATAAATGGAATGGGATATGGGGTAGATGTCATTACTACCGCCGCCACCTCTGGGAGCCATTTCAGTGCAGAGAAAGAAAACCGCAGACAGCCAGAGCAGCCACTTCCCAACGGGTTGGTTGAGTCTGTGGTGACTGGGCCCCCAAAGAGGAGGGCGAGGAGGCTCCCGATTCCGAACTTGCAGGGGACGCAGTTCCCTGCCGCCTTAGCCTCCTTCCCATATGCAGGATCTCAGCCTAGGTGGCTTGCTCACAGTGGTAAAAGTGAGCCGTGCTGTCAGGGATGGAGTACCACAGCATAAGATAAAGCAGTAGTATGGGAGCCCCACTATAAGCTTTAAATATTTCCAAACGTTTGGGGGGCTGTGTTGCCAGAAGGCTGTCAAGGGAGGCGGTGACCAATGCTTAATTTTTTTTAAAAAAAGACAAATGCCAGGGCTCAGACAAAAGTGGTAGGCCCTGTCGTTTGACCTGAAAGGAAACCTTTGCTTCGTAATTCTAAGTGTCCAGGGGCAAGCTGCAATTGCTCAGAGTGTGGTGCAGGAAAGGTATTCTGTACATGCCCAGGGACACTTTACTATCTAATATTAATTTACATTTCTTTCTTTAGAGAGGCAGCATGGCACAGAAGGGGGTTTAGTGGTTGTGCTTTAGTGGATGGACATCGTTATGGGAGGAGGAGTGGTGTCCCAAAGTGAAGACGACCCATACTCTTAAGAGTTCTTTGTCTGCTTTCACCACTGCTTAATCAAGATCTCAGCAAAGCCAAAGCCCCAGGGTCTCCCAAGGGTCTCTGCTGAAAAATTTCTCTCTTGTGGAAGTCTAGAAGCTTTAGACTGCAACTCTATGAACACTTACCTGGGAGTAAGCACCACTGAACACAATGTGGCATACTTCTGAGTAAATATGGCATGCCTAGGTTTGCAACATTAGTAAATAAAAGGGAAAGGTGTGCATATCACTACATCTCAAAGTTCAATATGGGGAAGGAATGGGTCGGGTGTTTGCCTTGCACTCATTAAACTATGTAACAACAACTTTACAAATACATTCACAAAAGTTGCTGGCATAGACATTTTTTTTTTCAGTAGCCTTCCTACCAATATATATGTAATTTAAAAAAAAAAAAACTTTTTGAGGGGAAAAAAAATCTAAGTCTGAGAACTTAGAAAACACAAGTTAAAAACCTAGCTGTTTGGGATTACAAGCGTTAAAAAAAGAAGAAAAGGAAATCCAAAAGGGAAAACAATATTTGGTGATTTGAAGAAAAAAATAATATACCTATGTAATTTCAAAGTACAAAGAAACATATGGGGGTGTGGGAATACTGGTCCCCCTTCATGGATTCTAAGTGGCAAAAGATATTCCTCAAACTGGCACCAATTTACAACAAAACTGTGCAGGGTTTTGTGGGAGGACATCCAGTTCTCTCCCCCCCCCCCCTTTGAGTCAGGGTTTGCTTGAACTCTGGTTATAGCTTGTGATAACTGCCTGTACTCAGCCCAAGAACATGCAAAGCAATTTATGGTCTCTGAGCATTAGTAGAGTGCCTTTCTAAAAAGTTGCATAGCCCACAAACAAACTGCAACCCAAAGCAATTTCCAAGCGGTTTTCTGTCCAGCTTCTGCAGCAAATCCAAGATGAATGGTGATTGCACACTTGTGTCGGCTATGAGTCTCAGGCCAAGGAAAAGTTAAATAAAGGAGAGAAGAGCTGTTTCCAAAGATGAAGACCACAGTCACAGGACACAGGCAGCCCACTGACTCTGAATTATCTTAGTGCACTGGGGCATGATTGGTGCAAAAAGGATGTGATGAGCAGCAGTGCTTTTTGTTACACAAAGCAGGCGGCTTGTTCTGGGACAAACGTACCTGCTTGACAAGGGTTCAATCAGCACTGAACTGCACATGCTCAATAGATTTTCTTCCAAAGGGTCAGATTCGTACCGAGGAATGTGCTGCAAATAAGGAGCCTTAAGTCATCACCTGGTTGGCTTTACTATGGACATTTTCTAGTCACCAGTGGCAACCAGCCAGTCCGCGAATGGCAAGCCTATGCACCTGCTTCACTGAACATACCGATTTGGTTCTGGTTGCTTCCTATATGCTGAAGTAACTCTCAGAGAGCTGCCTAATTCTGTGCAGTACAGAATTACGCCAGTTGCTGGAGAACATGGGCGGGAGGGTGCTGTTGCACTCATCATGTCCTGCTTGTGGGTTTCCCATGGGCAGCTGGCTGGTTGGCCACTGTGTGAACAGAATGCTGGACTGGATGGAGCCTTGGTCTGATCCAGCAGGGCTCTTCTTATGTTCTTATGTTCAGTGTTGTTGATGTGTACAGCCCCCACACCGCAACTCTGAAACAAAACTCAAAACGCGACTCTCACATTAAACTGGGTGAGACAAAATAACTGGAACCCACAGCTGGACTGCAGGGGGAAAAGATGCTCCACAGTTGAACACTACAGCCTTTTGTACAAGTTATCAACACTATTCTCTCTATAGCCATGAGGACCAGAAATGATTTTTTAAAGAAGGCGGGCAGTGGAAGAAAGCTGCAGTGTTTAACGATACTCATAACATGGTGGAGATCATATTACAGCCTTCCCCAACCTGGTGCCCGCCTCCACATGTGTGGGACTGCCGCTCTAGCTGACCTATTTAGACTTCTTTTTTGGTGGGGCTTAAAATCTCCAGAGTGTCCTGGTTAATTGCTTGAATGTGCCCCCTCTTCAGAAGTGAAGCAGCTGGCTTGGGAAAACCCACAGCATCATTCATTCAAAGAGAATGGATAGAAAAGGAGGAGGATCATGAGGGCATGTAACTGAAGTGATAACTTATGTATCCCAAGGGTAAGCATTACTGCTTCCCAAAGATCCTTTTGGTCAGTCACTCTACAGAATAGCCACTTCAGGACAAAAACTGTCAGGAACTAGAATGCATAAAATGAATACATTTTTGCTCAACAAGCAGCGTGTACTAATTCAAGCTCTGATCAAAACTTCAACCCAGGTGTCCTCAAATTGAATAAGCAAACAGCAAGGATTTGAAGCAGGTGATTGAGTTCAACTGAGTGCTGTCAGTTGCCTGAAATCTTTATTTCTTGAAGGAATTCCAGATCCATAGGGCATGTCTACACCATAAGCTTAAACATCGATTATCCATCATTCATTCTCTCCAGGAACTGTAGTTCTCCTGTGAGGGGGAAGAGTTAAGGATCTCTAACAGAGACTTCTCAGCAAACTGCCCCCCCTAACTACAGTTCCCAGGCTTTGTTGGGGGAAGCCACGATCCTTAAACCGATATAATAAAACAGATATACATTGATAGCACAGAGCAGCCTTCCTCAGCCTGGTGTCCTCCAGATATGTTGGAGTGCAACTCCCACAGTTCTCAGCTAGCATGAGAACTCTGTTCTCGGCCTAATGTGATTGGTCCATTCATTCCAGTCTTGGTGTGCTGCACCTGGGATGAAGCCCAGGTCAACTGGATTCACTTGTGGCCCATTCGGCTTCCTGCAGATCAGCACACTAGTACTCTAGGACAGGGGTAGACAGAAGGTAGATCTCCAGATGTCTTGGACTTCAACTCCCAGCATTCCTGACCATTGGCCATGCTGGTAGGGTATTCTGGAAGTTGAAGCCCCAAACATCTGGAGATTTACCTTCTGTCTACCCCTGTCCTAGAGTACTAGTACTTGGCCTGAGACTCATAGCCGACACACGTGTGCAGTCAGCGTTCATCTTGGATTTGCTGCAGAAGCTGGACAGAAAACCGCTTGGAAATTGCTTTGGGTTGCAGTTTGTTTGTGGGCTATGCAACTTTTTAGAAAGGCACTCTACTAATGCTCAGAGACCATAAATTACTTTGCATGTTCTTGGGCTGAGTACAGGCAGTTATCACAAGCTATAACCAGAGTTCAAGCAAACCCTGACTCAAAGGGGGGGGGGGAGAGAACTGGATGTCCTCCCACAAAACCCTGCACAGTTTTGTTGTAAATTGGTGCCAGTTTGAGGAATATCTTTTGCCACTTAGAATCCATGAAGGGGGACCAGTATTCCCACACCCCCATATGTTTCTTTGTACTTTGAAATTACATAGGTATATTATTTTTTCCTTCAAATCACCAAATATTGTTTTCCCTTTTGGATTTCCTTTTCTTCTTTTTTTAACGTTTGTAATCCCAAACAGCTAGGTTTTTAACCTATGTTTTCTAAGTTCTCAGACTTAGATTTTTTTCCCCTCAAAAAGTTTTGCTGTAGGATCACCGTTGAAGAGATGCTGGGCAAAAGTAATGAATGAATCATTTTAATTTGTGACCTGGGGTGTTTCTCCACAAATGGAAGCCAAATAAATTGAATTGAATTACATCTGAACACTTTTTTTTAAAATGACCCAACAGATGTGGTCATAAAGTGTAATTGTTCAGAATGAAAAATAGTAAAAATCTGACCATGAATAATAAAAGTGTATGGTTGCCTTCTAGGTTCATGCAACAAACCTGCTTTCTTTAAAATTAAAAGTACCAGGGGTGGGCAATGTATGGCCCTCCAGATGTTTTGGCCTACAGTTCCCATGATCTTTTACTATTGGCTATGCTGGCTAGGGCTGATGGAAGCTGTGGGCCAGAACATCTGGAGGGCCACAAGCTACTCACCCTTGCTCTAAATGCAATGAGGGAGAAAACTCACACTCCCCCACCCTACCCACTAGACATGGCTGTACATGGGCAAAACATTTGAACAGGGCATGCATATGGAAAATCTAATGTGTGCAGGATGATTCCTGGATTGCATGAGAGAACTGTATTCTTCTTTTCAGGTGTATGCCCACTGGATATTTTTTTTTCCATGCAAGAAAGTAACTGCAGCAGGATCACATGACTGGGGTATGAAGCTTCAGGCCAGAACTGAACATTTCCTAAAGGAAAGGAGCCGTACACCTTTCTAAATGAATAAATACCTTCACTCGTATTCATAGCTTCTAGTCATACTCTACTGGCCCCAAATATCCATCACTTACCCATATCCTTTCTTCCTACTCCTTGCAAAGAAATAAATCCACTCTCCACAAAACAAAGTCCAAGCCCCAAAACATGCCAGTTGGACTCCTTTATGTAAAATAGGCATCTTGATGGATGTATCTTTGCACGGTATAAGTAGAACAATATACGGTAGCCAGGAGAATATACCCAATCGTGACAAAGCTGATCTTTGATCAGAGTTTTAGACCACAGTCCTTTTCAGACATTGTTGGGTACAGGAACAAACATGTGGGTTGGGGGCAGAGCCTGTCATACTAATGTCACCCCACCAACTCCTGTGTGTGTTCCTTTCCACATCCATAATGGTCAGAAAAGGGCTCATTCATACAGTTGCTTTTCAGTGGTTTAAATTTAACTTAGGGTGATTGTTCTTCTCAGTGTGGTGTCTATCCCTTGAGGAGCATGCCTCCTCTTAGAGCAGGGGTTGGCAGAAGGTAGATCTCCAGACATTGGGGACTTCAACACCCACAACCCCCTGCCAGCATGGCCAATGGTCAGGAAGTTCAAAACATCTGGAGATCTACCTTCTGCCCACCCCTCTCTTAGAACACTAGTATGCTGATCTACAGGAAGCCAAATGGGCCATGAGTGATTCCAGTTGACCCTGGGCTTCCTCCCAGGTGCAGCACACCAAGACTGGAATGAATAGACCAATCACATTAGGCCATGAACAGAGTTCTCTCACCAATCAGATCAACTAATTGCCACTGGGAATCAGATCAACCAACTGCGAGGCACTCTTGGAAAGTAGAGTTGGCATTTGTAGGATATTTTTTACATCTGTCTTAGCTATTTAAGTAATTTAAAAGTGTTTTTGAAATGTTTGTGTAAATTTTTTGATGTTTTTATTGCTTGTATTTTTTTATACTGTATTTTATTGTAACATTGTATTTTTATTGTATAATTGTATTTTATTGTGTAATTTTATAATTGTTGTAAACCGCCCAGAGAGCTTTGGCTATTGGGCGGTATAGAAATGGAAATAATAATAATAATAATAATAATAATAATAATAATAATAATAATAAAAATAAATTCAGGAGGAGGCATCCATCCACATGCCATCAGTATCCCAAATAACAGCCAAAAATGTGGAACAGACAACTGAAAAGTATCAGTACAGTATGTTCATTGTTAAAAACCTCAAGTCATCTGAATCAGGCCACTGTTAAGAGACTTGGTATGGGGATAGACTGACAATTAGTCAGTGGCCACCATCTGGAGGTAACATACGGCCGTTCTTATGTAGAGATGGCACATGGCTCCTGCCACCCCACCTAAAAATATTTGTCATTTCAGTGGATTGACACAATATTCTCAGCTCTGTTTCCTAGAAAATGTTGCAATTTCCTGGGCTAAGCCTTAGGCAAGTGTGTTTCAGCACCACATCCAAGGAGGCATAAAATAATCACCACCCATTAATATACTGTCTGGCATGCCCTGTACTTCATTTGGAAAGCTAAAACTGTCAGTCCTTAAATAGAATTTCCAGTTATATGTCTGCCATTGAGACAATGCAAAATTCTGAAAAAAGTTGCAGACTGCACAAACAAAAGCAAAGACCAGGTGCTGATATTTCATGAACATCCAGCTAAGAGCTATCTACAGCCCTACAAACCAGACAAGAAAGTATGAAGGGGACTGTTCCCATATCATGAATCTGCATACATTCCAAAAACCAATAATCTGCTACAGGATTTGCTCTGAAAATCAGTACCTGCACAACCCCCACCACACAACAAAATATCACAGCCCCCCAAATATCACCACAATGAACCCAAACACAACTTCCCTAAGCATCATTTCCATGTCGGTAGGTGATAATCCTAGAAACTGCTGGTCACAGGAATTCGTTTTCTTGCAGGACCACATTGAGAATGGAGCGTTAGCGTGTGGCGGGGGGTGGGGTGGGAAGAACCACACTCGATTCCCCAAAGAAACTTGTTGGCGGGTCTCTTTGGCGCACCCTTAACTCTCCCCTCCACACCCCTCATTTGCATCTGCATTGGCAATAGGAAGGGGCCAGGCATCAGTGCATGGTTAAACCACAGATTTTGCTATCGCAAGACGTAGCAATGGCCACAAAAATGGCCGCCAACTTGGATGGTTTTTAAAAAGGGATTAGACAGATTCATGGAGGATAAACCTCTCAACGGCTACTAGTCAGGGTGGCTGCATATTACCTCCAGTATCCGTTGCTGGGGAGCACAAGTGGGAGGGTGCTGTTGTGCTCGTGTCCTGCTTGCGGGCTTCCTATAGGGCAGTGTTCTCCAACCTTGGGTTCCCAGATGTTTTTGGCCTACAACTCCCAGCATGCTGGCTGGGACATGCTGGCAGCTGTAAGCCAAAAACATCTGGGGACTCAAGGTTGGAGAACACTGCTATAGGGGCGTCTGGTTGGCCACTGTGGGAACAGAATGCTGGGCTGGATAGGCCTTTGGTCTGATCCAGCACGGCTCTTCTTATGTCCTTAAGCCCAGGGGCCTCTCAGCCCCTAAGCAAGCAATGGTCATTGGCTAGATTGGGTCTGTTTGTTATGTATAATACTTTTATCCTGCCTAATATATTAAAATCCCTAAGCAGTTCACATTAAAATACAACATAACAATATATAAACAAGATGATGATGAGGATAAATTAAAACATTTTTAAAATACTACAGGTTGGGGTGCTGCTAGATCTCAAGATTTTGCCTGCAGTTCCAGGTTTTTAGCCTCAGGATCTCCAGGGCAAGGAGTAAAATCTCAGGGTGAGGAGCCAGAATCAAGCTATTCTGTGCTTGACTTGACATCTGCCATTCACTCTGCCACCATTTCTATACCTGGTCAGGTGCTGAGCCAGGTATCGAGTTGCCCCTACCAGCTGACACTAGATTCTGCTGTACCTTCCCAAGAATGAGGGCAAGCCAGTGCAATATCAATGAAGAAGTCAACATTTGTCAGCATTGTGTTTATTCATTGTGGGGCACCTTAAACAGAAGACACCCCCAAACTTGGACCCAACTTGTATCCAATGGGGCAAAGAATTAGAGGTGGATATCCCATGAATTTCTGTGTGCGCATCTGATTTTGGTTTTGGAAGACTTTTAGGAGTGGGTAGGTTTCAAAATTTATGCCCTCATGGATCTCTGAGGCCTTTAATACCATCATCATCACCACTGTATTCTGCAATGATTTGGTCTTTTGTTTACAGCAGTTTACAGCAATTATAGCAGTGGGCACAAGAGACAGGGCCCTAGTGGCCCCATATTCACAGAATTCCTTCCCCAAGATGTAGATTTAGCTCCCTTCCTATTTTCTTTTAGACAGGCTGTAAAGACATTCCTATATCAGTCTGCTTTTACTTCAAGAGGGTGCCTTGCCTGAAAATATTGAAGATGTATCATTTGCTCCTTAAAAAGGATTTTAAAATATTTTATTTTTTAATACTTTAGTCTGGATGCTTTATCGGGTTTTATTTTGTTTTAGATTTTGTTTTGTAAGCTGCTTTGGAGGGGGGGGCTTTTTTTTTTTTTTAACAAAAAGCCTAAATATATGAATATAAATAAATAAAAATTATTGTCGTTGTTTTACCTCCATCCCTTGTTTTTGGAGTCACAGGTAGGCAGCAAAAATAAGTTTCTCAAGCCTGTGATAGGCCACCACAAAGAGCTACAGGGGTGTTCAGTTTGATAGGTCACAGGTTGTGCACTCTTTTATACTAAGGGCATCTTATATCACATAGCCCATGCTGGCTGGGAATTATGGGAGTTGCACTCCAACACATCTGGTAAGCATCAGGTTGGGGGAGGCTATTATACAATATTTTTAATGAAATCCTGTACCTCCAGCTCTTCTGTTTCAGATCTCTCCTCTATTCTCTCTCCTGCCATGCCCTACCTGGAGGAGGATTCATCTGATGAAGAGAGGGAGACCCAACAAAATGGGCCCCAGCCAGAGCCAGGCGAGGAACTAGAGCAGTGATGGCGAACCTATGGCACGGGTGCCACAGCTGGCATGCAGGGACCTCTCTGTGGGCACTCGAGCCATTGGTCACCAGATCGCGAAAAGACCGTCCCCTTCTGCAAAGCACTAATGATCCTGTTCTTTCTCACAGTGTGGAACAGAATGATTTTATTCTAGAATTCCTGTTACAGAATTCTTTTCTACATTGTTATCACATTTAAAAGATTTTGAAGAATGATGCACAGAGCATGGCTTGGATGTAAAGCCCTAACAGTTGACCTGAGTGCTGCATGTGTTGCTCTCAAACTAATGGAGTATGAGCCAAGGTTTGACAAACAATCAGCATGCATGCAATAGCAAAAATCACATTAATTGTGCAAAAGCATGCCCAATGCAAACTTTTACCTAATGCAGTGTTTGCAGTCCAAGACATAAAGTGTTTAAAATGTGTTAAGCACGTTTAGTTTTCTTGTTTATCTTGCTCATCCTAGTACAGGTTGACTTTTACTTTTACTAATCCGACACCTGTAGAAGCAGGGAAAGGACCCGGGGTAAAGCTTGCCCCATACAATTTCAGTCTGGCATATGATCATATTACAAGTTGATCATATTACAAGTATTTATCCAAAAATACATGTGCCTAATTATTTAAAAAGTTTGTATAAATTCCCTTCAGGCTATGTGTACAATGTAGTACTATAATAATTTTTTGAGTTGATTTTTCCCCCCCAACAAAAAACTGTTTGTATCATTGAAAGATCTGTTGTGTTTTTCTTTTCAGACAAAAGATGTTAATTAGTTTGGACAACTGTATGAGTTGTTTTTCTAAAACTAAAACCTCAGTATTCAGGTTTAATTGCAGTGTTGGCACTTTGAAATAAATAAGTTGGTTTTGTGTTGCAGTTTGGGCACT
The DNA here is from genome assembly GCA_021292165.1 of Shinisaurus crocodilurus. Lineage (NCBI taxonomy): Eukaryota > Metazoa > Chordata > Lepidosauria > Squamata > Shinisauridae > Shinisaurus > Shinisaurus crocodilurus. Next base: position 139,196,131 of record CM037877.1, on the reverse strand, counting down.
CAGGCTCAAAAAGGTTCGCCATCACTGGACTAGAGGCTTCGGCTGACAGCCCTCCCTTGGAGCCATTAGAAGAGCAACCTGGCCCCTCCCATGCCATCCCTGAACTCCCCCAAGTGCAGGAATCATAGCCTGAGATACTTCATTCCTCTTAACAGTGTAGGAGACGTGAGCAACAAAAGAACAAAGGGAAGCCACACTATGGGGCCTCGCTTAAATGCAACATGGTGACCTAATTAACCAGCTGCGCTGATTAATGACCAGCTATAAATTAGCCCAGCTGAAGCCAGCCTGTTGCTGCAGACAACAGCATTTAAACCTCTGTACTTTACCTTGCTATTCTGTACCTGTCAGATTCCTAGACTCTCAGCTGCCCCCTTGGACCATTCTTTTGGGCACCACCACCCCGACTGGCCTTGGCACTTGATACAACTGGCTCCTGTGAACTGAACTCTGGACTGCTTTGACCTTGTCTCTGCCTTCTCCTGCTAGCTATACTGGAACTCTTGTGTATGACCCTGGAGTAGCCTGATTTCAATCTTTGTTATTCTTGAGACTATCTGAGCCTACTTGCCGGCCTAGGAGCAGGACATTTCCCTTTCTCTTCTTTTGCATCACTTCCCAAGTTACTGAAACACAAAATGATTCCTAAGGTTTTTCACTGAGCTGTTTTTTTGTTTTGTTTTAATAGGCTTGTCTTACATGATTACTGATGTACCAATCTCTAGTGGAGCTGTCTGAAATAATACAACAGTTGTTCTATCTTTGCTTGTGTTTTGCGTTTTGAAAAATAAATTAAAGTGTTCTTTTTTTCTTCTTTTTTAGTAGAGCCATACATTCTTGTTTTATTGCCACTACAACAATCTAACACTGGAAAACAAGAGGTGGACTGTGTAAAGTACTCTAGAAGTCTTCCATCTTTTGCATCTCCATTCTTCATCACGAAGAGACCAAAACTAGATGTGACAGTAAACATATGGCTCTTGCCAACAAAAGAAAAACAGAAGGGAAGCACCAAAACAGGATGGAATGCAAAAAGAGAACATGCTTTTAAAGGTGACGATGATTTTTTTTAATTGAGCCCAACACATTTCAGAAAGAAGAGCTCCTTTGTTGGGGAAGTCTTACAAACCCAAATTCTAGGAACAGGCTAAGCTAGCTTCCAAAATGGTGGCTATCTCTCTTACACCATCAGTTATCAAGCTTCCAGCTTCACCCTACTCCTCCATAATGTCTGCTATCACGACAGCCTGTGTTTCCTCACTCTCATTCTACGCCATTTGCTGCCAGTGGAGGAGAGAGGGAAACAGAATTATGACATCACAATGAAAGGTACATTCTATGAGATATCTATAGATACCTTCTATAGAACAGGGCTCTCCAACCTTGGGTCCCCAGATGTTGCTGCTAGCCTACAGCTCCCAGCATACCCAGCCAGTATGGCTAATGGCAAGGGATTCTGGGAGCTGTAGTCCAGCAACATCTGGGGACCCAAGGCTGCAGAGCCCTGATCTATAGGTACATTGTGTGAGAATGTATGGAGGGGGCTGGACACACAGTTGCCATTTGCAGCAGCAGCCATGTGTTTACAGCCACATCCATCCTGAAGTGTCAGCAATATAGGTTCTCTACTTCACAGGGTGTATGTCACATGGCCAGAGGGCCCCATGGAGTGGAGCAAACAAGACGCAAGGGGAGCTCAATAAAATAAGAGATAAAACGTAAGATAAACCCTGTGTGATAACAAAATCTATTTTTTGAAATATTGTTTTTATGGCTATCACATTAATCAATTAATTGACCTGATTAATCAATTACATGAGTTGGGACTGAAAGGATGGGGTCCAATTAATTGGGTGCTCCCCCTGGGTCATCCAAAACATCTGTTTAAGCCCCCACAGCTCTACTCACCTTGGCCTCTCCTCCACTAGGAGTCATCCCCACCCCACCAGGAAATGAGCAATTGCACCAGAGATCCCTGTGGTTAAATAGAGCTTTTTGGAACAGCCTCCCATTCCCCAATGGGAGGACTACCAGAGGGAGTGGAGAACAACTTTCTTGTACTCCAAAAAGGTACCAGCACTAAAATGGAGCATAAAAGAATCATAAACCCCTGACTGGGTTCAGACAACATAACCCACACTCAAGGGTTGAGTATGGGTTGAGTGTGGGTTGTCATTATTGAAATGTGGGTTATCATGTTGTCTGAAACCAGCCAAGAAAGCAAACCATCATCATCATCATCATCATCATCATCATCATCATCATTATTATTATTATTATATTTATTTGTATCCTGCCTTTCTCCCAACACTGGGACCCAAGGCGGCTCACAGCCTTTAAAACTCATACAATTAAACCATGGTGAACAACCCACAGTTCACAATCTAACAAACCATGGGTTCTCTTCATGGGTTGTCTGTAGTTAACAAGCTATGATCTGTTGGTGCAGCTGGGTTCAGACAACACAATAACCCACATTTCAGCAACAACCCATGGTTCAACAACCCACACTCAACCTATACTCACCTCTAAGTGTGGGTGATTGCGTTGGTTGAACCCAGTCACTAGACAGGTTCACATGTCACTTTTAAGCCCACAGAGGTTCTGGAACCTCTGTGGGTTTAAAGTTGCCCTGGGCCCTGGCTGTGCCAGAGTGGGGGTCCAGAGGCACTGCCTCTCCACTCATCCTTCCTCAGTCCTCCCGACCGGTATCCCAGGAGACACCGTGCAGGAGCACTGAGGGCAGCGAGAGGGGATGACAGGTGGCCGAAAGTGTCCAAGTGGCACTTTTGCCAGCTGTCATTTGTCCTTCCTTGGCAGGGCCGCTACTCAGATGAGTTGTGGCCCCGCCGAGGAACGGTAACAAGCCCCATGGCGCTGGGCTTCCTCAAGAAGAAATGCAGTGTCATGGGGCTTGTCCCTGGGCCTTTCTCGGTGTGGCCACCCCAAGAAAGGTTCCTCCCCATCCCGCCTCACCCCCCCCCGCCTGGCTTCCCCCCCTTGACTTACCTTATTCTCCAGCAGTGGCGGGGCAGCAGCAGTGAGGCTCAGTGGCACACACCTCTTCCTCAACGAGGAAGGGGCGCACAGCAGCAGCAGCCTCTGCCAGGCACCCCCTCCCCAGGCGGGAGGAGGCCGTGTGGCAGACCCTGCCTTGCCCCCCTCCTGCCACTGACTGTAGCACCCGCGGGCACCACAGTCAGGAATGCGGGGCGCTCAGGCTGATTGGGTGTCTGGGTTCAGATGTCACGCTAGCTATCTAGAAACGGGGCGTTTGCAAGATGTTTATTCAAACCGGAAATGGTTAATTAATCCATGGCTTGTTGCTGTGACGTGCGAACCATCTCAATAGCTATAACTGAATGGAAAAAAATAACACTGAGGGGGGGGGGAATAACAGGTGGATATGTGTGTGGAAGGACTTGTGAGCTTGTCACAAGTCCTTCTGTTTGTTTCTGGTCATAAACTCCTGGGCTGAGCATGTACTCAGAGGCACCCTGTTCCTCAGTTCTTGGTGTATGTTTGTGTGCCTGAGCCACTATTTTGCACCTGGCTCCAGCTGGTGGATCTCAGGACTACAGTAAAAAAAACAAAAACGAGCTAGCAAGTCTGAAGTCAGCCCCCTCCTTCTGTAAGTGAAATTGCAAGTTAACAAAGGCTGTCCTGCCACCATCAAAAGGAGAGGCCATCTCTAACTTTCTTTGTCATGCTCTATTAGAGTATCAGTATCCAAATACCCTGGAAAAATAAACATGTACTATTTTCAACTCTCAGTCCTACTGGTTACACATGCTTCCCATTCAAAAGGGTATTCACTGGACAATCGGCTTAATTGTCGAAGAGCTTATGGAAGGAGTTGCCATTTTCTCTTTGTTCCTTATTCAATCCCACATCTCCTTCCTCCATTTTGTTTCAGTGTGTTTTTTCTCTTATTATTCCTTATCAATTCTTTACCATCCAACATCCGTTTAGTCTCTCTTTTTTTTTTTAAATAAAAATGCCTTGACTTATTTATTTCAGCTAGCATGTGTCTAATTGTGTTTGGCCGCCGCCTCCTCCTCCTCCAGTTTCTAAGCTTTTATTTTTAGGGTTGTGTTGTTATTCTTGCTGTCTGAATTAGAGATTGGACAAGGCCTGTCTATTTTTATGTGTTTTGTACAGCACTTAGATTTTTGTTTAGGCACATCACTTATTGCAATAGCAGCATGAATGGGTGTATTATTGGAGGAAGGCTTGTGAGTTCCTTGTAGAGCACATGTTTTGCATGCAGAAGGCCCCAGTCTTCAATCTGTGGCATCTCCACATAAAAGGTTAGAAGGACTGGGAAAGACCTCAGAAACCTTGGAAAGCTGCTGCCACTTGGAGCAGACAGTACTGGGATGAAATGGATCAATGCTCTGACTTAGTAAGGCAGCTTCCTATGTTCACATACTAAGCATGCTCAGCTAGAGAGCAAGCAACCTGTGGCTTACGCTGGCTCAGCTTGTCTGAGTGTGGAAAACTAAGCAGGGTCAAGCCTGGTTGTTACTTGGATGGGAGACCCCTCCTCTAGTTTCCTGCATTGAACAGGGGGTTGGACTCGATGGCCTTGTAGGCCCCTTCCAACTCTATATCTATGAAATCTATGAAACCGACATCCACTGAGCGTATTTCATCAATCATTCATTCCTTACATTCTTTCATTCTCTAACAAGGACTTCCCCAATCTGTTGCCCTCCAGATGTTCTGGACTACGACTCCCATCAGCCCCAGACAGCATGGCCAGTGGTCAGGGATTATGGGAGTTGGAGTCCAAAACATCTGGAAGGTACCCAGTTGGGGAAGGCTGCTCTGTTAATATCAAGCAGCATCTACAAATGGGAATGCAATATAGTCATGCCTTGGATTGAGAGCATAATTCATTCCGGAAACATGCTTGTAATCCAAAACACTCTTATATCAAAACGAAATCCCCCCAAAAAAATTTGTACAGAGATTTTTAACTTAAGCCGTACTACAGTACTTGTATTGCAAGACGTCGCTTGTATATCAAGTAATAAATAAATAAATATTTAAAAATTTGCTTGTCTTGCAAAACGCTCTCAAACCAAGTTACTTGCAATCCAAGGTATTACTGTACTAAGGATCTATCTTTACCATTTTGTCCCTGCTACTTAATCATCAGAAGAACACTTTGTTAGATTGGATCAAGGTCCTTCTTAATCCAGCCTTCTGTTTTCAATACTGGCCAGACAGATATGTATAAGAAGCTCACAAAGCAGGGCATGATGGTAAAAACAGCCTTTTCCCTGTTGCTTGTCCCCAGCGTCTAGTACAGGGCTCTCCCAGACGTTGCTGAACTACAGCTCCCAGAATCCCTTGCCATTAGCCATGCTGCCTGGGTATGCTGGGAGCTGTAGGCCAGCAACATCTGGGGACCCAAGGTTGGAGAGCCCTGGTCTAGTACAAGCGTGGCCCTACAGATGTGTTGGCCTATAGTTCCCATCCTCCCTCACCACTGGCTATGCTGGCTAGGGCTGATGGGAGTTGTAGGCTGAAACATTTTGAGGGCCACAAGTTGCCCACCCCGATCTAGTATTATTCCTAGAGAATTTACGGGCTACCAGAGTCCCCAGCATGTTACATAGGATATAACTTACTGGAACTCAGAAATAAATTAGCAGCAACATCCAACATTGTAATCCACATAATCACCCCACTGCAGAAGAATGGGAATGCTTTCGTTGATTACCGTAGGATTGCATCCCTCGTATCTTTCCTGCTTCAAGAAATGAAGTTCACTAAAAATGTAAGCCACAAACCAGCACCAGGTTAAGGGTATTTTTAACTATTGAGGTGTGTGTGCAGGGGATAGACCAGAGTGTGAGCAGATGAGAAGTTAAATTGATCTCACTTATATACCAGACCAGAGAGCACAAAACAAAAATGATCTCACACTTAAGTTTTTATGTCATATTTAGATGCTGCATGAACAGAACTTCCTTTCCCTGGGAATTTTCCAGCTCTGGGGAATTCCAGCCAGGCTAAACATTAGTTGAACATAGTATTTTGCTGATTTAATTAAGTCTTTGGAAACCATGGGCAGTGCATTAGTGACATGAATACCTAAATAGGGAGGATATGACTGCCATAACTCTTGGCTGCTGAGACCAAAAGGAACACACTGTCTAAATAATGAAACCATGGTCTGCTGTATTAATTAGATCATTTGTAATAGCTATGACCATTAAGAGTAGAGTACTAGCACGTGACCTGAATACACTGACAAAAGACTGTATTCAGCCTCTTTATTATACTTACTATAAAGGCCTCTTCACACGTTACATTTTTAAGTAAGTAACCAAGAATAGAAGTTTTAAATGTTGCACACCTAAAAATGTAAAGTGTGAATATGCCAAACGTGTGTTTGAAAATTCATAGCATACAGGCACACTCACAGGGGAGGCCAGAGTAGCTGGGGCTCCGTGCCGAGTGAACAGGTAGTGGCAAACCCAGGCTTGCTGCATGTTATACGCAAAACAGTCCTAAGAGTGCAGAAAGGTAACCCAGGTGTTGTCACAGCAAGCTTCCCCACAACAACGGGGGGGGGGGGGATGGTTTAGAAGTCTGTGATGAAGCTGTATCTCAAAACTGATTCACACATACATATTCATCACTCAGTGTTTCACTACTCAAGGACCGATGTGTCGGGAATATGGAAACGTCATTTGTGGTGTCTGACCTGCAATGGCTATTTCACATGAGCAACTCATTCCTTTCTTAGGTAAAATCATATGATGGGCCCCCTTTTGGGTTAAAGGGTTCCTGAGGTTTGAATGAAGGAAAGTTACCAGAAGAAACATGCAGTTACCAGAAGAAAAAGGCTGAAGAATTGGGAACAACAGGTGTGTGTATGTGCCAAGCTAACCGTGAACAGCAAGATGCAGTTGATCAATGGAGTCTGGAAGAGAAAAACAGTGAAAAAAGAGACTTCCAAGATAAGCCTGGAGCCTGAGGCAAAGGTTGAATGATTGCTGGCAGGCGAAGTGGTAGTCAAGGCTTCTGAAGGCAAGGTGATGTCCTTTAGCATGAAGAAGAGGAATTTCCAAAAAAGGTAAGATGAGCCCAATTAATGTACAACCAGGACACATAGTCAAAAGGCCATGTTTTTCCACATCATGCAAAGACTTGGGGAAAGTTTTTAAGATACCCCCAAATCAGCAGAACTCTGAGGAAGACTTGAACACCAAAGAAGCAAGCAGCTGTGCACAGCACCCCTCCTGCTTCTGGGCATATGACCTGGCTGGCCATCGGGTTCCGTTGCACCAACATCTGAGCAAATGTGGAAAGTGGGAATGGATTGGGTTGAACTGAATTCTATATAAATAAATGTGTTCTGGAACTGGCATTTGGGGTCTTGAGGCTCAGTCTGTATCTCAAGAACAAAAGAGAAAGAAGTATCTGGTGCCAACTGAAATATTTTATTGCCCAACGCGTACCTTCGTCAGGGGCCAAAAGTTTTTCCAAGTGTGCTCAAAAAAATTTTTTTGAGCGCACTTGGAAAATTTTTTGGCCCCTGACGAAGGTACATACCGAAATGCGTTGGGCAATAAAATATTTCAGTTGGCACCAGATACTTCTTTCTCTTTTGTTCTTTTCACACATTGGTGCCTTCCCCTCTTGTTTTGTTTTCAGTCTGTATCTCACCGCGTAATACCATCTATTGGTAACCCCTTGACACTGCAACCAGCAAGTGATCATAGATTCATAGATATAGAGTTGGAAGGAGCCTACAAGGCTATCGAGTCCAACTCCCTGCTCAATGCAGGAAACTAGAGGAGGGGTCTCCCATCCAAGTAATAACCAGGCTTGACCCTGCTTAGCTTTCCACACTCAGACAAGCTGAGCCAGCGTAAGATGTGCCTTTGAATGTGTGCCCTCTCCATGGTGGGAAGGATCACTGTGGCAGAGCATGTGCTTTACCTGCAGGAGGTCCCAGGTTCCACCCCTAGCATCTCCAGTTAAAGGGACCAGGAAGCAGGTGATGTGAAGGCCTTACTCTCCCTGAGACCCTGGTGAGCTGCTGCCAGCCAGAGTAGACAATACTGGGCTTGATGGACTTGGTAGATGGAGCCGGTATGCGGCAGCTTCCTAAGAGAATATACACTTGAGGGGGAAACAGCAAATCAGGGACAGATGCAGGGTATCAGGGTCACAAAGACACTGTCATGTGCAAAACAATGGGATGCACTGAGCGGATGGGTGTGATTGTTGTGCTAATGTCTGCGTGGAATCTGAAGCAAGCAGAATCCAACTCAAGTCACTTGTTTTACTTGGTTTGCACATGTCTGACAAGATGCTGGGCCAAAGGCCGTCTAGAGAGTTGACAGGGTGGGAGCCAGGAGGCATGCGTCCCCAGGACCAGGGCTTGAGGGGAATGAACAATAACTCAAGGAATAATAACTGTTGCCCAGGCAAAAGCCAAACATGCCTCAGAAGCTTTTAAAATCCTAACAGGGGAGATCCAACAGGCTGCTTCTGTGGGTGGAATGGAATCATCCTAGAAGGACAACCTAGCCCTGGGGACCTTTTAGACTGTGGCCATGAGGGTCTCGCAACAGAGCACAGAAGCCTGATTTGTTCTAGGCTATGGACAATTCCCATAATGAAGTCCCTAGCGTCTTCTGCAACATTCAGTTTTTGGTTGCATTAGTTTGGTGTTATTTTACTGTATTTAAAGACAAACAATCAGTATCCCCAACCAACCCACCCCTCCCCTAAAATTACCTCTCCCCCACCCTCAACAGTAACCGTATGTGTTTATCAGCAACTGGCACTGACTCTACAACATATAGTTCAGCCACACTTGCAGTCCTACAAGTCAAACAAACAAACCAAATACACAAGAGACAAAAGACAAGGAAGGAAGGAAGGAAGGAAGGAAGGGAAAGCAGAAGGGGAGTTCTTGGTAGGGATGGGTGAGAAATTTGTTCCCTCAAACTTTTTAATGGTTTTACCCAATTTGCACCTTCTGGGCCTTTAAGTGAGCCAGGGCAGAGTTATGTTCTGAAATCCACATTTTCCCAAGCTTTACTAGGTAGTTCATCTCAGGAAAAATGTGCACCAAAATGCACATACTTAGGTGAAAGTACACACAAAATACATATATTTGAGAGAACTGTAAACAAAACAGCATTTCAGCAATGTAAAGTACTTGGGGGGAAATGAGTAGTACATTTAGAAATGCACACAAACAATGCATTCATTACTGTGTACATTACGAAAAATGTGAACAAAAAAAGTACAAGTTTCAGTACAGATTTTTTTAAAAAAATCCTATTTGTGCAGATTGAGCTTGACTTCCGAAACAAAGGCAAGTGGGGCAAGACCAAGACTGACAGATTCGTCCATCCCTAGTTCTGAGTAAGTAACATCCTTTCATATTTCCTCACAGATCTAAGTTAACGATCAAACAGTTCTAAGAATGTGGACCAAATGCATAGATATTTTTCACTTGCCTCTCATCTGTTAAATGCTACTTCCTCGTTTATGGCCAAGTCCCAGAGATCCTCAGTTCATTGTTCTGAGTGTGGTGCAGTCAGGAATTTCCAGCTCTGTAAGAGTAAGACAGTATGCCTGGCTGCCATGGATGCCTGTAGAATCTGAAGTCTGTGTCTCTTTGCAATGTCCCGTTTCACTGGTAAGTATCTGTGGAGGAAGGGGGGCTGGCTGGCCCGCCACACCCCCACCCTTTCCTACTCCAAAGGAACCAAGACCCCCAGAGATCTCAAGGTACCAGATTGCCAGCCTCAGCTGTCTGCAATCCTACTTGGATCTCTGTTGAGGGACTCGCCTTCAATTCTGTAACCTGGATTTAGATACTGAACTCACAGAGTACTACAAAACCCATGTGGGGTAAAACCAGGACAAGGTTTATTCTGGTAGCATTTTACAACAAGATTAGGGAAATGAGAGAAGCACACAAAATAAAGAGAGAAACACGTTAGTACACAGTAAAGCTGCAAAACAATAAAACCTGATTCCTTAAGATCTCTCAGGCACACACCTGTTACCTGAGGGTGTTCTCTTCTCTTCAAGGGTTAAATCCAGCACAGCCTCACTGCCCGAGGGAGATTACCACACCTACCCGAAGGTCCGAGATGGGTAAAACTCCCACAAGGCTTGCCTTTACTAGAGCCCTCAATCCAGCTAATTTCACCAGGAGCTGCCTGGGGTCCTTGGCTTACCGCCATTACCACAGCCGGGTAGAACAAAGACAAACCAAAAACCACGCTTTGGGAAATATACCTTCCCCCCCCTCCCCTCCTCTGCTGCCTCTTAGCCAATCACCATGCACCTCACCTGGCCAGGCAGGGGGAAGGGAACTCATGACTTGAACTATTTACATATGAAAGCCCTAGGCCAACTTCTCTAGTTTCCTCCCAGCCCCCTCAACCGGCCCCACTTGGTTTACACATGAGGAGGCGTGTGTGTGTGTGTGTGTGTGTGTGTGTGTGTGCATGCATGCAGGAACCCCCAAAGGCCCCTTTCTCCACATGCTAACTATGCACACCCCACCCCAGCCAGTTCACACATGAGGTGTGTGTGTGTACCCCCCCAAAGGCCCTTTTCTTCACAGTATCCCTTCCCAACGATAAATTATAAGCAGAGAAAACCAGTGCTGTACATAGTACAAAACTGATGTGTTTCATTACCTCATGCCAGAAGGGAGTACTAATTGGGCAGGATCCTAACATGTGGGGTAGGGTCCCTCTGTTTTTAGAGCATCACCAGCATTTGTTATGCTCCAGGAAGTTCAGCTGTTAAAATCTGTCCAGTGTGTGTACAAGATAATTTCAGCTGGATTAATTGCAGTCAAAAATTTAAAGAAGAGTGTTTTGATGTTCTCAAGGATATTGTTTCACTGAAGAGTATCTAGTGGCCTCTCTAGTTCCCTCGCCCATTTGATCCACAACTCATCTAACACAGGACCCAGTTCAGTTCTAACATAGGAATACAGAAATCTGTGACTCCAACGGATGCAGGAATCCAAGCACTGCAGGAATCTCTGACGCTGCCAGGGCAGCCGGACCAAATCTAGCTCCCAGGCAGTGCCTAAGTTGTAAATATTGCCAGAAGGCAGTTTAAGGGAGCTTGATGTCTTCAAACGTTTTGAAGCAATCTTTCTTGTCAATAAGCTGTGATGGTGTATTGACTCGTAGATCTGCCCATGTGTGCGATAGTATTGATTTGCCTCCAATTTTTGTATTAGGATTGCCCCACAATGTGAGATCTCCATGAGGGTCAAAGCCCAGAGATGATCCCAAGTCCTGCATCCTTATAGCCATAACAGTTGGGGTATAGATGTGAGGTTTATCATGTAGATGGCTAGAATTTAGGGCAATCCGCTCCTCTAGCGGGCTATTCGTAGGGGTGGATTGCTCTAGTTCCTCACCAAATGTTTTATACCTTTCAGCAGAATACCCATCCAGGCCTGGAGCCTTTCTGTCTTCAGTGATTTTATTCCCTTCAGAGGTTGTAAGAGATGAAGCCATGAAGGGGTTTTTGTTTTTGTTTTTTTGTGCTCCTCATACAGCCCTGAAAGTCAGATAGTATCCAAGAAGGAATCTGCATTCTCTTGTACATCTCCTTTCTTAAAATATAATTCTGACTAAAAAAATTGAAACAGCTCATCCATCTGGGTTATAATCATTTGCCCTGAATTTGCAGCTTCGGGGAGCCCAGGGATGGTGTTTCTATGTTTGACATATTTTAATCTGAATGCAAGTAGCTTCTCTTTCCTTTTCCCCTGACTCCCAAAAAGATTGTTTGATGCAGGTCAGGTAGAATTCTGCCTGAGCTGAATGGTGCGTATTTATCTCATACTTTAATTTAATCAAATTATTATAATTTTCCAGAGTGGACAATTTGGCATAAGATTTCAGTAACAGTTGTAATTCCTTTTCCAATTTGGTTTGCTCCTCCCTATGGACCTTCTTTCTATATGAAGCATGTGGTACGCCATGCCCTCTTAAGTATGCTTTCATGCTATCCCATACCACAGTTAATTTCACAGGTGCTGTATCATTATTTTTCAGGGATTGTGATATTCCTTCTCTCATGGTTAGCAAGAAGGCTGGGTATTTTAACAGTGCTGTGTTCAAGCACTATATTGGTGGGGATTTAATTGGGTGGGAAGGTAGAGACAAAGTTAGTATTACTGGGGCATGCTCTGAAATAGCCCAGGGGTCTACTTTGTATACTGTGATTGAATCCACCAATGCACACCTAATTAAAAAGGACTCAAGGTGAAAGCAGTTCTGGTGCACCTGAGACAAAAAAGTATAATCCTTACTAATGGGATGCATGAGATGCCAGGTATCTCTCAGCCCTGGGTCTTTTGCTGGAAGGTCTGGAACACAGTGTGCACCTGGGATCTCTGAGAAGCGATGGAGTATTACTATTGAGTATGGGGTCTAGGATTTCATTAAAATATCTCCCATAAATTATCCGGGATGTCCATAAAAGTTCACATTGCTCTAGTCAATTTGTAAATCTAATAGGATATATTTGCCCTTAGCGTCCAGAGATAAACTCAAAGGTGTGTGTGGTATTCAGATTCCTATGCACAAGTACAGCCTGCCCCCTGGCTCTTTTGGAGTCACCTACACTCTCCCACCCAGTGTCATGCCAGGGCCGGCGCTACCGCTAGGCAGACCCAGGCGGCTGCCTAGGGCGCGTGGCGGAACAGGGCGCAGCATTTCTGCGCCCCTTCCTCGCCTCCGGCATGCTCCTGCCCCGCCTGCCGCCTCCGCCGCGCCTCCCCGCCCGCCTGCCAGCCACTGCCGCCGCTGCACCTCCCCCCCGCGTGCGCGCCCGCCCGCCCGCCACCTACCTACCTTCCCATCGTTTCTGGAGCCCCGCCGGCGTTGTTTTGGCGGGAGGAGGAACCAGGGCAACAACAGGGCTTAAACAGCCCTGTTGCCCTGGTTTCCCCAGCAAAAAAAAAAAAGTGTGGGGGTCCCGTCGCATCGGAGGAGGAGGCGGCGGCGGCGGCAGCAGCAGCAGCCAGCAGCGGGGGCGGGGGGAAGGTAGGTGGTGGTGGGGCGGCGGCGGCGCGGGGGGGTTGCAGAGCAGGGCTGCTTTGCTCCGGAGCCCCCCCCACGGCACGAGAGGGGGGGCGCTAAATATAATTTGGCCTAGGGCGCCAAACAGCCCTGCACCGTTCCTGTGTCATGCCGTACCTGGAGGAGGATTATTTGGATGAAGAACAGGAGGGGGGAGAGCCCCAGCCAGAGCCAGGAGAGGAGCTAGAGGCTTTAGCTGACAGCCTTCCCCTGGAGCCATCAGAAGAGCAACCTGGCCCCTCCCGTGCTGTGCCTGAACTCCCCCAAATGCAGGAATCAGAGCCTGAGGTAATTCATCCCTCTGAACAGTGTAGGCTCAAAGTCAAGCAGAAAAAGAACAAAGGGAGCCTCCTGCATGAGGCCTCCCTTAAAAGCAACATCCTGACCTATTTAACCAGCTGTGCTCATTTACAGCCAGCTATAAATTGACCCAGCTGAGGTCAGCCTGTCACTGCAGACAACAGGGTTCAAACCTTGTGCTTCGCCTTGATTACACCAGTCTGGACAGACTCCTAGACCCTTGGCTGCTCCTTTGGACTACGCTTTCGGACTCCCCAACTGGCCTCGATGCTTGACACAACTGACTCCTGTGCACTGAACTCTGGAACGTCTTGTCCTCGCCTTTGCCCTCTCCTGCTAATATATTTGAAACTCTCGTGTGAGTCTCTGGACTGACCTGGTTGCTCTCTTTTGTTATTTCCTGAATCTATCCAAGTCGTGACTGGGCACTTGCTGACCTGGGAGCAGGACACCCAGCTCTTCCTCAGTTATGTTGAACCCTCTACCAGCAAATGCCTTTCTTGTAGAAACACTGCATCAGTGTGGAATTTTTTGAGGTGGCAAAGCATTTGACGGGGGAGCCTAAGTCCTTAACGTTCCATGAGACATGTAGAAGGACCCTATCATACTGGCTGGATTGGTGACCTTAAGCGTGAGAAGAGCAGCAGTCATGCAATGCATCAACCCCAAACAGTAACACATCTGAGTTGCGCTTAAAAGGGAGAACAAGCCATCCCCTGTGTTCACCTGCATTACTGGCTGCCACATAATAGTCCTGAGTTTTACGTTCATGGTCCTTTTTGCAGGAAAGGGTAATGTGTAGCACTGGACAAGATCAGGTCACACTGAACTGTCCTGCCAAAGAAAGAGTTCAGTGCTCCACCTTTTCAAAAACATTAAGGTGTCAGCCACTGTCAGTTAATGCGAGCCCTAATCAGTGAAATGTGCTCCATGCTGTGGCTTGGTGTAAGCTGCCTCCGTGCTAGAACGTATTCCGGCTATTATAATATATCTTTCAGCCTCCAGCACTCCCAAATGAAGCGGAAAGAATCACCCTGTCACCAAGAGGGTCAGATTTCAAGCAATCTGCCAAGCAGGAAGGCCCTTCCAGAGCAAATACCGAAAAGGCAGGAAAGTGGAGATAAGGTCAAGGGGGCTATAGCAGTGCAGAAGACATCGAACAAATATTGCCGCTGAAGGGGGGTAACTTGCAAAACTTAAGATTATCATATGGCAACTGTTTTCTCTGCCTCACCTTCTAACCAGGTGTAACTATCAAGCTTATGAGCATATTAGATTAAAAAAACAGGCTGCCGGTCTGTAGTTCTCAGCTGCCCAAGGCCGTGTAAAACACTGGGCTTGATTGCCTTGTCTGCAGTGCAGGATACTTGAAGTAATACTCCAAATACAATTTTTTCCCTTTGACCAGTACGTTTGCCCTTTGAAATCCGCATCTCGGATCTCTAATATCCTTGGGACAATTTCCAGAGGGGTGGCTGTGTCAGTCTGTTGCAGCAAAAACAACAAAGAACCTTGTGGCGTGGCACCTTAGAGACTAATAAATTTATTCTGGCATAAGCTTTCGTGGACACTATTCACTTCATCAGATATCCTTGGGGAAATCCTAGAGCAGAAAAAACGAACACCATTTGTTGTCTTCTCTCCACTGTAAAGGGCCTATAGCCCTTGCCCTCTTTAGTAGATCCTCTTTAATGTGAAAACTGAGCAAACAGAATATTATAGCTCTTGGGTGGGAAGGCATTTTCAGCACCCTGGATCACTTCCTTTGACCTGCCAGGGTGGATATCAGTCTTCACATCTTCTTTTTAAAGATGGGTGGTGGTGGTTTGCTATACCTCTCCCATCTGCAAATAGTTTCTGCTCAAATTAGGGGTCTGGATGTTGCTGGATTCCTTCCCCTGTGTCAGAAACCTCAAAAGAATTCTGCCATTTTCCCCGAAGGTCCTGCAGGAAGTCTTGCACAATTCAATGTTTCAAGCAATATTTTTAAATACATAATGTGATAAAAGAGTAGATTGTGAGAGTGTCAGACATTTTTTTAAAATGGTAGTTTCCTGTAGAAGGAAACTACATGGACAAAACCAAGGGGTACAGACATTTTGGCACAAGATAAGCCAATGCTGTGAAAACACAACACTGTGTGAATTTGCACTGATGGAGGCAGTGTGAGGTGTGAGCAAACTGTATGTGTGTATACATGTGAATATATTTTAAAATGTTATTCCTTTTAAGCCAATCTCATGCTTTCTGAAACAGATGGAGCTACTGATGTTGGGAGGTATCTAGGCCAGGATTTCAGATATGCTAACTAATGCTCACGATTCATTTCAAATTGTGGATGTTTATACATGGCGTGGGAAGCTTCTTCAGCATAGAAGGCCACACAAATAAATATAACACAGGTTGAAGGGCCATAGCTAATTTTCTCATTCTGTTTTACATGCACTGGCACATAGTTATTATGAACAGAGAACATCCTTATCACAAAAAGTAGTTTTTAGTGGCACTGATTCTGAAAGGAACAACATACTGTGTCTTTATGACTGGTGTAGTGATGATTCTGTGGGGGAGTGGGGAAAGAACCACACTTCTCCTTGGCTCTTTCTGCACAATGTTTGTGTATGTACCATGTCAAGCCTCTAAGGGGCTTCTGCTGTTCTTTGTGTACATCTACCCCTGAAGGATCAGATCCGCAGCTTGGGAGTCATTCTAGACTCCCAGCTGTCCATGGTGGCTCAGGTGTCAGCTGTGAGCCGGGTGGTGCTGTATCAGCTCCATCTGATGCAGTAGTTGCGCCCCTACCTTCCTAATCATCTGCTCCTATCAGTGGTTCATGCCTTGGTCTCCTCTCGCCTAGACTACTGTAATGCGCTCTACGTGGGGTTACCCTGGAAGACGGTTCGGAAGCTTCAGCTGGTACAGAATGCAGCAGCTCACCTGGTTAAAGGCTGCCGCCGGCGTGATCACATCACTCCGGTGCTCAAAGAGTTGCACTGGCTACCAGTTGTTTGCTGAGCCGAATTCAAGGTGTTGGCGTTGACCTTTAAAACCCTGTACGGCTCTGGTCCAGTATATCTCAAGGAGCGCCTCCAGCAACATCAAGTAGGCCGCTCAACAAGATCTGCCACGGATGGCCTTCTCCCTGTCCCATCAGCCAGAGAAACCAGGCTGGTGGGGACTAGGAGGAGGGCCTTTTCTGTGGCAGCCCCCAGTGACCTCCGCCATGCCCCTTCCTTGATTAGCTTCCGCCGGGCATTAAAAATGTGGCTTTTCAGGTGGGAATATGGGGTGGGTTAGGATTTTTAAGTTTTGTACTGTTTTTAATTGTGTTTTATACTGTGTGTGTGTGTGTGTGTGTGTGTGTCCCCTTTGTGTTTTATTGGACTGTACATCGCTCAGAGTGGCCAGATGTCTGGACAGATGGGCGATTCATAAATATAATAAATAAATAAATATATCAGTGCAGAACAAAGCAAGCAAGGAACATGTCTGCCTAATAAAGAAGTTACTACACAGAGCTGTGTCCAAGAGTTATCAATGGGACATGCAGACATAACAGTCTGTAACTGCATTAAGAGCTATCAGGAAAGGAGCTGTTAAGTGTGAGAGACTGGGCTGGTTGGATTGTGGTAGGCCTAGAGGCCTTGTTATAAAGACTAGACCTAAACTCAGGCCTCAAGTAGGGGAGTTGGGGAGGCGTATGCCAGAGAACAATGTCACAAAGATTATATTTTTAAAATGGGATCCCAGCCAGAGTATGTAGATCCATCTGATAATACTCTAGAAGACTGGCCCACATATATTGAACAGTATTTTGCCCTCCATGATACTCCAGAGAGGAGTTGTCAGTGGGATACACAGACATAACACACAGGAGATGATGGAGCAGTTCTATAAGACACATGGAGAACATACCTGTAAAACTGGTGACCCACAAGTCAAGTGCAGCCCATCAAGCATGTATTGTTGTGACCTGCCAGGTGCCCTCCCCCTACTCTTTTACCATCCCAAATAAGGCAACAAACGGTTCCTGGAGCTCTTGGTTGGCCTACCATAAGTGGTTGGTATTCAGCTTAATGGATCACAAGTCCTGCAGTTCTGCACTACGGTGTGGCAGACCCGTGGCCTTTTGCTATGGAGCACCCTCATCCAGTGCTCCAAAAGTCCTCAAGGGAACTCTGGCACATGACTCAACAACCTCCAAGTAAATGACTGCACTGTCACAGTGGGAGGCATTTAAAATGTTAAGCCCTTCTACACTTAGGGGAAGCAGCAGGAACATTTTACTGATCTGTTATTGGGGTCATATTGACCCAATTAAGCTACTGTTTTAAAATCTGCAGCAGTAAAGAAAATCATGGTAGTCCTAATATTAACAAAGCTAGAGATGGTACTTTGCTGATGGGGTAACATGCCCTCTCCAGCCACGGGGAATGTTGGGTGTGTTTTCTCTCAATTCACAAGGAGCGAGGGTGAGGTCCAGCGCTGCCCTGGGTGAACAGACTGTGCACCCTAGAACATTCCCCCCAGGTGATCTGCAAGGGCAGAGGCAACTTGGCAGATGTCGATGTGGAAAGTGTTCCGTCAGTTTGAAGATCATCCATTGTCAGTACTGCCAAATATACTTGACACTGCATGTCAACCAGCAAAGACTAGCAAGTATTAACTGCCAAGGCGTTGGCAGATACTGCCAATGAAGTATCATTGGGTATTAAAGGTGACATCCAATGTCGAGTGAGTGGAATTCCATTTGCTCAACAGGACTTTGCCTTCCTCTCCTCCCCGTCATCCTCCCAAATCTGCTCCGGAGGGTCCTCGAAAGCTCCAGAACAGGTTTGGGGGTGCACAGGAAGCTGCAGGGTGGTAGGAGGAATCCACTCAACCATCTGTGTCCATTCTCCTGGCGGATGGACACAGCTGGATAAAACCTTAACTACAAACAAATATTTGGATAATATTTGAGCATTCAGAGAATAGCTGGAGAATGTTCAACATCAAAATGGGCAAAGAATTCTGAGGAGATTATTTGGGAGTAAATTACGTAGCATCAACTTTACCACAGAAACTTTGGCTGAGCCCACATTTCCTTACTCTCCACCTCAGCCGCTCTCTCCCACATGCCTGAGCCTTGAATCCAGCACAAGACTGAGGCGCACAAGAGCAGAACCTTTTTGGGGCCACCACTGCTGTTTACACTGGGAAGGAAGTGGCTAAAGAAGAGTCCCTTTGGCTGCGTCTTGGCTTGGTGTGGGAGAAGGCAGCTGAGGAGGTGCATCATGACTAGCATATCTTTGGGGTTGGGGGGCTATATTGAGGTCAGCTGCAACCCCCTGGAGGCCGCACTGAGTTGCCCAGCTTCCATTTCCCTAATCCTAAAGCATGCGTATTTAAAACCACACTTAAAAGGATCGTCACAATCTCCAGGGGTTGTGGAATGCAACTTCCCTGCTGCTTAGCAATGCCCAACACAAGGGAGCACAGAACAGGCTCCCTCTTTGTTCCTTGGTGCAATTAGAGAGCGGGGGGGGGGAGGCTTCTCTTCTTTGCCAAGGGCTTGCCATGGAGACTGTCTCACACTTGGCCGGTAATGTCCAGCCAGCCAGGCTCACCAGCACAAGCTGACAGACTATGTGGGGTCTCCTTGGACAAGGCTTGAAGCTAAGGCACTCTCAGGGAAGGTTTCTCAAAAGGGGGGTTCACATATTCAGCCCCTGGCAAGTCGAGCAGCAGCTTCTCTTACCATGTGTGCTGGCTGTTAAAATTTGGGGTCCTTGCCCCACTCTACTGAAATCTGAAATTGTGCCCCTGGAGGACCACCATTTCAGGTTTTAGGATGGCAAGATTCGGCCCAGACCCAAAGACTCATTTTTTGATACATTTCAAAGAAAAACAGCTAAAAATAAAAACAAAATAACAAAATAATTACATTTGTTGCAACTATATTCTTTTCTATGCCCTTTGGCCATTAAAAAACAACACTCCTTCTTTCCTATCACCGTTTCAGACTGGTTATATATAGTCTTTTGCCTGGGGACAAGAGGTTGGCCTTCAGTGATCTCCTTGCTCCCTCCAGCTTTACTATCATCATTATTAAAAATTTATACAACACTTTCACATTCAAAACCCAAGTCACACAATAAAATCAAATAAGGTAGTGTTCTCCAGCTATGCTGGCTGGGTCATGCTGGGAGTTGTAGGCTAAAAACATCTGGGGACCCAAGGTTGGAGAACACTGAAATAAGGAACACAGGAAGCTGCCTTTTACCAAGAACTCATCCCCATTGATCCCTCAAGCCTAGACAGACTGGCAGTGGCTCTCCCAGGTCTCAGGCAGGTGTATTTCCCAGCTCTACCTGGAGGGGTCAGAGACTGAACCTGGGTCCTTTTGCGGGCAAAGCAAAATAAAACCAGCAATCCAAATACAAAAGACCTGCATCATCATTCAGTAGCAATGGCCATACAAAGCAAAGCCAGCCAGCACACCTCGGGGAAAGCTCTCTCAAATAGTCAGTGGTGGAAAGACTAGGAGAAGACGTTATAAGGTGGGCTTCCCTGGACATGGTGTTGCAACGAGCCAGTTCAGCCCCTGAGAAGGCCCTGCTCTCTGAGTCCCCACCAATCTCACCTCAGAGAATACTCTTTGAACCCAGTCTTGTACTTACTCCCACTCCTTCCGCCTTGCCTGTGGCGTGCTCTGCATCTTATGAGCTTCATGCGCCTTGATGATATCCCGCTGTTCAATCAGGCCCCCTCGCCGGCGCTTGATGACCTCAGGGCTCACGGGAATGAGCTGGCTCTGCCCCACATCGAATGTGCTGCTCCCATCCAAACCCAAGCTGGGGTCCCTCTCCTGTGACTGCAGCTCATAGAGGGCATCGAAGCTGGTGGTGCGCGAGACGAGAGCGTCGGTCAAGGCCTCTGGCTCTAGCAAGCTGCAAGACTGAGTGGACTGTATCAGGCCCAGCCGGTGCTTCCGCCATGCCTCTTCCTCTGGCAGGGCCAGCACGTACCTCTGGGCATCGCTGTCCAGCTCAGTGGCTCCGCCGGCATGAAAAGAACCTGCCTCGGAGAGCATGTGAGTGCTGATGGAACATGTGCCGAGGCTGAGCATCATGAACGCCGTTCATGAACATCACTCTCCTAGAGAAGGCAAAGCAAGGGAAGAAAAGTTACCAATAGACTTCTTTCCGGGACCTATTTTAAGCAGGGGCAGCTTAGGTTGCACATAGAAATGGAACCTGAACCCACATCAGCTGCAGACTGCTGTATTATTATTTTTTTAAAAAATCAACATAACACAGGGAATGACAAAGAATCAAGATGCCGGTTGGTTAAATCACTTCAAAGGGTAATGACCTCACACCTCCTGTGGAGTCATGTGCATTGAGCTCCAGCCTGCAAGGGCTAGAGGTGCCTGAATCTATGTATATCTGTAGGTCTTGGCACTCCCATCCCTCACTCACAGATCAGGGGGAGAGCACATACATTGTATGCTAAAGTCCCAGGTTCAATACCCGGCATCTCCTCGTTAGTATCATTTGTGCTTCCCATGAATGGCGTCTTGCATTCTGCAGGGTCAGGTCCTTCAGGTATTCATTGGGGGCGGGGTGGGTGGGTGTCTCCTTAACCTGGACGAGGTGGGTCATGGGAATGAAGAATTCTCTCATGCTGCTTCTGACTTTCTTGTGTTCAATGGCAGAGCTGTTGGGGCAGTGGGCCTTTTGCTGGCAAATATGTTTGCTTACGTTTTAATCTCACTTGTCAGAACAGTTCTCCCGCCCCCCCACCTCTCACACACATCATTTTCACAATCTAATTCACGCATTTAACGAAGTAGGCTCTAGCCCAGGAAAGCTTATGCTGTATTCCATGTGTTAGTCCATCCAGACCAAACCAGACCAGGTCCATCTAGTCCAGCATTCTGTTCCTACAGTGGCCAAACAAATGCCCATGGGAAGCCCACAAGCAGGACATGGGTGCAATAGCATCTCCCACTTGTGTCCCCCAGCAATTGGTATTGAGAGACGTATTGCATCCAATTCTGGAGGCAGCATATAGCCATCATGACTAGTAGCCATTGATAGCCTTCTCCTCCATGAATTTGGCTAATCCCATTTTAAAACCATTCAAGTTGATGGCCCTCACTACATCATGTGGTGGCCGTGGCTCACTACATCATGGATTTAGGGTGTGGCTGCTTTTAACTTTTTAAAAAGTAAAAATCAGCAGAACCTGATCATAGCACTCCCATGGCACATCCACAGACACAAATCTATTGATAGCCCATTCACATGTGATTAAATTTACCACGGAAGAGCTCTGATGAATTCACTTTCCATATTGTTAGGAGTCTTGCTGCTTTGTGAATGGGTCTATCTCTATGGTTTTGTTTACACTGGCACTCGATGGTAAGAGCTCAATTGTGCTTAATGACTGGAAACTTTGGAATGGCATACCCATTAGAGTTTGGGGAGGAATAGAAAGACAGCTTGAAGCAGTTGGAATTTGAAGAGGGGGAGGGAATCAGCAAGCTGGGAACTTCAGAGAAAGTGGATAGGGAGACATTTTTCTCCCTCTCTCATAACCCGGGGTCATCCCATGAAGCTGATTGGTGGGAGATTCAGGACAGATAAAAGGAAGTATTTCTTCATACAGTGTGTAGTTAAACTATGGAACTCACTGCCACAAGATGTAGTGATGGCCACCAATTTGAAGGACTTTAAAAGGGGATTAGACAAATGAATGGAGGATAACGCTATCAACAGCTACTTCTCCTGAAGCATATATGGGTATATGCTTCCTCCAGTATCAGAGGCATCATGCCTGTGTACACCAGTTGCTGGGGAACATGAGTGGGAGGGTGCTATTGCACATGCCCTGCTTGGGGGTTTCCACAGGCAGCTGGTTGGCCACTGTGTGAACAGAATGCTGGAGTAGGTGGGCCTTGATCCAACATGGCTCTTCTTATGTTCTTCTTATGTGCTTATAAGTAAGTCACGTTTAATTTAATGGAGCTTACTCTGAGTTATAGATAGGGTTGCAAGATTAAACCTACAGTTAGAACTCACATCCTCAGAATATCATTCATCCAAAATTTCAAACTCAGAATTGCATTTTCAGATCTCCACACACACCCCATCTAAAAATCATCTATCCAGAAACACACCCACCCAAATTTGACGTTCAGATCTCTGCAGTTCCCCCACCCTGCTGATGAAATCCCCCATCATTCAGCTCAGCTAAAACAAAGTTTAATTGTGACTAAGTGGGACCTCTGCAGGGTAAAGAACCACAGCATACAGGCCTGTGGCTCATGCTGGCTCAGCTTGTCTGAGTGTGGAAAGCTAAGCAGGGTCAGGCCTGGTTATTACTTGGATGGGAGACCCCACCTCTAGTTTCCTGCATTGAGCAGGGGTTGGACTCAATGGCCTTGTAGGCCCCTTCCAACTCTATGATCTATGAAATCTATGAACAAAGAAGGAAGAGTCCTGAGGCACACCTCGGTAGCAGCTCAAAGACCTCCAAAGATTTCCTGGATAGCTGGGAGCACCAAAAAGCTTCAGAGGGAGATGCAGTGGAATGAAGAGTTCCAAGGAGCCCTTGGGAGAAAGGCCAGGATTAAGAGGACAGGAAAGAAGCCGGAACACTTACAAAGAGTTGTAGATTGCATTCCAGTAAGGTTCCCCATTAGCAGGAGCATAAACTAGTTTTTGGAAGATCAGTACCATGGTCAGCTCACTGTGAAGCTGGTATCAGTCAGGAAGGATACAGAGGGCAACTCAGAGCAGCAGTGTTGCTTCAGCAATAGCCAGGAGGCAGGCAACTACTAGCTTTATTATTAGTAGCTGTGAAATGCCTACGGCCATAGCACCCTGAACATGCCAGATCTCGTCTGATCTCATCTCGGAAGCTAAGCAGGGTCGGGCCTGGTTAGTTGTGAAATCAGACTGGTGTCTCAAGCTCCATCCCCTTTAAAGAAGATAGTTGAGAGTGTAAGGGGCCATTTCCTATTTCTCAAATGCTGGCTCTAGTGGAGCTGGGGAGTCTCCTGCTGCCCCTGGATGTAGTGTGGTGGTGGAGGGTTCTGAGAAGAAATCAGTGGAAGGGGGACCTTATCAGATGAAGCAAATCAGGGTAGTGCTAGCTCCTGGGCGAAATCTCCTCCTGGGGGTCTCTGTAGAAGTGGGCACTTCTGAGGCTCTCCCTGGGGGTGGTTCTAGCCTCCAGTGTTCCCGACCCATCATAAGAACCTAAGAAGAGCCCTGCTGGATCAGACCTAGAGTCCATCTAGTCAAGCATTCTGTTCACACAGTGGCCAACCAGCTGCCTGTGAGAAACCTACAAGTAGGACATGAGTGCAGTAGCACCTTCCCAGTCATGTTCCTCAGCAACTGGTGTACATAAGCATACTGCCTCTCATAGCAGGGGTGCTGAGTCCTGGGCCGTGACAATTACAAGGAAAGAGGCCCCGTAAAGTTGCCATCCCAAAACTTTGTACTGCTCAAGGTAAGTTGAGTGAGCTGCCTTTTTAATGAATCCATGCTTAATCAACCACTACTGTATCCTTCTTAACTCTCATTCACCTCTCCCCTGCAGTTCTCAAGCTGAAGAACAAAGGAGGCTCTCTTTAGAGCAGTGTTCTCCAACCTTGGGTCCCCAGGTGTTTTTGGCCTACAACTTCCAGCATGCCCCAGCCAGCTATGCCCAACCTTGGGGACCCAAGGTTGGAGAACACTGCTTTAGAGCCTATTCTACATCTACTCAGGTAGACTCAAAGCTTTCTCTACATATGGATGAGTTATTCCTCACTTCACCTCACCACCAGCCACAAAGGCTTTTGGAGGGGGGAAAAGCATGCCTCAAAGAATGAATTTATTTTCATAAATATATTACCCACCCAATATATATTTATAGATATATTAAGAACATAAGAAGAGCCATGCTGGTGCTGGATCAGACCAAGGGTCCATCTTGTCTAGCATTCTGTTCACACAGTGGCCAACCAGCTGCCCACAGGACCCCACAAGCAGGACATGAGTGCAACAGCACCCTCCCACCCATGTTCCCCAGCAACTGGTGCACATAGGCATACTGCCTCTGATATGGGATATATTACCCACCCTTATCACTAACAGGTAGCTCAGCATACCACATATTCTTATTCTGTTCAACCTACTGAGCTTCTAACTGAGGGAGGGCTAAAACTATTTGGAGAGAGAGTGATTTGCCCAAAGTTATAAACTAATGCCTAGAGCTTATGGAAGTGGCAGGTAAACCCATGTCTGGGCTGTACTGCTTTAGACTGCAAGTGGGGACTCAAATGATTGCTTGCTTCTCCATACAAACAAATTCCCTCCACCTAGAAAACTAGCATGTCAGGGAGAAGGGTTCTAGCTAGTTCTCTATGTGTAGCTAGCAATATCTTTTCATGAGAGAGCAACACTACACTTTCGGTCTGAATTGGGATAGCAGTTTACCATCTCAGTAATAACCAGGCTCGAGTTCATGGCTCAATGGGAATGGAATCCAGGTCTCCCACAACCAAGGCTAGCACTATCTACTGGAGCACATTTATGTTCTCACTAATGCACAACTTATCAGAGAGCCATTCAGTTCAAGGAAGAGCACTTGACTTGGGGCTGGCACTTATCCACCCACTTGGCTAGAGCCCATATCTTCACAGCCACATTTCCAAACCCATTCTCACCATTTGGGCCTTGGCTCAGAGTGTCTGAAGGATGGGAGGCAGAGATCTGAGGCCAGGGGACAGAGGAAGCTATGGAAAGAGGGAAGGGCTGAAAGAAGCGGGTAAAGCTGATGGCCTGGGAAAGAAAATATGGAGGAAATAGAGGCTAAGAGAAAGGAAAATGGGCAGTATCGCAGCTGGGGCGGGGGAGAAGAAAGGGAGAATAGGGCGGGTCAAGGGAAGGGGAAGCAAGCAGAGGCAAGTGTATGAAGGAAAGGTGTTATGGAGAAAAGAGGCAGGGGCCAAAGGAAAGGCAAGAGGGGCAAAGCCAGCTACAAAGAGAGAAGAAAACAGGGGCTGGCACTCGTCCACCCACTCAATGCTGTCCTAACTTTATGGCCCTGCTTCCGTGTCATTCATGGGATCCTCTGTCGAGGGTTAATACAATGCTATGAACAAGTGCAATATATAATAAGAAGTTCCATGCAAGAACCTCTAAACCCAGTTTGACCAAATGATCCGATTAGACAACCTGGAATAAAACTTCCCAACGTGATCACACACACAGCAGTGATTGGTTCATTCTCCCAGGTATGCTGCCGGAGGGGTCCACTTTTCTAATTACCTGCTTGCTCATTGACACCCTCTCTTTCCAGGGGCTATGAATGCAGTGCGTCCCTGCTGGCTGGAGCACTGAACAGAGTAAAAGGAATGCAAGGCAGTGTCTCAAGCAGTAGGTGGTGCTGTACCTCTAGATACAAAACTCTCCCCTGGTACCTGTAGCATTCATTTTGGCTGCTGTGCGCTGCGGGATCTCGCTCTCTGGCCTGAGCAAATGTGCAAGGACAACATTGTCAGTGAGTCAGCAAGTAGTGCGTGTGTGTTGCCCAAAGTTATCAACTAATGCCTAGTGCTAGGGAAAGAATGAATGTTGGGAATGTAAGCGACTTTTAATCCCGAGGAATGATTACTCTGAACAGGACTTCTCTGAACAATAAGCCAGCTTTTCACCAGGACAGCCACAGAGACAGGTAGGATCAGACAGAGGGTCCATCTGGCTCATAGGATCATAAGAGCTGGAAGGGGCCTACTACAAGGCCATCGAGCCCAACCCCCTGCTCAATGCAGGAAACTAGAGGAGGGGTCTCCCATCCCAGTAACAATAACCAGGCCTGACCCTGCGCTTAGCTTTGTGAGAAGGGGCCACCAGCATGAAGCTCCTAGCACAAGTCTCAAGTGATCCAGACCTTGGTATGTGACTGCTTGGTGGAATGTAGCTACACTCAGCGCAGAGTTCCATGTTTGACAACAGCCAAGACCTCATGCTTGGAAAGGAAATGCACAGGCCCATCCGAAACATGAGTTAGATGGGAAAACCTAGATTGGGAAGGGTTGGGAGAAGGGATGCAGATTTAAAGGGAGAAGATACGAACTCAGAGAAAGAAGGGAAATAATGTGGATGAAGGGAGAGCCCTGAAGCGACCATGGAACTGAAGCCTTTGCCTAGATAACCCTGATGCAACATCTCCACAATGGGTAAATATGGAATTATCTGTCCCATATTCTGTGGGTTTTCACATTGTGTTCAGAAGAACGTTGGTGCTCCTCCAAAGCTTATTGGGGGTCTTCAATGACAAGATCAGTACTGCAAAGGAAAGGCAGCTTGCCCACTGTTGCTGACCGTTCCTTGCAACCCGCAGCTGCGGGAGAATGCTGGGTGCATTCTGGGTTACACCCTCAGTTCAAGTGGGGAGACAGCAAGGCCCAACACAGGCCTAGGTAGTTCCCAGTGCCAACTGTGTCTGTGCCCATCATGAACATGGGAGAGGGAGAGGGCCACTCCTTCGGCTCTGTTGAGAGAGACCCCCCCACACACCTTTGGCTCCTCCGTCCCTTGAAATGTTTCTTCTATTCCAGCTGGTCACTATAGGAACTTTGTAACTCTGAACTAGTGCCTGAGATAGTTTCCCCCCTCTCCCAATCCATTTTAGTTTTCTGTCATGTCTTTTAGAATGAGGGCAGCAACAGTCTTATTATTGATCTTTGTAAGCTGCTCTCAGCCCTTTTTGGTTGAAGAGCAGGGCAAAAAGACTTCAAACAAACCAACATGCCACAGAATCCTCTGCCGCTTATTGAAGCTCCATGGCAGGCATGTAGGAATTCCCCAGCAGACAAGTGAATGCAGAAAAGGTATTACGAAGTGGAACATTTGAAAGAAAGTAAAACTCCTGCCGTGTTCCACTACCTAAAATGTAGACTGGGCTGCTTTGCATGACAAGGCCAGATAATCATGGGTTATTTAACCCACAATGAGCCTTGGTGCATGCTGGGTGCATGTGGCTGCCATTTTGAATATACAAATTTCTGATTGGGGCAATAGGGGGTTGGGCAAACCCAGCTATCATGGGTTATTTGAGGGTTAAACAACCCTCACATAACCCTACTATTAATCAAGGGTTATGTCAGGGTTGTTTAACTCTCAAATGAAATAACCCACAACGGCTGGGATCGCATGACACAGCTCAACCGTTGATTGCCCTGATCAGGGGCTGCATATTGAAAACAGCGCCTGCATGCGCCTGGCACACACTGCAGCTCATCATGGGTTAAATAACCCACGATGACCCAGCAATGTCATGCGAACTATGTCATGGGACTGTACAGTGACTGTACAGTCCCCAGAGACCTCGCAACATTTTTGGCAGAATGAAATATCACCACGCTAAGGAGTCTCATCAGATAATGTAATGTAATCTTCCAGACATCCTGTCTCCACATTAACCAACATCGAGCATGGGGAACAAAAATTGAGTTTGCAGCTTTTCTCAACTCACGGAAAACAAGAATGCTCCCCCAACTTATCAAAGAACAAAGGATATTAGGCACACACACAAAAATAACCATTACAGGCTGCTAATACATTAGTCTCGCTGTCACCATTTTTATTGTCTATTAGGTAATGTCCAGGGATGCTCCCAGTGATGAAGAAGGGTGCCCTCCCACACCAGGAATTTTACACAGAGTTTCTCCAGCCCAACGGGCTGACACAGCAGCACATTGGCCCTGTAGAGGATGGATCTGGATTCACATCCCTTTGCCATATATTCTTATTACATTTGAGCTGCTAAGGCTCAAATGTACAGAACCTCTTTCAGCCTGAGGGCCGAATTTGATTTCAGGGAATCTCTCAGGGGGCGCATCCCAGGGATAGGTGGTGAAGGCAAAAGGGATGGGGCCCAAAATACCAACAGATTTTAGCTGAAAGCTCTCACTGCCAGTAACCAAGCCTTAGGAAAGACATTTCAACCTTATAGAATGGAGAAAAACTGCACAAACGCCAGGAAGCCACCGAAATGATCCCCAGCTGGGGAAGGCGACTGGGCCAGCTGGGGAATGCTGCGGGGGTGGGGGGCAGATTGGGACCTAAGAGGGCCAGGATTGGCCCTGGGCCTGAGATTCTGCAGCCCTGTCATTGGGGGGAAAAATATCAGACTCCCTTCTTTTCCAAAGCAATCATTGGGGGGGGGGGAGGAAATGATGCGGGCACCTTGGTCAGTATATCATGGGGAAGAAACATAGTAATTTCCCCTTCCCTATGCTGTATCACCAGCTCCAAAGCTGAGCACTTTAGAGGCTTTCAAGGCTGACTGCACATGGGTGTTCCTTTTCTTTCTTCCTTGTTGGCATTGTTGAATGAGGGCTCCACATTTTCACCACTATCAGAACTTTTAATTGTTTCCAATGTTCTGATGCATGAGTCAGTTTTGAGCACACACCGCTCTCATTAAGATAGTTTTTAAGATCTCCTTTTATTGGGCAAAATAATATTTTACCTGCTTACCTGGGGAACGCCCCTGTGTATGCAGAAAGCCCTACCTTTTCTGCAGGTGGCTTCATTTCGGGGCTGGCCTGGGGCTGTTCGGTGTGCTATTAGCGGGAATGGCATGAAATGTCTGTATCACGTCCTGACTTGGCTTCAGTAGGACTCAAAGGCTAGCATAATCCTTGCAGAAAAGGCTTACAGCACACTGAAGCTGGAGTTTGTGCAGGGACACACAGGAGTCTATTCACCGTGTAACCCAAGTTTACTTTAGCTGGGATGGTATCGTCAAAGGAGAAAATATTCTAGCTGTTCTTGCAGAGGCAATTATGAAGAAACCATAAACTGTCTTTAAGGTTGTGCACTGATCAAAGGTTTATTTAGAGGGTGGTGGGAACACTCCCCTAAAACCAGTCTTTTAGCTAGTTAAAGAGTTGTGGACTGTTTCACGACATCATCAAGTGAATATATAAAGATGCTTTCCAGCAGAAAGCATTGTTCAGGCTCCTTGCTTAAGACCATGCTTTTTATTTATTCGATTGCTTTATATCCCACCTTTCCACCAAGACAATGGTGCTCAAGGCAGTTACTGATCATTAAAAAAAAAAACACCCTTTTTTTCTATCTGGTTTCTTTTTGTGTAAATTATTAAACTTTGAGTTCGTTCCCTGCCCCGCAAACTCAAGTATGTAATTTAATATGTAACCTGTATGCTGACTTATGTGACTTTGCCATGCTGTGGGGCATATTCATCTGTAAGGGATGGCTAATACATGCCTCGTCTTGATTCTCCAAGCCAGGTGGGCAAAGCCTCAGGCCCCAGTGCCAAATCCAGCCCTTGTGGGGTCCCAATCTGGTCCTTTGGGGTTCCCCAGACAGCCCCGCCCCACCCCGCCCCGCCCCTTCCCCTGTCCTCGCTCCCTTTCCCTCAACCACGGGTCGTTTGGTGGCTTCCTGGCGTTCATGCAGTTTTTCCCCCCATTCTAAAAGGTTGAAATGCCTCTCCAGAGCTTAGTTACTGGCAGTGAGCGCTTTCATCTAAAATAGGCTGGCATTTTTGGTCATGCCCGTTTTGCCTCTGGCCCCGCCCAGCACTGGAATGTGGCCCCAGAGAGCTTCTCTGAAATTGAATTTGGCCCTCGCGCTGGAAGAGATTCAACATCTCTGCTCCAGGCCTTTCTGGATCAACTGACGATGGTCCTCTGCGCCATCTGAAGCTAGTCTGTATGTCTGACTGTGTTTCTGCCTTTCATAAGGAGGGGGCCCTGCAGCTGTGAGCACATGTCAGCAGGCCCAGCCTCAGAATCTCAGCCAGGCAGTCCTGGAGATGGATACTCTAAGGATCTGGGCCCCAGTACATACGTAGCTCAGGCTATCCGGGACTGAACTCATGGAGAAGGTGAGAAATGTACTGTATGAACAGAACCCTACGTTCTCCATGGAGATGCAAATCCCACCCGAACTCATGGAGAAGGTGAGAAATGTACTGTATGAACAGAACCCTACGTTCTCCATGGAGATGCAAATCCCACCCGAACTCATGGAGAAGGTGAGAAATGTACTGTATGAACAGAACCCTACGTTCTCCATGGAGATGCAAATCCCACCCGAACTCATGGAGAAGGTGAGAAATGTACTGTATGAACAGAACCCTACGTTCTCCATGGAGATGCAAATCCCACCCGCTAAGTTCCATTACATTATCCTTTCCCAACCTGGCCCCCTCCAGATGTTCTAGACTATAGCTCCTATCATCACTGATCATTGGCCACGCAGGATGGGGCTGATGGGGATTGTAGTCAAACACATCTGGAGGGACCCAGCTGGGGAAGGCTGATCAAGATAATCTTTCCTGGAATTAAAAAGAAGGCAGCTTCTGGACGTGCTCTTTTTCTCTCGTACACACACACACACACAAAATCTATCGATCGATCGATCAATATAGATATAGATATATCTTGGACTCACCCCCACCAAGTAGTCAGGGGACAGCTTAGACTTCCCTGGGTCCTAGCTTACTCCTTCCATCAGCCCCCCTGGGGTAGCTAGCCAATGGTTTCCAGCCAAGTAAGCCAGTTGCCAAGTGTCCCACATGATGATGGCAACAACTAATACATTTTTAATAGTCACCTTTCCAATAAATGCTCAAAGTGACATGCAGTGATAATGATAAGCAGCAACAAGTAGTAATCTATAAAAAGCAATAATAAACAAGTACAAAGAAGCGGCAGAAAAAATAATATAAAATCCAAATAAAACAGTAAAACATTTAAGAAGACTTGGAGAATTACAAAACACACACACAAACACTCCAAGTTTAGACTCTACAGTAAAATGAGAATGCTGATACCACTTGGCAGACCAACCCTGCACAGGCTATTCCATAAGACTTCCTGAATGGAAAGCCCATGAAGCAGAACCCGATACCTGGATCTGAGTGAACGGGATGCGCTTATGGGTTAGGACCCTGGTCAGCCACTGATATTTAACCAAAGCCATATTTTGGGCCCTTCCCATCGATTCCCATGTGAGCTGAGACTCAGGCTCATGAGCAACACCCTCCTCCCCACTGTGAGCAGCTTCTCTTGTTAATGTTATACACTCCAGTTGTTGTCATACAGACAGAAACAAACAGCTCTTTAACCTCCTTAGCCCAAGTGTGAACATCATCACAAGGTTCCTTCAGAGTTCTTTCCTTACACATCTTGGCTACTCACTCCTATGTGCAAGCCAAGGTGCAAGAAGATGGAAGTGGATGGTTGTTGGTCGAAGTGCGCGAGAAGGGGAGAAATCTGTCGAGCCTCTTCTTGCTATTCACACGGGGTGGGGGTGGAGGTTGGGTTGAAGAGTTCTTTGCCTGTGTTTCTGCTTGCATGAAAGCAAGCAGTTGAGATGTGCAGTGTGTGTGTGTGTGGGGGGACGGGATTTGGGATTAAGGGCTATGCTGGGGAGCCAAAGGGATGCCCTTGTGGGCCACTCTGAGCCACAGCCCACCAATGATTATCCCAACATTGATAAAAACAGCCAGCAAACAAGGGTGGTCAGTCAAGAGAAAGGGAAATCCTGGCTAGCCATAATCAAGCTATTCATTTATATCGGTGTTCTCCAACCTTGGGTCCCCAGATGTGTTTGGCCTACAACTCCCAGCATGCCCCAGCCAGCATGCTGGGAGTTGTAGGCCAAAAACATCTGGGGACCCAAGGTTGGAGAACACTGATTTATATGGATGTCAGCAAAAGAAACAGTAAGTTCCCTCACAGTACCTCTGACAATACCCACAGACAAAAGTTGTAACTCATCCTACCCAGAACACAGCTTAGAGAGGGAGCTGCAGCACGAAAAAGGGACAGGACAATATAATTGCACCAGCTGCTTTCCCAGCATGGCCAAAGGGGTACTAAAGAGCCGGAGATAGAAACTAACAATCGAGCGCGGCAGCAGTTTCTCTTTACACCAGGCAGCGTCCTGCTAAGACCTCTCCTCCACACCTGAATGAATCCCAGTGCATGCCAGGAAGCAGTTAAGGAACAGCTGTATCGCTGGCAAAAGAATGGGCTTTTTGAGCAAATAAGCAACACTCTGAGCATCTTCAGGCTTAGCTGTCAAAACCCATAAAGGATTCATGGCAGAGCGGTTTAGAGAGCCAGTCCCCCCGCCCCACCTTATGTAAGTGACACCCCTGTGAAGTGGCAGAAGTTGAAACATTTCGGCAGTTTGTGGTGCTGCGCTTAGCCAGATGTCAGGAAGATCAAGGAAATCTAGTCGGGCGTATACTCTTACTCATTAAACAGAGTAAGTATACTCTTACTCATTAAACAGAGTAATGAAAGAATGACAGAACCAAGGCCGATGATGCATACAAACAAACTGCCTTGGCAGATCTGAAGGCCAAGTGGATCCAAGCCAAATTTGAAACCTGGGAGGTGTGATTGTGGAATTGCACCACTGTACGTTCACAGTGGTACAATCAAAGTGGCTGGAGCTGCAAGCGGGGCATGTACTGAATCGGGTGGCCAGGTGAAGAAGAGGGCTGGGCTCGTCCACTTTTAAAGTAGTATAGAGGAGGAAATGTCTGCCATGTCAAGACACACCTGTTGAAATCCTCTCTTCTGCACAACTGTTAAAAGGTGCAAGAGTCCTGTCCTCTTTTTCACCTGGCCATACTAGGAGAATAGAGTCCCCTAGGTAATTAAAACAAAACACAAATCTGGAACCACCTGTGCAGAATAGTCTGCCTCAGAAGGAAGAGGGGAATGGTCAGAAGGCCTTTAGAATCCCTTCCAGATGGACGTTTTCTAAAATTGGTCTGTAATGCAAAGGCAAAACTTGCATGGTGAGAACATAAATTCACTTTCTCTTCTGCATCTGTTCTCACTTTTATGCGGCACAGATTGTGTACAAGTAAAAAGTGCTTTATAGCATCTCATGCGAAAATGACTACAACCGATCCAGCAATGTTGCAATCCGAAACTCACTGAAGAAGGAATGAGTTCCATTGAACACAGTGGAACTTACTTCTGAGGAAATATGCATTACACTGGAATTAAACTGCATGAGGAGCATTTCTCAAGCTTCTGACAGATGTGACATGCGTTTCTGAATAACAGTCAGAGGGGGAGGGACATATTGCTCTAACCAAAAGTTTGCTTTTAGAAGGTATAAGAATAAAAATTACCCAAATTAATATGAGTGACACCCGTTTACCCAAACAATGCTGCTAGAGCAACAACAGTCTTTGGCACAAAGCTCTTGGGCAAACTCAGTCAGTACGATTCTCTTACGGGATTAATATGGAAGCTCTACCAAATTATATATTACTAATCTGGTTGCAAAATTTGCCTTGGCTGCAAGTAAGTTAAGAGCTAAGTTTTAATAGAGTTAAACAACTCGTTAAAGAAAAAATCCATCTTGATTCTAAACGGTGGGACGTACATCTAATTTCCCAAATGGCATATTCTTCTTGGTACCCAATATATAAAACATATTTCGGGCTGGAGCAATATTTCATTAACCTTACTTTGGCACCATTCAGAAGAGCATTTACAGCTCTGCATTTCCAGTGTATGCTCACAGCCTATTTAGAAAGAAGATTTAATAACACCCCTATGCACCAAAGACTCAGCATTTGTAAGACTGGGGAAGTGGAGGACATCAACATTACATATTTGTTATGATGCCCTTTATATATGTCCCCCAGACAAAAATTCCTTGAATATATTCTCTGCTCCTTATCTAATCGACCTCCCCTTGATCAAATTTGTAGTTCATTGGCTGGTAATAATGTATATATTACTAATCTGGTTGCAAAATTTGCCTTGGCTGCAAGTAAGTTAAGAGCTAAGTACCAAAATCAATCATACACTCATGTACTATAATGGGCGGGGGATTGAGATGCGCTTTCCCTGTAGAAGTTTTGTTCTTTTTCACATGTGCAGGTCTAGTATCATGTTGGGGAGTTTTTGAGTCATGCTAATGTGATCTCGTATTTTCATATTCTTTTTATTCTTGTATCTTTATTATTTTTATCGCATTTTAGTTTACTATTTTTACTGCATCTTATTTTAGCCTATTCTTCTGTTTGTATTTTATTATATCTTAAATCTGCTAAATTGTGATGGCTTATTGCTTTTAACAATAAAGTTTTCATTCATATTTCAATTTCAAAAATTACCCATCCTCAAAGAAGGCCACCTTCTGTGCTTTGGCATGAATCGTCGACCTGGGTGTGACTCCTCCCTGGAAGGAGGCAAACCCAGAGCAGGGAAATCCAGGCAGATGCACAATGGGCAGCTAAGTCAGACGGTAGAGTAATAACTTTGTGTTTCTGTTCATTCCATCGCACCCAATGCAAAGATATGGGAGAGCTAGCCACAGTGGAGACTGGTTGGAAGGGTCAAGAGATGCAATGGGGAGCCTCCTCTGTAGGTGGGTTCTTTGGGCTGATAGGAGCCTTTAATTTTTTGTTTCGCAGATCTCCCTGGGCGCACAGTCTGGGAATTACTGAATAAGAGGTATCCACCTTCTCCACTTTGCTTTCTTAAGGGGCTTTGCAGCAGACATCATTAGCTGTCCAAACTCTGTGTGAGAACAGATTCGGGTTCATCTTTCTCAGAGGTTTG
The DNA here is from genome assembly GCA_021292165.1 of Shinisaurus crocodilurus. NCBI lineage: Eukaryota > Metazoa > Chordata > Lepidosauria > Squamata > Shinisauridae > Shinisaurus > Shinisaurus crocodilurus. Next base: position 139,161,100 of record CM037877.1, on the reverse strand, counting down.
GAAAGATGTAGATAAATAGCATACCCTCCAATTGCCCTGAATTTCGGCTTCTTACTTTGTTATGCAGATTCCCGATTTGTTATACAGAGCCACGAATCCCCCTGCCACCTCCCACATGCTATTTAACTTATCTGCAATTTTGCCAGTGGCCCCTTTAAGCAGGAAGGGAACAGACCGAGGGTGTGTGTGTGTGTGTGTGTGTGTGCGCGCACGTGTGTGCGTGCGCACTCACTCGCTCGCTCACTCTACCTGCTGCCTCTGACCAGGACCCCGAGGTAAGTAAGACTCATGGAAGACATTTGTACTTACTTCTGTGTGCAGGATTGCACTGCTTGTTTTAACTTAATTCAAGTTAGTTAAATTCTGTAAGATTATTCCAGTTTAAGTGTTTCTTTAAATCTAAATTGTGTGAATAGAACACAAAAAGTGCTTTAAACTGGGGCCTTTTCACAATAACAAACAACAATAAAGCTGTTCAGCCCCTCAAAGTTACTCCTTGTGCTTAAAAACCAGAGCTGTAGAGGTGTTGGAGCAAAATGCTGAAGGGGCTCAAAACCCCAATGTGTCTTTTTGTATTTTCCCCATCCCCCACCCAAAAGCTCCCCCTCCTCCGCATCTCCTTCTTTTCTTCTCCTTCTCCAACTGCCCTGAAAATGCCGGGACCAATCCTGACAATTTTAAAACAAAAAGAAAGAGATTGCCCTGCAAGCATTGACCACCCCCCTCATAAAAAACACCAGATATCAACAATTAAAGGTTTAAGTAAGGTAAAAAAATTTTTACAAAAGCCACTAATAAAATATTATAAAATAATTTATAATATAATAATGTAATAATTATAATATATAAGATTTTGTGCGTTTCCTCTAATAACTTTTGTACCTGACCATGCCCTTTGGCTGCCTGGCCATACCCTTGGCCACGCCCTCATGTTGTCTGGCCACGCCCTCTTGATCACACCTTCCTGTTGCTTAACCATACCTCTTACAAATTCACATGTGTGTCCCTATTTTCATCTGTGAAATGTTGGAGGGTATGAAATAGTCCAAGTCATTTCCAACCCCAAAGATGCAAATCCATCCTCCTTGATGACACTGCACACACCAGAAGGAGGGTGCAGATGGACCCAGATGTAAATTTTAGGATGCTCCAGAGACAGCATTTTATAGGATCAGTTTCCTTGGAAAGAGAGGGCACTGACACTGAGGACTTACAACAGCCTTCTGCAACCTGGTGCCCTCCAGATGTGTTAGGCTAGAACTCCCATTATCCCCAGCCAGTGTGACCATTTTAGAGAAGGGCAGAACAACAGCTTCGTAAGACAATTCAGGCCCTGCACTCAGAAAAACCACAAACAAACATGGCCTCTTGCAAGCAAATTTCTAGTCAGCCCACTTTGTTTAACCTTTCAAGTGTTTAAACACCTTTTTAAACTGTGAAACCCTGTACCCCACCCCACCCCAATATTGTGCCAGAGTTGAATGGGAAAGAAAAAGCAACTTTTGCCTCAACAGAGAGATGGGGGGGGAGCAGATGACATGACTATGCAACTCCTTTTGTCACTGTAGTGATGCCTTTGTTTAAGACACTCACTAAAATCCTGCTGACTATTCTTCTCCCCTCTGGACCTTTGATAGTAAGAGATATTAATGCAATAGACTCATCTCTTTCCCCCCTCTCCTCACATCAAGAAGGAAAAGAAGCAATTTTCTTCTTTCTTCTCTCCATGATTGGCACCTAGAAACTCATTTCCAACATCAACGGGCCAGCCTGAAGTGAAAACTTGGTTTGTTTTATACTAATTACTGAATCCTGAGAGGAGGGATAAAAAGAGCACCCCAGATTCCTAGATTTTTGAAGGATTCTTTTCCATCCAGGAAGACCCCTCATACTTGCTGCTCAGAAGAGCAACCCCCCCCCCCGCCTCACCCTTCCATCTTTTTTCAGAAGAAGCTCAACAGGATTTCCAACGCTCACAAGTCAGCAGATGAGAAGTAAAACTTCTGTTGTCCTTCTAATGGGTCCATAAGCTTTTTTCTCCCTTTCCCCTAATATTCTACCCCATTCCCAACTCTGAAACCCTTGGCTTTGTAGCTCCCTTTTGTTCTTTTAAGGGTCTCTCCTTCCCTTTCCCCCCAAAAAACTCCTGTATTTGCTCTACTCCCCTGCCCCATGTTCTTACATTTCCAAAAACAGTCTGTTTCTCCCCACATTCAAATAATCCCATGTTAAAATTTATTTCCTCCCCGCTCCTTTCTTCCTGCATCTCCACAATCAGCTACACACACTTTGCTATAAAGGCACTCATGATTTTGGGCTGGCATTTGCCTCCCGCTCCATGGGCTGGTTTTGATTTAAATGCTAGCTGCTGTCTTTTTGCTGAATGCTTAAATTAAAACTGTTCTCTGTAAAGTGCCACACTTCCATCATCCCTTTTTGAACACACACACACAAATTTTCTATGTATCTCATCTAGGTTTACTACAGATTTTTAAAGGCCTGTTAACTTCTCAGTGTTAATGCCTTTTGGAAGTATGGTTCTATTTCCCCTGATATGAGATTTTCATTCATTTTAAGTTCTTCTTTAATAAAACAAAGAATTACTTTCAAGGACCTTGTTTGTGGTCCCTAGCTCTCTCAGCTTTTTGGATATCAGGTTTTGCTACACACCCAGAGTTCAACACCAAAAGGTTCCTTCGCTTGGTTTACATGTATGTAATGTGGACACATCCATGTAAATTAGAATCACAGTATCAGAAGAGCTGAGAATCACAGTATCATCAGAGTTGAAGGGGTCTTTCTAGGCCATCCAGCCCAGTTCCTTGTTCGATGCAGGATATCCAAAGCTAGAACGTCCCAGACAGATAGCTCTCCTCCAGCCTCTGCTTGAACAATTCCAGCAGGGGAGAACCTGCTTCTTCCGGAGAGAGGGCTCCTCCTAGCTAGCACAACATCCGAGAAGGCCTTGTGAAGCTATTCCGACTTGTCTTCTTGAATAGATTTTCCCCAGTAAGAGAAAAGATGGAAGAAGTGGCAGGAAAACATGGGAGGGGTACAAGCAGAAGACCTTGTCTGGACTCCCCATAAAATTCTGAGAATGAGGCAGGATGAGTGCAGAATAAAAGCCTCCTCTAATAATAATGTAAAAAGTGAAGTGAGTAGTCCAGGCTCTTCTAGCCCGCCCCCGCGCCCCGGGCCCCAGATCAAGGAGACCCATTCCTCCTCCCACAGACAGTCGCCACAGATCCCACCACTGCTCCCCACAGTGTTTGGTTATGAATGTTGAATGAAATAATTCTGAACCGCAGGGGCCCTTTTCCTGGCAAGTCATGTGAAGTTGTCAAAGTTTATGATAAGAGCCCCTCCCCCTTGTAGCCACCTGTGTGACCCCCAAATCTACTCTGGGTAGTTGGGGAACTATCCAGAGCAGATCTGGGGGGGAGGGAAATTCCTGTTGCTCAAGCAGAGTTCCATTCATGTAATGTTAGATTTAACCCGGAACCACACCAAAAACCTGCAGGACCAGTTTTCAGAGCTCACCCGAGAGCAGAAATACGTGTGCATGTTTTGAGGCTAGCAACAGCACTCTCTAATCATGGCTACTACTCTTAAAATGTTACATCTGTCTTCACCTTCAAAATCCCAGATCCTGTATTCTGTCACTCCAGAATTTCTGCCTGTCCCTCAGCTGTCTAACTCACTTCACCTCCCCACCATTTCTTGGCCAAGTAATTATCAAGGCAGCTAATCTGCTTTTCTGCTCCCTGTGCATTTGATTTGGGCATGCAGCACATTAGTCACTGGTCACAGAGAGGTGAAAGGAATGTGAAAAACTCATTTAATGATGCCGAACAAGGCCAGGGTGTGGGGAGAGCTCAAAGGGTGAGACAGATAAGAATAAATAAAGTCCAACAAGCCCTTACAAAAGAACTGGGCCAAGCAGGGCTTCTTAGATGGCTGATTTACTGGGGACCATTTTGCTAGCTGTCTTACCGGTATCTTAATTTGCCTGCTTGTAAATTACCCGGTTGGGCCTAGACTTCAGGGCCGCAGCAGGCAGGCTGCTCATAGCAGAAAGCAAAGAGCTACTTGAAAAATGCAAGGCCTGATTTGCATTTTGCAGCAAACAGAAGCAAAGGCCCTGCGGTAGGTGGCTGGCTGCCACATCTGGAGGTATGGGATAAGATTGGACCAGGCTTCCCCAACCTGGTGCCCTCCAGATCTGTTGGACTAGAACACCCATCACCACCAGCCAGTATGGCCACTGGGCTGTGGCAGGGGTTGATGGGAGTTGTAATACAGCACATCTGGAGGGCACCAGGTTCAGGAAGGTTGGATCAGACTGAACCTGACAAGCAGTTTCAGCTGAGAAGTACGCGTGCACACATACTCTCCAACATGTCACAGATGAAACTTGGGAGGGACACTCAAGTCCTCGTAGTCCCTCTATTTTCACATCAAGAAGGGTCAGGCAGGGAATCGCTGCTGGGTTCCCTGCCTGACCTTCCACATCTATGACACATTCCTGAAGGTTCGTCTCCACCTGCTGTACATTGACTCTGCCACAGCGTAGTGCGCACTGATCTCTCAAGCAAGGCGTGTGTGACAGATGGCACCTGTCACACACGCCTGGCTTGAGAGGTCATCAGCAAAGCTCAAGCTCACCGAAGTTCTCCAAATTCCATCTCAAAGCTCATTCCAACCTGAGCCTATATCAGATTGTGAGCGTTGTTTTTTTTCCCTTTGCACATGAAAATCCATGCATATTTTCCCAAATGTACACATCAATTGTGCCCATCTTTGAAATGTACACATTCTTCTGCCATTGATTAAAACATATTTGTGTCAGACCAGTCAGTCTGACATCAATCCCTGGGAAAATTTTGGAGCAGATTATAAAGAAGTCAGTCTGCAAGCACCTTGAAAACAATGCAGTGATTACTAGAAGCCAGCATGGATTTGTCAAGAACAAATCCTGTCACACTAATCTGATCTCATTTTTTGATCAGGTAACCTCCCTTGTGGACTGTGGGAATGCTGTGGACATCATATATCTAGACTTCAGCAAAGCTTTCAACAAAGTGCCTCATGATATCCTGATTAGCAAGCTAGCTAAAAGTGGGCTAGATGGAACAACTATCAGGTGGATCCACAATTGGCTACAGAATCGGACTCAAAGAGTGCTTATCGATGGTTTCTTCTCAAACTGGGGAGAGGTAATGAGCGGGGTACCACAGGGCTCGGTCCTGGGCCCAGTGCTCTTCAACATTTTTATTAATGACTTGGATCAGGAGGTACAGGGAATGCTTATCAAATTTGCAGATGACACAAAGTTGGGTGGAACAGCTAATACTCTGGAAGACAGAAACAAAATTCAAAGTGACCTCGATAGGCTGGAGCGCTGGGCCGAAAACAACAGAATGAAATTTAATAGGGATAAATGCCAAGTGCTGCACCTAGGGAGAGGAAACCAAATGCAGAGTTACAGAATGGGGGACACTTGGCTCAACAATACTACGAGAAGGATCTTGGAATTGTGGTAGATCACAAACTGAATATGAGCCAGCAATGCGACGTGGCTACAAAGAAGGCAAATGCTATTTTGGGCTGCATTAATAGAAGTATAACTTCCAAATCGCAGGAAGTGATAATTCCCCTTTACTCCGCACTGGTTAGGCCTCATCTTGAGTACTGCGTCCAGTTCTGGGCACACTTTCAGAAGGACGTAGACAAACTGGAGAGGGTTTAGAGGAGGGCAACAAGGATGATAAAGGGACTGGAAACAAGGCCCTATGAGGAGAGACTGAAAGAACTGGCATGTTTAGCCTTCAGAAGAGGAGACTGAGGGGAGATATGATAGCACTCTTCCAGTACTTGAAGGGTTGTCACAAAGAGGAGGGCCAAGATCTCTTCTCGATCATCCCAGTTTGCAGAACATGGAATAATGGGCTCAAGTTACAGGAACCCAGATTCCACCTAAACATCAGGAAAAATTTCCTGACTGTCAGAGCAATAAGACAATGGAACCAACTACCTAGGGAGGTGGTGGGCTCTCCCACTCTGGAGGCATTCAAGGTGCAGCTGGACAGCCATCTGTCAGGGATGCTTTGACCTGGATTCCTGCATTGAACAGGGGGTTGGACTCGATGGCCTTGTAGGCCCCTTCCAACTCTACTTTTCTATGATTCTATGATTCTATGAAGAAGGTGGGTAATTTTCTGATTTGCTGGCTAGACCACTGACATGAGAGATGGGATTGGAGGCTATCACATTATTGGACAAAACAACATCAGCCAGCTAAGGGGCTGGCTTTTACTGAACTGAGATCCCCATAAAAGAAGGGTTAAATTAATTCCTTCTAGAGCCATCCATATACCATTGAACTGGAGGCAAAGATGCTCTCTCTCAGACCATTATCTGTGCAATAAACTCTGCATATGCTCTGGAACTCAAGATGCTACTCTAGTAGGCAGCATGTTACTAGATTAGTTAGACTGACTTTATTTTATTTGGAATTCTGTGTATGTGTGAGATGGTTGCCTTCTCTTTGCCCTCCCTGCTTTTCCCTTTTTTCCTAAACATACTCCTTTTAAAAATTTGGACATTTGGCCGAGTTTATTTAAAAGGGATTTCTCACTAAACTCTTCCCCCACGTGAAAGACCGCATGGCATGGTTACAAAATGACTACTTGTGTTTTCAGGATTTTTAACAGGGTTCTGGTAAAGTTCTCTGTTTCTGGACTTTGGGAAGGAAAGTCCAAGGTGCCTTTCTTTTTTCTTTTCCCCAAGAGCTGGGCTGAAGGGAGGGGTCCATGGCAATAGGGCTCAGAAACTCCCCAAGCAGCTGGACAGACTAGGCTGTGTCAGGAGGTTCATCCTGTCTGGTGGCAGCCTATCAGGAATGCTTTTCTTGGGGAACCCACATAAAGAAGGGGTCCACCAGGAGGAAAAGTCATCCTCCCTCTCAATCCCTTAACAGTATGTTAGAAAATTGAGTAGAACCAGAACTAATTCACTGCCAAAAATATTCTCCTCCAAATTCTCTTTTGCAAATTTTGGCATGGAATATTTTTGGGATGCTTTCCGAGCTAGGGTGGCCATGTATCATACTCTACAGAGGACAGTCCTCTGTTTGAAGGTGTCCTGTATGTGAAGGGCTGTCCAGTCAAAGTCTGGTTTAAAGATTTTTAAAAAACTATGAGAAGGGAGAGCAGGAGTGCTGAAGTTGCCCAGTTAGCACCTGGACAGCAGTCTTCCCTACTATGCTGGGATGTATCGTATTTCTATTTAAATTATAGCAATTATTTCTAAATTTGCATATATACTTATAAATTAGCATATGCCAATTGTCCTCTTTTTTGGTGATGCATAAACTAGCCACCCTATTTTTGACTATGCAAAGATTCCCCTAATATTTGTTTTCCATGTTTGATGCTCAATAAATTCAGTATTTCTTATCTCACAATGGATATTTTGCAGTATTTGATCACTGTCACCAACATGCAATGATACTTAGGGCTTCTCTACACAGGGCATTTATTGTGCGCTCATGATCCCTCACTCACGGAAGTTTGTGGGCCCTTTTCGTGACATCGTCATCCTCCAGGGCCTCTCCCGTGTTTTCCAGCCATTTTTGGGGCTTTTTTTTAGAGCAAGGAAAGTCAGGTATTATCCTGGATGCCACCATCCTATGATTCACTATGGAAGCCTCATGTAAATTTGCAATTCTGCTCTATACCACAGCACCACCTTATATTGTGTAATGGAACATACAGGAACATATAGAAAGGCAGAGAGGAAGCCCCCGGGGAAAAAACCTTGTGTGAAGGATGCTCTAATCCTCCCGCAAAGAAAACAGAAGAAGAAGTCTCTGTAAAGCGCTGGGTTAAATGCCTCCTGTAGAGAAGCCCTTAGTGTTTGATGATACTAGTAGCAATGGCATACCTCAGTGGTTTCCAATCCTTCAACTTTCAGAGACTGCTTTCCACACTGATATCAAGCCAAGAGCCTCCTCCTGTCTGCCACAGAATCCCTGCACATTGCAGAGGATTCTGGGGCATGTTCTAGGTCCACACTCAGTTTCCATGGGGCAGTGTTGAGCCCCACCATTGCCCATTATGAATTGAAAATGTGCCAGAGAACACAACCAATGTAGTTGTACAATCAGCTATCGTTAAGCTGTTCTTTTAACTGTGGAATCCTTGATAGGCTTCCAAAAATCTCGGGGTTCCCTAAAAGATAGGTTGAAACCACTGGTAGCAACAAAACTTGACAACCATTTATTTACTTATGTGCTTATATTGTATCCTGCCCTTCCTCACAAAGAACCCAGGATGGTACGCAATAGTATTTAACACTAGATCACATTTGATAGTTGGCAGGCAGTAGTATTTACTGTTTCAAAACATTTGATAGATAACAAGCAGTGGAAATTAAGTTCAGTTCATGTTTATTTGTCTTCTTGGCCATATACCATAGCACTGTGGTAATTAATGTTTGGCAGTTGACAGCTTATGAGATTACATATTGGAAGCCTGCCAAAATCAAACAGTCAGGAGACGACAACAAATCTAACATGTTCAATTTTCAAATTTTGAGGTATCAAAATTTGAATTTTGCCTTGATGTTTCTCAGTACAAAAATTTTGACAATGAAAACTGGAAAAACTGCCAGAAGCTGGCAGATTAAAAATTATATAAATATACCACTACAATGGTGCCAACCACAAAGGCAGCACTTAAAAAAAATATCAATTGTTAAAGTTGTGCTAAGATACTTTTTAAAGTTGTTGTTTAAATATTTTTAATTTTTTGTAAATGTAGGCAAAAGAGGGGTTTAAAGATTGATTTTAGCAAATAAACATGCTGCTTAAATAGCAGTAACCATGTGCCAAAGCATAGAGGAGTGGTGACTGATTCAACCACCCAAAACCTCACTGTACATGTCAAAACCATACCTCTTCAAAAAGACAGGAAAATAGCTGATTTTTTAAAATTATATTTAGACCCCACCTTTTTTCCGGCAAGGAACCCAAGGCGGCTTACATTATCTTCCTCCTCCTCTCCATTTTATCCTCACAACAACCCTGTGAGGTAGGTTAGGCTTAGAGTCAGTGACTGGCCCAAAGTCACCCAGTGAGTTTCATGGCCGAGCGGGGACTAGAACCCGGATCTCCCGAGTCCCAGTCCAACACTCTCACCACTACACCACACTGGCTTATATCAGTTTAAGAATCATGGCTTCCCCCAAAGAAGCCTGGGAACTGTAGTTAGGTGGGGGGTGGTTTGCTGAGAATTCTCTGTTGACCCATGGTTGGGTTAACTCTGGGTCGTTTAGCCCCTAAACAGCCAAGAATTTCCAGGTTTGGACATCATGATAATCCAGCAACAGAGGCATTCCTGGGTTGTTGTTAATTGAAAGTGGAAGTGACAAGCACACAGGAGGCAGTGCACTCACTCGCTCCAGCTAGATATTGACAATTCCTGGGTTAAAAAACCTAGGAATTGCTGTTTTGTGCAAACCAAGTCAATGGAACTTACTTTTGAGTACACATGTATAGGATTGCACTGCTGGTCCCTCATTATTGTTTCTTTATTAGACATAATACCAGTTATTCTCTCATCCCCATGATGAAATCAATCAGGGTTTTTAGCTGAAGATTTTAAGGTGTATGTAGTTTTACCACCTGCTGCTGGCCTTTTTGTGTTACTGTTTGTTTGGTTTTACAGAATTTATTGTTCGATTTTTACTGTATGCTTCTTTGAAAACTGAAAAATTGTAAAGAGTTTTATAAATAGAAATAATACTCATATATTTTCTAATTGCTTTGTGTAAATGGTAAATTGGGCTGCAATCTTATATTCAATTCCCTGGGAGTAAGCCCTATTGAACTCAATGGAACCTACTTCTGAGTAGACATGTATAGGATTGTGCTCTTTAGCATCCTTTCAGATGTGTGCTCAGATATCTTGGGTTGCATTAATATTTTAATATGAACAATTAATTTGAAGATGACATTGGAGGCCATTAAATTTGTAACAGACTCAAGCAACAAAAGGATGTCTAAATCTAAAGATCTGTTGGACGATAATAAAAAGGTAATTTCTGATCTGTTTTTGAGAAAATGAGCAGTCAAAACACCCCCATTATATCAATCCTTGTGATCAAACAGGCTTTTTTACATCACCAGTTTCAGGGATAATTTGTGTTTTGAAATTAAACACAACTTGAAGCACTTCTAGGGTTAGAACTCAAATTGAACGGAAACATCATGTAATATCATTACAAGTTTAAACATGATGGGAGATGCATAGAGAGCTAAGGGCATAATCCAGCTAAAATTATATAACTGTAGGCCTTATTGATTTCAATGGGAGACTTAAGCACATGCATGGCATGCACCTACCCGGAGCAGAGCCAAACTGGGCACTTCAGAGAGGCCAATCCCAGTCTGGCATGAGTTGCTTCCTGTGGGGAGATGGTGCGGCCTCAGTAACTCAGTTCCTCATCAGAGCCTGGCAAAATCTCCATTGGGGATTGCGGCCAATAACCCTGTGTGCGTGTTTTTCATGGATCCCCATTTATACATGGATGCCATCTCTGGCTGGGCAAACAGGCCCAGTCCTAGGCTGGTGATCTCTCCCATGGATGTAATTGTCATGGCCAGGACTGTGACTGAAGCTGTGGGCAGCAACTGGTGTGGTTGCTGAAGCAGCTGCAACGGTGGTATCTCCTGTCCATCTGCTCCCACGCCAGTGACGCCACAACCCTTCCCTCTCTCTGCCCACCTCTGGGGTTCTTGGTAAGCTCCTGCCCTTGAGATGGGTAAACCATTCCTGCTCCATCCAACTAGCTTATTTCCCCTTATCTGAACAGGTGTGTCTGTGACTCACCTGATGAAGAGAGAAAACAGTGGCTATGTGGACGGACCCCACTTCAGCAAAACAAGCAAGACACATTACATGCATACAATGCAATTAGAAGCATAATTAGTAGCATAATAAAATTAGTGGCTAGCATATTACATATTAAAATTAAAGTTCTATTCCTCTCAAGCAACAAAGCAATCATCATTGAGCTCTTATCTTACCTATCTGGCGGGCATGATTGGCAGAGCTTAGGTAATCATGTTTGGTAGGCTTCTCATTTACCCAGGATCTCTCTGCTTAACCAAGTCAAAGTCTTACCTTTTATAACATTCTACTGAACATTCCTTATCTTCCAGTTCCTTATCTTAACATACATCTATGCACCGTGACTTAGACAGGAGATTCAGACCCGTCATAGCTCCTGTCTGCAGGAAGTCCTGTAGGACTTCCTGAAGACAGGTCCTGCATCTAACCCTAAGAGGGCTTCTTCCCAACTCACCCAGGCTTACAGCTATCTTCAGAAGCACCCTTAGGAAGGTCCATTTTTTTGTGCATCCAAGGATTAACCAACCCACCTGTGGCAACCTCCTTTGCCCCAGATCCTAAAACACATTTTTTGCACTTAAAGCTCACTCATAACATGTATAGAACTAATCACTCTATACTTACAGTTGGCGTACACAGATTATAATGAGTAACACTCATAATTAGGGATGGGCGTCACTGAGAAACTCGACCTGCTTCCGTTTGGTGGACTTTCGGTACCTCACCAACTCGAGAGCCGAAAGTGGGCTGAGTTGGGGGATTTTTTCGTGGCTTCTGCTTTTGAAGCGGGCTGCAATTTGCATTTTTTGTTTCTTTTAAAGTCAGGGAAACTTGGGTAAAGTTCGGCTGCAATTTGTGTAAAGTTTGGCCACAATTTGCAGCCGGAATTTATGCAAATTTTCCTGGCTCTAAAAAATAATAATACACAAATCACAGCCCGCTTTAAAAGCGAAAGATCACGTGATAGCTCTACTCCCATAAGAGTGAGTCGGTGCCAGCGCTGAGTTGATGGGCCAGAATCCAGGGGGTCGAGCCAGGCCCGTCCGCCGGATTTTGACCCCCCCCCAACCGGATTCCTCACACATCCCTATAAAAATACAATAAATTCTTGTCAGCAATACACGTTATATTCAGACATTGTGACACCATATGCACTGCCTCCCAACCAGCAATGCCAGCCGGAGAAGCCCACCATGGGCAAGTAGCAACTTCTCCATGGAAGCAGCTATCCCAGATTAAATTTGGAAGCGATAACTATGTCCAGGTCATGGCTGCATCTGCTGCACACTTCTTCCCACAGACAGCTAGCTTGATAGCAATGAGAACGGTTTCCACCACCTCCATGATCCTCCTCTTCTGAGATATGTAGGGTCATTGGCTTTTTATTGAATGGATTTCTAGGACACCTTTCAGGGCCCTCATAAAGCAGCTTACATAACAGAAATGATACATAAATGAGGTGGATGCATCAGGTGGTATGAATTGTCATGAAGCAGCACCTAGGCTTTGCTAGATCGGGTGAAATCTTAAGATTTCAAAAACAGTGCAGAATCACATAGCCAAAAGCACATCAAGGAAAGGCCGCCTGGAAGAGGCATGTTTTTAGGGCCCGCCTGAAAGCCTGCACTTAAGGAGACAACCATAATTCAAGGGTGAGCCCCACAGCAAAGCTGAGAACACTCTTGCCTTCAAAGACCGGATAGTTCTCAATGTTGAACTCCAAATCCTGGTTATTGCTGTGTGTTATTCTAACTCTCTCTTCCCTCCCCCCCCAGTTCAACATAATACATAAAAGATCACTGAAATTGTGGTGAGAATCAGTAATTCGCACAGGATTATGGAATGATTGGCACTTACTTGTGGAAAGCTGAAATAATTATTTTATACGTTTCCAAGCAGCAAATGGCTCCCTTCTTCTTGCTGTTTTCCCTTGGTTTCATTTCATCCCCCCCCCCCCCGCACTGGAAGAACTTCCTCATTTCCTTTGCCTTTTTCTCTGCCTTCCTTCATTTTATCTCCGCCATTTTGTCTGCTCATTCTAATTGGTGTCTCTTGCCATCCTGTATTCCAGGGGCAGGCAATCTGGTGTCCCCCAAATGTTTTGGACTGCAACTCCCATCAGATCCAACCAGCATGGCCAATGTCAGGGATTATGGGAGTTGCAGTCTAAAACATATGGAAGGCACCAGGTTGTCTACCCTGTGTGAATTTTATCCATTCCAGACACCTCAATCAGGTTATCTTAACCAATTCAGTTTTCCAGTGGCTTCAATCCTAGGCTGGATCTACACCATGCATTTTTACCAGCGTTGTAGTGCCTGACACACTCGCGTTTCACATGACGCTCACCCCAAACTGTCTTCTTTGCGCTATTTCTTCCATTATATCCCAGATTTCTTCAGACCAGTTATATCACAACTTTTTTATATGTTGCGGTTTCCCTCCAGAATATAGCACATCACTGCGTGCTAAACTTAAGGTACTGTTCTGGGGCCAGGAGGAGCACTTCAGTGGGCGGGGGGGGGGGGAGAGGAAGAGTCCTATGGGATTCGGCAAAACAGCAGCAACTTTGAGAAGGAGATCAGTTGCTTTCCTGCCTCCCCCACCCACCCAACAAGGCTTCTCTCTCTCTCTCTCTCTCTCTCTCTCTCTCTCTAACTTGCCTAGTGAACTGGAGTGGGAAGCTGTGTGGATCTGGAATTGGCCTCCACAGTCACTTACGGACCCATCGCTAGAGTCTACACAATTTTCTTTAGAATTTCCTCTTTTTATAGTTTTCTTTTTGTAATTTTATCCTGGAAGACAATCTTACTCGGTCACGAGTGATCGCCTACTACTAAATGCAATGCTGCTTCCCTCCTCCCCACACCTCCCCTTTGAAAAAATAAACTTTGGAATGTCTGCTTTGTCCCCTTGTCTCAAGGAACAACTAGATGAAAATGAGCTGAAATGCGTGTCTACTCAGAAGTAAATCACATTATCTTCAGTGCCCTTACTCAGAAGTAAACCACATTGATTTCAATGGCACTTACTCTTGGGAAAGTGAGCATGGGAGAGGGGCTGCACTTTTGGGGGGGGAATTGCTTTTGGGTGGATGGGAATGGGGGTACTGATCCTGCTGGCTTCACTCTATGGGAGATGGGAGGATGGCGGCAGCACCACAGCCTCCCCCTCATCTCTTCCCATCCCCATATCCTTCTCCATGATTTTTTTGTGAGGGGGCAGGAGGAGCTGTCATTCCCCCCTCCCCTTTTAAAAACATCTCTGCTCCTTCGTATAGATGAACAACAACAAAACTTTTCTTAAAGGGGCATTTCCCTGCACACAACATCACCTTTCAAACTCCTCCTACTTCTCCCACAATTGCATTTGCGTGTGACACAAGATCATGGTTTTTCGACAGTAGGTGCCCCAACAGCGGTGAATGCGTTTTGCAGAGCTCACTGATTAGCAAAGGGGGCTCTCATGTGGATTCACCCCTAGTTTTAATCATGGTAATATAGCAAAAGGCAACTAAAATGATCAAGGACTCAGCAGTCTCAGCTGAGCCAACAATGAAATCACTTTGCGCCCACACTACTGAAATTTGAAATGGCACCCCTGCTTTCAATATATCTCCCTGGAAAACACCCCCCTCTTCCTGAATCCAGGGAGAAACCCAGGTATTTTGACTGCTGCAAGCAAAAATCTTCTTCGCATGATAATCACTCCCTATGAAAAAGAGACAGAGTTCACTAGGCATAGTCAGGAGGAAATATTTATTAATCACACACAATATGGAATAGAACTCTGCAGAACAGAGGTTCACTCAAATGCTGGGCAGAGAGTCCTCCGCAAAAGGTGCGTATTAAGTTTTCATTTCAAAAAGCTATTGGTTCGTTTCAGAGAGAGACATTCAAAGAGTTTCCAGTTTCACAGCTACACAGACAAGAAACCACAAAATGCTTGCATTCTTTTAAACAAGCAGTCGCCAGCACAGCTTCACTGCAAGCCTCAATTCTCAGAGCGCTACACTGGCACAAAGCTTGTTAAAAGAAGGAATCATCGGAGCGGAGTGCCTAGGCAAAAAGTAGCTCTGCTCCGTACACTGAATGTGTGCTGTGAGGAATAGAACTGAGAACTCAATATTTTTTTTAAAAAAAAAACAAGCCCTTTTTCCTAAGCCAAGAAAGAAAGCAGCGGCAACAGCTGGTAGATGAATATGTTGAAAATATCTGCCATGTACACTTGCATTTTTTATCACAAGAGGCCCCAAATGCTCAGCCCAGTAATCAGTCACCTGAAATGGCGTATTTTGGATAGGAATTATTTTCTTCAAGAAGATGGGGCCTTCTGTTCCTCTGAAATACATTTATTTCCTACCCTGTTAGTTGCAAAAGTAATCTAATACATTCCATTTTCAATGTTATGGCTATCGTACTTACACCTGAGATCACGAACAGCCCCTGTCTTCTACCACCATTTATCTAAAACTATTAAGAACCAACAGCAGTGAGCTGTGTATCACATACATAATGCAGTTGTAAGTAACTTAACAGAGGAAGAGAACAGGAGGTATTGTTTCCAAGACAGAAACTGCAATGTCATGGAAGCACGGAAATGTCACAGAATATGGAATTGGCTGCAGAATTCACCTTAGGTACAGTTAAAAGCTATTCTTTGTTGTAAATTGATCCACATTTCTTTCTTTTTTTATTCTCTTATACGTTAATAAGGATACAGTGTTATGCAGAGGTGTACTTATAACAATTTTATAGACAAATGATACTATTTACAGTCGCGCGGGGGGCGCGAAATGTTTTCTTCTTCCTAGGGGGGGCATGACAGAAAATAATTGAGAAGCACTGCCTTAGGGTGACCATGTGTCCTCTTTTACAGAGGACAGTTCTCTATTTGAAGGGTTGTCTAGTTGAAGTCTGATTTAAAGAACCATCAGAAAGAAGAGCCGGGCCTTGAAGTTGCCCATCAGCAGCACCTGGACAGCAGACATCATCATCATCATCTCAAAATTTTCATCTATACATATAAATTAACATATGCATATTTGTGTCCTTTTTTTATCCTCTTTTTGGGCGATAACATTTCCTTTTTGGGAAAATTCATAAGTGCCCACCCTACTTTCTAAGTATATCTGCTTTTTGTTCTGATAAAGAAAGTCGCAAAGATCTGCTTGGAAAGGAATTGTGTGGGCAATGTAGACTGATATCTCAGAAGCCCAAATGGGGGCTGAATAAGATTTCCAGGAGTTAACGGGCAGGGCTTCATCGTCCAGTATAGTTCTTTGCCCTTCCCCATGATTAGCAGAAACAGAATAAATTATGCTCGCTGGTACAAATTACAGCATTGTGCAAAATAATTGGGAAGCTTGACTAGCACCCAGTCAGATATCCTTTTGATACCCGGCAAATGCCTCCCACCCCCACCCCCCGCCCCAGACTTTTTAACCTTTCAGGCTAACGTTTTAGGCTGCTTTCTACACACAGTTTTATCTTTGGTAATGCTAAGGGGTTCGGCACACGTGCATGTCGGATTGTCGGAATCTCTGGGCAGCTGAGTAGACATACTTTATCAGATCAGGGGAGGTTAATCTTTCAGAGAAGTGACATTGTTGTTTTAACAGGTGGAACTTCAGAAGAGAGTAAGGCTTAATTTATGCTAGAATTCAACGTAAATTAAGGAATAGGCCTAGTGTTTTTTTTTCCAAAGCTCGCTACAGAAGACACCTTTTATGGATACTGATGGGGGTCCCTTCTCATGTTACCTCAGCAGCGTGGGAACTGCTTCTTTGTAGTGATCCCACACTGCTGCAGTAAGCATCTGTATACTGGACCATGTGGGTGGGACCAATTATGTGGGTCTCTCTCGCCTGATCCTCCTCCTCCTCGGCTAGTCAACAATCAGGGCCATAGCCAGCCTTCCTTGCTAGGTGGAGCTGCCACATTTCCAGGCGGGGCTGCCACAGGTTAGATCCAGCTGGGCGTCCTTAAGGAGCCTTCTGCTTCTGCCATCCCCAGTGCAGCCTGCTTCATACAATGGGAGGCTGCAGGGTCTATAAATTCATCGGTCAGCAGCTCAGTTGCCTTCTTTCTGCACTCTCTTTAGCTGCTGCTGGAGACGGTGGATTCTTGGGTATGCAGAGATGACGTGGGAAGGGGAAGATGCGAGGTTTCTTTCACTGCAGGGGGGGTCGAAGTCACCCATTGGAGGGGAGAGTAATGCAGGTGCAGCCCCCCCTTCTTCATTACACGCCTGCCATCATATCCCCGCCCACAACTCCCAAGTCTGACCTTCGCAATCGCTTCTTGGCCTTTTGGCTAAGATCAAGTGTAGTATCTTTGGTACTGTTTCATTGCCATTTTGATTATTGATTTTCTTTAAAAAAGGATTCTATTGTTCTAATTCTAGGAAGCTGCCTTATACAGAGTCAGACCCTTGGTCCATGTAGCTCTGGCCTATCTATGCCAGCCTTCTATCCATAGGCTACTGGGGCGGAAGGGACTCTTTTCTCTCTTAGAATTATAGAGCGTGTTTGAGAATATCGTACGTGTATTTTGCTGCCTGCAGTCATTGGGTTTACTGTACCACCAGAAGTAAGATGCTGTACCTGCTCTACATTTCATCTTTAATAAACATCTCTTTGTTTCTGACGTCAGTGTGCGTGTGTGTTTGTGTTTAGTGTTAAAGGGCCAAGTGCGCAGTTCACCCAGCTGCATGCGCCTTTACCCCAGCCAAAGATCCCAAACCTTTTGCAAGAGTGTGGGGTTAGCCTCTCTTCTTTAAGGGAATCTAACTTCCCAGATTATCTGTTGTAACAGTAGCGCCCCCTTCAGACTGATGCCTTCACAGGGAGCTGCGCTTAATCTAAAACAAAAGCAAAAGCTTTCAGTGCCTCATCACAGATGCGCCAGAGGGTGGGAGTGTACAAGCCTGTGGGAGAGTACAAGCCTGTAGGAGAATGCAGCTCATGCTTGTAATGCTTAACAATGGTTTAATGTTATGTCCGAACCAGCCTGTTGTCTGGAGGTGGACTACATTCCTAACCACAGCACATAGGCACAGTCCTGGGCTGATTAAACAACAAACAAATCCAGACACCCACTATGGTAGTGAAAACACCTCATCATTGAGGTGATCATGGTAATCATGGTTTACTCTATAATGCTGCTACTGATATGAAGTGAAACAGAACACCTGCCAGCCCTGGTAAGGAGGGAGAGCTTTTACATGAGACATCCTTGGGGTAATACATCACAGAGTTTGACTAGAAGAAAGGGAATGGCTTGCGCCATCTCTTCCCAGGCATTGGGGTGGCTTTCTACACCTCCTTAAGAACATATGAAAAGTCAAGCTGGATCAGACCAAAGGCCTATTTAGGCCAGAATTCTGTTTCCATTGTGGCTAACCAGGTGCCTATGGGAAGTTCCACAAGCAGGGACATGAGTGCAACAGAACCCTCCCACTGATAGAATCATAGAAAAGTAGAGTTGGAAGGGGCCTACCAGGCCATCGAGTCCAACCCCCCGCTCAATGCAGGAATCCAGGTCAAAGCATCCCCTACAGATGGCAGAGGCATACTTATACTGCCTCTGATACTGGGGCTAATATATAGCTATCATAACTAACAGCCTTATCCTTTGAATAGCCTATGAATTTGTTGGTAGCCATCACTACCTTTTGTGGCAGTGAATTCTATAATTTAACTCTGCAGTGTGTGAATACCCGGTAAGTGCTTCCTTTTACCTGTCCTGAATCTCCCACCACTCAGCTTCATCAGATGACCCCAGATAGTTGTTTTATGAAAGGAGGAGAAAAACCTCACCCTGTCTACCTTCTCC
The DNA here is from genome assembly GCA_021292165.1 of Shinisaurus crocodilurus. Classification (NCBI taxonomy): domain Eukaryota; kingdom Metazoa; phylum Chordata; class Lepidosauria; order Squamata; family Shinisauridae; genus Shinisaurus; species Shinisaurus crocodilurus. The sequence continues at coordinate 139,142,352 of CM037877.1, read as the reverse complement.
ACACCATGCATAATTTTGTACACCTCCAGCATATTTTCCCTTACTTGCCTTTTTTTCTAAGCTAAAAAAGTTCCAAATGTTGTGACCTTTCCTCATAGAGGAACTGCTCTAGACCCTTGATTACTTTGGTTGCCCTTTTCTGCACCTTTTCCAGGCTCTACAATATCCCTTTTGAAGTGCGGTGACCAGAACGGTACACAATATTCCAAATGGGGTTGCACCATAGAGAAGTGGTCTTTCCACACCTGCAGCTCCAGCTCTTTATTCCTGCTTCCTTCCCTTTGCTTCCTGTCTCCAGCCCTTATGGGAATATGGGAATTCTTGGCATAAGAGAAGGTGCTCTAGAGCAGGGGTGGGCATGAAGTAGTTCTCAAGATGTTTTGGACTTCAACGCCCAGCATTTCTGACCACTGGCCACTCTGGCAGAGGCCTCTGGAAGTTGAAGTCTAAAACATCTGGAGCTCTACCTTCTGCCCAGCCCCGCTCTAGAGTTCACAGCTGTGCTGCAACTCAACGGACGATTGTACTTCCTGCCCTGGCAGCTCAAGCTCTGGCAGGTTGGAAGCCAGGAGGCTCTTGCTGCTGCTGCCTTTTCAGTCGTAACCAGCCTGCTGCTGCATCGTATGCATTGCTGACAATAAACACACTTCCTCTTAAGACAAGCAACATTCTTCTCTAGTCCTTCTGTTATGTAAGTTGCTGTATTATGGCCTGAAATTCCATTCCATAAGCTTGAACCTTTAAGGACATCAAACATCAAGAGTCATCATGCTTCCCATGGGTCTAATGCGTCAGACCAGTTTCTTCACATAGCTCACCCTGATGACAGTCCTCTCTTCTTCTTAATGAGTACTTAAACCTTTAATTGTTGATATCTGGTGTTTTTCATGAGGGGGGGGCAGTGCATGCAAGGCAATCACTTTCTTTTTGTCTTACCCCACACACAGAAAGACATCTTTGGTCTGTTCCCTTCCTGCTTAAAGGGGCCATGGGCAAAATCGCAGATAGCTTGCAGGAGGAGGCCGGGGAATTTGTGGCTCTGCATAACAAATTCGGAATCTGCATAACAAAGTACGAAGCCTTGATGGCTTAAGTGTTTGCAGTGGAGGGTATGCCATTTAGGAAGTTAGCCCTAAAGCTGAGAAGTTGATTCCAAACTGAGGATTCCCCTCCCTTCCAGAGTCAACCAGCACCCCAGCCACATCCCCTAAAGCAGGCCCTTATACTTAAGAGCCAATCTCACAGAGCGCCTGATACTTGTCAGCTGTTCCCTCCTCCTAAGTTGCCGCCTGACATGGGGGTCTGTGATGCTGGATACACCCTCCTCCCCATCAGAGAGCTCAGCCTGCTTTCCCACGGAATCTGACACCGCCTGTTCCTCCCCGCCTGTAGAGTCTATCTCTAAAGCTCTTGGCCTTGGAGAGCCAGGTGCCTCTCCCCCCCCTCCAACTCCCCGTCTTCCCTGTCTTCCTCTGAATCTGTTTCCAGGTCCTCCGTTGCGGGAAGAGTGGGCCCAATCCCTACAGATTCCCAAATGCCCAGCAGGATGTAGGGTGAGGTTCCAGACCAAATTGCCTGCAGTTGCCACTTCCTCCAACAATCAGCCCCACTGGTGTAACAACCAGGGAACCCAATCCCTGACTGCAGAGGCCTCCTGCTAAATTCTCCTGCATAATCCATCGGCTCCGAGGCCTAGAGCAACCTTCCCCAGCCTGGTGCTTTCCAGATGTGATAGGCTGCAACTCCCAGCATTTCCCAGCCAGCCATACTGGCTGGGGGATGCTGGGAGCTGTAGTCCAACACATTTGGAGGGCACAAGGTGGGGGGAAGGCTGGCCTAGAGAGATATCCGATGGTGGTATGTGATGTATGCATGCATTTACTCTGTCTTGTTTATACTTTAAAAACAACAAGGGGGGGGGAATTTAACCCTTTCCCCCTCCCCATGCACTGCAGTCTCAATCCTGATTAGGGTAAGGGGGCATGGCTGTTATTTTAGAAGTGAAATCTAGACACATGCATGCTTTTAATGTTCCATCTAATTTGGTCCCGGACCATACCTAGTGAGAGAACAGTCACAAGATCCGGTTACCATGCCTGGATTCTCTGTACTGTTCCAGAGGAAGGCCTGGGCTGGGCCAGCAGCTCACTGTTCAGTTGACTAATCGAGCGGCACTTATACATTGCCAAAAAAGAGGAAAAGCCTCACCTAAAAAAGACAAAAGAGGACACAGATTTGCATAACATTTGCATGTGCTTTTATGTGTGTGTGTGTGTGTGTGCGTGTGCGCGTGCGCGCGGACGCCTGCAAATTTAGAAAAGATTACTATAACTTAAATATAATACGTCTCATCATAGTGAGGAAGGCTGTGGCCTGGTGAGGGCTGAGCCTGCTCAGTCGGCTGTCCTGGTGCTGACTGAGGAACTGCAGGCACCTTCCAAAGCCCCTCCTCTCTCATGCTTCTTTATCTTTAAACTGGACATGGATTAGACAACCCTTCAAGTAGAGGACACCTTCAAATAGAGGACTGCCTCTGTCAGCCTTTCAAACAGAGGACAAACAATAGACAGGACATTTAAATCGGCAAGAAAAAGGCCCAATTTTAATCAAATTTCCCAATGATTTGTCTTCATACATTTCCCAAACCATGGTGCATATCCAAAATCTCCAAATCAAGTAGAGTGAAGATGTTCATATTTCAGAAATTGCCAAATGGGTACTTCTTTTTTTACACAGAAAAGCCTCCTTAAACGCAATGTGTCTGGTGGAAGGCATTGATTTCATTTCGAGATTAACTGCAGGCGTAACATGCTTCTGTTCAGATTATTTAATATTAACCAAGTTATTCTTAAAGTGAAACTTAGTATTTACAGTTTAAAAATTAAATTTAAAGAGTAATTTAAATTTTAATCATCAATTTTTATCCACCCTGTTAGGTGGCTTATGCTGGCTCAGCTTGTCTAAGCGTGGAAAGCTAAGCAGGGTCAGGCCTGGTTATTACTTGGATGGGAGACCCCTCCTCTAGTTTCCTGCATTGAGCAGGGGGTTGGACTCGATGGCCTTGTTGTAGGCCCCTTCCAACTCTATCTATGAAATCTAAGTGATGAAGGATGTCAAGCTCACCTTTCTGCTTCCAGAAGAGGCAGACGGTGCACTGGCACCTTCCCCAAGGGAACATCCCCCTACGGAACACATCTCCAGTTTAAATTGTAGCCTGGCAACCCACTTTTGCATGGTGAAGCTTCTGTTCCTATAATAAACACTTGAATAAAGAGCAATGGCCCTTTCAAAGAGCAGTACTCTGTCTGCTTCATTTTTTTATGTCTTATAGCCCGATGAAGAAGGGTAAAATATTTGGGGCTTTTTAGTTGAGGCAAAGGGGTAACAAAAAGGGAGACATGATGAGGCGTATACAATTATGAAGGGTGTGGAAAGCAGGAATAGAGAATCCCCCCCCCCCGCGCTACTCTCATAGTTCTAGAATTCCTCTTCATGCGTGAATAAGCATCATGCACAGACCTGGGCTGGAGTGCCATGACATTGTCTCCGTCCCTGAGGTTGCGTGGCTCCTTGGACCTGCCCCGACGTCCAAGAGTTAGGTGTGGATCTCCGCAAGGAAAACTCTACGTGCGGAGGATTTCCATGCATTCTGGAACCCTGAATTGTGGGGGCGCCACCATCAAGAATCCCCTCTTTTGTATATGCATCGTGCACTTCCCCTATAGATGGAGCATGGAGGAGGGTCTCTTCTGATGATCTTAATGCATAGGCAGGTTGTCATGGGGGGAAGTATCCAAAATGCCTTGCTCCATTCCTATTTCTAATGTCCGTCTTGCCCCCATGCCATGGATCTTCACAGGCTGCATACAAGGACTGCTGTATGCTCTGCTGTGGAATGGAGGGATAGATGGTGAGGGTGAGGGTAGACCAGGGCTCTCCAACCTTGAGTCCCCAGATGTCGCTGGACTACAGCTCCCAGAATCCCTTGCCATTAGCCATGCTGGCTGGGTATGCTGGGAGTTGTAGGCCAGCAACATCTGGGGACCAAAGTTGGAGAGCCCTGGGGTAGACTAAGGTAGCATAAGTTTAGGAGGGCCCAAACTCAAAAAGATCTGGGTTAGGCCAAAGTGTCATGGACCAAGATACTCTTTGGAGGATCCCTGACCTCTTGTCCGCAGAATAAGAGGTTCCTCAGTTAACTGTTCAGGGAGAGAACTCAGTTACAGAAAGGCGTCATGAGGCTTCCATCTACTCAGGACCCAGTTCTCCAGGAAGACCCAGGGGCCTGCCCCCCTGCCCCCAGAGGAGGTTGCATTGCCATTCTCAGGCTCTGAGGGCTCCAGCCATGTAGACACCAGCATGCCACAGCCACCCTCACATCATCACAGCCTGAGGCTGCTAAAACAGACAAAGCCTTAGTTAGTGCAGAGGTGAGGCTAACCAGCCTAAAGGAAGCCGAACCCCTACTTAGAAGGCTAAGTCACAATCTGCTGCTTGTTGGACCAACACCAGCATCATTCAGAGCTCACTGTGGTGTTGTCCTCTTCCCGTTCCTGCCTTCCTGGGATGTCTGACTTGCCCCAAACTCTGTAAAGACCCAATCCATAGTGGAACCCTGTAACCCAGGCCTCACCAGCGACCAACAATGCTCAGCCCTCACCCCGACAGAGACAGAACAGAACATATAGCCTTGATGGAAAAGTGGGTATGGAGGATGGACTTGGAGGGAGGAAGGGAGAGAGGTGGTTCAATGTAGCAACCCAAGCATCCCACAACTTAATCCAGGATGGGCAGCTGGCACACCTGTATCTAGATCCAGACCTCCAGATCCATGTTCAATGGAGCATCAACCCATCTATGAAGTGAACGGAGACTCTAGAGTCCAGCAGCACCATTAGTCTGGGAATAGTCTGGTATGACTGGTTAGTATACTTGATGCCTCCCCAGCCCCCGCCATCCAGGAGAACTGTTCTCTGCTACTGAAATGCTCCCTTCTCCTCGCACACACACGCACGTCGCACACACCCCGGCCTGCCAATCTTACGATGCCTATGGAAGTTCAGACAGTTTGAGTGTAAGAAAAGAGCTCTGAAACTCAGGCTTTTAAAAACCCATGCTAAGGCGCTAATTAAAGACGTGAGCTCCAGCAAAAGCAATGAGGCAAGGGCCCTTGTCCTTGGCAAGAACAATAGCTCTCTGCAGATGCAGCCACTCCTTCAGGCTTCCTTCTGCACAGTTCTTCCTTGCAGCTCTCATAATCCATGGGGGCTTCTCGCTGCTCTTTTCACATTTCTCCCCCTCCCCAGTAGTCTCCTATATTGTTCACAAAATTAATCATCATCATCATCATCATAATGAAGTTCTTATTTAACGGTGTGAAGCCGTCGGGGGACACGTTCTCATTGCAAGTGTTGCCATTTGCCACGGTGACTCACAAGCCACAATATATGTCATTACTTAAATCGACCTACTAAGGCAATTATAAGATCATGCAAACAGCAGATTCAACACACAAGAGTAAGAACACTCCAGAGAGGCTAGAACAATAGGATCCCTCAGAAAAGGAAGCTCTAGAGGGGGGAAGCGCATCTTCCCCTTAAATGAGTCTTTATTGTGCGTAAAGAGGCTCAGCCTACTCAACAGCTCCCTGTGCTTTTCATAAGAGACTAGCTAAAAGCCTATGTAACCATCAAGTTTTAAGGAGGCGAGAGAACCATTCACATATATGGGAGGAAGTAACTGGGAAACATTCAGGGGAAAGTTAGGGTGGGGACAAATTCTGCCCCCTGTCCCTTGTGAACGTTGTATTTAGAGTGAGAAGTAGGTTTTGCCCCCCTCTCAACTGGGCCCCTGATAGCAGCCCATTTTTTGTCCCTTGGAACTCAATGGGTAGCTACTGAGAACCAAGCTAGCCCCACTTTTTATAGCCAGTCACACCCTGCTTCAAGTCACACTAGACCAGTGTTCTCCAACCTTGGGTCCCCAGATGTTTTTGGCCTACAACTCCCAGCATGCCCCAGGCTGGGGCATGCTGGGAGTTGTAGGCCAAAAACATCTGGGGACCCAAGGTTGGAGAACACTGCACTAGACTGTGATGGGATGTTGGGAGGGTGAGGGTGTCTGCGTGTGCGTGCGTGTGCGTGCGTGTGCGTGCGTGTGTGTGTGCGCGCGCGCAAAACACTTATCACGATGGGCAGAGGGGTCATGATGGAGGTAGGACGGACCTGTATATTGCACAGGTCCCATAAGAGGGCTCCATACTCCCCTGGGCAGAACAGAGGGAAGTATATTTTACCCTAACTCCAAAAGTGTCCCACAAGTTCACTACGTAAGTTTTTCCATAGGAGTGAATGGCAGCTGTATGCAAGAAAGTTAAGGAATATATTCGGGGACTCAGTTGGGGTGGGAGCTAAAGCTGACTTCTGGTAACCCCAGTTTCTTGGGGAGCAGGTATTTCACTCTGATTCTCCTAACAGTCATGCTGATTAGAAGTAGCCCACAGAAAGGGGGTGGGGGTGGAGGGCAAATCCTCAAAATGAACACGCAATTAAAAAAAAAAAATCCTTTAAACAATGTGGTGTGGTCAATGTGAATCAACATGTCACTTCCTTCTGAGGGCAGATTTTATTCCGCTATCTTGTTGTAATAGCTTACTTAGAGCATGTAGTTCCATATCTTGTTGATAACTAATTCTAAATGTCCAGTACAGTCATGCCTTGGATTGAGAGCATAATTCGTTCCGGAAAGGTGCTTGTAATCCAAAACACTCTTATATCAAAACGAAATCCCCCCAAAAAAATTTGTACAGAGATTTTAAATTTAAGCCGTACTACAGTACTTGTATTGCAAGACATTGCTTGTATATCAAGTCAAAAAAAATTAAATAAATATTTAAAAATTTGCTTGTCTTGCAAAACACTCTCAAACCAAGTTACTTGCAATCCAAGGTATTACTGTATGTGTTATGTGGGGACCTACTAAAACAAATGGCAGAGAATGGCCATTTCATGCTGAGTCTTGCACCTCAAGGTTGATACTACCCCAACGCATTCCAGTGACCATTTATAAGGGCAATGGTCCAATTGTGGCCAGTCTCAAAAAACACTGCAAAAGCAACTAATTGCCATAGCTGTGATACAAGCCAATCAAGGACCCCAGAACTATGTTTTAAGGTATGCGGCAGGGCTTGTCTCAACAAGGGCCAATATTAAGTTCAAAAGGGATCGCAAGTATACTGAAAAGAAACTGTTCATTAATGTTTTAGAATGGTAGAACTAGGAGGTCACTGTTGAGAGCATGGCCTGTTTAGAACAGGACACTTTTAACTCTCTCTCTCTCTCTCTCTCTCTCTCTCTCTCTCCCCTTCCTTCCACACATTAGCTCAACTTCTCCTCCCTCCCCAGCAAAGCTCTGCTCCCAATGCACAGCAAGCAAGGCAGTTGGTTGCTGCTGGGTCCTAAAAACAGGCTGCACCTCCCCCTATTCTTTACCAGGGATGTTGAAGAGTCCTTGGTCCCGAGTCCCGAGTCGAGTCCCGAGTCTTTGGACCCGAGTCTAGAGTCGAGTCTAGAGTCCGAGGTCCAAAATGATGACTCGAGTCGAGTCCCGAGTCCCAAGTCACTCCCAAAGCGGCGGCCCATGGAGGGAGCGGGAGGGTCTCCGCAAGAGGAAGAAGAGCTGCCCTTCCTCCCGCGGAGACCCTCCTGCTCCCTCCATGGGCCGCTGCTGCCGCCGCCGCCCTCACCTCCACCTCCGCCGCCCTCACCTCACCTCGCCGCCGCCGCCCTCACCTCCACCGCCGCCGCCGCCCTCAGCTCCTCCTCCTCCTCCTCCTCCTCCTCCGCCGCCGCCGTCGACCTCGTCGCCATCGCCGTCGCCATCGCACACAGCACGCCACGTCATGCCGCCAGCGCCGTCGCTCTGTTTTTGGCGGGGTTGCTGTGGTTCCTCCCGCCAAAAACAGAGCGACGGCGCTGGCGGCGTGACGTGGCGACGAGGTCGACGGCGGCGGAGGAGGAGGAGGAGGAGGAGGAGGTGGTGCTGAGGGCGGCGGCTGCGGTGGCAGAGGCGAGGGCGGCGGCGGCGGAGGTGAGGTGAGGTGAGGTGAGGGCGGCGGCGGCGTCATCATCGTCGTCGTCGTCCTTGGGCTTGAGTCCCGAGTCGAGTCTCGAGTCCCACATAAATTATTGGGACTCGAGTGGGACTCGAGTCAGAGGGGGGACTCAGTCGGACTCACGAGTCGAGTCCCCGAGTCCGAGTCCCCATCCCTGTTCTTTACCAATTAGTGTTGGCTACAACAACAGCATACCCTCCAACATTTCATGGATGAAAATAGGGACACACATGTGAATTTGTAAGAGGTATGGTTAAGCAACATGAAGGTGTGATCAAGAGGGTGTGACCAGGCAACATGAGGGCGTGGCCAAGGGGTGTGTGTCAGTGCTTGCAGGGCAATCTCTTTCTTTTTGTATTAACATTGTCAGGATTGGCACAAATTCAACAGGTGAAGCTTACCCACCCACCCACCCCACACCCCCAAACATGGAGCTTTGAGAGAAGGGGAAGTTTCTTGCATTTCCCCGTGACACTGTAAACTCACCTGTTAGAGGGACAGAGTCAGCTCTGTTAGGAAATAAAATCTTTGGCAATATAAAGATAGGAAATTTGACTCCGGTGAGATTAAATAGAATAGATAATAAATGTTCTCCAATGTGTTGGCGAGGATGTCAGGAGTTGGGTACATATGCTCATATGTGGTGGAGTTGTAAAAATGTAATGGATTTTTGGAAAATGATTTTTGAGGAAATATCAGAAATTGTTGGAGCTGATTTAGAGGTTTGTCCTAAACTAGCTTTGCTATCAATAACGGAAAAGGTGATCGGTCCTCAAAATGTTAAAGAATTAATTATAAACTTGTTAACGGCAGGTAGACTAATGATAGCAAGGAAATGGAAAATTCAGCAAGTTTTCACTATTACTGATTGGTATAAAGAAGTATGGGATATGGCATTGAATGATATGTTGACTTGTAATATTAAATGCAAAAGGGGTCAATTAAAGAAAAATATTTTCAAGGATATTTGGGGTTTATTTCTGGAATATGTGTTAAAAAGGGGAAAGGGAGTTTACCCTGTCAAGATATGTTGTATTTTTGGAATAATGAACAATTATAGAGTCATTGTATTATTTGGTCCCATGGTGATGGGAGCACTATATTAGTTATATGTGTGTGTTATTTTCTTTGTATTGTTTAAAAATTTAAATAAAATTTATAAAAAAATAAAAAATAAAAAATAAAGATAGGAATGGTCAAGTACAAAAGTTATCAGAGGAAACACACAAAATCTTATATATTATAATTATTACATTACAGTAATACCTTGGATTGAGAGCATAATTCATTCCGGAACTGTCCTTGTAATCCAAAACACTCTTATATCAAAGTGAGTCTCTGGCGGGCGTGAGCGGGGCCGATTTCGGCCCGCTACGCCCGCTCGAGGCGAGCAGTTACATCCCTACGACTTGTCTTGCAATACGTTGCTTGTTTATCAAGTAAAAAAAATTTAAAATGTTTTTGCTTGTCTTGCAAAACGCTCTCAGACCAAGTTACTTGCAATCCAAGGTATTACTGTATTATATTATATATTATTTTATAATATTTTATTAGTGCCTTTTGTAATATTTTTTTACCTTACTTAAAACCTTAATTGTTGATATCTGGTGTTTTTCATGGGGGGGAGGGTGTCAGTGCTTGCAGGGCAATCTCTTTCTTTTTGTATTAACATTGTCAGGATTGGCACAAATTCAACAGGTGAAGCTTACCCACCCACCCACCCCACACCCCCAAACATGGAGCTTTGAGAGAAGGGGAAGTTTCTTGCATTTCCCCGTGACACTGTAAACTCACCTGTTAGAGGGACAGAGTCAGCTCTGTTAGGAAATAAAATCTTTGGCAATATAAATTTATCATGTGATAAATTCCCTCAGTCACCTCTCTGTTGGTCCAGGCTTTCACCCAGCTAATCCCTTTCCCACAGCAATGTGTAGCAGAGGCAGCAGGTAGAGCATATGCACACGTGCACACACATCCTCGCCTGGCCCTCCCAGCTTAGCGTTTGTTCCCTCCCTGCTTGTTCCCTCCCTGCTTGCTGTGGCTGTTTGAGCCTAAGCAGAGCTATCTTAAAGGGGCCATTGGCAAAATTGCAGCTAAGCTAAAACTGCAAGCTTAGCTGCAATTTTGCCCATGGCCCCTTTAAGTAGTTTGCAGTTGCGGGAGGCTGGGGAATTCGGGACTCTGTATGACAAAGTGAGAAGCCTTGATGGCTTAAGGGTTTTCTGATGATCCCAGCATTTTGGGGGCAATTGGAGACTATGCAACAGTCTCTCCCCCACCCTGATCTCGTGTGTGTGTGTGTGTGTGTGTGTGTGTGTGTGTGTGTGTGTGTTCTAGCTCCGTCTGCCCCCCTCTTCTGGAGTCCTTGATTCCAATGGCCATTCAGAAATTAGTTGCATCCCTATGGTGGAAGGAACCAATGCATTTCATTCTTACACATCTCATGCTGAATTCCTGACCTCAATTCTACTATAGCACCTGATAAGGAAAGGATAGTAGTGGCTTTTGTGAACTAGAAAAATAAAAAATTAGACTAGTAGCTACCAGAGTCATCTCTTATCAACCCAGCTAGATCTCTGAGCCCTAGAGAAGGTCAGCTGAAAGAGAAGGAAGCTTCAGGAAAAGGACAGGGAAACAAAGAAGTGAGGAAGGGGTGGACCAATGAACGAGGCAGGCTGTGGAGCAACAAGTGAGGTGCTGGGGAACAGGAGGGGTGGACTAGGGCTGTAAGGTCCAGTGACTAGACCAGAAGCAGGCAACCTTTGGCCCTCCCTATGTTTGGGCCTACAACTCCCATCACTCCTGAGCATTGGCTATGCTGGCTAGGGCTGGTGGGAGTTGTGGACCTCCAGATCTTGTTGGCCTACAAGTTGCCCACCCCTGAAGTAGACCCTAACAGTGCTGCTGTAACATAACAAGGGCCTGTGGCTCACGCTGGCTCAGCTTGTCTGAGTGTGGAAAGCTAAGCAGGGTCAGGCCTGGTTATTACTGGGACCCACCTCTAGTTTCTTGCATTGAGCAGGGGGTTGGACTCGACGGCCTGTAGGCCCCTTCTAATTCTATGATCTATGAATCTATGAATTCAGGCAGTTGAGGCTCCTACTGGCACTGGGACATTAGGCAACTCTTAGGGGGCAAAGGAGTCTGAGGAACAGCAGGGCCTGGCAAGAAAACACCTTGGAAATTTGCAAGGCTGTGCTGGAACTAGCTAGCCCAGCCTTCCCCAACCTGCTGCCCTCCAGACAGGGATGTTGAAGAGTCCTTGGTCTCGAGTCACGAGTCGAGTCACGAGTCGAGTCACGAGTCTTTGGACCCGAGTCTCGAGTCCGAGTCCTTGGTCCAAAATGGTGACTCACGAGTCACGAGTCACTCCCAAAGCTGACTCCACGAGTCCCTATTAAAATCATTGGGGGGTTTTCCCAACAAAATAAGGCTACTTCAGATGTGTGGCTTAAATAAATTCTAGGCACAAGTGTGCCTTTTTATTTCAAAACTCTGCAACTGATTTTGGCAAGAACAGACCAGGCAGACAAACCCAAAATAACCAGACAGGCAGAGGAGGCAGGGAACCCCAAAGCAGGCAGGCAGAGGCGTTTGTCTTGGACAATTCAAACTGTGGAACTGGTTAAGAAGAGACCAGGCAGGCAGAGGCAGCCAAACCCAAAATGTCTGAAAGGTTGCATTTTAGGAAAATGATTTAAAAAAATAAACTTGCTGTACTTCCTAAAACCTATCCATGTTGCATTTGAGGAACACGATTTTGGAACACAAGTCCTTGGTCTCGAGTCCCGAGTCGAGTCTTGAGTCCCATTAAAAATATTGGGACTCGAGTCTGACTCGAGTCAGAGGGGGGACTCTGTCCGACTCACGAGTCGAGTCCTGGAGTCCGAGTCCCCATCCCTGCCTCCAGATGTATTGGACAGTGGCTGGGGATGCTGGGCATTGTAATTCCCTCAGCTGGGGAAGGCTGGGCTAGCCCATTCCTTGGCTGGACGTTTTGAGGATTGTTTGATGTCCAGAAGACAGGCCAGCAAAGCCAAGTACAGAAAGCAGCCGTCCCAAACCGCATCCACTAAAGTTGTTGCGTGTCCCTACTTCTTGCCCTGCACCTCCCAGGGAAAGCTACAGTTACGGCCAGTCTCTGTCTCCATCCCTCTCCCCTGAGCCTCATACACACACAGTTAGGCACACCGTTTGGCTTCCCTCATTTCTGCAGCTTTTATTTTCCTTCTCACTCTCGCCGTTCTTCCTCCTCTTGCATTCTCCCTCCCCATCCCCAGCCCAGCCCAGCCCAGCTCAGCCCCGGCCACACACACCCAGTCTTGGTGCAATTTGCTCTTGATGAATAGGGAATTCTGTTCTGCTGACAGAAACACAAAAAGAGATAAGGCTCTGAAAAGATTCTCCAATCCTGGTTTTATTATCGCATCCTCAGCTTTGCTGACTATGAAAGAGGGGGCGATAAATATGCACGAGCAGCCAACATTTCAACAACAATAATTCCCTTTAAATCAAAGCCGTAGGAGTTGTGGCAACATAAAATGAGAACCTCACCTGCATCGCCTCCTGGTGCATCATGAATAATGAGACAATGGTGAGGTTCTTCTGAGGAGTCACCTTGCAATCTGGATGGCCTTTACCTTTAAGAGTAACAAAGCAGCAGGCTGCCCTTACTGCCTTGGCCTTGCCTGCCCTGCTCCATCCCATCATTCACCGTCTTCCCCTAACTTCTGAAGAAAAGTGGAACATTAACAGGGTGGCAGGCAAGGCTAGGCATTGCTGGGGGCCCAAGACTAGTAAGAACCTAAGAAGAGCCTTATGCTGGATCAGCTTGTCTGAGCGTGGAAAGCTAAGCAGGGTCAGGCCTGGTTATTACTTGGATGGGAGACCCCTCCTCTAGTTTCCTGCACTGAGCAGGGGGTTGGACTCGATAGCCTTGTAGGCTCCTTCCAACTCTATCTATGAAATGAAATCCATCTAGTCCAGCATTCTGTTCACACAGTGGCCAACCAGCTTCCGGTGGTATATTGCCCACATCTTCAAGAGCAGCCCTCCTTCTCCCTTTGCATAGAACACCTCAGAAGAACAGAGACAGCATGAAAGAATGATCAGTTCATACATCCCATCACTTCCACCTACTGGCAGTGCTGCTTTGCCAAGCCCCCTCCCCCCAATCCTGGAACCAGCTTTGGTTACTCATGTGGCTTTGCAGCAGAAGGGTAGTTGGGAGAAGAGGCTGAGTAGTGGGACCCAGGATGGAATGGGGCAGGATGTGCAAACAGCAGCTGGTGCGCCTCTTACTGCATCAGTATCATTAAAGATACAGGACGGTTGTCTGAATTGCAACTTACAGCAACCCTAGGTTCTTCCCTCGAGAGGAAATGGTATGATCAAAAGCTTTCTCTAGGTTTACATACTGTCTGAGGCCAGCTGTGCATCACCAAAAAAGAGGAATGCATCACCACCACCACCACCACCCCGAAAAGGCCAGAAGAAGACAGTGATTTGCACATGCCAATTTATATGTATAGATGCAAATGTAGAAATAATTACTATAATTTTAATAGAAATACAACACATCTCACCACAGTGTAGAAGGCTTTTTCTGGTGATGCCTTTCCTCTTTTTTGGTGATGCCACCCTATACGGAAACCACATTTATTCATCTGGACCTTGAATGAGCATGTGCATGCAGGGCCACTGAACATCCTTGAACATTCATCCAGATCAATCCAAAACACATCAAACATGACTCTGTAGGGGCACCAATTACTGCTGTACAGGCTGCAGCGCTTGCAGAGGCCCCGAAGCCTCAATGCAACAATGAAATCACTGGCGCATGCTGGGGAGTTGTTCAGACACAAGACATCGACAGGTCAGCCAAGTATTCACTAGCATATTTCTACTTTAACTATATTCTCCCTTTTAAAAACAAAACAAAAAAACTTATTTGGCTTACATTCTTAACCTATACTAGGGTTTCAGTTTTAAAATGTATATTTTTCCATACTAAATATTTTCAATCTTAATAACTTTCAGCAGAAATGCAAATGCATTATTTTTCACGTTCTACTAACATATTTTTCTGAAAATCTATTGTCCGTAACCACGCCCCACATTTTACAGATGGAAAAATAGAGACAGCTGTGGATTTGTCCCACACCAAACTTCAATACCTGAGCCCCGCCCCACTCTATATAGCAGGGCTCTCCAACCTTGGGTCCCCAGACGTTGCTGGACTACAGCTCCCAGAATCCCTTGCCATTAGCCATGCTGGCTGGGTATGCTGGGAGCTGTAGGCCAGCAACATCTGGGGACCCAAGGTTGGAGTGCCCTGTTATATAGTATATCCATTCACTCTGCAATAACCTGCCCTAAAATGAATTTCAAAGCATGGTACATCAGTCATCTTGCCATAATTACATCCTTCAAAAAAAAACAAACCCCAGAACAATTCAAGAACGTTTAATCTCACAATAGATCTGGTCATTCTTAAAATAGAATAGCTGCAAGTCCAACATGTTCTGAAACATTTCCTGTCTGATTAAGCAGTAATGGAGGTAAGCAATGTATTCTCAGGCCCGTGTGTGTCTGCTGCTGCTGCCGCCGCTGAGTCAAGGTGCTCCGACCCCACCTACCCCGCTCCACCCAGAGACCAAGGGACAGAGCAGAAACCTGGACAATTATATGTATGGGTGGGCACACTAACAGCCCCTTTTTTATATTAAAAAAAAGGCATTCCCCAGATAGCAAAATAGGCATGGAAATTTACCAGAGAGGTACCAGGAAAATCTGGCTTGTCTTTGGTGGCAAAAGAGAGACAACCAGAGAACATCTGCCATAACAAACCGAAGGGATTACCCATCCCAGGTTTGATCTTGTTATTCAATTCTGTGAAAAGATAACTGGTGAGCCTTGTCTTAAAATACTTATTAATCTTTGGTTTCCCCGACACTTTGAAAGCAAGCTCCTCTGTTAAATTTACTGAAATCAAACTTCAGTTTAAAAAAAACAACCATAAATAAGAGAACAGTCAAGGCTAAAGTAGCTAATCCCAGCAGAATGTGCTGTTGTGCATTCACAGGATAGCAAAGAAGAAAGGCATTCAGCCGGCATTTGCTTTCGCTTCGAGGAGTTTCATATCGCTCCAAACACTTGGCAGCCATCCCAGCAAAGCTCAGCTAGTTCCCTTACAGCAGGAATCTGTAGCAAATAGGATTACTCAGGGCAGCAGATCCTAAGAGTGCCCCACGGTTTTTGTTTTGCGTTGCTTTTTCTGCAGTCAGGCCTGCATGACTTGCGACTCATCAAGCTAAACACGCCTCCGGACTGCCAAAACAGCAGTGTGTGTGTGTGTGTGTGTGTGTGTGCATGCGTGAACTAGCTGGCAAGTTGCCATACAGGCTAGCAAGTATGGTGGCCACTTACACATTGCCCCCAAAAGAGGAAATGCATAATAAAGAAAGAAGACAAAAGAGGACACAGATTTGCATAAAATATGCATATACTTGTTTATATGTATAGAAATAATTACTATAATTGAAATAGAAATGCTATACATTTCACTGTAGTGGGGAAGACTGTGACCAGGTGCCCTGGTTACCAGTTGCTTCCCAGGCCCAATCCAAAGGGCGGGTTTCATCCTTGAAGAACAATTGAGGCCCTGGATATCAAGATAATCTGAGGAGGTCCCACTTCATATATCCCAACCATCTGATGGCACAGAGCAGACAGTGCCTGCTCCAGGTTTTGGAGGGCCCTTGGGCAAGACACCCTCTGTAGGCCTCCTCCCTCAGAGAGCCTCACTTCTCTCAATGCCATTGTCACCAGCTACTATTGCTCCTCATCTTTATCCCTGCAACCTGCTTGTTCACCTGCCTCTCGCTCTGGCCCAGACAATGGTGGTTGTGGTGAGAAAGTGGCACAGTAGATGCCTCCTCGCTCACTGGCTGTCTGCCAGTCAAGCAAGCAAGTAAGCAGTAGAAATGATGAGAAAGAAGATGAGGAGTAATAGGAGCAGGTGACAACGGTGATAGGCTCACCGAGGGAGGGGGCCCATTGAGGGTGTCTTGCTCAAGGGCCCCCATAAATCTGGAGCTGGCACTGGGCTCTTGTCAGTGGGTGGATGCTGGGGTGTGGGTCCCTAGCAGGTGCACAACCATGCCTAGCCTAGCCTTGATGCTGGCCCTGATGACAGATGAACACAAGGTTGCCTCTTGGGTGATGGCACCAGCCTTCTTGAGAAGCCCCTTTTAAGAAAGGCCTATCAGAACAGCTCTCTCGCCCGACACCAGAAACCTAGTAAAGACTTCCCATTTCATGGGCTAGCATCAAGGGAAAGCATTTGCTGGACTAGGGAGGGATCTGGTGGGTTGTCTTGTACTTAGCATTACTCTTGTATTAATTTCTGTGATTCTAGTTATTTCAATTAAATTGTTCCGTTAGATTGTCTACATTGTGTGTGTGTTTTAAACTTGCAAGTTGCTTTGTATGCTTCAGCTGTAAAGCAGGGCAGAAATTTGAGAACAAACAAGTAAATTCCACAGTGGCACGGTGACTGGCTTCATCGGGCTCTATTCGGTACATAAAGGCTCAGTCAGACCAATACCTCCCTTGCTTAGAATGTCCCACTTGAGGCCCCAGTCCCCTTCCCCCCAACCACTGATCATTTCACGGTTTTCCAGCTTTTGTGCCATTTTTCCTCGTTCTAAAAGGTTGAAATGCCTCTCCGAAGGCTTAGTTACTGGCAGGAAGAGCTTTCAGCTAAAATCTGCTGGTATTTTTGCCCCCTCCCTTGCCCTTGGCTCCACCCACCACTGGAATGTGGCTCCCGAGAGCTCCTCCGAAATGGCATCCAGCCCTTGGGCTGAAAGAGGTTCTGCACCCCTGCATAGGCAGAGTCTCTGGCCCTGCTTCTGTTGGCCAGAATCTGTACCCCAGATCTGGAACCAGTTCCCTGCTGAGCGAATCCATCAGAAGGCCAGCAGTGTGGTATGCCTGCGAAACATGGACTATCTATAAACGTCATTTCCCCCTCCTTGAAAGATTTCATCAACGTTGCCTCCGGAAAATCCTACGAATTACTCGGGAAGATAGGCGAACAAATGTCAGTGTACTGGAAGAAGCAAAGACTACTAGCGTTGAAAAAATGATTCCTTCAACGCCAACTTCAATGGACTGGTCATGTTGTTCGAATGTCTGACTGCCGTCTCCGAAAGCAGTTACTTTATTCCCAACTCAAGGATGGAAAGCGGAATATTGGTGGTCAGTATAAGAAGTTTAAAGATGTTCTTAAGGCTAATCTAAAAAAAATGCAATATAAACATTGAGAACTGGGAAGCTCTGGCCCATGAACGCTCTAACTGGAGGTTGGCCTTTCACAAAGGTTCTATGGACTTTGAAGAAGCCCGAGTGCAAGGTGAAAGGGAGAAACATGCTAAGCGAAAAGCACGTCAAACGAATCCTTTACAGGACCATCTTCCATTAGTAACCTGTGTCCTCACTGTGGGAAGCTGTATGGATCTAGAATTGGCCTCCACCGTCACTTACGGACCCATCGCTAGAGTCTACACAATTTTATACAATTTCCTCTTTAAATAATTTTCTTTTTGTAATTTTATCCTGGAAGACAATCTTACTCGGTCACGAGTGATCGCCTACTACTACTAGTGCCTGCTGGGTCTGCCCAACTCCTCACAGGCTCATAGACTGCTTGGATCGGGAAAACAGCGGATGCCGTATTTACTTACTTGCTGTGCTCCTCATTCATACGACTAACAGCATCCAAGTGAGTCATAGATGCTGGGACTGGGAAGTGACCAAGGAGGCCAGCTTACTTCCTCCCTGCTCCCACCACAAGGCAACATCACCAACACATCAGCCTCCCACGAGCTAGAGGGAGAAAGGATTACTACAGAGCAGCACACCTCTGTTTTAATTGTAGCCTGGCAACCCGACTTTATAATAGGAACTGAGACCTAACATTGTAAACAGTCAGATAAAAAAGCTATGCCCGTTCCCCAGTCTGACAGCTGAAGGGCCGTGCAGTCGCTCCAACACACACATCCAGCTGGCACACGTTGACTGTACCCACTTCTGGCAACGTTATGAAACCAAGCAAGAGCAAGTCCAGTTACAAGCCAAGGCTGCAGTGAAGCAAGTGAGATGACTGCGTACGTACCAATTCCAGGCAGATCCATACACACTCGATGAGTTTACCGCCAGACATCCGGTGACACAGACTCAGAAAAACAGGGCCAGATAGAGTAACAAATAGTACTCAAGTGAGTAGAGGTATGCAAGCTCTGAGTGGACAGCCAAGCTGCTTGTCTCTCAAGTGAAGAGCACTACGGGTCCTGGGAAGCAGGAGGAGACTGGGGCTGCTCTTGTGTCCTTAACCAGCCAGGCTCAGAACTAGTCCAGCACCCGAGATCCAACAGCAACCAGCCTGGGGTACAGATGCCAGGGAAATCTCCAATGGACTCAAAGGAGTTCAAATTTCTAAGATTTTGACCTGCAGATTCCACAGCAGACTGGCTTTTCCCAAGTCATGTGGATTTCACGGACTGTTTTTTTTTTTAATTATTATTATATACGTGATTTTATGCAAATTTAGTCAAAGAAAATAGTAAAATAGACAAAAATGTGCATTTCCCCCATAGGCTAAAGTGTGAAAACAGTGCATTTTTCGAGGAGTTGCGTATTGGGGGGGGTTTGCACTTTTGGGAGTGCGAACTTGCACAACTCTGAATTTGCGCAAATGTGTACGAACAGATTTTTGCAAAATCTGATTCCATCAATGAGCGGACAACGGAACGAAAGGCGTATGCCAATTCCACAAAACATAGGTGGAACAGATTTTACAGCATCCAGCTATCCCTAGCCCAGGGCCAGCATCAAGGGTAGGCATGGTCAGTTACCTGCAAAGGGCCACATCCCAGTAGGAGCCCACTGACTAGAGACCTGGGATTGTTCCTCCTCTTCACCATTTCAACCCTGCTTCTTCAACTGCCTCTTGCTCTGGCCCAGACAATGATGGTGGGGACGGGGAGGGGGAGGTGCTGCTGCCTACTTGCCCACTGGCTCTCTTCCTGTCAAGCAAGCAAGTGGTAGCGATGATGAGAAAGAGGATGAGGAGCAATAGCGGCTGGTGACAATGGTGGTAAAAGCAGATTCACTGAGGGGAAAGGCCCCATGGTGGGTGTCTTGGCCAAAAAGACCCTCATAAACCTGGAGCTGGCACTGAACCAGCCAGTGCTTCTGAGTGCTCACAAACAGAGACTGCCCCTCTTGTTTGCCCCCCCCAACAACTGCTATTCAGAGGTACCGTTGCCTCTGGGCATTCAGCTCTCATCGCTAATAGTCATTGATCACACTGTCCTTCATTACTTTGCCTAACCTTCTTTTAAAGCCAGAAAATCAGTTCCGTAAGGCGGGTTCTCCCCTTTCCTTTCTTATACAGTCATGCCTTGGATTGAGAGCATAATTCGTTCCGGAAACGTGCTTGTAATCCAAAACACTCTTATATCAAAACAAAATCCCCCCAAAAAAATTTGTACAGAGATTTTTAATTTAAGCCGTACTACAGTACTTGTATTGCAAGACGTCGCTTGTATATCAAGTTAAAAAAAATTAAATAAATATTTAAAAATTTGCTTGTCTTGCAAAACGCTCTCAAACCAAGTTATTTGCAATCCAAGGTATTACTGTATAGGACTCACCGTCCTTGGCAGCAAGGGAGAGGGCCTCAGTGGTGGCCCCCCAATTATGTAATGAGCTCCCCACTGAGGCCCACCTGGCACCAACTCTGTCATCTTTTCAGCACCAGGTTAAGAACTGCCCTTTTCTCCCAGGCATTTAAGGGTATTTAATGGCATGATGGGGCATATATGTCAGCTGTTTTCAACTGGTCTACTTGGTACTAAGATTGTTTTTAGCTGTCAAACTGTTTTTAAATTTAGCATATTGGAAAAATGTTGTGCTGTTTTTATTGTATTTGTGGCCTGTGTTTTTATGAATTGTTGTGAACCGCCCAGAGAGCTTTGGCTATTGGGTAGTATAGAAAATAAATAAATAAAAATCACAGTGGGAAGTAACTAATGGTCTGTTATACTGACCTGGTTCAGATGACACAACAACCCACCGTGGGCATGTAACCATGGTTTGTTGTTGTGTTGTCTGAACCCAGCCTGCTTTACTCATGGTGGCTTGGTTGTTGTTGTTTTTTCAAACAAGCCACCCTGAGAACCCATGGGCTGTTCTAGGGTTTGTATTACCCACAGTGGATTGTCGTGTTGTCCGAACCCAGATGACCGATCTCACTGTGGGTAAAGTCAAGCAGCAAGCAAGACGCAAGTCATGAGCGGCAAAAAAGCCTTGCTGCCCTTGGCGATCTTGCCTGTGCTGCCACCAGTGACAGCCCCTTCAAAGTGCCCAAGTGGCACATTGGAGGGGCTATCACTGTTTGGCTACCCCTTAAAAAAAAATTGCGCCCCAAATGTATGCAAATTTTTTCTGGGAACTTTTTTTTTAATAGTTAGACTTGTGCAAATGCGGAGGTGTGCACTTGTGTGGGTCCAAAAAAGGGAAGCCTTGCCAGGGCAGTGGCCTGAGGGGTACCTATCTGCTATCAAAGTGCAGTAGGTGCCAACCCTGGGCACTGACCCAGCGGGGATCCACATTACACTGTATATTGTCAAGTTAGCAGAACGCTACTGCTATATTCACGTTCCACAGTCACTCCTCACAGGGCACACTCTCGTTAAATGTAGTGCACTCATCCCAGTTTGCCACCCGACACCTAACTCCGTAGTTAGTTAGGTGTAACTGGGTGTTCCCTTGAAAAGGACTTTTAAAAAACTTTTGCTTCCTCATCTCTGCGCAGGTGCAAACGAGCACAGGTGTGATCTTTAAAGAAAGAAAGGAAACAGCTCTTCCAGCCCCACACAAAAAAGGAGAAGGATGTTGGTGCTGTGGCCGCCAAGGCTCCTGTTGAATCAAGGTGATATGCTTGGGACTAAGGGCATTGCATAGAATGTGATTTCCTTCTGAGCAGAAATGCAGTTTGGCTAATTTACAGCTCCCTGTTCTTTTGGCAAGGGGGTGAATACGGGTGTTAAAAAAAGGAGGGGAAGCCTCCCGCTCCTGTCCCCTCTCAAACTCCACGGCGGTTATACTAGGGGTACTGCCTTTCTCATGCAGGGGAAATTGCCATTTCACAGGAAGGGTTTTGTTGTTGTTGTTATTTCTGGTCCGCCATATATGTGGAGGTGCAAACGAGCACAGGCACGATCCTCAAAGAAAGAAAGGAAACAGCTCTTCCGGCCCCACACAAAAAAGAAAGAGAAAGATGCTGCTGCTGATGATGATGCTGCCGCCGCCGCTGCCACCAACCTCCCACAGGGTTGGGGTGAATCCAGCAGGATCAGCGCGCTGTACCTGTACCCTCCACCCAAATGCAATTTCCCAAAGCAGCCTGCTCGGTGGTGTGGAGGTGCAGAGGTGCGCAGGAAGGGTTGAAAACAACAAAAAAATAAGACGCTTCTGGGGAAGAAGTCAAACCGCCGCACAACAACAAATGGCGGACATACCTCTTTTCCCCAACAGTTTGGTAGACACACGTGACACCGCATTCCCCCTGCCCCTTGAAAACTATTGGCTAACTCCAGTGATGACACTTTTGTGGCCACACCTCGGACGGGCAACTGCAGCGCAAGTTTAGCACACACTGGCCGTGTACTGGGATGGTTAACCATGATAGACGTAGTTTGGGAAATTCCGGAAGAAACGAAGAACGATTATGCAGGACTACCACGATCGGCACTGAAAATGTGTGTGTCGTGTGCCCTGCAAGTCTCGGCAGCAATACAGTCCTGTAATAAACCTAAGGTGTGGATTGGCCCCAGAGAGAGTCCAAATAGGGTCCCCCCCCCTTTGCTTTCCTGACAGCTGTGACAAGGCGAGCTGTCATGGGAAAGCAAAGGTGTTAGTGACCTTTGCTCCCGAAATAGGGATGCTGGGATTTACACCCCCTTTGCGGTGAGATCCCCATGTTTTTCATTTTTGCCCTCACAGTCCTCAGGGTGATGCACATTTTGCACTTTTCCCTGAGACTCTAGCTGCTCGGGAAAGTACAAACGTTCACCCCCCCTTTTTTTTCTGGGGAAAAGGAGTTTTGACAGCTAAGTATCAAACCCCCTTTTAAAGGGGACCCAGAGTTTGACAGCTAGCTGTCAAAACTCCTTTTCCTCCAAAAATGGGGGTGGGATGCACGTTTGCACTTTCCCGAGCAGCTAGAGAGAATACCTGCTTACCAGATCACAAGCTGAAAATAGTTAAACATTAGTTATCAACAGTTACATTTTCAAATTTTTCAGCTCCATGAAACAGAAGGTGACAGGACACACACACACACACACACACACACACACACAAATACACACATGCACGCATGCACATGCAGCAATATCTATTTCATCTTCATTCTGCATGCATCCCTCCTGCAGTGATAGAGACCCTCCTGCTCAAAAACTGATCCAGTCCTCTCTCTGCCTCCCCACAACTTTATCCACGACAATGTTCAGTTAATCTCTAATTTTCCTTTCAATTATATTAATTTCAAATAAATTTCCTTATTAGTACAACCTAAATATAGGTGCTTTTCGGGGGAGACATTAAGGGAAGAGTTACAGTAGCTTCCATTTATTAAATTGTAAGGTAAAACCACCTTTTTTTTTTTTCATTCCCGCTTACAGTTTACGGTTAACTACATTAGAACTAAAGAGCCCCAGAAAACAAACTGTGGTTGACTCATTACAACCACACCAGTAAAAAGGTCCGTCTGTACCCAACTAACCGGCTAAATATTAAGTTAATCCAGGCTGCAATCCTATGCAATTGCCTGGGAGTAAACTCTAGAGTAATAGAGTAAACTCTATTGAACTCAGGGGGACTTACTTCTCCATAAGCATAAACTTCTCCATAAGCTAGGCTTACATCTATCAAAGTACACCAATTAAAGCTTGTAGCATTAAAAATCACTACAACTCCTCCAGGATTCTAAAAATACTCCTGTAAGGGATGGTGGTTTGGGGTATGAAGTGCTAGTGTTCACCTTTCCCCAAGCTATACACAGGAGTTGAGGCAGGGGCAGAAGCCAGACATGAGCAGCCTGGTCTGATGGATTTTTACTCTGGAATAAGCCACCAGTCAAATCCAATGGGACTTGCTTCCAAATAATTGCAGCCTAAGGCTGCTTTCCCAAGCAAGCATATTTATATCCCACTGAATGTAGCGGAACTTAATTCTGAGTAAATATGTACAGGCTTAGACTATAAAGCTGCAGTCCTAAGCATATGTCTTCCTACGTAATTCCAATTAGAATTAATGAGACATCGTTCCAAGTATGCATGATTAGGAGACTAGACTACAAGGTGTTTGCATCTGTTATCTCCCACCTATTACTACCTGCACAAACCACAATTCCTCTTTCAGGATGCAGAATAGAGTCTACTTATTGTACAAACTAGTCTCCCACCCCCACCAGCCTCTGCAAAACCACACATTATCCAGCTAGGTTTATGTGAACAAGTCACTCCTGCAATTAGAACAAAACAACAACAACAACAACAACAACAACAACAACGAGGTATCTGCTCCAGTGTTTAATATTGGTAGATTCTCCAGTACCAGAACTTACTTCACCAGTTTGGTATCTCACACAAATTAACTGGAATTATTTTCCTCTGAACAAACCTTCCTCACTGAGAAATGAACAGGATCGGTGCTGTGCTCTTCTCTTAGTCAGCTCCCATTCCATTGGGCTTGCACAAAAGAATGTCCAGCTGGATTGTGTGCACATAGATTGGCCGGAGAAAAAGAGGGCTTCCGAGTCATGCAGAGAGCATCTTTCTCTCACCATCAAGTCATTTATTACCAACACGTCTTGGCAAGGTGAGGGGAGCAGGGCTTCTGGGCAAGCTCAAGCCCCCATTGGCACCTTTCTTGGTATCAGTGAAGTGCTGGCTATACTGCACTGTTTGAATGAGAACTCAAACACATCACCTTGGGGGTGGATGAATGGAGGGAGGGAGGGCAGAAGGAACACTCCCTCCTGTATCATGTCAGGACGACAGTGCACCCTTTCCTCCAAACAACATCAGTTTTAGTATTCAGAGATGGGGGCTTCCATTGCTTAAAGGCTAGTGTACATTCGTTTGCAAAGGAAAGCTCAGGCAGAGATGAACATGTCAAGGATGGAGTTTTGCTTCTCTGCCATATCGCTTGGTGTTTTGCTGCCTGGTCTCATTTTCACCTGCTCTGCCTGTCCCTCTCTTTCAACCCCATTCTTTATTTTTACTTTCTCTTCTCATACTTTGCTCTCATCTTCTCCCGCTGCTCAAGGTTTGTTACAGTCCGCACCCAGCAACGTCAGCAGCCATTTCATAGCGCCTCAGCCTCCCACCGGCGTGATGAATAACACAGGCCTAGCCCATCCATCGGGCAAACCAAGAGGGCTGCTACTAGCCTGACAGCTCTTTCCTCTTTTGTGCACGTAGCTGCCCATTTCATCACTCCCCTATTTGTTTTGGGAGGTTGAGGAAGACACATTGAAAGTTGCAGACCCTTAATAACCATAGCTGTGCTAGTCTCCTGTACATACACAGAAGGCCCTTATACAGACACATGCATGCAAGGCAGGGATGACTCTCTTATTTATTATTTATTAATTTATTTAATTATATTCCCCCCCCCCCTTTATTCCTGCAAGGAACCTAAGGCGGCTTACATAATCCTCCTCCTCCTCTCCGTTTTATCCTCACAACAACCCTGTGAGGTAGGTTAGGCTGAGAGTCAGTGACTGGTCCAAAGTCACCCAGTGAGTTTCATGGCCAAGCAGGGACTAGAACCCGGATCTCCCGAGTCCCAGTCCAACACTCTCACCACTACGCCACACTGGCTCCTAAGGCTTAGTTACTGACAGTGAGAGCTTTACGCTGAAATATGTGCGTATTTGGCTCCACCCCTTCTGCCTTTAGCCCCACCCACCACAGGAATGCGGCCCCCCAAGAACTTTCCAAAATGGAATCTGGCCCTTGGGCTGAAATAGGTTCAACACCCCTGTTTTAGGGGTAGTACATATGGGAGATAAATGGGAAAAGGCTTTCCCTTTGCTGTACACTTATGGTAGCTCTAATCCTACAACAGTAACAAAGATCTAACCACTCCTATGTGTATGCAGGAGTGAGTGCTATTCCTTGCTGCAGAAGGGAAAGCCTGTAAGCCACTCCTTATTCCTGTTTTAAAGAGGAAGTGTGTTCTCCAGTACTGGATGCAGCACTGCAGGCACAAATCCTTGAACAGGAAAATATATATGAAGAATAAGGTTGCAACCCAGAGATGGTGCATTGCCATTTAGAAGTCACGTGCAACCCATATGAAACCATAGGTAGCTTCTCCTATGGCACCCGTGCCATAGGTTCGCCATCACTGGTCTAGGGGAAAAAATAATCCTTTTGAGCTGTTACTATATACTAGTGCAGGAAGCTGAGACTAGTGAAGAGCAGGGATGTTGAAGAGTCCTTGGTCTCGAGTCACGAGTCTTTGGACCCGAGTCTCGAGTCCGAGTCCTTGGTCCAAAATGGTGACTCACGAGTCACGAGTCCTGAGTCACTCCCAAAACTGACTCCACGAGTCCCTATTAAAATCAATGGGGTTTCCCCCCAACAAAATAAGGCTACTTCAGATGTGTGGCTTAAATAAATTCTAGGCACAAGTGTGCCTTTTTATTTCAAAACTCTGCAACTGATTTTCGCAAGAACAGACCAGGCAGACAAACCCAAAATAACCAGGCAGGCAGAGGAGGCAGGGAACCCCAAAGCAGGCAGGCAGAGGCCTTTGTCTTGGACAATTCAACTGTTGAACAGGTCAAGAAGAGACCAGGCAGGCAGAGGAGGCTGGGAACCCCAAACAGGCAGGCAGAGGCAGCCAAACCCAAAATGTCTGACCCTAACCCAAACCCCCCACAACAACACATCAATCAAAATAAATCTCAACACATCGTTGGGGCTGCGCTCCTGGTAGCTGTCCATAGTGGCCGAGCAGCGGCACGCCTCGCTTCCATGCGCTCTTCACCGGTGATCGCGCTCCTTCTGGCACAGCCAGAAGACTCGTCAACAGCCCAGGGATGTTGACGAGTCCTTGGTCTCGAGTCCCGAGTCGAGTCTCGAGTCCCATTAAAAATATTGGGACTCGAGTCCGAGTCGAGTCAGAGGGGGGACTCAGTCCGACTCACGAGTCGAGTCCTCGAGTCCGAGTCCCCATCCCTGGTGAAGAGCAGCCTGGAAGTGCTCTGAAATTCTTGGCTGATGTTGAGTAAGAATTTCACGCCAAAACCACTTGCAGCAATTGCTGCTAAGTTACCCTATTGCTCCTTCTCAGTCTGCATGTTAAACATTTTTCTCAAACACACCATGAAGTCCTGTGCAATACCCTTCCCTCCAAAAGGACAACACCCTCCTTAGGGAATGAACAAACTTCCCACTAGTTAGTTATGAGCATAGGCAAGTTCAGCTTAGGTTAAGGTGAGCTCAGGTGCACAGGAAAATATCAGAAGGAACCAGAGCAGGTGCAAGGCAGTTTGGTGCCCTAGGCAAGATCAGATATTTAGCGCGCCCCCTTCCCACTTGAGCCCTCCCTCCCTCCAGCCCTATGCTCCTGGCGCCCCCTTTAGCCCTGCACCCTAGGCAGCCGCCTAGTTGGCCTAGTGGTAGCACCGGCCCTGGAAGGAACTTAAAGTGCCCCTGTGAACAAGTAGAATTTATTACGCATACTCTGAAATAGCTTCAAACAAATAATGCCGCTAGGAATCCACTACAGCTTGAAGGAGGCAGTTCGTATGTCTTCCTCTCCCAGCAATATACACCAAGAGCTGCTGAGTGGCCCAGCCATTTAGTGACCCTACTACCTGGAGAGAAATCAGGACTGGAGTCTGAGTATTTTCAGCATAGCAAGCTCCGAGAGCTGGAGCAGGAGATAAAACAATAAAATAAATCAGGCCTAGCCCTCAGCTCTGTTTTGGCTATACCACCTCAGACTGCAGGTGTGTGTCAGGAGTTTCATGACTCCACACAAAAAGAAAGGAAACATTTCCTTTCTTGCACATAGAAGACTAAATGTCAAGGTGAAAGGTTCTAATGCCTGCTGTGCAAGTTTTCTATGTGCAGGGAATTTCTTTGTCAGGAAGGGCATTAAATCATGTGAGCCCCCATCTGCAGACCTGGGCCCTGGTTGCATACACACTGCCACTGAGTTGCAATTAGCACTCCTGCACACCTAGTCTTACCTTCCTGGAGACTTTCAGGACTAAGCCGGGGAAACAGGGACCTTCACTAGAAGTAAGAGATTGATTTCCTCTGTCCAATGCCATGACAACAGTATTCACAGATCCAGAAAGTGCAGTAGAGATGAACATCTCTGCAGAGTGGGGACTGACTGACTGACTGGAAAGAAACATCGGGCCCTCTGCCTCACCTGCTATAACCTACCAGCAAGACTGCCTTTGTTTTTTCTTATCTGAGCTTGCTTGGCTTGCCATGCTATGGTTGACTGTCTGGTTGCTGCAGCTTGCTGCTGCTGAGTGTTTGCAGCTGGGGACTGTGCTGTGGCTGGGCTGGCTAGAGCCTCACCTGTGACTGGACCCTTCTGGGAAGAGGCTCATAAAGACCAGCCCTGCCGTGGGCAGCGGGGCCGACCCTGAAAGGGCAACACCAAAGGGGGTTGCCGCTTCGGGGAGTCACATGGGCGGGAATAGGAAAGGTACCAGGTTCTGTGTGAGAGACGGGCCTGTGACCCTGACCCAGGGTGAGACCCTGGGCGAGGGAAGTTGTGGTATATGGGATCCCCGGAGGAGAAGATAGGAAGATAGATTAGAACATCCTCCAGCCAACTGGGAGGGGGATGTAATCACCCATGTTGAACTTATGTATTTAATTGCCCTAATTAGTCATCACTGGCCTCTATTATTGTATTCTAGCCAGTTGGTTCATATGCACTGGTCAGCTGAATTGTTACTGCCTGCCTTTGAACATTCCCCTTTTCTTTATTCCTCTCTTCTTCTCCCTTCCCCCTCTTTCTTTTCTTTATGTTAATTTATGGGGAAGTTGGGGCTGAAAGTCAGGATGTGTCAGGGAGGGAGGGAGATATGGAGGTATAACAGTCGTCTTGGGTAAGGGATGGAATGGTATGATGGGGAAGAAATGTCATTGGAGTGGTGGAGGAATCTAGATGGCTGCAAGCCATTTCCCTCTCTGCTCCCCTCCCCATCCTGCAGGTTCCTGGTGGACTGGCTACTGCACCATCTGACCTGGTTGTGGTGCTGGTGAATGCCAGGTCTGTTTGCAACAAGATCTCAGTCATCCACGGTATGATCGTGGATGTGGAAGCTGACCTGGCATGCATCACAGAAACCTAGATGGGTGAGCTGGGTGGTGTAGACATGACCCAGCTTTGCCCACCTGGTTACTCGGTGCAGCACGAGCCCAGGCTCAAGGGCTTGGGGGGGGGGGGGGTTTTGCTGTGATCCATAAAAGTTCAATCTCACTCACCAGGAAACCCCACTACACTGGGGCAGGATATGAGGGCCTGCACCTTGTGTTGGGCCAAAGAGACAGATTGGGGATGTTATTGGTGTACTGCCCACCAGTGCTTTTTTTCTGGAGAAAAGGGTACCGGAACTCTTGGATTACATTTCCTCGGGAGTAGATGGCGATTAAATTGTAATGCAATTAATAGAAGAAAAGGTGCTGGAACTCAGTTCCGGTGAGTTCCACCAGAAAAAAAGCCCTGCTGCCCACCCTGCCACCCAATGAACTCCCTGACTGAACTGGCTGAGGCGGTCTCGGATGTGGTGTTGGAGAACCGTAGGACCTTGGCCCTTCGACATCCATATAAGGGGGTTAGAAATCACCCCATTGTCATGGTCAGATCACTTCCTGGTGAAATTTGGTCTCACAGTGCCTGTCCCTCCCTGCAGGGATGGGGGACCCATTAAGATAGTCCACACCCAGAGACTTATGGAATCTGAGGGATTCCTGATGCTCTGGGGGATTTCTCAGTAGCCAGAGCTGGCGATTCTGTCAAGGCCCTTGTCACACTATGGAATGGTGAGGTGCAACAGGCCATTGACACAATCGCTCCTGAGTGCCCTCTTCAGCATTGTGGAACCCCAGAAGGCTCCCTGGTTTACTGGGGAGCTCCAGACAATGAAACAGGTCAGAAGACGGCTGGAGCATAAGTGGCCTAAAACTCGTCATGAAGATGATTGAGCACGCGTAAGAGCATATAATCGTGCCTACTGCGTGGTGAAGGCGGCAAAGAAGGCTTACTTTGAAGCCTCCATTGCATCCTCGAATAACCGTCCAGCTGAGCTTTTCCAAGTGGTTCAGGGGTTACTTTCATCTAACCCAGTGAAAGCCAATACTGGAACCCTTGGAGGCTCGCTGTGATGAATTTGCGAGACACTTTGAGGATAAAATTGCTCACCTCCATGCTGACTTGAACACCATTATTGGTGCAGTATCTGTTGAGGTGTCCAGAGCATCGTCTTATCCTATTTTGTGGGATCAGTTTCAGTTTTTGGAGCCTGAGGATGTGGACAAGACGCTGGCATCTGTACAACCCATCACATGCTCTCTTGAACCTTGCCCTTCATGGCTTATTCGAGCTAGCTGTGGGGAACCGACCAGATGGATCAGGGGAGTGGTGAACACATCATTGCATGATGGAGTGGTCCCTACTGCCTTGAAAGAGGCAGTGGTGCGATCACTCCTGGAAAAACCCTCCCTTGATCCAGAGATTTAAGTCAACTATCATCCAGTCACAAATACCCCGATCCTGAGCAAGTTGCTCGAGTGTGTGGTGGCATCTCCGCTGCAGGCACTCTTGAATGAAACTGATTATCTGGATCTATTCCAGTCTGGATTCAGGCCCGGTTTTGGGACAGAATCAGCCTTGGTCACCCTGATGGATGACCTTCTTCGGGAGAGGGACAGGGGGAGTGCGACCCTGTTACTTCTGCTAGATCTCTCGGCAGCTTTTGATGCCATTGACCACGGTATACTCCTGGACCGAATCCATGAGTTGGGAGCTGGAGGCACTGTTCTACTCCTACTTGCGGGGTCAGTTCCAGAGAATAGCACTAGGTGACTGCACCTCAGCACCATGGCAGCTGAACTATGGGGTGCCACGGGGTACCATCTTGTCCCCAATGTTGTTTAATATCTATATGAAGCCATTGGGAGTGGTCATCCAGAGATTTGGGGTAAGGTGTCACCTCTACACTGATGACACCCAGCTCTATTTCTCTGTGAGATCTGAATTGGGAGAGGCCGTGCACATTCCGAACCGGTGCCTGGATGCAATTATGGCTTGGATGAGGGCTAATAAACTGAAGCTGAATCCTGATAAGACAGAGACCCTATGGATTGGCAGTTCCTAGGTCCAGGAATTGGGATGTTTGCCTGTTCTGGATGGGGTTGCACTCCCTCTGACAGAGCAGGTACGTAGTTTGGGGGTAATCCTGGATCCATCTTTGTTATTGGAGGCCAAGGTGACCTCGGTGGCCCAAAGTGCCCACTACCAGCTTCAGTTGGTATGCCAACTACGCCTATTCCTGGATAGGGATAACCTAGCCACTGTGATCCATGCACTGGTAAGCTTTCGTCCATATATCAGAGGGAAACCAGCACCTTGCGCATATTTGTGCATGTTAAGTCAGCTTTAAAAGCACAGAAGCAGGGCCAGGAAACAACTGGCAGCCCAGACTCAAGTTATACATACACTGGATCAAGTTGGAAGTAAGAATAAGTTCATGTCAGGTACACAATTACTGTTTATTGATTTGCCTGTCAGTTTGCCTTAGATCTAGTGTCATGGCCTAGGACCAGGAGCCCTCGGAGACATGAGCCTGTGACTCTGAGGAGGTGCCAGAACCAGTCCTGGTGCTGCTAAACTGGGGCCCACTGCCTTGGACCTCATATCCACATGAACCCCAAGAGGTGCCACTGCCCCCTGCCTCTGAGAAGTGGATCTCAGACTCCTCTAGCAAACAAGGAGACCCTGAGGAACAGTCCCCCAAGTGGTTTCTCAAACCTTCATTCCCCCAGGAAAGTCAACGTCTGCAGGAAAATACTGCTGGCCCTTTATCAGCCAGAGACAGCACTTGAGGAGGTGGAGCTTCCAGAAGAACTCTCCTGTCCTGACTCCAAATCCCTGCCAGTTGCTCCCCCAGGCACTGCTGGAGTAACTTGTCAACCCTTGCCCCAGGACTGCTGTTCATGGTCCTGAAGTTAACTCAAATCCTAGATGTGATCCCGTTCCTGTCCCATGTTGTGCCTCCTTGCCTGAGCTGTTGACCAGAGCAGATGATGGAATCCCGGATGGAGCAGGACATGGAGAGTGTTTGGCTTGAGGTGGTATTGGGGGCTGGGGGTGGGGGGTGGAGATCCTGAGGTCCAGAAAACTCAAAATGAACTTTGGTTTCTTATTGATTTATGACAAATGTGAGATTTGTTATAAAAAGGTGTGGTCAGATATAGGGAGAATTTACAGACA
Source organism: Shinisaurus crocodilurus (assembly GCA_021292165.1). NCBI lineage: Eukaryota > Metazoa > Chordata > Lepidosauria > Squamata > Shinisauridae > Shinisaurus > Shinisaurus crocodilurus. The sequence goes on along the minus strand of CM037877.1, from coordinate 139,110,629 downwards.
AGGCAATCCCGCCAAGAGGTGAGAGTTCCTTGTCAAATCTGTTTGTTACAAAGTAGGGCCCCATATGGTGAAATGATGAGAATACAACCACGGAATAGGCACTGATAAGAAAGGCTATACACAGAGGCTGCTTCCAGATGAGGATTTATCATGGAATCATCATGTCTTGTTTGCTCAAATTTAGGGTGGGTGGGTTTCCACACAACAATTTATTTTTATTTTATTTATTTATTATATTTATACCCCACCTTTTTTCCTGAAAGGAACCCAAGGCAGCTTACATAATCCTCCTCTTCCTCTCCATTTTACCCTCACAACAACCCTGTGAGGTAGGTTAGGCTAAGAGTCAGTGACTGGCCCAAAGTCACCCAGTGAGTTTCATGGCGGAGCGGGGACTAGAACCTGGATCTCCCGAGTCCCAGTCCAACACTCTCACCACTACGCCACACTGGCTCTCAATGTCATCTATTTGTAATCGTCCCATGTTTTCCCGGTGCTGCTTCCATTTTTTTTTCTTATTGAAGGAAGTCTGACTTTTTAAAGAAGGACAGAAGAATAACACTATCTCCACAGATATGAATTCCCTTAGTGCTACTCTTCTGACTTCTTTGTCATTATTTACAAATATGACAGAAACAAAAAGAAAAGGATAGAGGGGAGAGCCAATGAAAGAGGGGGAAAAGAAAGAACATGACACAAAAGCATATTCATTCACAGTCATTGTTCCCAACCCCATTAATAAAAAGAAAAAAAGGATTCAACACTTCTGTTTCACATATCTAAATAAGCACCCAGATGAAATTGGCAGCTGTAGGAGATACGTTCAAAAGCAGCAACAGCAGTAAGATCTTCAGACCACTGAATGAAAGGTGGTGGGTGTCTAACCTTCCAAGCTGGAAGTATATGAGTCCCTTTGCAATTGTAAAGGATCTCAAAGTCCAGTTGTGCTGTCCATCTATTAATCCCCACATCACAGGAATATAATTTAAAAGTGCATGAACATCTGCAATCATCACAGATTTTTCATATTGGACACCCCAGAAACTCCTCAAGAAGAGGCTAGCTAGCTCTGCTAGATGCTGGAGATGTAATGTGGACAATGACTTGTTGAGGCATATGATGTGGGCACGATGCCCTGTGGTGGCTTCTTTCTGCTTCAAAGTCATCATTGCTACCCTTCTGTCTTTTTTAAAGAGGGGTGGTTTTGATGTGGGCAGTGAATTATTGGCCAGGTGAACCTAGCATTGCTCAGCACATGTTCTGTAGAAGCCCTGCAGTGGGAGCCATTTTTATCACCTGTTTATTCTTGTAAATGATCTTTTAAATAGCACTAAAGCACTTTCCAGCTATTGTTTTAAACAATTAAAATAATAAGGAAATACTACTTAAATGAAAGAGTGTTAGAGCACTATACCCCTATAATGCAATATATAAAATGTTTAAAGGAAAAGAAATCCATTCTGGTCAACACCATTTTAGCAAAGTGGTTAATGGCAGTGACCAAAAAGATGATTTTAAAATAATAAAAACAGACCTTTCTGGATACTTCCCCTATTATCCACCTTGCTAAAATGGAAGTAACTGGAAAGGTCTTTTTTTTAAAAAAAAATAATAATCATTTTTCAAAATTAGCATTATTGAGGTATAGTGCTAAACCCCTATAATGCAATGTTTAGAGGAAAAGTATTATAGCTTTAACAAGGTATAACACAATATCTCCATTAACGCAAATTTAACAATCACTTAAAAAAAAAAACCTTTCTGGTCACCTCCTCCATTAACCACCTTGCTAAAAGTTCCTCTCCACCCCCAATCATTTATATATCATTCAGACAGATAGAATTGTACCATTATAGTAGTATAGTGTTATAATAACACTCTCTCATTTAAGGGCACAATCCAATCAGGATTCCCATAACCCTGAACCTGGAGGATTAAGAACATCCTCCATGCTCCTCCCACCCTGCAAAGCAATTAGATGGCCGAGGCGCTTTGGAGCAGGAGGGAAGGAGGCTGAGGCACTGCCAAGATACCTCATATCTTGGCGGTGCTGATCTCCTCCACTCCCTGCCCCCCAGAACACCCCAAAAACCTTCTCCGAGGTCGCTCTTGCAAGCTCCGAGATGCAGCTGGCATGGTTCTTTCTGCACCAGCTGTGAGTGAGGGGAGGGCACTCTGAGTGTGGAGACCCAGCTATGAGGTCAGAGCTCATAGCTGGGTCTCCGAAAAATCTTATGGCCATCTAGACACTGTCTAGCCGCCATAGCATTGTGCTGTAAGTAGTGCACACACACACACACACACACACACACACGTGTGTGTGTGTGTGTGTGTGTGTGTGTGTGTGTGTGTGTTTTAATGCTACTTTAAAAATCAATTAAAAATCAATGGGTAATCAAAATGGCACCCATGGGAAAAGGTATAGTAAATGTGTGCTGAGCTATGTTAGGTTCACCTGTCTGTGTCAACCATGTCCCTTAAAAACAACAGAAGACTACACTAAGGGCACTTGTGTAGACAGGACATAGTGGAATATAGACATTAAAAAAAGCTCAGTATTCCCACATAGTGTGGAAAGTCAGTTGAAATTCCACTTGTTGCTTACAGAAGAGCAATGAATTTTTAGGAGCCATCTGCCTGGGAGCACCCAGTGCCTTCCCCCTCATAATGCAAGAACGTGTCATCTGTTTATGACAAGGGCTTATAGGAAAGATCCCCCCCCCCATTCCCAGCATGTGTGCAGCTGCATGCATGTGGACCAGGGCTGTGGTACGTGTGGCCCTCCAGGTGTCATTGGACTGCAACTCCCAACATTCCTCAGCACTGGCTATGCTGGCTAGGCCTGTTGGGAGTGGCCGTCCAACAGCATCTGGAGGGCCACAGATTCCCTAGTCCTGACATGGAGGAATTGTCATGGGGTCCAGTGGATTTCATGGAGGAGAAGGCTATCAATGGCTAGTAATCCTGATGGCTATAGGCTACCTCCAGTATCAGAGGCAGTATGCCTAGGTACACCAGTTGCCAGGGAACATGGGCGGGAGGGTGCTGTTGCACTCATGTCCTGTTTGTGGGTTTCCCATGGGCAGCTGGTTGGCTATTCTGTGTGCACAGAATGCTGGACTAGATGGACCCTTGGTCTGATCCAGCACGGCTCTTCTTGTGTTCTTTTTCCTTTCTTTCTCCTCAGTGGTGCATATGGGCATATGTACACTGCAATAAGCCAACAATTACCCACAATGGGCGTGTGCTTCCTGTTTCTCCATCCAGCCTTCCCTTTTCAGCCTGAGGCTCCAGCAAGGAATTTACTCAAGCTCAAAGGCAGGGGGACAGGAAATGCAGCAGCTTCCCATTCCAAGTAATGGTAGGAACACCTGTACCAAAGAGGGGGCGGGGGAGGAAGGTGCCAGTTGACCCTATAGTGATCCCTCCACATACAGCCACACTAGTACTGGGAGGGATTGTGGGCCTTTTTATTTTTTTTATTTTTTGCGTCTCTCCAATAAAATGATATATTTCCTTTTCTTTACCCAGACTCCCACTTGGGGATCCTGATATATCAAGTGATGTCACTGTGTTTAATTTAAGCCTCCTCCAAAGCAGTGTCACAACCAGCCATCTATATTGATGCACAAGCACATAAACATTCACATTCATGATTCATTCCTGTTTTCCAATAAAGCATCAGATTTCAGTTATTGCTTGGGGGGGGGGAAGGAACTATAAAACTTCAATATGGCATCTGTAGTTTCAGCAGATCACCATCCCCCTTATTTTCTTAATCTTGCCTGCGGTAATAAAGTAGACCATGAATTATTAAAAGTAATGGATGAATAAGAGAGTTAATGCGACAACAGCTACAAGTTGCAGCTTTTGCTGTTAATACAGGCGCTAAAAATGAAGGCCTCATGATGACCCTCTCAGCTTGTGGCAGCCTATGCAGACTCCTGCTGCAGCTAAAACTGCAACAGACATGGGGGTGGGGGGCATTTATGGTCTGCCAGGGAGGAGCCCTTTTCAACAACAGCTCCAAGATTATGGCTCTCCGTTCCCAGGGAGGTCAGTCTGCCCTCCTCCGCAAACAGGTTACAATTGTCCCATTTCAGAATGCTGTTAAGGGAATGACAGGGATGTTGAAGAGTCCTTGGTCTCGAGTCATGAGTCGAGTCACGAGTCTTTGGACCCGAGTCTCGAGTCCGAGTCCGAGTCCTTGGTCCAAAATGGTGACTCACGAGTCACAAGTCACAAGTCACTCCCAAAGCAGACTCCACGAGTCCCTATTAAAATCAATGGGTTTTTTTCCCAACAAAATAAGGCTACTTCAGATGTGTGGTTTAAATAAATTCTAGGCACAAGTGTGCCTTTTTATTTCAAAACTCTGCAACTGATTTTGGCAAGAACAGACCAGGCAGAAAAACCCAAAATAACCAGGCAGGCAGAGGTGTTTGTCTTGGACAATTCAACTGTTGAACTGGTCAAGAAGAGACCAGGCAGGCAGAGGAGGCTGGGAACCCCAGACAGGCAGGCAGAGGCAGCCAAACCCAAAATGTCTGAAAGGTTGCATTTTAGAAAAATGACTTTAAAAAATAAACTTGCTGTACTTCCTAAAACTTATCCATATTGCATTTGAGGAACATGATTTTTTCTAAATGTTTGGCCCCCATTCTGGAACGGTGAGATCTCATCACAATTCCACCCTCACTGAACACCTGCTCCACTGGTGATGAACTTGCTGGAACCAGAAACACACTCAGAGCAGCCACACAGAGTAATCTCAGGTCCTTCTTCTGCCTCTCCCAAGTACGCAACACATCAATCAAAATAAATCTTGACACACTGTTGGGGCTGCACTCCTGGTAGCCGTCCATAGTGGCCGAGCAGCGGCACACCTCGCTTCCATGCGCTCTTCGCCGGCAATCACGCTCCTCTCCATTCCTTCTGGCACAGCCCAGGGATGTTGAAGAGTCCTTGGTCTCGAGTCCCGAGTCGAGTCTCGAGTCCCATAAAAAATATTGGGACTCGAGTCCGAGTCGAGTCAGAGGGGGGACTCAGTCCGACTCACGAGTCGAGTCCTCGAGTCCGAGTCCCCATCCCTGGGGAATGAGTATTTTACACTGCTCTTGTGTGTGTGTCGTATTGGGAGTATTTTATGTTGAGTTGGATTTATTTGTTTATGCCTTCTAATGTCTTATGATTTTCACTTGGGCACCTTTTTTTTTTTTTAAAGGCAGAACATAAATGCCGTAAATAAATAACATGCATTATTGATCGCCTTTGGGTATTTATTGCACCAGCCGAGCTCAGAGTAGCATACATGGGGTTACCCTAACAACCCCAAGGTGTTGCTTTAACATTCTTATCCTGCCTTTCCAAGATTAAGGTGGATCCTTTCAGATCATAATGAACACAAGGACACATGCTATATTACAATGACAATAATAAAACCATTTCCAGTTACCCCACCAGCTACTTTTCCATGCAGACCAAATAATAACCAGCAGCAACTCATGCCCCAAAATAAGTGGTTTTCACACAACAATCGTTGGCTGGCCCGGTGTCCTACTTTACGCAGGACAGTCCTCTATTTGAAGGGCTGTCCAGTCCAAGTCTAGTTTAAAGGGAAAGAACCTTAAGACAAGAGATATGGGGCCCTGAAGTTGCCCATCAACAGTTAGCTTCCCCACTATGATGAGATGCATTGTATTTCTATTTAAATATGTGGAGGAAGGGGGGGCTGGCTGACCCCCCCCACCCCACCCTTTCCTACCCCAAAGGAACCAAGACCCCCAGAGATCTCAAGATACCAGATTGCCAGCCTCAGCTGTCTGCCATCCTACTTGAATCTCTGTTCAGGGCCTTTCTGACTGTAACCTGGATTTAGTTACTGAAGCCACAGAGCGACTACAAAACCCATGTGGGGTAAACCCAAGAAAGGTTTATTCTGGTAGCATTATACAACAAAAGGTGGGAAATGAGGGAAGCACACAAAATAGAGAGAGACACTTTGGTACACAGAAATAGAGCTACAAAATAACAAAACCTGATTCTTAATATCTCTCAGGCACACAACTGGTTACCTGAGGGTCAGTTCTCTTCCAGGGTTAGATCCAGCACGCCTTGCTGCCTGATGGAGATTACCACATCTACCCGCAGGTCCGAGATGGGTAGCCTCCAACAAGGCTTGCCTTTACCAGAGCCCTCATTCAGCTAATTTCACCAGGAGCTACCTGGGGTCGGATCCTGAGTCCCCCCCCGAAGGCTTGGGCCTCTCCTTGGCGTGCCGCCATTGCTCCAACAGCAGCCATGCGGTGACCCAAAAGACAAAGACACAAAACTCCCACTTTGGAATATAGCTCTTCCCCCCTCCCCCTTTCTGTAGCTTTCCTGCCTCCAGCCAATTAGAATGAACTTCACCTGGCCAGGCAGGGAGGGGCTCATGAGTCATGACTCATGGCTTACTGGGCCTGAACTACATTTGCATATGAAAGCCCTGGACCGGACTTTCAGGTGCCATGCCCCATCCGATGCTTTATGTACCTTTCGCCTCCTCCCAGCCCCCCCAACTGGCCTTACTTGGTTTACACATGAGGAGGTGTGTGTATGTGTGTACATGTAGGAACCCCCAAAGGCTCTTTTCTTCACAAAATATTACTAATTATTTCTATACATCTATATGTATAAATAAGCACATGCACATTTTATGCAAACGTCTGTCCTCTTTTGTGTTTTTTTGCTGAGGCATTTCCTCTTTTTGTGGACACCCTACACAACCACCAAAGTCACCTAGGAACAATCATGGTAAACAGGGTCTTGAACCCCAATCACTCTGCTCCATCATCCTGCCCCATGACATTGCACTGACTTGGATAATGAAGCTCCCACTTCATCTTGGGACTCTGAACGTGCAGGCACTGACTTCACCATCAAGTCAGATCTTTTTTCCTCCCCCGTCCATCCCCAATCCCAATCTGCTTTTTGTAACATCTTGTGAAATGAAGACATCTAGAGATCTCAAAAGCCTGCAGGTTTTTGTTTTTTTTTATCCTTTGGTTCGCCTAATAAAGGTATTACACTAATACGGATTCTGGAACACATTATATAGTAACACGTGTAAGAGTGTCCTGCATGGATGCTCAGTCCTTTCCCTGCTTGCCATTTCTCCACTACAAATCACACCCTCCAAGCAGCTTGATGTCCACCCCCCTCCACAGGGTTTCAAATGCTTGTTTACCTTTAGATAAATAGCTGGTAGGGAAGTGCTTAAGTACCTTTTCTTTCCTCTGCTGCCTCTCTGCTTTAATTCCCACCTCCCCAAGTTGCTTTGCTTTTTCATAATAGTGTCAGTGTGCTCTTGCACACAGCAGTGTGTAATATGGAGTTAGAGCAGTGTGTAATACGGAGTTAGTGCTTAGTAATGCACTTCCAGTGAAGTGCCTGCTGATTTCTGAAGATCGAGCTGCTGTTTAAGATACAAGAGCAGGGCAGTTCAGTTTTTTCCCTTGTAATTTGCACATCTAATTAATATAGAGGCCTTAGAAGCAGGATTGAAAGGCAATATATGTATTATGTAAATCAGGGGTCCCCAAACTTTTTTGACCCGTGCACCCATTAGGGAATTTGAGAAACTGCTGTGGGCACCATCACAAAATGGCTCTCCCAGAGGATGTGGCTAGTCACATAATGGCTGCCATGAAGGCCTGGCTAGTCAAAAGTGAGCTAAAGAGGTTGGAGGGAGAGAAATGGTGAGGCTAGAGCCTGGGAGGGAGGGGGAAATGGCAAGGCTAGAAATGGAAAGAAGACTTCCCAAATATTTTCCAAGGTTTTATTGAAAATATTTTTTTGAAGGGGGCAGGGAGTAGAGAGCTTTGTGGGCTCCCTTGGAAGTCCCTGTGGGCACTGCATTGGAGACCCCTGATGTAAAAAAATACTAAGTATAGGGAGAAGAAATGTAGTGGTCACCTGTCAGCAAACCTCTGCTCTTTTCCAGTGACCCAACAAAAGGGGAGGACCTAAATGAGCACAGTAGAAAGATAAGCTGTAGAAGGGCGCAGACTAGGGATAGATCATTTCGGAAGTCGATAAAAACACATCCAATCCAGTTCAGATGCAGTGCTAAACCAGTCTTCCCCAGCCTCATGCCATCCGGATGTGTTGGACTACAACTCCCATAATCCCCAGCCACCATGACCATTGATCAGGCTGGTCTAGCATCACAAGGATAAGCCACAGTGAGCCTTGAGTTAACACACTCCACCTCCCCATCCAGCATGGCCACAACGAGCAGTTTGGAAGCTTTCACTTCTGTTTTAGATTAACTAGATCTTACTGTGTTGTCCAAATTAACCAAATTAACTTTGGTTAATCTTATCTATGGTTTGTTGAAACAAGCCAACTTCAAACCATAGTTCATTGTTCAAAGGATTTTTGTGGCAAATACAGCATATAGGACCTCTGAATTATCTTGGAGGCATGGCTGGGGCAGGGCAATGGGAAACATGGAGTGTGTAGAACTACCATAGATGATGGATCGCAGAGTTCCCCTTTGGGCCTTTGAATGGAGATTGGTGTCACCCTGGCTGGGTTCAGACAACACGATAACCTACACTCAAGCGTTGAATGTGGGTTGTTGTTGAAACATGGGTTGTTGTTGCAACATGGGTTATTGTGATGTCTGAACCCAGCCTTGCTAACAAACCATGGAAAGAACCCATGGTTTGTTGCTGAGTTGTGAACTGTGGGTTATCTGTGGTTTGTTAGCACAGCTGGGTTCACACAATACGATAACCCACATTTCAACAACAATCCACAGTTCAACGACAACCCACACTCAACCCATACTCAACCCCTGAGTGTGGGTTATTGTGTTGTCTGAACCCAGGCCCTGTATCTTCCTCCTCAGCTAGGTGGCAGGAAACTCTGGTGATTTGTCGTTGTTCTGTCACTTGTTCACCACCCTCTCCTACACCTCTCTCCTCTAATTATTTATGCCTGCTGTACAAGGACATACCTAACCACAGTCTGCTTGGTGTATCACTTGACTTCCAGGTGGAATCTCCCTGCCTGGAATTTGGTAGCATCGCCGCCCATCTGACTTCTCCTGGCGTCACTCAGCAGCTGGTATGCTTTACACTCTACTCACTTCCTGTCCACTGCTAAGCCCCAACTCATCTCACTGCTCACAAAGAGGGAGTTTATCTAATGTCCCAGAATCCTCAAGAGTTTTACATAGGGTCTGGCTAGGTCAAAGGCAGTTCATCCCAGAGTCCCACAAAGCCAGAACAATGGCAGCACTGTCACATATCTAGGTCTTGTCAAGTGCCTGGCCTTCCTGACTCCTAGTGCTGGCTCTCTTCATCCAGCTTGTCACACATATTAAAGCATCTTCGAATACGATTCAGATACCATTTATGGACTAAAGCACAGGAAATGAAAATCACAGCATGGCTCAGTTATAAGGAAACCAATGGTTTAGAGAGAAGTGTAGTAGTACCTTCTGCATTTGTGTCTGGACATACCATAACAAAACACTCAATCATTCTCTTTCTCAAACACACACACACACACACACACCAGCTACAACATTTCTCAGCATTAATAAAAGGCTTCTTGCACAGCAGTCATCTGTGTCCTAGTCTTAGTCCCTCAGGGATGTTTTCAGCATTGACAAGATCAGGAGGGAGAAAAAGCTGGTACATACCACAGCAGCTCAAAATTAAAATGGAGAATGTTGCCTTTGGGAAAGATTCCTAGATAATTAAAGCATTAATTCACACCCCAGCCTTGCTTAGAGCAGGCCAGTGCTACATACAGCCACAAAATTCCTCCAATAAAATCTGTGATTTTCGATGCAGCTTCTCACTTTGAACGCAGTGCAATATAGTTATTAAAAATCATTAGCATCCCCCCTCACACATAGACTGCAAAGAAAAATGCCATCCATTAAATACTTTGGAATCTAAGGAAAAAATAATCACTTCGAGATGTAATACTTAAGGGACCCAGAAGGGACAGCCAAACTAGTATGAATAAGCTGTTTTATTTCAGACACCAGAATAAAGCAGAACATTACCTCCTACATCTTGGATAGAAAGTTCTTAACACTACAACTTAAAATAGAGTTACATCCTTTTGTGGTACAGCATCAGAGTGTTGCCTTCTATACCAAAACTAAAACATTTCCCACAGTGTTTTCTACCCAGCCAGTTATGCTTCACCATCACAAAGGTCCCCAAAACCTTGGCTCCAGGGTATGTCTGAAATAACTGGGCCTGGTGACAACTGACACCTGGGTTACTGCACACACACAGATAACCAGATCTTTCTGCAGGAGGCAGAAAGCAGGTCTCACCTCCCTTGACATCCCAGTTTGTGCCACTCTTTGTATGATCAGACCACTCCTTCTCGTGCTCCTACTGCTGCACCAAAACATACCAACAACAGGCTCCCTCTTGTCACTGGTGCGCTCAAGTCTTATTCTCATCTTCCCCCCAAACTCCTACATTTCCCAAACATTTTTGCACTTCTGCCACCCCCTATCTTATACTTGCACACACAAACCTGCAAATATATAACATGTTATTGGCTGTCAACTCAGCAATGTAGTTTAATAAAAGCAAGTCGAGCCACTTACCTTAAATGCTTGCCATCATTGCCCAAAGAACTGATGAACTCCCCACTCCTTCCCTCAACTTTCTTGAAGTGTTGTTTTAAACTTTAAAAACCTAAACAGTTTTGGATCTGGTTATCTCAAGGAGCTTTTCTACATCAGGCATTTATTGTGCACACATCCTTCCTTACTCACAGTTGTTTATGGGTTCTTTAGACGACGACGTGACCCTCCAGTTTCGCTTCTGTTTTTTAAGAGCACTTTCCCGGATTTTTTTAGAGCAGGGGAAATAGAGTATTATTTGCGTAAGCAAAAGAAAACATATTTTCCTACTTGTATAGTTGCATTATTCCGCTATAGCACAGTACACCTAGAGGTTATATAGCAGAAAAGCAGGAAAGGAAGAGCTCTTTTTGTAGAGTTCGGATCTCAATTCTGTGACGAAACTGAAAGTAGATATACAGCCAATTAACAGCCTTGTGCAGAAAAGCTGAAGGACAGACTGCTCTCATATAGATCTGCCTGGGCTATAAGATTTTCTTCAGAGGCCCTGCCTGTGTCATCATCAAGTGAGCATGGGGTACAGGCCTCCTTGGTGGTGGCACCATGGTTCTGGAATACCTTTCCAGTGGAGGGTTGTACGGCTCCCTCTTTCGTCTCTTTTAGGCAGAAACTGAAATCATTTTTATTTTGACACATGTCTAATATGAAATTTCTGCTGCTGTTTTAAACTGGTTTTCAATTTATATTGCTGCTTTTAGATTGATTTGCATTGTTTTAAAATCTGTATTTTTAAATAGTTTTGGTTTCCACTGTATTGTATCCCTTTTGATGTAGGCTGCTCTGGATACTCTATGAACAGCAGAGCAAGATGATGATGATGATAATTAATAATTCCAGGGATGGGATTTTCTGAAGGTGGCTGGACAAGCCACAGGTGCTCCAGGGTCCTGCTTGTTGGCCAGTGTGAGTGGGTGGGGCATATTGGAGGAGAAACAAATTAGAAATCCAAGTGTTGTGTCTAGGGTGCCAGACTTGGAAGCATATTAGGGCTGTCGTGATCCTTGTGCTAGGACTGGCCAACAACTACAAGTGAATCCAGGATGAAAGGCAGGCTGCTGCTGACTAGTTCCAGTTGCTATGGGAACTAAAGAAATCAGAGAGAGAGGTCAACTGGGAGAGACCCCTGAGAGGGAAAGAGAAAAGTGATGGCTGAAAACAGTTACCGTAACTGGAGAGAACTCTGTTTGAAACCTGCGGGGGCTCTGGGCACATGGCTGGCCTTAAAACATTTTGCTGCCTGAGGCAAAGGACAAGATGATGTCCACTGCTCCATATACAGAAGCCAGCTGGACTGGAACACTGGCCTTCGGCACTGGCAAGGGGGTAGCATCCTCCACAGCGCTGAGAGCAGCCGCCTAGTTGAAGGGGTGTAAGACAAGGCCGTATGGCACACACAGCTCTGCCTCCCCAAAGAGGGGAACAGCCAGGGTGGGGGTGGGAGCTCAGGGGGAACAGCTGGGGGGCTGCCACTGCTGCCTCTGCCGCCTGAGGCAGTTGCTTCACTCTGCGTAATGGTGGGGCCGGCTCCATCTGTGAGGAGGAAACCTTACCTGAATACCAAAGGACGCTCTGCCTATGTGGAAGGAGATGTTTTCTGAAACTGTAAGAAAGAGAGATGATTGGGGGGGGGGGAGGCCCAACATCTACACAGATATTGATGCTGAAGAGTCCCCACCAACTGCCACAGTCCAGCAGCTTTGATGGGACATAGCAACTAACAAAATTGCGAGCACAGAAAATTTATCATGTAGCAAGATTGATAGCCTATGCACCAGAATCCAAAAGGATGACCCCCCCCTTTAAATCCACCACCAGATGAGTATAAATACTGTTTCCAAGAATTCACTACATGCCCAGCAACTTCTGTGGTGTCTGCACTTTTGTGTCCCATATAATTATATATCACAGAAGCCAGAAAACAAAAAAATGTTGCTAATTGAACATCACACTGGGAACATTAACAATAAGACAGACAGCCCCTCTGGCCAAATATTGAATAAGCACAACATAAAATTAGTGAATATCTTAGCGGGGCAGTGGCGGGGAGGACTAATTTATTATACAGACAGTATATTGCATCTGTATACAGTTAAAACAGGAAGCTAATAATTTCATATGGTTGGTTGATTAGATAATGGAAAAGTTGTTTGGTTTGAGGTTGTAGAAAGCAAGGAGGCAATGTAGACATTACCATTTTGGAGAGTTTGTTTAAAACAAATGTATAAAATGGATGCTCTATTATTTTTTTTAATTCTTAAGTTTTGAGTAGAAACTGGTGCCTTTATAAAAAAGACACCCTACTAGTCAAACGTGTGAGCTCCACCCCTATAAAGATCATCAGGAAGGGGCCCTCCAGTGTACTGTCTTCTACAGCAGGGCTCTCCCACCTTGGGTCCCCAGATGTTGCTGGCCTACAACTCCCAGCATACCCAGCCAACATGGCTAATGGCAAGGGATTCTGGGAGCTGTAGTCCAGCAACATCTGGGGACCCACGGTTGGAGGGCCCTGTTCTACCGTGTTGAGAATCTCTGTGGGAAGGGAAGAACTTTTTAGTAGTGGCCCCAGGACTTTGGAACACCCTTTATTTATTTATTATATTTATTATATTTATGCCCCACCTTTTTTCCTTCAAGGAACCCAAGGCGGCTTACATAATCCTCCTCTCCATTTTATCCTCACAGCAACCCTGTGAGGTAGGTTAGGCTGAGTGTCAGTGACTGGCCCAAAGTCACCCAGTGAGTTTCATGGCCGAGCGGGGACTAGAACCCGGATCTTCCGAGTCCCAGTCCAACACACTAACCACTACGCCACACTGGCTCTTTCAGAAGAGATTCACCATTGTTCTTTCTTGTTGACCTTTTGAACGGAATACAATGTCCATATATTTGTGGTTGGGAGGAGTAAATATAATCGGCAAACAACCTTAGAGTATTTATCATTTGAGCATGTACATTATTGAGTTTACTCTTACAGCTTATTGCTTAGAAATATGGTGTATGTTAAATGCATACTGCATAGTTTTACATATACATACCTTATGTCCTTATGACCTCGTTGTCATGGTTGGATCACTACCGGTTGAGGTTTAGACTTTCAGCAGGTTTTCTCCTCTGCAATGAGCTGTGTGTGTACAGCCAGTCCCCCAGTCTTGCACCCCCTAAACTAGAATGGTCTGCCCCCAGAACTAATGGAGCCTAGTGGCTTCCAAAGGGCTCTGGGAGATTTTCCAGATGGTATGACATGCACCTGTCGAAACCCTGGTGAGGCTGTTCCATAAATGCTTTGCCATCACCAAAAAAGTCCTGCTACAATGAATTGTCTTGTATAATGGTGACTGGAGCAGAGCAATAGACAGTCTCTGGAAATGGGGAACTGAATATTAGAGAAGGTGTTCCTGAATGCAGGATGAGGCCACTTATGGTTGCAGATATCAGGTTTGAAAAAAGAGGCTGGGATCCAAAGAACCACTTTTGGTGCACCCAAGCACTCATGCATATCCGGTGGGATTTCTGTCTTATTGTTTCCTAGAATAGCAGACACCTATGCTATATCACAAAGCATTTTTTAGAGTCTCCCCAGTTTTGAAAGCAGTTTTCTATGTGGCATGCTATTGGAGAAGCTCAAGCAGAAAGCTACCTTGGGCGTGATTTCCAGAGCAGGAATTGCCATTGGCCAAGTACCCTGTGGGTCCAGTCGTGCTCTTTTACTTCTTAATTAAAGCCTGGATGCTAATAGGTAACCAATGGAGAATAAGATCGGAACTATATGCTACAATTGTCAGAAACCAGACAGAAGTCTAGCCACCACATTTGGTACCAACTGAAACGTTTGTGTCATTTTTAAAGGCAGCCCCACATAGAAAATGTTGCAATAGCCCAGTCTGGAAGTAACTTACGCATGGATAACTGGTGCAAGGCCCATCTTCTCTGACAAAGGTCACGATTTGAAGCTGATAAAATGCAGCTGAGCATAGTGCTGGGTGCCATGAGTGGGGACATTCTAGGAGGGTGCTGGTTCCATTGTTGAGGCCCGCACAATTAACCTGCACCAGGCGCAAACTAATTAAATCCAGAGATTCCTCTTAAGACTTTCCAGAGGGGAAGCCGTGCTATTCTATTGTAGCAAATACAACAAAGAGCCTTGTGGCACCTTAAAGACTAACAATTTTTTAATGGCATAAGCTTTAATGGCATAAGCTTTCCATGAAAATATATGCCATAATAAATTTGTTAGTTTTTAAGGTGCCACAAGACTCTTTGTTGTTTTTCCTCTTAAGGATACGACCTATTGCAAATAGGCCTCCACCAGGCCCTTTACCACCACCAGCAGCGTCGTTCTCTCTTCTTCTCCTTGTGCTCCCTTTTATTTTAAGACTGAGCCTAAGGAAGGGATCTGTGAAACTCAATTGCAAAGCCACTACTGGGGAACTTTTAGGGAGGGGCGACCCACCCGGCACTCAGCTAGTGGTGCGCGAGCCGAGTGCTCCCATTGCGTGAGCTGAGCCGAGTGCGAGTGCCAGCTGAGGTGCTTGCCGGACTTCCAGGTCCCCAGCTCTACGTTGTTTGCATAGAAAATGGCCAGATCTGTACAAATTATGGCCAGATTTGCACGAATTTAGCCGTAATTTCCACAAGTTTGGCCGTTTTCTATGTAAGCAACGTGGTGCCAGAACCTGGAAGTCGCTTTCCCCGGCTCAGCTCATGAGAACGCGAGTCGAGCCAGGGAAAAGGTAGGGCGAGTGGAGCTCAGGGGTCGAGCCCAGTGAGTTCGCTGGACTTCCACCCCCCAATCGAGCTCCGCGCACATCCCTAGCGAGCTTTCAATTAGCTTTAATTAATGGCATTATGCTACTGCTGATGTTTGAATGTATCTGATTAGTGGCTTCAACGAGTGTTCTAAGTGAAGGCTACTCTCCAAATACCACTTTCCAAAGATTATGAGGCCACTGCAGAAGACCCAGCCAGCGCCTACCTGCCACTGATCCTAACCGCTCCAAATTAAGCGATTCAGAGCAGGGCCTCCCAACCAGGTCTATGAAAAGAGGGACTCGCATCAAGAGACAGGCTTTCTCTTGATTGCCCTTTTAATGGAATGCTCCTGCAGTACAAAGCATTGGCCCTGCCAACTAGGGTAGCAAAGGTTAAACAACAATCATCTTGATGACACTAACACTTCTTCGCGTGAGTAAGAGAAAGATGACTAAACCGCCATCACAACCATCTCTAAAACGTCAAGGCAGACATGAAAACAAGCGATTAGCTTTCATCCATTAGCTGTAAGCAACCTCTGCAAGAGAAACAAGTCAAAAGGGGGGCTTTTATGGCAATCTGGTTTCATAAGTAACTGACACCCTGAAGCAATTAATGACCTTTTCCAGAAAAGGACCTTTGTTTTCCAGGGCTGCACCTGTTTTATGAGACAAAGACAAGCGGACTGTCTCCACACTGGCCAGAAAGTCAAGGAATCAGCAAGCATTGCTTTAATGTTATGCCAGACTCAGAGCACTGTTTCCCTGGATGTTTCTTTGGCTGGAAATGATTATACACACACGCAAAGGGGGAGGGGGATTCTGCCTTGGTGCAACCTGAAACCTGCTAGCACAGTGTTCTCAAACTTTGAGTCCCCAGATGTTTTTGGCCTACAACTCCCAGCTGGCTGGGGCATGCTGGGAGTTGTAGGCAAAAAACATCTGGGGACCCAAAGTTGGAGAACACTGCGCTATATAAATTAGTTTAGCATAATTTGCAAGCAGCCGCACTTTAGATATCACATCACCAAGGATTTTGTATCTATCGTTCTCCTCCACTCCTTACAAGCAAGTGCAGAGACCAAGCTGGTGTTCAAATGTCAAACAATTATGTTGGAAACATATACATCATATTTCATTGCAAGATCTCAGTGCTCAACAGAGATACTGCCTGACAGTGTGCTTTACATATGTTTTCCCCTTGAAGACAGGTGTAAGGGATGGGGAATTTGAGTTGAGCTGGTGTTCAGAACTGAAGCGTAGAACTGTATCCTGAATGTGCACACCAACTTGCATTCCAATACCTCAGCCTCCCAAGACAGATATTGCATTACAATGTATTTTCCTTCCTTCTTTGAAACCAGGCACCATTTAGGAAGGTGGGGGTAGTTGCCTCCTCAATGTTTTCATAGATTTCATAGATCACAGAGTTGGAAGGAGCCTACAGGGCTATCGAGTCCAACCCCCTGCTCAATGCAGGAAACTAGAGGAGGGGTCTCCCATCCAAGTAATAACCAGGCCTGACCCTGCTTAGCTTTCCACGCTCAGACAAGCTGAGCCAGCATAAGCCACAGGCCTGTATCTTTTAATCCACATGTGGTTAATATGAAGGTGTTAAATATATGTACCGTAACTACTATTCCTGAAATAATTTGCTTTTTTTTTGGCAAATATAATCTCGGAATATGCCTAAGAGCAGGTCTTTGAACTTCACTGTTAATTTTGTCTCCGAACTCCAAAGCCTGAACCGGTGCCTCTGATTTAGACATGTTTGCTCAGCCTGCAGTTCAACTTCCTTTCTGGGTCAGTAATCAACCCCTGTCTTGGGCAATTCTGCCTGTGCAAAAAGCCCATGAGGAGTCTGCAGTCCCTTGACTCCTTAAGGGGCCTGCAATGGGTGCAGGCATGCAGCTACCGTAACTGCCCATTTACTCCGTATGCAAAATTTGATCCCCTGGAGGATGAGGTCAGGCAGATTCAGCCTCAAAATAAAATATTAACATTCTGGCATTTTTGTCACTTTTACCTTAAAAATACACACCAAATAGGCTAAGAGCAGAAAAAATTAACTGCCTCTAGAGAACACACTTCAATATCGTGATAAGCGTCATACCCTGCACGTACAGAGAATAAGTTAGATCATCATAACAATGCTGTTTCTTCAAGGCTGTATGAACAGGCAGTTAGTTACAACAGAGACTTTGCTGCATCATTTTTAGAAGCTATTTCACAGCCTAAAAGATTCACCCCATCCGGAAGTTTCACAGCCCACACTTCCCTTTCACTCCGTCTCATCCCAATCCATATGCCAAAAACATTTTTATTCTCACTGCTGGTAATGATCGTTATTACATAATGACAGCAAACAAAGAGATATGGCAGCATCTCCTCCTTTCAAGGTGGAAGAGGGCGGCATTCCCAAGAGCGCTCAGCACAAACAGGGGGTCTAGGAATGCACTCAGCAGTGGCAAGCATATCTTTTAACTTGGAGAGTGCGTTTGCGGCAAACACAAAGTGTGGCTCCGTTTTCTTTGTGCAACAGAATCAAGCATTAATGCTGTCTCCGGGCTGTATCACTTCAGCCTGCCGGTGGAGGCTGGCATCGTTCAATGCCAGTGGAGCCCTCTTCATTAGAGCAAATGCAGTGCCCCACCAGGCTCAGGCTGCCCCCAGCCAACCCCCTCCTGACTTCCTCCTTACTTACAACCAGACCAGGGGGCGGCATTGGCTGTCAGCTTCATCCTCATCCTCAGTCCAGCCTTAGCAGATCTCAGCAGACAAGTCCTTCCCTACGGAGACTGACAGGCACACAGCATTTGGTGCAGGCGGGTCTTCGTGGGTGGAGGTCATCTCCACCCATGAAGAAACAATGGCAGGAGGAGCAGCAATGGGACAAGGGAAGGAAAGGCTCACAGGCCTGTTCTTATGGAATCCATTGACCAATCAGGGATTCAGTAGGGCAGTAGGGGACATCAACTCCGGCCAATGAGCTAGCAAGCTGGTGCCTGGGGGTCCTAGAGGCCACACCTGTGTGTGCATGCACACAAACAGACACACACTGTGACACACATGATAGCTGGGGGGAGGCTGCTTTGGGGGTCATTGAGGGATGGGGAGCTTAAAGCTTCCTTCTCCACCACCCCAGTAACCCCGATGGGCATCGCTGCTTTTGTGTCACCGTTGTGTAGAAGTAGCAATACCAGATGCTTATGGGTGGTCGAGAGGTGGGGGCGGCTTTAGCTTCCTCCCTCTCCCAGAGACCACAATTGCTGCTTTCGTGCTGCTATTAGTGGTGGCCACCCGCCAGGCATTTCTGCTTTCATGCCAACTGGCAGGAAAAATTCAGCAGTGGCAGAGCGGAACATGGGGGCCACAGTTGCATACGCAATGCAAATCGCGGTTGTTCTAATGTATTTTACGCTGTTTTTAATGTAAAAAACGTAGCACCGGTTATGCCAATCACAGCCATTTTAATGTAGCTTACGCTGTTTTTTATGTAAAAAACGTAGCGCCGGGGACCTAGAAATCCAGCAAGCGCTTCAGCTAGCACTCGCTGGAGGCTCGGCTCGGCTTGTGTGGCAGGGGTGCTCGCCGAGCGCTGGGCTCGGCACCAATCCCTATATTGCGCCTCGGTTTCATTTTTCATGGTTGCTGCTGGAGATTCAAAATACTGCTGTGTGAACTACACCCCACCCCCAACTCTGTGCCTTGCAAACATGAAGTTAACAGGCATCAGTTTCCCATTTCTGTGAAATGGGTTCCTGCTGCAGAGTAAAGAAATGTGGGCTCAAAGGAGTGTATTGTAATGCATTGCTTAAGTGTCCTTAGGGTCTTTGCAAAAGAGGAGGATGAATAGAAAACTAGATCTAGCTGGGTCTGCGTAGGGCAGGGGTCTGCAACCCGCGGCTCCGGAGCCGCATGCGGCTCTTTCAAACCTTTGCCGCGGCTCCGCTCCGGTCTGAAACTCCGCTGGCCACCTGGCCTGGGAGCCTGTCACTTACCGTATTTTTCGCACCATAAGATGCACTTTTCTCCCCCCAAAAAGGAGGGGGAAATGTCTGTGCGTCTTATTGAGTGAATGCTGGGGAAAAAAACCAAATATTTTTTCCCCTACCTTCCTCTGCGTGCCTCCAACCGGTCCAGTGGAAGACAGGAGGAGGGCTCCTGCAGGGAAAAAAACTTGGCAGCGGCAGCGGCACCCCACCCACCCCCCCGGAAGCAGGGACTCGAGCGGGCGGGCGGTGGAAGAGAGGAGGGCTCCTGCATGCTCCCAAAAACTTTGGCGCGGCGGCAGCCCCCCCCCCCGGGCAGCAGGGACGCGAGCGGGTGAGCGGCAGAAGAGAGGAGGGCTCCTGCACGCTCGCAAAAATGTTGGTGCGGCGGAGGCACCCCCCCCCCCGGCAGCAGGGACACGAGCAGGCAGGCAGCGGAAGAGAGGAGAGCAGGACAAGGCTGCCTGCTCCGCAAAAAACTTTGCCGCCGCCTCACATATGGCCTGATTCTGTTGGCGGGGGCAGCCCGATTTCGCTCTTCTGAGCGGCGCGGAGCATTCTCCATGCTGCTCTAGCTGCCGCCGCCGTCGCCACCGCTGGAGTCAATGCCGGAGCCGCTGAAGCTGCCGCCGCGTCACATCCAGCTGCTTCGGCGCGCTGGACCCCCGCGCTATGATTTTGGCGGGGGAACTTTGGCGGGGCGGGGGAACTTTGGCGCGGCGGCAGCACACACACACCCCGGGCAGCAGGGACGCGAGCGGGTGAGCGGCAGAAGAGAGGAGGGCTCCTGCACGCGCCAAAGTTCCCCCCCCCGCCAAAAACATAGCGCGGGGTCCAGCGTGTCGAGGGACCAGCGCGGCCGGCTCGCCGCGGAGAGCACAAGCAGGCGAGGAGGCAGGTAGGCCTTTGGCTATCCGGGCATGCTGGGAGTTGTAGTTGTGCAACAGCTAAAGAGCCCCAGGGTAGGGGGAAGTGCTCTGTTTCCCAATCAGGGTGCCTCCAGCTGTTGCAGCTGCCCCTTTTGCCCCACATTAAAGACAGGCCTGAGTAGCACCCTCATCATCCACCAGCAACACCCTCCCCCCAGCAGTAGCACCCCCATCATCCACCAGCAAATCCTGCTGATGGATGATGAGGGGTGCTATTACCACATGGAGGGTGTTTCTGGTGGATGATGAGGGTGCTACTGCTGGATGGTGCTGATGACGGGATGCTACTGCTTGGGGGGGGATGTTGCTGGTGGCATCCCATCATCCACCAGCAACACCCCCATCATCCGTCAGCTGATAATTTCCCCTACCTATGCACCCAACATAATCCACCAGCTCTCGCTGGTGGATTATGTTGGGTGCATAGGTAGGGGAAATTATTACATTTTATATGTGGGGCACAATGTCACAATGGTTTTGCGGCTCCCAGTTTTTTTTTTTCTTCGGAAACGGGTCCAAGTGGCTCTTTTTGTCTTAAAGGTTGCAGACCCCTGGCGTAGGGTGACCCTGCCCTCTGCCTCACCAGCCCCAGTGGGCACAGTCATCACTACCTTAAAGAAATGGAGAGACGAGAGAGAGAGAGAGATGAGAGAGACGAGACGAGAGACAGGCTCTTGATACAAGTTAAAGTTACAGGCACCACGCTTTAAGAAGGATGTAGACAAACTGGTAAGGATTCAGAGGAGGGCAACAAAGATGATAAAGGGACTGGAAACAAGGCCCTATGAGGAGAGACTGAAAGAACTGGGCATGTTTAGCCTTCAGAAGAGGAGACTGAGGGGAGATATGATAGCACTCTTCAAGTGCTTGAAAGGCCACACAGGGGAGGGCCAGGATCTCTTCTCGACCATCCCAGAGTGCAGGACACGGAATAATGGGCTCAAGTTACAAGAAGCCAGATTCCAGCTGAACATCAGGAAAAAATTCCTGACTGTTAGAGCAATAAGACAATGGAACCAACTACCTAGGGAGGTGGTGGGCTCTCCCACTCTGGAGGCATTCAAGGTGCAGCTGGACAGCCATCTGTCAGGGATGCTTTGACTTGGATTCCTACATTGAGCAGGGGGCTGGACTCGATGGCCTTAGAGAGCCCCCTTCCAACTCTACTTTTCTGTGATTCTATGATGCTGTCAGCTGTATAGGACTGTCAAGGCCAGATTAACACCTAACTGATGGTGTCACTGGTCCTCACACACATACACACCAGAACAAGTTCTGTGAACAGACATTCAGGACCCAAACTTGGAATGGAGATTAGTACTCCCATGATTTGGGGGCAAGAGGAAAGAGAGCTGTGGCATTCAATAACTGTTTTTAAGGAACAGCCATCAATTTACACTCATTAAAAGGGGGGAAAGCTAAAAAGTCTCTTCGGTTTACTCATTTAGTAATCCCCTGGGCAAGCAAAGAAATGCCATTTAATCACTTCGGTTCAAGGGACTGTTCACGGTTGTAAACAAACCACTTACAATTGCAAAACTTGCTTGGCCTTCAGGTTATGCCAACCTGGCTTGCTCTTTTTAAAGATGCAGCTGCTTCTTTGATGGGAAAAGCAGCCACCTCTGCACCCAGGCAAATCAGTGTTCTGTGCTCAAAATAAATTAAGCAGATCTGAGTGATTTACCAATCACAGCCACAAAAAACGAAGGGCAAGAGCAGTGGATGGCCAGAAGCATTTGTCTGGAGGTTCTGGGCCCAATGAGAGTGGGAACACTGGAGCCTTTTGCAAACACCAATGTGCCATCTCCCCAGCTTGGATTGGCAAGAGGTCTGATGTTTTTATAAAAGCTACTGAGGAATCCAAGAGCTCTTTCACGCAATCTAGAATAGGCTGCCCCACATAGGTGGATGAGTCATCATCATAGGTCTAATGCCACAGATGGAACGTTCATGTCACCTCAAACATTGGCTGCGTTGCACATCACAATAAGCCGGCATGCTGGTGCATGCAGTCCAGTTGCTCTAGCTGCAAGCAGGAGCTATAAACAAACCATGAATCTTCTCCATGGTTTATTTATTGTGACGTGTGATCTGGGAACTCTGGTTTGTCTCTCCCCAGACAAGCCAGAGTCATAAGCCATGTTTTGTTCTTGACATATGACTCTGGTTTGTCAGGGGGGAGACAAATTAGAGTTCCCAGTTCACACATCATAGAATCATAGTAGAGTTGCAAGGGGCCCTGCTCAATGCAGGAATCCAAGTCAAAGCATCGCTAACAGATGGCTGTCCAGCTGCACTTTGAATGCCTCCAGTGTGGGAGAGCCCATGACCTCCCTAGGTAGTTGGTTCCATTCTCCTATTGCTCTAACAGTCAGGAAGTTTTTCCTGATGTTCAGCCGGAATCTGGCTTCTTGTAACTTGAGCCCATTATTCCGTGTCCTGCACTCTGGGATGGTCGAGAAGAGATCCTGGCCCTCCTCTGTGTGACCTTTCAAGCACTTGAAGAGTGCTATCATATCTCCTCTGTTTTCTGAAGGCTAAACATGCCCAGTTCCTTCAGCCTCTCCTCATATGGCTTTGTTTCCAGTCCCCTGAACATCTTTGTTGCCCTCCTCTGAATCCTTACCAGTTTGTCTGCATCCTTCTTAAAGTGTGGTGCCCAGAACTGGATGCAGTACTCAAGAGGAGGCCTAACCAATGCCAGGGATGTTGAAGAGTCCTTGGTCTCGAGTCACGAGTCGAGTCACGAGTCTTTGGACCCGAGTCTCGAGTCCAAGTCCGAGTCCTTGGTCCAAAATGGTGACTCACGAGTCCCGAGTCACAAGTCACTCCCAAAGCTGACTCCACGAGTCCCTATTAAAATCAATGGGTTTTTTCCAAACAAAATAAGGCTACTTCAGATGTGTGGCTTAAATAAATTCTAGGCACAAGTGTGCCTTTTTATTTCAAAACTCTGCAACTGGTTTTGGCTAGAACAGACCAGGCAGACAAACCCAAAATAACCAGGCAGGCAGAGGAGGCAGGGAATCCCAAAACAGGCAGGCAGAGGCCTTTGTCTTGGACAATTCAACTGTTGAACTGGTCAAGAAGAGACCAGGCAGGCAGAGGAGGCTGGGAACCCCAGACAGGCAGGCAGAGGCAGCCAAACCCAAAATGTCTGAAAGGTTGCATTTTAGAAAAATGATTTTAAAAAATAAAGTTGCTGTACTTCCTAAAACTTATCCATGTTGCATTTGAGGAACATGATTTTTTCTAAATGTTTGGCCCCCATTCTGGAACGGTGAGATCTCATCACAATTCCACCCTCACTGGTGTTTAATTCCACCCGTTCCACTGGTGATTAACTTGCTGGAACCAGAAACACACTCAGAGCAGCCACACAGAGTAATCTCAGGTCCTTCTTCTGCCTCTCCCAAGTACGCAACACATCAATCAAAATAAATCTTGACACACTGTTGGGGTTGCACTCCTGGTAGCCGTCCATAGTGGCCGAGCAGTGGCACACCTCGCTTCCATGCGCTCTTCGCCGGCAATCACACTCCTCTCCACTCCTTCTGGCACAGCCCAGGGATGTTGAAGAGTCCTTGGTCTCGAGTCCCGAGTTGAGTCTCGAGTCCCATTAAAAATATTGGGACTCGAGTCCGAGTCGAGTCAGAGGGGGGACTCAGTCCGACTCACGAGTCGAGTCCCCGAGTCCGAGTCCCCATCCCTGACCAATGCTGAGTAGAGGGGAAATAGTACATGCGATTTGGAAGCTATACTTCTATTAATGTAGCATTTGCCTTTTTTGCAGCCACATCACATTGCTGGCTCATATTCAGCTTGTGATCTACAACAATGCCAAGATCCTTCTCACTAGTACTGTTGAGCCAAGTATCCCCTATCATGCAACTGTGCATTTGGTTTCTGTAAAGAAAAAGCCTCAGTTTCTTGCACTCCACACACCCACACCCACACCCACACCCACACCTCTACACCTGTAAATAGGAAAGTCATGCAAATGTACATAGGTTATCTGATGGGCCCCCGAAGCCATAGAGTCTCCGCTGTCCTTTTGATGCCCCTGTGCCTCAGATATGCATATGTAAATGTTCTAAAGCCCCCTGGTCATGAGCAAAGAACCACCCCCCTCCCCTGCCTGGCCAGATGAAATTCATCCCGATTGGCCAAAGACAGCTGGGCTACTGAAAAGAGGGGGGGGGAGAATCTATATTGCCAGCTGTGGCTTCTGGTTTTTGTTGTTGATCATGGGCAGCAGGCTGCGAGGAGGTTCAAGACTTCGGTCTGGCCTCAAGAGACGGCCTCTGGATCTAGCCCCAGGTAGCTCCTGGTGAAACTCGCTGAATGAGGGCTTTTGGTAAGACAAGCCCTGAAGAGGACCACCCATCCCAGACCTTAGGGTGGGTGTGGTGGTCTGCACATGTGGTAGGGCTTGGCTGAGGCAGCCCTGAAGAAGACCGGTCCCCAGGTAAAGAGTGCCTGGGAGATATATAGAAAGGAACCAGCTTTGTTATTTTTTAGCTCTACTTTGTTTGTACCAAAGTGTCTTCCCACCTTTCTCCTTCCCTCATTTCCCACCTTTTGTTGTAATCTGTTTACCTTGAATAAACCTTCCTGGTTTCCCCCACACGGCGTTTGTGGCTTCTCTGTAGTTCAGCGCTAAATCCAGAGTACAGACAAGGGCGTAGTGGTGAGAGTGTTGGACTGGGACTTGGGAGATCCGGGTTCTAGTCCCCGCTCGGCCATGAAACTCACTGGGTGACTTTGGGCCAGTCACTGACTCTCAGCCTAGCCTACCTCACAGGGTTGTTGTGAGGATAAAATGGAGAGGAGGAGGAGGATTATGTAAGCCGTCTTGGGTTCCTTGCAGGAAAAAAGGAGGAGTATAAATATAATAAATATAATAAAAAGGGCAAGTCCCTGAGAGAATCAAGTCAAGACTGCAGAGCTAAGGCTGGCAGTCTTGCACCTTGGATCTCTGGTCTTGGGTAAAGGACTGGGTGGCAAGAGCCCCCAGCCCTTTCTTCACAGTTTCTTTTTCCTAGGTGCAGAACTTAGCATTTATTCCTATTAAACTTAATTCTGTTGTTTTCAGCCCAGCACTCCCACCCTATTGAGATCACTTTAAATTTTGTTTCTGTCTTCAAGGGTATTAGCTATTCCACCCAATTTAGGGTCATCTGTAAACTTGATAAGCATTCCCTGCACCGCCTCCTCCAAGTCATTAGAGAGCCAGTGTGGCGTAGTGGTGAGAGTGTTGGACTGGGATTTGGAAGATCCAGGTTCTAGTCCCCGCTCGGCCATGAAACTCACTGGGTGACTTTGGGCCAGTCACTGACTCTCAGCCTAACTTACCTCACAGGGTTGTTGTGAGGATAAAACGGAGAGGAGGAAGAGGATTATGTAAGCCACCTTGGGTTCCTTGCAGGAAAAAAGGTGGGGTATAAATATAATAAATAAATAAATAAATAATAAAGATGTTGAAGAGCACTGGGCCCAGGACCAAGCCCTGTGGTACCCCACTCATTACCCCTCCCCAGTTTGAGAAGGTACCATTATAAGCACTCTTGAGTCCGATTCTGTAGCAAACTGTGGATCCACCTGATAGTTGTTCTATCTAGCCCACTTTTAGCTAGCTTGCTAATCAGGATATCATGAGGCATTTTGTCGAAAGCTTTGCTGAAGTCAAGATATATTCTGTCCACAGCATGCCCACAGTCCATAAGGGAGGTTACCCGATCAAAAAAATGAGATCAGATTAGTCTGGCAGGATTTGTTCCTGACAAAACCATGTTAGCTTCTAGTAATCACTGCATTGTTTTCAAGGTGCTTATAGACTGACTGCTTTATAATCTGCTCCAGAATTTTCCAAGGGATTGATGTCACACTGACTGGTCTGTAGTTCCCAGGTTCCTCCTTCTTGCCCTTTTTGATCATAGGAACATTAGCCCTCCTCCAGTCATCTGGCACTTCACCCATCCTCCATGATTTCTCAAAGATAATAGTCAGTGGTTCTGACAGTTCTTCTGACAGTTCCTTTATTACTCTAGGATGCAGTTCATCAAGCCCTGGAGATTTGAACTCATTCAAAGTAATTAGGTGTTCCTTGAGCATTTGCCTATCAATCTCAAGCTGCAATCCTGCCCCCTCAGTTTGTACTTCAGGTTTGCCAGGGCGGTCCATAGACCCTCTTTTGGGAGAAGACTGAGCCAAAGTAGGAATTGAACACTTCTGCCTTTTCTTTGTCATCTGTTATCATTTTGCCATCCTCATTGAGTAGTTGAACCACCATTTCTTTCCTTTGTCTTTTACTATGCACGTATCTGAAGAAAGTTTTGTTGTTGTTTTTTACCATCCCTCACTAACCTCAGCACTCTCTCAGCTTTAGCCTTCCTGACACCATCCCTGCAATTCTGTGCTACCTGCCTGTACTCTTCCTTTGTAGCCTGGCCTTCCTTCTACTTCCTATATGTGTCCTTTTTTGTTTTCAGGTCATCTCTAAGCTTTTTGTGAAGCCATATTGGCTTCTTCTGTTGTCCTCTCTACGTTTTTTCTTTGTTGGAATTGTTTGCAATTGTGCCTTTAGAATTTCCTTTTTTAAAAACTCCCACCCATCTTGGACTCCTTTTCTCATTAGAGTCGCTTGCCATGGAACCTTACTTATCATTATTCTGAGTTTATTAAAATTGGCTTTCCTAAAATCCAGGGTACGCATTTGGCTACCCTCAGCTTTTGCTTCCAATAGAATCAAGAACTCAAGTATAACATGGTCACTTTCCCCCAGAGTTCCCGTAACTGCCACTTTATCCACTAAGTCATCTCTGCTGGTTAGAATCAAGTCAGGGATAGCCTATCAAGTTGTATTTGCCCTCCTGTATTAAGAATTCAAGTTCATCCTGTTTGTTGCCCATACTCTGGGCATTAGTATATATAGACATCGAAGACCATGTGCTTTATAGTCTGGCTTTCTTCGTACATTTTTTTGAAGACTATGATTGGGCACGATTAGAGCTGTTCTCTCCGTTGTGGCACAGAGGCCTTCGTCCATTGTTACCCCCGAGTTTACGTCTCTCTCCCCCGTTGGATTCAGTTTAAAGCCCTCCTGATGAAGTTCCTCATGCTGTGGCCAAACATATTCTTCCTAGTCCTTGTGAGGTGCAACCCATCTTTTGCCAGCAGTCCGTCTTCCAGGTGTAGCCCACGTTCCCAGAATCCAAATCTCTTGTGTCGGCACCACCTTCGTAGCCAGTCATTCACCCAGAGTACTTTTCTTTCCCTTTCTATTCCTCTTCCAAGTACTGGAAGGATGGATGAGAAAACTAACTGGGCCCCAAAGTTCTTGGGTTTCCTTCCCAAAGCTTCAAAGTCTGATGTGATTTCTTCGTAACTCTGCTTGGCAGTATCATTCGTTCCCACGTGCTTTATGGATCACTGTTTTGCAATAGAACTTGCAGGCATGGCCCTCTGAACTGGTTCAGGCCCATAACAGGGGGAAAGGGTTAAAGCCTCCCTACCACCACCACCACCACCACCATCACCACCACCCACCCACACAGGTCCCAATCCAGATCTGTCTCCCTGTGCCTACTCAAAAGTAAAAATGAAAGAAAGATGAAGCTGCTAGCTATGTCTTTAGAGCAATGTCTGGTCTGGCCCTAAACCTGGCCTTTCTGCATGCAAAGCTGCTGGCACTCCATTCATAAAATAGATGTGCTCCCATTTTCCCCCCCTTTATAATATGCTACTGGTTTTATAAAATTGTTATAGTTTAATCAAGATATCTTATGAGTCATCTTAATGTTACAGACAAAAATCAAATAAAACGCATCAGCCACTTAGAGAACATCAAATAAAGAATATTGGTGCTATCAAGTTCCATATTAGCTGCCTATTATACTGGTGCAAAGAACATAACAAATGCCAAAATGGGGTAGAAAAGAGAAAGTGAGGGAGCGGGAAAACAGAACTGAAAAACAGGTGTATCCTTGCAGAGGAAAGCAATCCAAAAAGGGCTGTCAGTTTTCACAAACATGTTCTTTCTGTCTGTTTCTGGATCACACACACACCATCAACAGCTATAAGATTGACACCTCCAGGTGCCAAGTTTCATAACTCAGCAGGGTCCTAGATTTCCAAGACCTTAATATGATTTGCTTAGCAATTAAAACAGACCTGGCAATCTAGGCTTTCTGATTAATACTGAGGACCCAAATGCCTAGGAAACATCATCGTATAAGATGCAGCACCACAAACGTGCAGAACAGAATACAAAATGTATTCATCTCATCACGTCTTCTCACATTGAGTAAATTATTTTACAAGTCAAGAGCATATGTAACAAATCTGCCTCTCAGGCACTGCAGTGCAAACAGGAAGCAGATTCAGTTATATGAGCTCTAACCAGAAATCATGGTGTAACATAAAGACCTGAAAATAATATTTTATCATTTTAAGCACGGCCAACGATCTCTGACCTAAAGGAGTTTTCCCCTGAACAGGATCAACCATAATGTCAAACTCTCTACTTCATAGAGCATGCAAAGATTCAAGATGAAAGGAGCATTCCCTTGGCATCCCATTATATTAAAGATGCAGGGGGTCCCAACAAGGGAAAAGTACTTTCATAGCAAAGAAGACAGGAGAAAAATCAGATATCGCACACGTACCCAAGTTCATTAATGCAGTTAAGAAACGCCAGCAAATACTGTGCTACCATTCAGCATCAAGCAAAGTGAGGCGTTTCTTTCAGCTCTGGAAAAGCAGGGTTTTCTGGTAGGTATAACGCAGCTTTCCCAAACCTGGTGCCCTCCAGAACTTTTGGACTACAACTCCCAGCATTCTTGACCACTGGCCATGCTGGCTGGGGCTGATAGGAGTTGAAGTCCAAAACATCTGGAGGGCACCAGCTTGGGGAAGGCTGGTATAGCTTGTCATACAGGACTGACTGAGATGAGGTGCACCTGCTGAATTTCATATTCCTGGGCAGCTGGAGTGAGTCCCTGTCGGCCTATACTCCTTTGCCTCTGACTGCTTGGATTTTGGAAGAAAGGGGGAGCAAGCAAGACTGAGAATCTGTCCCTCAGTGTTCCATTCTTTAAATAAAGCTATCATTGGGGTGTGTGTGTGTGTGCGCGCACACACATGCAGGTAAATACCTGCCTGCTTATGGATCTTGCAAAGCAACTGGTGGCGGTGCTACTGCTGCTGCCGCCCCTGGCAGCTCCTCTGGTTTCCATTGCCAGACTTTCCTTCTTCCTTTCTTATTCTCTACAGCTGAAAAGAAGTGCTAGAATAATTCAGAGATGTCAAAACATTCCATTAGTTGCAGCGGTGAGGCCTCCTGCCCAGGGAACTGTGCGTCAGGCTGAGAAATGGGCATGGCTTGCAGGGGGAAGGCAGGCAGGCAGGCAGGCAGGCAGGCAGGCGGGGGGGGGGGGGAGGAATGTGTGTCATATCCAACCTGGAGCTTCCTCTCTCCCCTACTTCTGCCTGGACTAGTTGACACCCTGGGCAAAAAGAGGGCCCAGATTGCTTAAACACACACACACACACACACACACACACACCCTCTCTCTCCTAGGTTCCCTCTCTAAGATTGCCAATATGCACCTGCTGTTGCTGTTTTTACTAACCCTGCTCCTGTAGCTGACAGTAAGATCAAGCAGGTGATGTATTCCTGGCGGTAATATAAAATAATCACTGTGCGTGTGTGTGTGTGTGTGTGCGTGCGCATGCGGCGGCGGGGGGAGCTGTTAATGGCACAGCATCAGGGCCAGTAGAAATGTTGGCAGCCATATTACTTCTGCCATGTGCGATGTCATGTGTCCTTTTCTGTCACTGTTCAGGGAGGGGAACATTCAGACATGACCCTTCTTCTTCAGCATCACCTGTTGCTTTTAATTTTCCTGTGAACCTTCTGAATAAGGTGGTGAAGAAACAGTTGGAGGTGGGAAGGTGGCAGGTTGCTAAGCAATGGCCCAAGCACTTCATGTATTTCAGTTTCCTAGATGGGGTGGAAGTAGTACCTCAGCTATTTGGGGCAGCACTTCATGGCCCCTCCTCTGCTGATGCTGATTATGACTGATACAGGGACATAGATTTCATAGATCATAGAGTTGGAAGGAGCCTACAGGGCTATCGAGTCCAACCCCCTGCTCAACGCCTAGAGGAGGGGCCTCCCATCCAAGTAATAACCAGGCCTGACCCTGCTTAGCTTTCCACACTCAGACAAGCTGAGCCAGCGTAAGCCACAGGCCATCATCACTCTTTGCATCTGGTCACCTTATTTTATTTCTATTTATTCATTATTAAGTTTATATCCCACCTTCCCCCCCCCCCAGAAAAGAACCTAAGGCAGCTTGCATGGTCCTCCTCCTCCTCCTCTGCATTTTATCCTCACAACAACCTTGTGAGGTAGGTCAGGCTGAGAGTCAGTGACTGGCCCAAAGTCACCCAGCGAGCTTCATGGCCGAGTGGGGCCTAGAACCCGGGTCTCCCGAGTCCCCAGTCCAACACTCTCACCACTACGCCACACTGGCTTATCCATAAGACTGTGCATTGAACAGTTTCGTGTATCTATAAACATGCGCGCACAGATGCTCTTAAAAACCAGCAGCTTACACAGAGCAGCTCTACCATCACCCTTGCGCAGGGTGTCCGATTTTTCACTTGAATGGGGACACTGGGGCCTTGGAAACCAGAGCGACTCCTCTTCCCAGCAGAGAGAAACAGCATGATTGGCAGGGAGAGGACATCCCTAGTCCTAGGCCAGACCTCATCCTGCCACCCAACCCCACCAGGCAGAAGAACAGCTGGGGGTGCAATGAGCATAGCATCAAGTCAACAAACACCCGCCCCTCATTCGCCTTTGCTTGCTCTCTCCTCTCCTACCACTGGATTGTTCAGAGCAGAAGCACAGTAAGAAGGGTGGGGAGAGCTAAGCAGCTAATTAACAAGTATCTTCTCATTGTTAAAACCTGCTATGTCCGGTCCCAGGAGGCAGCTCAGAGCACAGGCTGGGCCTTCATCTTCACAGCGGAGGGGAACAGAGTGCCCCAGCCACCAGCTGAGCTGCTGACTGTCACCATCTGTCATGCCAGCAACCAGAGGGGAGGAAGAGGGTTCAAGAAAAAGAGCACTCAAGACTATTTTGACAGCACTTGTGGCCGGGGCAGCGGCGGCGGGGGGGGGGGGAGCAGTAACTGCATTTCTTGCACACTGGAGCAGCTGATAAAGAAGAAAGCAGACGTGGCAGGGAGGAAGGAGAGGATTCCCACCTGATCAGCTTTTATCTGGGACAGTTTGTCTGGCACAGGGCTGTTCCTTCCACAGCTTTGCAAGAGCCAAGCCCTTTTGCTGCTACAGGTTGCAGGAGGGATACCAAACTGAAATATGCAAAAAAGAAAGAAGGAAAGAAAGAAAGAAAGAAAGAAAGGGGAGAGCACATGCGATTTCTCTAACCACAACACCGTGTTATTTCTGGTGGCAAAATCCTACATAGATTGTGATGAGCTTGTGAAAAGGATCCCTCCAAACCAGATTAATTGGGCAATAGAACAGTACAAGCAATTCAGTGTAAGAAAGTGCAAAAACAAAAAATCACCCAACCCTATGGCTTGGGTCAAATTTGGCTCAAAAACATTAACAGTGTGCACAGTGCGAACAGAGAATATTCTCCCTCCTCCTCCCCCCTCCCTGCTAGAACTCAGAGTCATCCAATGACTGTGTTTGGCAAGCAGGCTCTGGAAAAACAAAAGGAAGTATTTATTCATGCAGTGCATAATTTGATTATGGAAGTCATTGCCAGAGAATGTGATAATGGTTATCAGCACAGATAGGTTTAAAAACAGGATGAGACAAATTCATGTCTGATAGGCGAGCCATGATAAGCAATAATGGAAGCAGCGTGTTTAGAGACCTCTGAGTAGCAGAGGCGCTGGCGACAAACAAGAGCCACAGGGGATGGTGTCCTCACCACCACGCTCTGCCTATGAGCTTTCCACTAGTGGTATGTAGCTAGTCACCCCTGGAGAAAAAGAGGGCAGGACTAGATGGGCCTGTGATTATGATCTAGCACGGCCATGAAACTCACTGGGTGACTTTGGGCCAGTCATGGACTCTCAGCCTAACCTACCTCACAGGGTTGTTGTGAGGATAAAATGGAGAGGAGGAGGAGGGTTATGTAAGCCGCCTTGGGTTCCTTGCAGGAAAAAAGGCGGGGTATAAATATAATAAATAAATAAATACATTGTGGTCTTTGATTCACTGCTGATTGCAGAATTTAGTGCTTGAACCCAAACTGCAGGAAACAGAGTTGCCCAGTTGCTGGTTGTCAGGCCTCCCTCCGCCTCCACCTTGTCCAGCCCACCACCTCTGCAAGCACTTCAAAAATAACACTTTCTTTGCTCCTCTGCTGCCACCATGGTAACTTATTTGGACCACTCCTTTTAAGTTTTAGAAATGAAACAAGTTTATTTAATTACAATTAAGGGTAGGGAAATAGATAATGTTAATAGATTCTAAACGTTGAAAACCCTCCCCCCCCTCTCTCTCAGACTTCTCAACCCTCTCTCCCCCTCTTGCTTCCCAGGACTCTCCTCTCTCGACTCCCCTCACAGACTCCCTCCTGAACAGCACCACCCACTGTTTATATAACACAGGCTTCACCCCGCCTTCTCACTCTCTCAGCCAATCAGTAGGCATCTCAATATTCCACACTCCCTCCTCCCCTCACACACTTACAGCTGTAACGCTTTGGCCCATGGGCAGGGGCCTGTTTTTGTGCGAAGCTCTGCAGGGCACAGAGGTAAGCACTGTCACCTGCTAATGTCTCCAGATCAAGCTGCTGTTAGGCCTACTAGCTACAGAAGCGGGAAGACAATGGACCACCCCTAGAAACAATGCCACAGAAAGGAAGCATGAGACTGCATGGGAATTTGTGTGATAATCAGTTAGCGATGCTGACTTTGAGGATGATGATGAGGATGATACTAATTTGCATTTATACAATGCTTTGGAACATCCAAAGCACTTCAAAGACTAACTCTGATAACAATACCGAAAGACAGGCCACTGTTTATTTATTACTTGTTTATTTTAAATGTTTATATACCGCCCTTCATTATCAAATCACCAGGCGCTGTACAAAATGCATTAAAAAAAACACCAATTGAAATAAAATTTAAGGATAAAAGCGACAACAAAGAAAGCTACCAAGTATATCCCCACTGCTATCCCCATATTGCAAGGGCGGGCGAAGGCTGGGAGAGAGTGGCTGGCGCACGGCCACCTAGTGAGTTCATGGCAGCAGTGAGATTCGAATCAGTGGCTCTCCCACCCCACAGTCTTAGCCACTATACCGCAGTAGCTCTCCCTTCACTCTACCAGTGTGCCAGTGTGCCACTACGCCAGGGTTCCAGTGTGGCGCAGTGGTTAGAGTGTTGGACTGGGATCCGGGAGATCCAGGTTCTATTCCCTGCTCGTCCATGAAACTCACTGGGTGACTTTGGGCCAGTCACTGACTCTCAGCCTGACCTACCTCACAGGGTTGTTGTGAGGGTAAAATGGAGAGGAGGAGGAGGATTATGTAAGCCGCCTTGGGTTCCTTGCAGGAAAAAAGGTGGGGTATAAATATAATAAATAAATAAATACTAGCCCAGTTCCTTAGGGCACAATCCTATGCATGTCTAGATGGAAAGAAGTCCTACTTGGAACTAATTATGAACTTGTTAACTGCGGCTAGGTTGGCCTCCACAGTCTCTTACGGACCCATCGCTAGAGTCTACACAATTTTCTTTAGAATTTTCCTCCTTTTAAAATCTCCTTTTTGTAAGTTTTCTTTTTTTTTTTTTATCATGGAAGACAATCTTACTCGGTCACGAGTGATAGCCTGACTGACTGAGTATCAAATGCAAAAAGGGACAGTTAAAGAAGTATAATTTTATGGATATATGGAATCAATTATTAGACTATGTATAAATCAAGGGGAAGGGGAGTATGCCTTGTCAGGATATGTTATATTTTTGGAATGTGGAATTTAATTGATCAAGGGGATGGATGTATATTAGTTGATCCCTAGGCGGGTGGGGGGTGCACCTTATGATTTATTTTAGTTGTATGTTTGTGTTTTATAGTTTTGTATGTACGGTAGTTTATAATAACTAAATAAAATTTATTTTAAAAGGGGGGGGGAGAGAGAAAGAAGTCCTATAACACTCAGCATTCCCCAGCCAACTTGACTGGCTGGGGAATGCGGGGTACTGTAAGATCTTTAATAGGGTTGCACCCATGGTCTGTCTGAACTAGTGGCAATCAGCACCAGGCACCAGCAGAGTCCCACAGAGTCCCTGTGTGGCTTATGGCCACTGACTGTGCTGAATCAGAGAAATCCTCCATCTGGATGTGCCCTGAAGGATCTGTTCTTCTCCCTATGCTTTGGCAATGTTTAAGTGATCTCATCAGGCCAAGAATCTTTTTGAAGTCAGCCAAATTTAGTATGCAAATGTAGATCTCTCCGGCATAATTAACGTTTTCCATACACGGGTTCTTTTAAAGAAATAAACAGTGGCGGAATAATGATGGTTTCACTGGAGGGCTGATCAGGAAAAGCATTAACTGGAGCAAAGCAATCATAACATCCTGTTGTTAAAGTGGGATGCCAACACAGAACCAAAGTTCCCACGGTCCTGCTCAATGATTTTCCAACTCTCTCTGCATCTTCCTGCAAGACAGGCCCGTCTCATTGAGCTGATACCCTAGATTTGTATGCATCACCATGAAGATGCCAGACTCAGTTTTGGGACAGGGTTCTTCCTGTGCCTTTAATACACACAGAGAGAAGAGTTTTGGCTATTGCAGTTTCTTCTGAAACTGCAATGCTATGATAAGAGAAGCTGTTCCCAACTTATCGACTGCAGTTATTCATTGCTTCTCTACTAATGATTGAAATGATGCACGGCCAGATATACACATTACAAATTAAGGCTGGAGTCTCATACACACTTACCTGGGAGCAAGCCTCACTGAACTCAATAGGACTTACTTCTAAGTAGGAATACATAAAAGTATACTGTAAAATGGTAAGCAACAATTAATACAAATAAATACAAATTCAGTTATGTTATTCACTACCTGATGGCCGCTACAGTCTTTAAGAAGAGGGGGAGGGAGGATTAAACAAATTCCTGGAGAATGGGACTACTTTGTTTATTTATTACTGTATTTTTAAACTGCCCAGTAACCAAAGTTCTTCAGGTGGTGTACAATATGTTAAAAACATAAAATATAAACATTAAAGAATAAAAACAGCACAGGATAAAACCAAGATAAAGCCAGCAGCAAAGACTAAAAATAGCACATAAAACCAAAGAAAAGCCAGCAGCAAAATAAAAGTGCAATGATCTAAAAGCACTAAAAAAAAAACCAACAACCCTGTTCTTTAAATGCCTGGTAGAATTTTTTTTAAAAGGGAAAAAAAAATTTTTTCACCTGGCACCAAAAAGACCATAATATAGGTGCCAGGTGAACATTTCTGGAGAGAACATTCCACAAATGGGGTGCCACCACTGGAAAAGTCCTCTCTCTTATAGCCACCTACCTCACTTCATTTGTCAGGGGCACCTGGAGGATGGCCTCAGATGATGATCTCAACATCTGTGTAGGTAAATATGACTAACATCTATTCATCATGATAGCTACATGGATGCTCCATATTCAGAGGCAGTGTACTTCTGGATTAGCAGGGGTGGCCTTCCAGACTACAACTCCCACCCATTGCTGACCACTGGCCAGGCTTGCTGGGGCTGATGGGAGTTGGGGTCAGCAACATCTGGAGGCCACAGATTCCCTACCAAGGACAGAGGGGGAAGACTTTCTGAATCTGTGTCTTGCTTATAAGCTTCCAAGAGATAATGCGTTGTGCACCGCTATTGGGAAACAGTGTGCTAGACTCAGTGGCCTTTGGCCTGATAGAGCTGGGTACATTGTAGGTCTGTTTCTCCCTTCTCTTAAAGAACTATTAAAAGATGGAGAAGCCCTGTCCAGAATATACCTAGCAACTCCTCTGAGCCCAAAGTGATCTTTAGCAGCAAGTCCATGATGTTGCCCAGTATGCACCAGCATTTCCATTTACTACTCAATTTTTCTTCTTCCCCACATGAGATAACACAGCAAGAGCCTTACCACAATCTAACTAGCTAACATCAAATTTAGCCATATGACATTTAAGCACAATAGAAGCTCTTAGCATTATCAGCAACAGTAGGCCACGGTATAATTTCTTACACTGCAGTTCTCAGTTATGTTCCTTAGTGAATCTCAGGAAATTATGGCCTGCTTCCCAAGTTTAAAGACAAGGAGCTTGGTTTAAGTATGAGCGAATAGGTTTCCAAGAGGAAGGGGAAGATGAGCTTTAAAAAGAGAGAGATATTTTCAGCTGTCACTAAAAAGTCATCAGTGTCGCTTTGAGTGAGTGATTCATACCCATGTATGAAGAAAAGTCTCTGAGTCATTGTACTGGATTTAGTGGGTGGGCTGCATTGACTCAACCACGGCATGGTGGCAGGGTGGGGGGAGTTCACACACTAACTCAGCATCAATATAAAGACTTCTATTTGCATTGAATGGATATTGACACCCTCCCACTGGCCAATATTGAGTTTAGGTCCTAGGCTCCTTCTTTCCCACCACAAAGCACTGCAGGGTGCTCAAGACTGCAAATGGAAGGGCCAACCAATTCAGCGATGGGAGCGGGGTGGTGGTGGTCAACATTTCATTGGGCCTGTGAAACCAGAGTCCTTTCTCTTCCAGCCCCCTGCCAGAATGATCCACATATGTATCCACGGCTTTCCTTTATCACAGCACATCCCTCCCCACCTCACTGCACCCCACCCTACCCTACATATATATGGTTTCTTCTTCAGAATACTCCAAAATGGTGTCCATAATTATTTACAGCAAATCAAAAAATTAACCAGCTTATCAATATCATATCATATTTCCTAACTATTGAGCTTTTATACCACCTAAGCTTTACATGACTTTATAGCATTCCTAAACAAAGCAAATTACTGAACTGTGTCTTTTACTTGGTTATTCCAATTTCCAATACATAATAAGCTCCATCTTTCAGTTAAATCGTTATCCCATGATCTTCCTTCCCTTACTTGAATAATGAGTTAGTCTGACCATATAAGCCATGTCCCAAACTCTGAGAAGCTGCTCATTCCAAGAGGGAAGATTAATGTTTTTTTTTCCATTTTGAACTAAATAACTAAACATGCTGCTCTTAATAAATGAACCATCATTTCAGGGTCTTCTGAGAGAACTACATTTTTTTACATAACAAAACAGTATCACCACTGGATCCATCAGCAATACATATCCTGCCGTATTTTCAGTTTCCCTTATAATAATGCTTTAACGTGTTCTGATTTTAGAACATACCCCAAAGATATGGGATACATCTGCTCGGGGCAGATTACATCTCCAGCACTGATCATTTAGCCCTGTATACATTTAACGCTTAATGGTGTTAAATATCATTGAAACAGGATTTGATAAAAAGGCCTTCCTTAAGATTCATACAAAACATTAGCTGTGGCACTCACTTCCAAAACCAGCTCCATATCTCTCTGGCGACACCACATACATTAAATCCCCTTCCTACTCACATGGGAAGCTGCCGTATACTGAGTCAGACCATTGTGCATGTCTACCCAGAAATTAAGTCCCGCTGAGCTTAATGGGGCTTGCTTTCAGGAAAGCGTGTACAAGATTGCAGCCAATAATAGACCAAATATAGTTCAGGACTAAATTGTCCCAGACTGAATATGTTTTTAAACCAGTTCCATATAGTAAACAAATTTCTTGAACGAGGATTTGATTTAATAACACCTCAGTCAAATTTAGTGCAATACCAAAGAGCACTTTTGATATCTGTCAAAACATTGTACTATTCCAGAACTGAAAACTTTCCAGAGGTTACCCAAAATCCACCGAGGCCCCAATGTGGCCAGGTCATAGTATCGTTTTATACAAGGAAAAACTAACCCTCCAGTTTGAAAATAACAATATGAAGTTTTGGCAGCAATTCTCGATTTCCACCACCCTCCATCCCATAAAATTTCAAAAATCAATTTTTGCCAATTACCTAGTTGATGGGGATGTATGCAATGGAATATTCAGAAATAAGAATAAAATTTTGGGTAAAACATTCATTTTTATAACTGATATTTTCCCAGCCCAAGGTGTCTTAAGTTGTGACCACTTTTCCAAGTCTTCCCCCCCCCCAACATTTCTTGCATTAATTTATTATGATTTAAACCAACTAAATTCTCAGTTTTGAGTGATCTAAATCCCTAGATATCTCACTGGCTTATTCTCCAGGGCATACACTCGGATGTTCATGTTAAACTGTGTAAGAGTGCCCCTCCCAAACAATTCTTGCCTCTCCCTAAAATCAGGGTAACTCAGCAATGGCAGCCACACATGCTTGTGCCTGCCCCAACTGCCCTGAAACTGAAATATGCCAGACTTGTCACAAACCCCCTTAGACCAGCATTCCCCAACTTGGTGCCCTCCAAATGTATTGTACTACAACTCCCATCACTCCCAGCCAGCATGGACAACCTCACCAGTGCCCCATAACAAACTTAGAACTCTTATGTCTGCAAACTGCACCAGTACCATGACAAACGTCTCTAAGGCATACCTTTGCTACAAGCATCTTATCGATTTTAGACAAGTTTAACTGTCAGGACTTGGACCCAAAGCATCCTGGGAATTGTTGTCTGATGAGGATCCCTACGCCCCCCTACAGTTATGAAGGTTCTTTTAGGAGGCTGAATATTAACTCAGTTTAAGTCTGTAGTCTAGGTCTGTCTGAACTGAGCATCCCCAGAAAACAAGGGAAAGCATTGGTCTCTCAAGAAGCAGCTAAGTAAATAGTTTGTGAAACTTTTGGCTCTGTGAACAGAGTGGCTGCTCTTTTTGCCAGGAAAGACATATGGTGTGGTGGCCAGAAGATGCTCTACTAACCACTGGAGGGAGCACTGGGCACTAGGCTTAAAGCAGCATCTGGCATCTGAGATGGAGTTTAGGTAAAAGCTGCCCTGGCATGCATCAGCCATAAAAGCTATTCAGCAACAACCACACAGATGTTTTTCAGCAGGAGGTGAATAAAAGACATTTCTTCAGACAATACCGCTACACAATATAGGGGTATTTGATAAGAAAAAGTGTAATTATTCAAGCTGGCCCAATTCCTAGATTACAGGCTGCAATTTCACATCCCATTGAACAGCACGGCGCCCTCCAGCACACACTGGAACAACGGATCAGTTACTAGGGAAGTAGTACCTTCCAATAAAGCAACACCATATCTGTTGTCAGTATATCCAGAGGTCTCTCTGCACCCAACTTGCTCCAGCTTCTAGTTCATAGAAGAACTAACTTTGGAATATTTGTTAAAAAGTGTCCAGTTACACCTTTAAGATATTTTCAGTTGATTTTACTGAAAAGGCTGAGTGTACCCAGGTTAATATAGAAACACAGTGATTGGAAGGGCCCATGGGTAATCTAATCCAGGGGAGTGAGCAGAGGGTAGATGCAGTCCACAGACAGACCACTGGTCAGTTTCCAATGAACCACCAGCATGTGCTGGTTACTGGGATTCTTGCAAAGAATACTGGAGTAGGTGGACCGTGGTCCAATCCTGCAAGGTACTTCCTATGTTCTTAAGCAAGATTGCATCCTCAGGCTCACTGAACACAAAGGAGTTACGCCTTAACTGTTGAGAGACCTCGAATGTGAAATCTTGCTTTGTAAATTTAAACTGCATCAATGGAACGCCATGAGGATTCTAATTATTAAAAGAAAAAAAAGTAGACCACACAGGTTAGCCCAAACTTGCAAGGCCAATTCCTGTCCTCACACACTGAGTTAGAATCCACTGAACCAAAGGAATGTGTGTGTAGATACTGTTGTGCAAATAGCATGATAGAATCCTCAGTTCCTTCATCGCAATAACTCTATGAAGTTGCTAATTCCCACTTTCAGGTAAAGAACTGAGACTGGGGAAAAGTGATTTGCAGAAGGCAACCCAGTGAAGTATTAAGCTAAGCAAAATTAGAACCTGCTTTTCCCAACTCTGAAGCTCTACAGCAGTGTTCTCCAACCTTGGGTCCCCAGATGTTTTGGGCCTACAACTTCCAGCACTGGGAGTTGTAGGCCCAAAACATCTGGGGATCCAAGGTTGGAGAACGCTGCTCTACAGACTAAACTATACTGTGAAATTTGGACAACTCCCAGTTACACCAGAAAATGTAGAATTCTGCCTTTAACATAGGCCTAGTTCTCACTGAGATGGTAAACAAATGTCTGAGACGAATATGAGGGGATCATGTCATGCAGTGCTCCTCCATGCATTCCCCACCCCCCCACCCCACCCTCCCTCCACATAGAACAGATGGCTCTAGGGCAAGATTGCCCTTGCCTTATGTGCAAAGGTTCGCTTTATTTTATTTTTTTGCATTTTTATTCCATTTGGTGAGCCCACACATGCAGTCTGACATAAGTTTACCGCCACAGTGGAACCTAGGCCATAAAATCAGGTAGCATCCACTGAAGAGAGACTGAAGATTATTTAATCTTTCCCCACCACTCACCCTGTCTCTCTCTGTCTCTGTGACACACACACACACACACACACACACGAGAAAGACAAAAATAAAAATAAAAATCCACCACCACACTTCAATTGAAAGTGGAATAATTGACAAAAATTGATAAGATAGACTGCTGTGGGGAGGTGGTATGAGAGCTATGGTACTGATTTGTGAAATTACATTGTCTAGACCAGTGCTTCTCAAATAGTGGGGCGGGCCCCCCAGGGGGGGCGCGAGGCTCCATAAAGGGGGGCTCGTTTGACCTCAGTTAAAAGTTTTTTTTAATATTGTGTTCCTTTAAATCCTGTGCTCCTTTAAATCTTTTCTGCTACAGTTAATAAAGCTATTCTTTGTTGTAAATTGATCCACATTTCTTTCTTTTTTTATTCTCTTATACGTTAATAAGGATACAGTGTTATGCAGAGGTGTACTTATAACAATTTTATAGACAAATGATACTATTTACAGTCGCGCGGGGGGCGCGAAATGTTTTCTTCTTCCTAGGGGGGGCATGACAGAAAATAATTGAGAAGCACTGGTCTAGACCAGGGCTCTCCAACCTGGGGTCCTCAGATGTTCCTGGACTACAGCTCCCAGAATCCCTTGCCATTAGCCATGCTGGCTGGGTATGTTGGGAGCTGTAGGCCAACTGGGGACCCAAGGTTGGAGAGCCCTGTTCTAGACTGTCAGTTCTGAAAGAGTTTTCACACATGAGACTGTGCATGCATAGTTAACAAAAGTAGAATGCTTTACATTAATTAATTTTAAATTATCGCCAACATAGATTTTAAAATAATATTTTAGAAATATTGGAAAGGCAGAACCCCAAACCCCACATTTATTGCCTTGTGTGAACATGCCTGATGTGGGGTTTTCTTTCA
This sequence comes from Shinisaurus crocodilurus, assembly GCA_021292165.1. Lineage (NCBI taxonomy): Eukaryota > Metazoa > Chordata > Lepidosauria > Squamata > Shinisauridae > Shinisaurus > Shinisaurus crocodilurus. The sequence goes on along the minus strand of CM037877.1, from coordinate 139,068,750 downwards.
GTTAGGAGATGGTGTTCCTTCATTCAGGAAAAGTCTCGGCTCTTCTCCATGGTGCTGAAATCCTCCCACTTTGCTCCTGCCTAACTTCTTCCCCTTAACAGCCTGAAAACAAAATCATCTTCCCTAGTTCATTGACCCCAAAAAATCCAAATTTGGCAAAGAAAGCCCCACAGAATGGACAAATGTTGCAATCCCATTCAAACTGACTTGGGAGCAAGCCCCCAAGGACATCTGTGATCATTACTTCCAAGTAAATATGCATGGGATTGGGCTGCAGATCATGCAAATTAACCAAGTTATGCACATGTATCCAACTTACACCATTTGTTTTAGGTTTGCTGCATTTTATAGGTTGAGAATTGGGGTGACTTTAGTCCAGCATTCCAGAGCCTTCTAACTATGCCTAAACACCCCTAACCAATCAGCCTACATATCTCATATAGTGATGTGCTATATAAGCAGAGAGCTTGTGTGAGCAAGATAAGCTAAACCCAAGGTTCCCCTGGGCAAAAAATACATTTAACATGGATCACCATATTCCAATAAGTCAAGAGAAAGAGGGATAACAGAAGCTACTGTATGCTGCATTTGGGTGAAGGGAGAGACGGAGAGAAAGCCAGACTTTTCCTTGGAAACACCCCATTTTGTAAGGGGAGAGGCAGGAGCTGGGAGAGCCACAGAATCAAAAGAAATAACTCTGAGCTACAGCCTTGGGACCACTTATTCATCACATCACAATTATAACATCTCAAAGGGCCTTCAATATAGTTCCTTTAGAAAGCCTTGCACAGTCCGATAGGAAAGGAAAGAGGGCAGTAAACAAAGGGCTAACTTTTATTATTATTATTTTTTACAAGTTTGGTAAAACAACTTAGCTCTGGACCAGATATGGAGGACTGGTGGGTCAAAGCACACTACTGTAATGTGGTTAAGTTCCGTCATGAGGATCAGTGTTTCTAAACTGATAGAGACAAAACAGATTACAGTAGGAGAAATCAAGCTTGTGTCTAGCGGCCTTCCACAGCAGCCACTTCCAGAGAAGTAGCCATGCTAGTCTGTTGTAGTAAAAAACAACAAAGACTAACACAGACCATGAACTGCATCATAGGTTTTTATGGTCCAGAACCCACTTTTTCAGATGCATGTTCACTTGAGCAGGTAGGAGCATGTGTGTGTGAATGCATGTGTGCACGCACATACACACACCATGAGTACAGAAAGAAGAAAAAATATTGTTTTGTTTTAAAAAGTGAGGCCAAAAGTTCAACCAATGTAAGAAACAGTGTGTGTCACAGTACTATGCTGAGCACAAATGAAGAGAATGATCGGATTAATCACAAATGAAAATGAATGGATTCATTTTTGCTCTGCATAGTATTGTGACATACTTACTGTTCTCCCCTGGGATGCTTGACCTTTTAGCCTCACTTTGTAAAAAGAAAAAAAAATGCTTTCCTTCTGAGAGTATATATGACTTACAGCAGTTCAGCTCTTGCAAATTTATCTTGCTTATTTTTACGATCAATAATATTGTTGAGGAAACATTAAAAAACCCAACCAGATCAGGTCAAAAACAATCTTCAAAAGGAAGATCTGATCCAAAAGTAAGGATATTGTCCCCTCCCCACAAATAAGATAGAACTAATGGATCTGCCCTCCGCTGACAAATTTTAAGAAATTGAGAACTAATTAAGGAAACTAAGGCAATCTAATTAAAGAAAAAGGAAGTGGTTAAGAAACAGCCTCCTTAAGGTGAGTCAGGAGTGTATTAAATACTGCATAGGTAGGTGTACTTGGAATAAGACTAAACTGAGTCCATCTTAGGAACTTAATTGATAAGGATTGGGACGCAATGGCAGCTGAAGATTCAAGGGTTGCTGGCAATAGTCTTGTTGAAAACCTGTGGCTACATATGAAGCTGCCTTATACTGAATCATACTATCAAGCTCATCACTGTTTACTCTGAGTGGCAGAGTAGATCTCAGGTAGAGTCTCACCTTGCTACAAGGTTTTCCTCAACTGGTAATGCCAGGGATTAAACCTAGGACTTTCTGTCAGCAAACGGGTGCTCTGTCCTGGCCTGAATTAGGTTCTTAGGAACCTAACTGATGAGGATTGGATCAGCCATACCATTGGGGCCTAGGCAGCTGTGGATTTTCTGCCACAGGCACCAAAGTGTCTTTAGCCTTCTTTGAGCTCTTCTACAGTACCAGTTATTCTTACTGGTAAAGAAAGGAGGGGAGAATTGCCAATACCTGGCAGAGTTTGCCACAGCAACTGCCCTTGATTCACCCTGCTGTAAGGAGTGGAGCCTTTTGTGCTGCTGAAGCTGCAAAGCCATTTGGAAACTGCCAGGATGCATCAGTTTCAAAAGTTTCAAAAGTGTTTGATGTTTGGTTTCAGGAACTGTTAGATACAGGTCTAAAGGGTTTAGAACAAGGTTGAACATCTTCCTTTGGTGGTGGTGGGAAAATTATATTCTCCAGACTCTGGTTCAAGGGCTGGAAGTCTATTTTGCTGAGCAAAATAACCCCCTCGTAAGGGGCCAAGCTCTATAATAACTTTTGTGCCATCTACCAGTAAGGGCTTCATGGTTTAGAAGTGCATATGCTCAAGGACAGTATTACATACACACATGTACATTTTCAAATAAATACAGAAGGCAAGGAAGAGATGCAAGATGAAGACATTCAAGATCTGTTTCTTACAACTTGAAAATGTTTTATTGGGGGGGGGGGGGAACGGTGGGCAAGATTTTTTTACCAGTGGGCAAGAGTGATTAAAATTTGGCAGAGGTGCTCAGGACTAGAAAAAAATTGCTCCATGGGTTAGGTCTGGCACATAGGTAGGCAGTTGCTAATCCTGATTTAAATTATCCCATATAAAGGGCTGACTACAACAACTTTACAACAAGGTCTCCTGAGAATACTGGTGACACTGGGGATGCTTCTAGACCAGGGCTCTCCAACCTTGGGTCCCCAGATGTTGCTGGCCTACAGCTCCCAGCATACCCAGGCAGCATGGCTAATGGCAAGGGAATCTGGGAGCTGTAGTCCAGCAACAACAGGGGACTCAAGGTTGGAGAGCCCTGTTCTAGACAGACAGCTCCTAGTGCTACCAACCAAAATACATGATGCAGTTATTCCATCTTTCTTAACAGGTGTGTGTGTGTGTGTGTGTGTTAAGAAAAAAGATGGGGAAAGTGGTCAGGAACCACAGGAGAGTTACAAATGGAAGACGATAATGTTTGCCCCACCCCAAATTCTGTGAATGAGGCAGGGCAATTGCTCAATAAAAGACTCATTTGAAGCGCCTGAAGTCTAATGGCTGATGCACTAGCCACCAACTACAACTTGTGTTTCTAAGGTGTGTCTTATTTAGTTACTATGGCAAAGGGACATTACCACCCCATAATGGAGTTTGGTTTGTGATTTCCCCCCCTTGGGTTTATGGAGCTCAAGTTAGTGGCATTCAGGACAAAAAAGTGACAACAATGCAGCAACAGGAAATTATGGAAGAACTGGAAATCATCCACAAGAAAGCCAAAAAGAGAGAACTTAAAAGAATAGAACTATTTTTCCAGCATCTTGAGGCTAGTTCTCTCTTTTTGTGTTAATGATGCAGCAATGCCTACCTATGTTGATGTGCCCTGCCCTGCCCTGCCCTGCCCTCCCTTGTGTGAGGCCTGGGGCAATTGCTCCCCACTGCCCTCCATCAAAAAAGGGCATGCCAGTGCTATGAAGAAGTACAAGGTTGACTCCGAAAAGCCTTGGTCGGTAGGGGCCTCTCAGGGGACTGAGGGATCTCATTAGGCAGGACCAGCATCTTGAATCTTCTTCTGTCAAGGAAGACCGGGGTATACCATCAACAACAACCACTGAAATCCACAGCAAACCTCTTGAAGGTTCCGCTACCATGACTGCAGAGTATTGCAGTATCATACTTCATGGTATAGTTGCCCCAAAGGATGGGGTACTTGAATCCATCCCCAATTGCATTGAGAGGAAGGAAGGAGAGTTCAAGTAAAAAGCTTTCAGAATACTGATTCACCCAAAAACAGGGGAAATGATTCACATATGGTGTGAGAGGAACTCTAGTACAAAGCACATGGCAGGAATGTGACACGAATTAGCCAAGAAGGTCTCTCTGGGAGCCCCAATGACAGGAGGTCCAAAAAAATTGTGAATGAAACCAGATGATGATGACTTCAATATTAACAAAGCAACAATTAATCAATCAAACTGCTATGTGATAAAGGATGCAATCTTAAGGGGGGGGGCAAGGCAAGCCGAGGCATAAGAAGTCAAGCAACCAAGGGAGGGCCCCTTCCCTTTCATTCGGCAGCCTCTTAAAAGCATCCGATTGTCCGGCCATCCCTCTGAGATTCTGGATTTGTTAGCCACACAGCTCACCTTAAAAGGATCCACCTTAAATAAACCGAGTAACCTCCAAATGCACCAAGGCTACCTTAATAAAAACTTTCTCCAGCCAGAACACAGCAAAGCCCCCTGTGTTGCAAAGCTTCATCCTTGTAAAAGTTCCTCTTAAAAACTTCTTAAAAACAAAACACAGAGAGGCGCGCGCGCGCACGCACACACACACACACACACACACACACAGTGCACGGCAATCTGTATAAGTAAAAGAAAGCAGGGAAAAGACACACACACCAAAATACTCGCACAGTATAAAACAGAAGATTTGCAAAGAACCTCTAACGTTCCTACCTCTGACCAGCCAGCTATATCTCTGCGTACCTGCTCCATCAAGGGCAGTATAAAACACCTATGTAGATTTCCGGAGCTCCTAGCATTGCCACAAAAGAAGTGATCAAACAAAGCCACCGGGAGCGGGGAGGTGGAATTCAGCAGAGATTAAAATCTATTTGTGTGATAAAATGCAAAATGTAGCCACATTCCGCCCAAAGGGAGCTTGGGGAACCCCAAAGCCATCCATTCTTCCCCAACAGGTAGCAGCATTAGACTGAGATTAGCTCTGTCTAGGATTCCTTTTACAAGGTACACAACCGGCTCAACAAAAAAAAATTAAAGAGACATTGTCTACTTTTAGACAGCTAGCAATCTACCCCAGACAACCATAATTGCAAACAGCAAAAGCTAAAATAAGCTCTTACCTTGAATAACATGCATGGCTCCTGGAACTGGGCTCTGATATCATTCCAGGGACATTATTTGTAATAGAGAGAGAAAAGACTGAAAGAGGGAGGAGAGAAAGAGAAGAACAGAAGCGGTGGGGGAAATAAAGAATGAGAAGAGAAGAGGATTGGGAAAGGAGAGGAGAGAAGAGGAAAAGAGGGAGAGATGGGCAGGGGCAAAAGGAAAGAATGGGGGGAATGAAAATTGAGACAGTAAAAATCTGTCTCCTGCCCACACAGTGGAAAAGAAATTTCTGACAAGCATAAAAAGAGAACTCGCAACACATACCAGAGGGGGCAGACAGGGGAATAACAAAGCAGAACAGGGGAATCAAGCAAAATCAAAACGGTAAGAGAAATGTCCAGGCATAAGTCACCCAAGAGGAGATGGCGGGGAGGGTGAAGAGAAATTGAGGATTTGCTAGGAGTGCCATGCCAATTTGCATAATTAGGGTAGTAAACAGCCATGTGTGTCTGGCAATTTAGGTCAGCTGGGTTGTTAAGAGTTTGGTGACCTGTAACTCACTCTTTGGCGAATTTGACAAATCGGGGATAGTGGGGATCATTTAATGGTCCAATATCATGCAAGACATCTCAAGAATAAAGAGAGTGGCTGCTTTGAACCTCTGTTATTTGGCTAAAAGTGGCAAAAAGGACTTTGAAGGGAAGCAAAGTAGTGCTCACTGTGACGGACAGGCACAGATGTAACTTCCTGTGCAACAGCTACTATTGCTACAAACAACAAGATGTGGTTACCCAAAGGCTCTATTTACCAAAATCTAAATCTTTACCCTCACCTTCTATCTGCCCATCCCATGTCTGTGGCTCAGGTGGTCAGAGAGGAAGGCACAATTCTAGCCTCGACAAATTTCTGTAGGTATTTGAGAGTGATCATTACATCTGTTGAACTTCATTTTATTTCTGAAGCTCCCAAAGTCACCCAGGTGCTGTATGACAAAATGCAATATGTTGGACCCTAGGCAGATTATGGTTTCACAGGCTATTAGCAGCAGCACCTCAAACTGAACCCAGAAAGAGGACAGGGCTCTTGCACCTTTAATAGCTGTGTCAAAGAGGAAATTTCAGCAGGTGTGTGGCTCTTCTGCACAAATTCCCCCTTCTGCACAACTGTTAAAGGTGCAGGGGCCCTGTCCGCTTCTGCATCTAGCCACCCTAACAGGAGCCATTGCACCACTTCCGTCAGCAACAAATAGAACTCAGCCCACCTTGAAGCTATTTAGCCAGCAGTAGCCTTGTATGGCTCTCCGTGGCCATCCGATTCCCCATGACCAGGGGAATTCTGATCTCAGGTGTTTTTTTAATCCCAGTTTTAACTCCATGTAGCAGCACACAGAGATCATCAGAGACCCAAAGGGTCCTGGCTGGCCTTACCATTAGGCAAAGTGGGGCAACTGCCTCAGGCAGCAGATGCTGAGGGGGCCAAGCCCCCTGCCCATTCCCCTCTATCAGAGCTGTATGTGCCACTCCACCTACCCTGTACTCCCTAAGCTAGCCTGCTGCTCTCAGGTGTGATGGATGTTGTCCTGTTTCCAGTGTCGAGGTAGGATTCAGCTGCCAGTCCAGCTGGTTTCTGTATGTGGAATGTGTGTGTGGGCTGGTGCCAGTTAGTTTGTCCTTCCCCTCAGGCAGCAAAATGTCAGCTAGCACCACAGAGTGGTTGTATGCATCCGTCCACAGACAACCACCTTCAGAAGAGAGAGGATGAAGACATCTGCTCTATCTGTCCTCATTTACCAGGGACAGACCCTGTTTTCCAGTACCTGATGCTGGTAAATCACTGCCCCTCTTCCTGCCACCCACCTTATATTTGGCTTTTGCAGATCATGAGGCAATTTTCATATTGCTGTGCTTGCCCTCCTCCAGGGTTCAGCTCCCTCCCCAGGGTTTCTAGAAGTTAAATCTCTGTGCGCGGAGGTGGTGGATGCTTCTTGTCTCTGGGGCGCATGTAGGTATATGCATGCGCATGAATGAACACTAAGGCACCATGCGGTGCACAGCCGGCCACTTCACACAGTGCAGCTTCTGAGATATATTTTGAGCTGTTGATAAAAGATATTGTAGGACAATTTAGCACAGGGCCAAAGGATTTGGCCTAGACTCTTTTGTGACTTTCAGGGGATGAGGTTGGGGCAAAACTGTCCTTCTCCGAGCCCCTGCCAAAGGAAGTGAGGCAGGTGGCTACCAGGAGGAGGGCCTTTTCTGCTGTGGCACCCCAGTTTTGGAATGAGCTCCCCAAAGAGGCTTGGCCTGGCGCCTACATTGTACTCTTTTCGGCGTCAGGTGAAGACCTTTCTATTCTCCCAGGCATTTTAATCATTTTAATATTGTAGTTGCTTTTAACTCTGTTATTGTAATTTGAACGGCTGCTGCTAGCTTTGCTGTTTGCTTTTTAATCTGTGGTTTTAAATCTTATATTTATAGTGGAAGACCGACAACCTGGTCTTCTGCGCGGGTTCAATGCTAAGGGGGTAGCGAGTCCTGGGGCGGGCCTTCTCCGAGGTCCCCAGCGACTATCACCCTTAGCCCAGAACAAAGGGATAACTTATAGCCACAAAAGTATATTTTATAAAACAAGTTTATTTACAAAATTACCTTCACAAACCCAGACACACGCCAGCAATACAGCTTATCAGTACGGTACAAAGTAGCAAGCAAGAGGTCTCAAGGACACCGTGATTTCAGGGCTCTCAGCTAGTTAGTTCAGCTCGGGCTCCAGCAGAGGCCCGGTCAACCGCACGCTGCTAGCTGGGTTCCCGGCGGAGGTCCGGTCTACCCAAGCGGCTTGTGAGTGATTTCAGCTTGGTTTCCCGGGGATCCGGTCAACCCAAGCGGCCAGTGATTTCAGCTTGGTTTCCCGGGGTCCGGTCAACCCAAGCGGCCAGTGATTTCAGCTAGCTGGAGCGCGCCGGGTTCTGCTACCCGGGGTTGCCGATCCTTCGTTCCCTTACCCCAAGCATGGGGCAAGATTGCTGATCAGGTCCAACAACTCAGTTCCCTTGCGCAGGGTGTTTTATACCTTGGGTTTCAGGTAGCCCCTCCCTCCATAATCAGGTGGGTGGCCAATCAGGTGGGTTGCCACCCTCCCTGAGGGGCGGCCTTTTGGGTCAGGTGGGGTGACGCCTTCACCCTGTGGGGTGGGGTCCCTTTGAAGCCACTTGCTTAATGGTCCCATCCTGTGGTGTTGAATGGTCCTTTCTTATGGGTGCCGAAGTGTCTGCTCTGGCGAGGTATTCAAGTCTTATGTAGATGGGGCTGATATACGAGAGCATTGACGAACCTGGCAATGCTTCCTGTCTTCCCCCCTGGGGTGATTCTATGCAGATGTTGTTTGTCCCCTTTGGTCTCTGTGGAGACTGGCTGTCTCCCCCCCCCCTGGGTCTCCTTCCCCCCACCTTGGTGAGTGTGTGTGTGTGTGTGTCAGAAAGGGGTTTTAGGTTGGCTTTCTCCACATTTATATTATATTTTATGGTTTTAACTGTTGTAAACCACCCAGAGAGCTTCGACTATTGGGCAGTATAAAAATGTATTAAATAAATAAATAAATATGCCCCCTGAAGGTTGAATTAATCTTCAGGGGACAGGTGAAATCTATTAACTTTTGGATGAGGATGAGCTTACCTTAAAGGCCAGGTGGCCAAGGGTTTGCTTTGCCGCCACTTCAAGTGGAGGCTTTGAGCATGCCCTTTGTGACTTCACTTGGGAGTGAATGCTCCCTGGGAATGCCTCATCATGAGAGAGCTCTGTTTTGGGAGAAAGGAAGGAGTAGGGCACAAAAAAAATGTTCTTGAATGGAAAGGAATGAGTCTTTTCTCTCCTTGGTTCCCTTAGTCATGATCAGCCCCATGGGGCATTCTGTCCCAAATTATGATGGGAATGCCACTAGGCTGGGCAGCCAAGCCAAACCTACCCCCACCCAAATATTCTTTGAATTTGCTTGCCCCTCAATGGCTGGGTTCAGACAGCATGATAACCCACACTCAAGGGTTGAGTGTGGGTTGTCATTGGACCGTGGGTTGCGTTGAACCATGGGTTATCGTGTTGTCTGAACCCAGCTGTGCTAATAAGCCATGCCATGGCTTCTTAACCATGAACAACCCATGAAGAGAAACTATGGTTTGTTGCTGGGTTGTGAACAGTGGGTTGTTCACCATGGTTATCTCGGCTGAGTTCAGACAGCACAATAACCCACATTTCAACCATTTATATCTGTAGATACGCATTTAGAAATAATTACTAGGATGTATTTACATTTCACAGAAGGCAAAGCCAGCTAATTAATTTCCCATCCAAATCACACCAAATAAAATAATTTATTTAATTAATTAGCACCCCCACCCCCAGATCATTCTAAATCAGTAGTTCCTGATGGCAACAATGGCAGTGAGAAGGTGGCTTGTCTGAGAGAGCCCATTGAGGCGATCTTGCTCAAGGAAACCTGAAGCTGGCACTGAGACCACCAGTGTGCAGGAACTGTGCCTTTTTATAGGCTCTGGAATGGACCCTCCCACCCAGACCTGTAAGCTACTGCACTCATAGGATTGGTCCTTCATTTTATTTTCATATCCTACCCTATCACATGGACTCATGGTTTACAGCAGTTCCATCAATATTCCCAAAGGATTCCCAATATAAGTATATAAGTTTGTGTGGCTTCAGAAGACCAAGGAGAGCATATAATCACTTCTTTCTACTCAGTAACATTTTCTCATCCCCTGCTTCTCCCTTTCTCCCAAAGTACAGCTTCCTTCTATGTACACTTTGTTCTAGTTCCATTCACCTACCCCCACCAGCAGCTTTTGTTCTACAGAGCTGTAGGAGAAACATTTAGAAACGAGAAGCATGACATCAAAATGTTCTACGAGAGATGTGCTGTCAGGGGAGGATGGAGAAGGCAGTCCTTGGGAATAAAGAAATGCTCTTAAAATGAATGACTTTTGACCCCTTTCCTAGTTATTCATAATCACGGTTGCACCTTTGTCCAAGGGCCTCAATGCATTTATCCCATTTTATCTTTACAACAACCTTTTGAGGTGGGTTAGGCTGAGAAATACTGACTGGCCCAAGGCCACCCAGCAAGCTTCATGGACAAGTGGGAATTTGAGCTCAGGTCTTGCTCATCCAGCTTCATGTTTAATTGTCAGTGCTATACTGACCTTCTATGCTGTTGCTCAGAGAAAGATATATAATTATTAGTGCATAAGCACAGCTGTGCACCTTGGGTTTTTTGTAAAATGTTCAAGGCTGCTTCCATACAACCATTTGTTGTGGAATCGCCATGGCACACATTAACTCATATTTTATGGGAGGACCACCATGACATCAGCCATTCGCAATCTTCTGTATTTTCTCTTTTTTTCTTAAGAGAGGAAGTCTGACTTTTTTTTAGAATGACATAAGAGTAATACAATCTCCATAGACATAGCAGGCCTCAGTGCTTCTCTTCCATCTGTGCGGTTTTGATCTGAGCCATCACTTCCTCCATTAACCACTTTGCTAAAATGGTGGTGACTAGGAAGGTGTTTTTCCTCATTATTTTTATATTTTGCATTGTAGGAGCAGAATTCTTTTATTTAAGTGATATTTTGCTATTTTTATTTTAAAAATATAGCTGGAAAAGTGCTTTAGCACTACTTACAAGATCGATTAAAAACAAAATAAATGGGTAATTAAAATGATGCCCACCACAAAAGCTATACTGAGTGTGTGCTGAACTATAGGTTCACCTGCCCAGTAGGTCACTACTCAGAACAAAACAAAACAAGAGTACTTGCTAAGGGCACTTATAGGATGCAATATACTGGGATGTACGCACTGAAAACGCACGGATAGTATAGAAAGTCAGTTGCAATTCTGCTCGTACCTTATAGCAGGAGAGCAATGATTTATTAGTGCTGCGAGCCGTTTGTCTGGATGCACCCCAGTTAAAAGGCACAGGCTGTTCCCATAACTGTGTACATAACAGCCGCTCAATCTCCCATGCTGTGAGGTGGGTCAGCAGCCTCTGCAGCTCTTAACAACATTTTCCTGTGTCCTGTCATTCAAAACAAGCAGAGAGAATACAAACCGTTAAGGAGACATCTCCCTGGTGGACCTATTCCCTTTTGACACATTTAGAAAGCCAAGAGAATAGATTTCCCCTATCAACTATGTCAGAACACATCCATGTTTGCTAAGGTGGTTGTAGAGTTGATTTATGCCAAGTCTGGGTTTACTGGAGGCATCCAGTACATTCCAAGCCTATCATGCTGCACTTGAAGATCAGCTGGGAGCACTCTCTTAAGTACACCATCTGTTCACCACATCTGGACCACAAAGGCACACACTTGAGAAGAAGCCATGACAGTTTTTAAAGCTGGCTGAAATTTGTAATATAAAGCAGGTCCTCATTCTCCTCATGCAGTTCATTCATGACTCCTGAATCTCACCAGAATGAAAGATTTCTACAGAGCCAAAGGACCTGTTCTAAAACTTTTTTTTAAAAGTGGGTGGGGTAAAGGGTTATATTCACTCTTCTGCTACTAACATCTTCTGACATGCTACTGACTCCCTGGTTTGAAAAGCAGGCATCGGGGGGGGGGGGGACTGATGAGAGGAAGAAACTGCACTGTGTTCAGACACTATCCACAGACTAGGGGTGCTTCTCTTCTATTATTCTTTGTGCATATCAAATTCCAGGAAAAAAGAAGAAGATGCCTACCTGGCAACAGATTTAGAGATTTCCAGGAATTTCAGCTTTCCTTAAAATAAGTTCCCAGCCCACATGCTTGTAAAGCTAGCCACAGCCCACAGGTAGTATTTAGAAAAGGAAGCTTCTGTGTCCTATATGACCATTTTGTCCCTCTCTTACAGCCTTCCCATTTCCCCCTACCTTTATTATTATTCTCTGTTAAAATAAAACATGTTTAGCTACATGCTGCACAATTTTAAAAAAAACCTGCCTAAAGCTTACAATTTAAAAACAAGTCAAAACAGCAGTCCTTGGTAGTTTTGCATCTTTCCTTACTTATTGCTGGGGTCACCAGGTCCACTAGCAGTTAGACGAAATTCTTCAAGCTAAGCTGACAGACACCAGCTTATCCCACATCACTGGGGACAAGTGTGGATGGAGATAAACAGAACCTCCATGGGGGGAGAGAGGAAGAACAAGGGCAGAAATTCCTCTACTCACATCTTACCCCCTCCAGCATTGGAGAGAGAAGTATAAATTCTACTACTGTTTCCAACAGTGGGGGTAGAGAATAAGGGTTACAGATTTTTGGTTAAGTGTGGGTTGTCATTGAACTGCGGGTTGTTGTGTTGTGTGAACCCAGCTGTATGAATAAACCATGGTTTATTAACCATGAACAACCCATGAAGAGAACCCATGGTTTGTTGTTGGGTTGTTCATGGTTATCAAACCATGGTTTGTTAGCACAGCTGGGTTCACACAACATAACAACTCACAGTTCAACAGCAACCCACACGCACCCTTGTGGGAACCCAGCCATTACTTCATAATAAAAGACAGCCATGCTGGTCCATGAGGTGAGGGGGTATCCAAAAACCACAGTTGGACAATACCTTTATTAAGACCTTTATGGGATGGGTTAAGATTTTAAAATTTTTATATTGTTTTAAATGTATTTTATTGTTTTTATTCTGTGTACATCGCCCAGGGTGGCCAGTTGCTGGCCAGATGGGTGATAAATAAATATAAATAATAATAAATAAATAATAATAAGACCAACCAAAATGTCAGAAAAGATTGTGCAAGCTTTTGAGTTCTCCAGAAAGAACAAAGAAGTCCAAAAATTAGGCAATTGCCTCAGTAACCATGAGTGTCCAAACTCATGTTTGCTGAGATATCAGAAATGGATGAGTAGATTAGTCAACCATGCATAGCATTGTCACTTGTCAATGTCATGCTCAAATTTAAATAGCTGGGTTTCCCCAAAAGATATAAGAATCAGAAAGATGATTGGATCCCTATTTCCATGTCTATTGCGGGAAAAGCAAGCTATTTAAATGTGTGTGCCCCATTCACAATTTATGGTACCACACATGTATTTTGTGATTTAAAACCATAAATGGCATTTTGTATATTTGTAGAGTGAATCAGCCGTCAGTTAGTTCTTACTAGGGTTGCAGCCTAGGAGTAAGTCCAATTGAGCTTAGTAAGACTTACTTCTGAGTAGGCATGCCTAGGATTGTGCTGTAAAATTGTGATCCTAGGTGCTAGAGAAATTAATGCCACCCTGGGGTTCATCAGGATAAAGAGCAGATTAGAAAATACATAAATAAGTAAATAAATACTTTTGAAGTCAAGGTTTGCAAAATTCTTTGGTGGCCATTGTAGTCACCGAAACCCATGTGGGTTGTTTATTTCTGCTACTCTCTTTGTTTATTTCTACTTTCTTTGAAAGATTTGCTCACATAAAAGATAGCACAGGTGGATCTAAATTTATCTGAAAAAACATTAGAGGGTTTGGGTTTTTTTTTTACCAACACTCTGCAGCTGAATATGGGTTTCATGCCTGTAAGAACTAGTGTTGTATGCTCCCTACTTCCCCTAGCAGTGAGACATAGTTCCAGGAACAGCATGACCCCGGCTTTCCTTCCTGTGGAGGAGAGAGCACTGGAGGCACCTGCCATTTTTGTAATGTTTGGTTTATTTACAGATACTCAAGCAGAGCCCAAGTGAGGCAAGCCGCCTGCGCTCCTACTGGGCAGCAGATCTGCTAGTCTACATTGGTTCTCCAGGGAGAAATACCTTGTCGTAGTAATTGTTGTAATTTAGAGAGGCCTCCTTATGGGAAACGCAGGGGTGGGAGTTTAAAGATGATCCGCGAAGGGGTGGGAGCTGGAAGAGAGCAAGGGGTGTGTGCATCATCTTCCCCACAGCTGGTAGTACTCCAGGTTGTAAATGGAGCCTAGGATGGCCACTTACAAATTACCAAAAGGAGGATAAGGGTGCAATCCTATGCATCTTTAGACAGAAAAGGGTCCTAGGCTACAACTCCCAGCATTCCCCAGCCAATTGTGCTGGCTGGGGAATGTTGGTAGTTTAGGACTTTTTCTCTCTCTGTGTGCACAGGATTGTCACCCTAAAAAGAGGATACAAATGTGCATGATGCTAATTTGTGCATAGAGGCCAATGTGGAAATAATTACTATAATTTATATAAATAATTTCCAGAAGGGGTAGCCGTGTTAGTCTGTTGCAGCAAAAACAAGGAAGAAAAGAGTCTTGTGGCACCTTAAAGACTAACGCATTTATTCTGGCATACGCTTTCGTGGACATGGGCCCACTGTATCAGCTACATGTGATAAATTTCTTAGTCTTTAAGGAGCCACAAGACTGAGTTATAACTTAAATTTAGTTATAAATTAAATAGAAATACAATACATTTCATCATAGTGGGTAAGACCGTGACCTCTGCTCACTCTGCTGCCCAGGTGCTCACTGCTAATGGGCAACCTCAAGGCTACTCCTCTCCCTTCTTATGCTTCTTTACCTTTAAGAGGACTTTGGCTGGACAGCCCTTCAACAGAGGACTGTCCTCTGTAAAGTTGGACATATGGCCATCCTAGTCCAACCATGGGAGAATCTCAAGATTGCCGGCTTATTGACCGAACATGGTTTTACTAGTCTAAGCAGTAAAATAATAGCTGATTCACACAACCCTGAGGGTTTAGGGCCCCAGTATCATTCTACTGCACGGGTAAGTCCAAAGTGCTTTTTGTAGAAGTATTTTACCGAGAGACATACACCACACACACATCGGCTGGCTACCCAGTTTATTTCTTCTTATACTTGCTGAAAACATCACCTAATTAGAGCAATGTGGAGTCTTTACAAAAACAGAATACAGTAATATTGGCTTTAGGTCTTATCCCATACGTGCCTGGGATGGCAACTATCTAAGTATTCTGCAAGCAAACTCCAGATGGGTTGGTTTATTGAGTTTGCTTTGCAAAGACTCACTTCATCCTGGTCTGCATTTCCTCCCTTCCCCTTTTAGGGTAGCCACCTGGCCAGCTTTAAACAAGCCTGGATTGCTTTTCATCACCTGATTTCTTTTAAGCTGGCCTCAGTGCAAGGGAACACCATTGCAATGTTCTCTGATGTTCCTCAGAGAACATCACACCAGCAGGTGTGCTCTACTTACCATCTTTCAGGCCCTTCTCTAGATGGCTGCCTGCTTCTGCTTTTCTGCTGTGGGGGGACATCACCAGCATTAGCAGAACTGAGAAAAGAAAAAACTCTCCTGGGCTGACTGCTGACTTAAGCTGGCTGCGTCTGTCTCCTGGGAAGGCTCTTATCTAGAACCACCTGACATGGGGCAGGCAGGCAAAATACCCACATATTTTAGTTTAAAGCTCTTACTGCTAGTAACTAAGCCTTGGGAGAGGTGTTTCAAGCTTTTAAAATGGGGGGGGGGGAGACTCCATAAAAGTTGGCAAACTACCAAGCAATTGGTGGTTGGGGGGAAGGTGTGGCAATGGGGCATGGCCATCTGGTGAACCTGGGGGGGCAGATTGGGACCCCAGATGTGCCTGATTTGGTCCCCCAGCCTGAGGTTCTGCACCCCTGACCTTGAGTATTGGTCTTCAACTGGTGGGTTGGTATCCAGTACCCTGCCTCACTCATGGCATTTTACAGGGGCAGGGGGGCAGACAGTATTACCTTCCACTCATAACCTCTTGTGTACTCCCACCCTTTCCTCCATTTTTTTTCTTAATGTGGAAAATGTGTTGAGGAAGAAAAGACTGAAGAGCTGCACAGTCCCTCCAAAGTGGTAGCGCTAGGAACCCTCTGTCTGGAAGCACCACCACCACCCATTGCAACCTGAGCTATAAGCGATTTGCAACAGTAGTGCTAGCCCCACACAAATACAGCAATACCTTGGATTGCAAGTAACTTGGTTTGAGAGCGTTTTGCAAGATAAGCAAATTTTAAATATTTATTTTTAAAAATTGACTTGATATACAAGCGACATCTTGCAATACAAGTACTGTAGTACGGCTTAAATTAAAAATCTCTATACAATTTTTTGGGGGGGAATTTCGTTTTGATATAAGAGTGTTTTGGATTACAAACACGTTTCCGGAACGAATTATGCTCTCAATCCAAGGCATGACTGTATAAGGAAACAAATTTAGGAAGTCGGTCTCCAAATGCACGCTTGGGCTCTAGGTGGGTTCCGGGTCTGAAAAGGTTGAAGAGCTAGAGTTTTACTAGGTTTTCAGACCCCAGTACTTGTTACTTGACAGAACATGGTTTTAGCGATTGGACCAATAAAACACTAGGTATTTGGCACCCCGAGGCTGGGACTGGGACCTATCAAGCGTACACACACACGTTTCCCCTCAGCTACCTGAGAGAATCCTTTTGAGAGAGCAAATGCCTGTCAACCATCTGGCAAATGCTTTTACTATACAAGTGGCACCGCCTAACTTGACTTCGTTACCAGTAGCAATGGCTCCAAAGAGCAGGCCCGGTTTAATAATTCAGCGCATGGATTCGTTAGTAACCATGGAAACCAGCTCTCTGACATCCAGTTGTGAGAAGGGAAAAGGGGGGGGAAGCAACGGAGAACACACACGCTCACTTCTGCATGCGATGCTAGGCTTCTCAAACCCACCGGTCACACACAGCATATGCAGTCTAATTATGAATGGCGTTTAAACAACTGTGTGGGGCACCAGAGTTGTTCTTTTTCTGTGTGTGAAGAGAGGTTCTGTGTCTTTAACAGCTGTGGAACTGGCAGAAATCAGCAGGAGAAGCTTTGCCCATCACTGCATCCCCAGGCTGATTTAATAGGATTATTCAGATGCCTTTATGAATTGTTCAGCTGCCTTGAACACCATTTATGGCAGAAAGGTGGGATATAATTTTAAATTAATAAACATACAGCACTGCATGCAGTCATGAGAGACACAGAGTCTCTGCTCATGAAAACTGGCAGCAAGCCTAGAGGTCACATGCAAACTTTGAAAATTTACAGCGGGAAACAGCAGACCAAAAAGAGGCAAATATTGAACCACTGAGCCAAATCATATATAGCTGCAGCTGCACATCAATCCTGACCTAAGGCAAAGGGCTCCCCAATTAAACCACTTGCACCTCATATGTCAAGCTCTTTCCAGATTAATCACTACTGTGTATATCTGGGCGGGCCAAATGTGTGTATGTTTGCATGTATATATGCTTTCGTGTGTGAACACCCACCCAGTACCCAATTGGGACCATACACACCACCCACTCCTGGTCTTTATAATAGCATGCTACAAGTAAAAAACAAGATCACAGAGGCTGTCAGAGGTGCCTACCCAATCCAGGGAATAGCTCAGTCAAAATCTAAATGAGCCGATCCAAATGCATTAGGGACAGCAGAAACAGTCTAAGGATCTCTAACCACCCTGTTCCCCAAATACACTGCCACTGAACAAGGAACAAAAGCCTTCACTTCTTGTCAGACAATACCTGTCTGAGCTGGCTTTTGGAGCTCAAGGTTAAGTCTGCAAAGGGTGGGCAAATTTCACTGAGTTAGATGAAATCTTATTCTGCTTTGTGGATTCATTTAAGATGGGGTGGGCTATAAATCTCAATGTTCGTGTGGAGAGCCAGTGTAGTGTAGTGGTGAGAGTGTTGGGCTGGGACTCGGGAGGTCCAGATTCTAGTCCCCACTCGGCCATGAAGCTCACTGGGTGACTTTGGGCCAGTCACCGACACTCAGCCTGACCTACCTCACAGGTTTGTTGTGAGGATAAAATGGAGTGGAGGAGGATTATGTAAGCTGCCTTGGGTTCCTTGCAGGAAAAAAGGTGGGATATAAATATAATAACAAATAATACATGTAATCTCTAGCTATTTGATTTTTCTTCTTATAATCATCATTAACCTGTCTCTCTTTCACATGCACATTTGAAAAATATCCAGTTGATTTAACATTATATATCTCACCTTGTAACCCCCATATTGGCTTTCAAGGTAGCTACCAATGAGTAGGCAGCAATGGTTTTTGCATACAGTAATACCTTGGATTGCAAGTAACTTGGTTTGAGAGCGTTTTGCAAGACAAGCAAATTTTTAAATATTATTTAAATTTTTTTGACTTGATATACAAGCGACGTCTTGCAATACAAGTACTGTAGTACGGCTTAAATTAAAAATCTTTGTACAAATTTTTTTGGGGGGATTTCGTTTTGATATAAGAGTGTTTTGGATTACAAGCACGTTTCCGGAACGAATTATGCTCTCAATCCAAGGCATGACTGTATAAGGATTAACTTCATACTAGCTACAATATAATGTTACGGGGGGGGGGGTCATCTTCCCCACCACATGACACTAAAAGTCACATCAAAAGGTTTATTGGCAAGCTCTGAGTCAAGATTTAGGAAACTCCAGGGGTTGGGGATGGAGATCTATAGGTTAGTGATATTGGCAGCCAAGGTAGTGCCAAATTTGAGTACCTGCCGGTTCAGGGTGGACTTCATGAGTCATTGGTCTGAGGTTCAAGACATAATGCAGAAGGTAGTTGTTGTTGGAAATTGTAATATTGCCTGCTTAAAATCAACGAAGTGATGTATCCACTGATTAGAGTGGGAGGAATGGGTTGACTAAAGAAACCTCTCCTCCCTACTTCAGGCCTCTCTGGCCAGAGCTCTGCTGCTCTCTATCTACTTCCTGCTTTTTTGTAGAAGTTAGTTAGGTTGTGCTCTCTCTCTCCCTTCTCCCAACATGGAAGACGCAAGTCAGAGCTGTCTTCCAGCCAGAGATCTTCTATAATGAAACTAACAGGGATGTTGAAGAGGCCTTGGTTTCGAGTCACGAGTCGAGTCACGAGTCTTTGGACTCGAGTCCGAGTCCTTGGTCCAAAATGGTGACTCACGAGTCACTCCCAAAGCTGACTCCACAAGTCCCTATTAAAATCAATGGGGGGGGGTGTTCCCAACAAAATAAGGCTATTTCAGATGTGTGGCTTAAATAAATTCTAGGCACAAGTGTGCCTTTTTATTTCAAAACTCTGCAACTGATTTTGGCAAGAACAGACCAGGCAGACAACCCCAAAATAACCAGACAGGCAGAGGAGGCAGGGAACCCCAAAGCAGACAGGCAGAGGCCTTTGTCTTGGACAATTCAAACTGTGGAACTGGTTAAGAAGAGACCAGGCAGGCAGAGGAGGCAGGGAACCCCAAACAGGCAGGCAGAGGCAGCCAAACCCAAAATGTCTGAAAGGTTGCATTTTAGGAAAATGATTTTAAAAAATAAACTTGCTGTACTTTCTAAAACCTATCCATGTTGCATTTGAGGAACATGATTTTGGAACACGAGTCCTTGGTCTCGAGTCCCGAGTCGAGTCTCGAGTCCCATTAAAAATATTGGGACTCGAGTCTGACTCGAGTCAAAGGGGGGACTCAGTCCGACTCATGAGTCGAGTCCTGGAGTCCGAGTCCCCATCCTTGGAAACTAATCTGTCTATATCAGTGATGGCAAACCTTTTTGAGCCCGAGTGCCCAAACTGCAACACAAAACCAGCTTATTTATTTCAAAGTGCCAACACTGCAATTAAACCTGAATACCGAGGTTTTAGTTTTAGAAAAACAACTCATACAGTTCTCCGAACTAGTTAACATCTTTTGTCTTAAAAGAAAAACACAACAACAGAGCTTTCAATGATACAAACAGTTTTTTGTTGAAACAAAAATCAACTCAAAAAATTATTATAGTACTACATTGTACACATAGCCTGAAGGGAATTTATACAAACGTTTTAAATAATTAGGCACATGTCTTTTTGGATAAGGGATTCTCAACTTGTAAAAAGATTATATGCCAGACTGAAATTGTATGGGGCAAGCTTTACCCCGGGTCCTTTCCCTGCTTCTACAGGTGTCGGATTAGTAAAAGTAAAAGTCAACCTGTACTAGGATGAGCAAGATAAACAAGAAAACTAAACGTGCTTAACACATTTTAAACACTTTATGTCTTGGACTCCAAACACTGCATTAGGTAAAAGTTTGCATTGGGCATGCTTTTGCACAATTAATGTGATTTTTGCTATTGCATGCATGCTGATAATTTGTCAAACCTTGGCTCATACTCTGTTAGTTTGAGAGCAACACATGCAGCACTCAGGTCAACTGTTAGGGCTTTACATCCAAGCCATGCTCTGTGCATCATTCTTCAAAATCTTTTAAATGTGATAACAATGTAGAAAAGAATTCTGTAACGGGAATTCTAGAATAAAATCATTCTGTTCCACACTGTGAGAAAGAACAAGATCATTAGTGTTTTGCAGAAGGGGACAGTCTTTTCATAATCTGGTGATGACCAATGGCTCGAGTGCCCACAGAGAGGTCCCTGCGTGCCAGCTGGGGCACCCGTGCCATAGGTTCGCCATCACTGGTCTATATGTATCCTGCATATATGTGATCGATCTGTAAGTAAGAACTGATAAATGTATTTAGTTTAAACCTTGTGTGGACATTGCACTCCTTTTAATAGCCTTAAGAGACAAGAGTTTAGCAACTCACGTGGTGAAACCAGTTTCAATAAAGCAGGCTGCGCTTAAGGAGGAAACTCTGCTTTATCCTAATCAGTTTAAGACTGACTCCTTTTAATCATATCCTCCAACTGTTGTCCAAAGCAGAAGCTGAAGTATCCATCTGAAGCAAGTGAGATAGAGAGTTTGGAAACCTACGGTATCTAAAGATATAAGAAGGTAAGGAGGCAGACAAGAAAGGCCTAGACCCTTATATAAAGAAAATCTTGGCTTTATTCTCTCTCCTTTTCAGTTTTAAACTGTTGTATTCAGTTATCTTATTTATTTGTTGTATACAAAGCTAGCTAGGGATGATGGGAGTTATAGTCCAACAACATCTGGTGATCCAAGATTGAGAAAGGCTGTTCTAAACAATCATCAAGGGTAATCTCATGGGGAGTGCACTTCAGTAGTTTTACCTCAAGGCTGCGAGGACACAGAAGCACTTTTACGTTCACTTAGGCTATCAGAGATGGCAGAGCAATGAAATGTGCAGCTCTGTGGGCTGTGTCAAGCCGCAAGCAGTGACACAGAGGTCTACTATCAACTGAGATCGTGCCAAGTTTGACTGGAGTTCAGTTTTAAGGGCAACAGCTAGTGGGTGCCTGTGAGGAGAACTTGGTGGCAGACATGGGTCTCTAAGCCAGCAACTCAAAACCCCTGTGAAGGCATACCGAAAGCCCTGCAAGTCAGCTCACCAACTGCCCAGGGCACCTTACTCCCTTGTGAACACCCCCCCGCCCCCCAGAAAACACACCAGGAGGCTACTGGATAATATATGAGAACAAAGCTGCAACCTGCAGTGCTTCCCCCTGTAGTTCTTTTCCACCCAAAATTGGATCCAGAGCAATCTGATATATACCTACTTGTATGTAAGTCCCATTGATTTCAATTAGGCTTACTCCTGGGTAAGTAGGTATAGCCTTTCAGCTTTAGGCAATACCAAGGCCTACATCAGGAATTCAGACCTCTGAGTTCCGCAGCTTCTACCAATATAATCTGCTACTCTGCATCCTGCTCTCATCACCGCAATCTATACCCTGCTCTCATCACTTCTATTCAACTGTTTTGGTACTGCTGTACGTCTCCTGTCATGAGTCACTGTTTCCAGCCAGGCCCCCTTAGCAATTCCCAATGCATGCCCCATGCCAGGATGAACTGCATCTGAGAAAGCCACGTTTTCAATGTTGGTGTGGCTCTGCTTTTTAGAGCAGCTGCAAGGTTTTGCTAGATCCAGAGTGGGCTGAACACAACTGTCAGCCTTCTGGGATAGATGTGAATCAATCTGGGTCATGCCAATCTTGATCCTGTTCCTTTAACGCCTTCCCCTCCATAAGAAAAGGGAGCTATAAAAAGAGAATCCTATGAGCAAGTGTTTCATTAAAAGGCTTCCATTGGAATTGCATTTCATTCATGCTCACAATGAAACGCACCTTCATGCAAATGCATTTACTGTAGGCCTCTCAGAGGTAGTACCGGCATAGGGACCAATGAAAGCTACCTGTTCCCACACTGAAGAGTGAATTGAAATCAAAAAGGGAAACCCATCCACGGACAGACAGACAGACAGACACAGAGGCTGCAAGTGCTGCTGTTCACAATCCAAAACAGCCTTGGCCTTCAGGCTCACCATCTGATACACCAGCCTTCCCCATTGGCCATGCTGGAATACTGGGAGTTGCAGTCCCAATGCATCTGGAGGGCACCAGGTTGGGGAGGGCTGTGATACACCAACCCCCATCAGACATCCAGTCTTCATAAAAAAAATAATAAGTCAGACCCTGCAAGACTCTGCCCCTCTTATCTTTTCCCTCCGGGCTGAAGCAGATGATTGATATTGCTCCATATTCAGTTTTTTTTTCAAAGTCCTGCGGCATCCCCTTTCCCCCAGTGAGGACTATTTCATACACAACACAGAGCAGCAGTAAACTGGTGAGTATACACCTGTTTGTAAACAAATATTACTGGCATTCTCACTTTGCATTCTTTAAATGTGCACCTAAAAAAAACCCCAACAAGCACACTTTAGAGGGCAAAGTGGCCCTCAGAGCAGGAACTTCGACTTACCAACTGAGAGTGGCTTATTTGAGAAATGATAGCACACCCCCATCCTAGTTTGGAGGTATTGTTAAACCCCTGCAAGCTCTATCACTGTGCGTACAGCACATAGGAAGGACTATATTCCTACAAGTTACCTGATAAGAAGCAGAGAACTGAGCTCAGTGTCATTACATTCAGGAGGGTGCTTTGTGCTTTGTTGTTCATTAGCTCTCTTCAAATCTTCTCCACACATTTATTTATTTAGTTATTTATTAACTTTATATCCCACCTTTCCACCAAAAATGGTACTCAAGGTGGCTAACAATAATGACACAGAGATTAAAACCAACATCTTAATTAAAATATAACACAAACATGAATAAATTAAAAATGCAACAATAAAAGGACTAACCAGTTCAGAACCCTTTCAGCGGCAGACCAGATGTGCCAAAGGCCTGCCTGAATAAAAATTGCCTGTTGGTAGAAGGACAACAGATTGTAAGCCAACGTAGCCCCCCACAGCAGGGAGTTCCAGAGCCTGGAAGTGGCCACTGAGAAGGCCCTCTCTTGCGGCCCCACCAAACAAGCCACGGATGGTGGTGGGACCTAGAGAAGGGCCTCCCCTTGACATTTCACTAAGGACATGAAATGTCAAGACCCACCAGACTCAGACCTCAGCCCAGATTAGATCACCTCTAAAGAGGAGAGGGAGTAGGATCCTGTGATGGCCCTTAGCACAAATGGCAGCCCTGGAGACCCAAGGCCTCCTGAGGCACACCCGGTATTAGAGCTGCCCAAGGGGGGGGGGTTAGTACTGGGGACCCCACCATCCCTTGTTGGGACACCCATCCCAGTTCTGGACTCCACCCCCTCCCTCCCACAGGAGTGGCAATGGATCCAGGCCAAAGCTCAGGCCTGTTGAAGCCGGGCTTGACTAGCAGGCAGAGACTTCCCATCTGCTGGGCAAACTCAGGAAGAGAAGGCAAGCCCCATCCATGCTCTAGATCAGGGCTTTCCAACCTTGGGTCCCCAGATCTTGCTGGGCTACAGCTCCCAGAATCCCTTGCCATTAGCCATGCTGGCTGGGTATGCTGGGAGCAGTAGGCCAGCAACATCTGGGGACCCAAGGTTGGAGAGCCCTGGTATAGATCCTGTAGCTGAGCACCTTCTTCAGGAAGAAGTGGGGCCATCAGGACTTCCATAGAAGCATCTGTCTCTGGCCGCTCTGTGCTAATGCAGCAGCTCCGTGAGTGAGTTCTTCAGCCTCATAACTCCTTGATCAAACAGGACAAGGAGAGGGGAGTCACTGGGCCCCACTGCTGGCCTAAACCTCTTGACGTGTGCAGGAAACCTTAACTCCCTGACATGTACCTGTATAATGTATGTATTGGTAAATACGTGCTTGTTGCTTTCACACCTAACATTTTTAGGTGTACATGTAAAACAACACAGGTGTGAACATGGAAAAAAAATGTATCATGTGAAGTGGCCTTAATAGGACAATGTCTCCAAGGATGGGCTACTAAAGCTTTTCTTGCTTGCTTGCTTTTTTTAAATTAGAAATTTGAATAAAGTCTCCAGCAATTTGTAGTTCTCTAAATTTGTGGCATTGTGCAAGTATCCCGTTTGGCCTTTAACTCTCCCAGGTGGTGCACCCCACCCCACCCCACCCCACCCCACCCCGAGATGCATGTGGAAGGCAGGGTGGCCAAGTGCAATGGAGGATGACATTGCGGAGAGAGGGATTTCAGCAAGTGCAGCTGCAGGGGGTGGAAAAATACTGCCGCTGCCGCATTTCCTTCTTCTCTGCCACTGTAAAAAGTTTCAACAGCATTGCTCTCCTTTGTGTCTGTTCCCCCAGTATGGGAGAGAATGGGGCATAATCTATGTGGGATGCAGGAAAAGCAAGCAAGCAAGCACAGTTCAGTTCTGTTTTCTACCCTTCAGGAGCATTTCTTTATCTGGCTGGCGTGAGCTTTTAAAGGAACCACAACAAAATGCTCTTACATTGCTCTGTTGCCATTTAAATCTTAAATATATTCTAGAGCAAGCCTTGGCGTGAATCTTGGCATGAATCTCTCCTTCCTCCCTGTCCCTCACAGTCCCACTTCTCTCTCACAAACCTGAAATAGCACCCCAACATTCTCGTATGTCAGCCACGAAACACCCAAGTACAACAACCCACCCAATCTCATCCAGATTTTTTCCCTTACTTTTGTTTGTTTATTTCTAGACTTGTTCAGGGACTAAGCAATGCTTTGGAGTATGTTTCCATGGTTACTTTGTGTGGCAAGGGTAATTGAACTCTTGGGGTTCACTGTTGAGTAGACGCCTTTTGTGTTTGCATATCCCCCTGTAGAAACACACAGATATTGTATCGACTTTATATTTTCAAATACATACCAATATGAATTCTAACCCCCTGTATCTGCTCTATGGGGAGGAACCACAGTTTGTAGCCACACACACACACACACACACACTGCCTGCTTAATTCCCCCCATTTTTGCTGTTCCCAGGAAAAAACCCAAAGGCATGAGGGAGAACGCAGATTTCCCCCTCCTTAACCAAAGGGCAAGAGATAGCTAAATCCACACACAAAGGGAATTGCAGTATTATTTCTACTAGCACTGTACCTTACTTGCAAGTCAATGCTTAGCTGATTTTATCAGTGCCAAGGTCTCAGCACTGAGACTGTTGGAAAAGATCACAGATATACACACCTGTGGAGTATCTCTATAAAGGCCTGCTTAGGTTGTACGGTATTTCCTTGAGTTCTATTCTGCGATGTCAAATTTAAACTGAAGTTCATCTCTTAATCCACAGGACTTGAACTTCAGAGCTGGGATCAGGGGGGTGTCCTATCAGATTTCAGTGGGGGAAGGAGCTTTAAAATAAAAGTTGTTCTTTGATGGATTAAAGATTACATCGTGAAAAAACCAATGTATTTTTAGAGCATTTACTCTGGTTCCTTTTTATACCTCACAATAATTATGGCAATGTTATCAAAGGCTCACCTTCTCCCCTTTGGAAAGGGAGTTGTGCTTTGTCATGCATACAGGCCTCCTTAAGGCACAATCCTATGCAAGTTTAGACAGAAAAAAGGCCTACAACTCCCAGCATGCCCCAGCCAGGAGCATGCTGTGAGTTGTAGGCCTTTTTTCTGTCTAAACTTGCATAGGATTGCACCCTTGACTGCTTTACACAGTGCATAGAATAAGTGAATCACTTAGAAATATCAGTGCAACTTAGCAGTGATTGTATGTGGCTTGAAACAGAGGGTGGGGGTGGGGGCAATGTCCTCCCCATCTAAAAGACTGGAATCTTGCTGGAATCTTGCTCCCCAGCTGGAATCTTGCCAGGGGTGGATTGTCACTTTTTCTAAGTTGAACTCTCACGGTAGGGAATCCTTACATCGGGAGTGGGCAACCTCTGGCTCACATTTGCCCTGTGTATCCCCTGTACATATTGCACATGGCCATGTCACAAGACAATGTATGGAGTGGGAGATGCATAAGAGGGAGGTGGTGGTGGTTTTCAGGTCACATGGGCTGATCCTGGGCACACCTTTTTTCCCTATCAGGTAAATGTCTGTGTGTCTGCGCAGAGGATATTGTGGGTGGTCTCACCAGGGATGGGGACTCGGACTCCAGGACTCGACTCGTGAGTCGGACTGAGTCCCCCCTCTGACTCGAGTCAGACTCGAGTCCCAATATTTTTAATGGGACTTGAGACTCGACTCGGGACTCGAGACCAAGGACTCGTGTTCCAAAATCGTGTTCCTCAAATGCAACATGGATAGGTTTTAGGAAGTACAGCAAGTTTATTTTTTAAAATCATTTTCCTAAAATGCAACCTTTCAGACATTTTGGGTTTGGCTGCCTCTGCCTGCCTGTTTTGGGGTTCCCTGCCTCCTCTGCCTGTCTGGTTATTTTGGGTTTGTCTGCCTGGTCTGTTCTTGCCAAAATCAGTTGCAGAGTTTTGAAATAAAAAGGCACACTTGTGCCTAGAATTTATTTAAGCCACACATCTGAAGTAGCCTTATTTTGTTGGGGAAACCCCCCATTGATTTTAATAGGGACTCGTGGAGTCAGCTTTGGGAGTGACTCGTGACTCGTGTGAGTCACCATTTTGGACCAAGGACTCGAGACTCGGACTCGAGACTCGGGTCCAGAGACTCGTGAGTCGACTCGTGACTCGAAACCAAGGACTCTTCAACATCCCTGGGTCTCACTGCAGTCTTTTTGGTGCCTTTACCCTGTTTTCAAAGGGGGAGGAACAGGTGGATATAGGAAAACTTCCCTGGGCACCCCACCCCAACACACACACACACACACACACACACACACACACCTCTGATGTCACTCCACTGATCTTCCTCCTTTTGTTCTCCCTCAGTGACGGGATGCGCCAAGGCACAGCGCCTGCTGCCCATGGAGATGGGTGTGTCAGCTTCTGGAACTGAACTGGCCAGCTTTTACCCATCAGCGAACCCCCTCCCACCCCTCCCAAAGGAACTGCACACTGGAGGGAGAATCATCCAGGGGACCCTCGCCTCTGGTGCCCTTCCACCATCTCTCACATCTGTGGGGAGATGATGGAAGAAACATCTCTTTTGCATCTGATGGCAGCCAGTTCCGTATGGAAATACACCCTGATTGTGTTGCTTTACTGTGGCTGCTGTTGCTCTGCAGTTTCTCGCATTGGTTATGGAAACTCTTCCAGTTACAATTAATTTTTATGTATATATTCAGCTTTCTGTGGCTTTCTTCCTTTCTTATGGACCAGTGACCTTTAAAAATATATATATATGTAATGGTTCACAATATCCTCCTTTTTGGCTTTGCTTACTGTCAGGTACTTAATAAAAGACCAGAGAGATGACATGAAGAGACAAACTGCTCCATGATGAATCCAACATTCAAGCAGTGAGCCACATCTGCCTATAACTACCAGCTGGATTTCAAATTGACATACACACACACACACACACACACACGGAGAGCCTATTCAGAATACATGGAATTAACATTAAAAAGGTAACCGCATCCTAACAAGATTGCCATAAACAAGATGCAAAGAGCTAAAACCTCAAATTGCAGTAATGCTAGACCAAAATTATTGAGCGGGGTAATGTTTTGCTCAAAAGCGGTGAGATGAGACTGCTTGTTCCCACACTGGGGGGGGGGGGGGAGACACTCATTAAAATATATAGCAGGTATTTATGTGATGAAAAACTAAGCAAAGGGCAAAAGCAATTTTGTTATTTCCTGGGAGATGGATGGTTAGGAGAACAGGATTGATAGCTGATTTTGGCCAGAGAAAATGTGTCTACAAAGCGCAAATAGAAACCAGAGATAGGAGGTTTAAAAAGAGGGAGAAATTAGCTTTTTGCTAGCAAAATAAAAAGACACAGTCTTCGGTGGGTGGGGGATAAACCAGAGCTATCTGCATTCACACAAGAATTCCAAAGTATAAGTGGGCATTGGGCAATCAGAAAAGTCAAAAATTCTGCAAAAAGAATATATTATACAAACTTTTCAAATGTTTCAGTTAACAAGAGGCACTCAGAAAGGCACAACCACCACTATAGTAACAAAAAATGCAAGTCCTTATCAATAAAACAATGGAAAACATTCTTTAGTCAGTTATCTGGCAATATAATGGAATATGGGAGACATTAAG
This sequence comes from Shinisaurus crocodilurus, assembly GCA_021292165.1. Classification (NCBI taxonomy): domain Eukaryota; kingdom Metazoa; phylum Chordata; class Lepidosauria; order Squamata; family Shinisauridae; genus Shinisaurus; species Shinisaurus crocodilurus. The sequence continues at coordinate 139,040,320 of CM037877.1, read as the reverse complement.
AAGAGCACTTCAGTATCCAAAGTCACAATAACCCAGCAGCACTATATTTATATATATATGTGTCCGATATTTTCTAAAAAGATGTAACTCCTCTCCAGAAATATTTAAACTACAATGCAGCCAGAGATAAACACTTTTGAGTCCCACTGATTTCAGGGGGTTGTGCATGCACATGAATGTCTCTCTCTGAAACCAAGATGTGCAGTGCAATCCAGTCCTATAGAGTGTTTACACAGAAGTAAGTCCCATTGGTTTTGTGGGGTTTACTCACAAGTAAGTGTGCATAAGACAGAAGCCTTAGGTTCAATTCCTGAAATATGAGGGGGGGGGAGATGTGACATGGTTTCAGATTTGGAGAGGGGGGTGAGATGGTTAGGCCAGGCCAGACTTGACTCTGAAACGTAGAGATTTTAGGCCAGACTTGACTCTGAAATGTAGAGATTTCTGAAAGTCCGTCTGAAATTTAAATTGGATTACATTTTACACCTATAATGTCAACACCATGTACTCTTTCTCCCCAAACTGTGAGATTCTGCTTGCAGAGGAAAAGTAACAGGCTGTGGTGGTGGTTTTCTCTTCCTATTAAGTATCACCCAAATTCTGCATTAAAACCATTAGTTTAAAGCTTGACTCCTCCACAGCTTCATTAGCAGAAGAACAAATGTGTCTTCCTTCTGTTAACACCACTATTAATAATGTCACTTCTGAGAACTTATGTGCCAAGTTAACAGCTTCTTTCAGCCATTTCAGCTTTAGTTTAAAATAAGGGGGTCCACACGGCACCAATTTTCTTTCCCACTTCGATATTGCAGCCAAGTAATTAATCCAGCGCTAGATTAAATGTCCTTACTTCTCAACAAATAGAAGAGACACACACACCCTCCTCCTCCTCCTCAAACCGCCACAGTCCCATCCACAGATGAGTTTAGGCAGACCGCTCAACATTTCGCGGATGAAAATAACAACACTCTTGTGCCTTTGTAACATTCCTTTTCTCTTACCGGGGATCACTGCTCAACTGCCACAGCACTCAAGTCAATACACTCCTGAAGGTTCTTCTCTAGCTGCTGTATTCATACAATTTTGCCATAGTTGGTCCTTCACTGCCTCTGAATTACACTGTTCTAGTAGGCTGAACAAAGCAGCTGCGGGGTTTTTTTTAAACGTAAACATTTAAGCTTACAATGGATGTGACTGTACGTGTAGAACTGTTGTGTAAATAACACATTCAGTTAGTTATATTTACTGTCTAAAGAGACAGCTATGTGAAAAGGATAGGAAGAGAAGGGATGTTTCCTGCATTGAGCAGGGGGTTGGACTCGATGGCCTTGTAGCCCCCTTCCAAGTCTATGATCTAGGGAAGGGAAAGGAAGGGAAGCATTACATGGGCATTTTGTATCCAGGTCTGCGTCTGCATATATACATACATGTGCAACAGGGCCACAAACAGAAGCCTCCACTCTTCTCGCTAGGACCATAGAGGCCCAGATACATAACCCTGCTCAGCCATAAAACTTACTGGGTGATCCTGGCCCAAACTTGGGCCAGTCACTATCTCTCTGACTAACACAGCCTTCCCCAACCTGGCACCCTCTGGATGTGTTGGACTACAAGCCCCATCATTCCCAGTTAGCGTGCCAAATGGTTTGTAGTCCAGCACATCTGGAGGGCATGAGGTAGGGGTAGGCTGGTGTAATGTATCTTACCAGGTTTCACTGTGAAGGTAAAAGAGGGAACCATGCATGCCACCTTGAGGTACTTGGACGAAGAGTGGAATGTCAGTATAATAAAGAAATCAGGTACCACAAAACAGGAATTGTGCCTGGTAAATATGAGCAGATGTGGCTCACGCTGGCTCAGCTTGTCTGAGTGTGGAAAGCTAAGCAGGGTCTGGCCTGGTTATTACTTGGATGAGAGACCCCCCTCCTCTAGTTTCCTGCACTGAGCAGGGGGTTGGACTCGGTGACCTTGTAGGCCCCTTCCAACTCTATGATCTATGAATCTATAAGTCTAGGCCTGTTTTGACCCCTGGCCTGTGATCAATTATATCATCCACCCCTGAGCCTTTGGAATTCAGTCTCCCTGCACCAGAATTGGACCCCCCAAAAAAGTGGGCCATCTGTGAGCTTGGCCAAAGTCTTACAGTGACTGGAGATAGCAGCGGGATGCCCTCCGAGGGGATTCCTCCAGGGGCAAGGCTTGGAGCTTAAGAGGCTACACAGGCCGGATTGGGGTGCTCCGCGGGCTGGAGGTTCTGCACCCCTGCCTCACACTATCTAAAAAGAAAGCTGCTGGAGCTATCAGAAAGGCCTTGAAGTTGCCCATCAACAGTACTTGGACAACAGACTGAGCAAGGCACATGAGTCACCGAGTTACAATCTTCCACACTATGGTGAGATTTACTGTATTTTTATTTAAATTATAACCTAACTGTGGAGGACCGAACACCTGGTCCTTGGTGCGAGTTTGGCACTTAATAGGTTAACCGGCACTGAGAAAATGCCCTTTATGCGGCTCCTGTGCATTTAGAACACAACCGCTACCTAATAAATGACATGGAACCATGCTTAGGTCAAAGAATAGACTTTATTTACTATACAGCTAATGGAGCGGAACTAATAGACTACTAGGAATTTCACACTATAAACATAGCAGGTCATAACCTGAACAAAGCGGAAAGCTTCAATCTAGAGGCGTAGCGTATTACAGAAGAAGAATTAACTTTACAGAGAATCTGACTTACAGACTTAGCGTAGCAATCTGTATTGTTGATCTCCAGGTGCGCCCGCCCGGGGTTGGAAGCTGCTTGAACCTGACCAGAGCCAGGGACCTGATGTGTGCCAGCCTGCACCGTGTTCCCAACAACCTTTTTTCTGCTGTGCTTGTCTTTTTCTACCCTCTCCCACCCCCTCCCCGCCCTTGAGGACCAGGTGGGCTGGTTCTGCCCTATGGGGAGGTGGCGCCTCATGTTTCTTGGCACCTCCTGGATACTTTAGGGGTAATCTGCAGCTCTTTGAGACTGCCCCCCCACCTTTGGAATGTTTATGCTCTTCGATGTGGATCAATGTAAATGTGCCCTATTGAGGGTATGCAGATGTGGCCACGTATAGCCAGTCTGGCTAGAGCTGTGTCTCCTGTCCCGTCCCCTGTCCGTCCGTCCCCCCATTGGGGATTATGCAAAGGGGCGGTGTCAGTGTACCAGGGGGAACTGTGTCAGGGTTCATGTCACTCTGTGCGTGCTCAGGCTTTCTCCACACTAACAATTACTTCTAAATCTGCATAAATTAGTATATGTAAATTGTATCCAAATCGGCAACTCTTGTCCTCGTGGTTGGGGTGATGAATATCCTCTTTTTTGGAGATTCATTCATTGCCACCCCATGTGCCTCTTAAAAGCATACTGCTAGGCACTCCCCACTTCCAAGCAGCGGGAAGTTCCTGGGACAACCCTACAAGAGTTAAATTTCCTTCAGATGAGAGAGAGCCTAGCACCTGGGTAATTTGCTTAATTTATACATATTCATGTCATGCTTAGTGGAGGCAAATATACTTTCATAAACAGGCAGTGCAGCTGTTACTCCTATCCTGCATCAGGTCTCCAAGGACAGCAACTTCAGCCAACTCACATTCTCTTCCTTTCTCTCTCAACTCAAGCAGCAAGCTCTCTCTCTCTCTCTCTCACACACACACACACACACACACTTGACAAGCTATGGTCCCAGGTTCCAGTCCTGCAGGTAAGTTGCTCATTTTGGTTTTTAAAAAATCCACAGTAATTGAGAACCGTTACAATCCCCGACTCCCATCAGGCAATACTTTAGGCAAACCCTTAGTGACAGACCCATTCATAATAATCATCCAGAATAACAGACTCATTCAAGAGAGCCCAAACTCCAAACAGTATGACAGATTCAGGTAGGCCTTCCTGGGAAGGCAGTGCCAAAGGAGGAGGGAGAGAAGCCCCATGCCTCAGCCACTTAAGAAATCTGCAGTCATTTCCAATAGGGCTGGTAGTTACTTTCTGCCTAGTTCCAACTTGAGGTGCTTTCTTCAGCAAGGCACTGCCTTGCTCCGATGTGTTATGTTGCATTATACACTTGAAAAGCAACATCTCTACAATTAGCAATCGATTTGCTTTGCACCAACAAAAGCCTCCCCAGATCTGGGTCACTCCCTGCTGATCTTCAGGACACGGGGTGTTTTGATTTCATGAGCACGTAACGCATGAAGGGGTGGGGGAGGAATTTGCTCTTGTTTTGTATGACAAATTCGGCCACATTTCTAAGCTTTGCTTTAAAAAAAAAAAAAAAAAAAAAACCTCCAGAGTGGAAATTTTGGCTGGCAGAAGAGCTCTTATTGACATTCTGACAGTCATTCTATTTTCTTTCCCCTGGATATAAAGTAATGCCATCTGGAATAGCCACCCACTATATATATACACACACATACATTTAATGACAAGGTCGCATTGTCACCGTGCCATTCTCTCTGCAGTGTGTGTTCACGCCATGGGCAACGGTGCTGCTCTCATACCATTTTCAACACTCGGGGGGGGGGGGGACACACATGCCTCCAGCCTGAATCCTCTTCGCTTGGGATGAAATTTTCTCGGGTAGATGTAATCATCAAGTAGCCTTACGAGCAGGGGGGTTGGCCATAGAGGCAACCTAAGCAACTGTCTGGGTGCCAAAATTCCAGGGGTGCTTAACTCAGCTTTACAAATCTTTTGCGGGGCAGGAGCTGCTGCTCTTTGGAGGAGACAGAATCAGCTTGTTGGCTGGGCAATATTCCTTACATTCCAGGGGCAGTGGAGGCTGCTGGCGCCAATGTCAGTGGGGCGGTGTATCCAGTCCGAACTTTTAAGGCGCTATCCATGGTGTTGGGGGGAACCACATCGATTTAGGTTCAGCACCATGGACAGCTCCTTTAAAGTTCCATCTGGCACCCAGAGTGGATACACCACCAACTGAGATTGGAGCCACCAGGCCAGCCACTGCTGTCCAGGGGACATGACTGAAAAGTCTTCTAATCTCTGGGAAGCTGCCTTATACCAAGTCAGGTCATTGGCCAATCTTGCTCAGTATCGTCACCGGTGACTGGCAGCAGTGGCTTTCCAGAGTTTCAGACAAGGGGCCATTCCCAGCCCTACATTTATTTATTTATTTATTGCATTTATTATACCCCACTCTTCAGCCAGAAAAGACTCTCAGAGTGGCTTACAAAGATTAATAATAAGACAGTCCCTGCCCTCAGGCTCACAATCTAAAAGACACGGCACAAAAGGAAAAGGGATTGGGAGGAGGAAGAATGCAAAACTCAGGCACCAGTTCTTAGTTAAAAAGGTTCTTATAGGTTTTCTTTCTTTTTTTCTTCTTGGGGGGGGGGCAGGGAAGGGCAAAACAAGCTCCCTGCAGCTGCTCCCTCTCCAGCTGATGTACGGGGCCAGGTTGGTCTACCCCTTGCTGTGATGTTACATGGAGATGGAACCTGAGACCTTGTGCATGCCACTGAGATACAGGCCTGTTGGCTGCCCAAGGGACAATTGTAAAAGGAAGGAAGAAAAATAAATGAGAGGCATTAACAATGAAGATGAGAGAAGAGTTTCCTAGTCAACTTGAACAACGAGGAGTCTTGTGGCACCTTAAATACTAACAAATCTATGGCATGCACTTTCATGGACACTGTCCACTTCATCAGGCGCCTCTGATGAAGTGGACAGTGTCCACAAAAGTGTATGACAAAATAAATTTGTTAGACTTCAAGGTGCCAGCCTACAGAACTCTTTCTTGTTTTTGCTGGAACAGACTAACAGAGCTGCTCCTCTGGAAACCAGTCAACTCAAGATATGATGTGTGTGTGCACGCACGCACACACACAGACGGACAAAACTTTTGTTTTGTCTATGGCAGCAAAAGCAACAACACCTTAGTTGGGGCTAATTATGTGCCAAACTAGCCCAGATTTGGCGGCCTTTACAATTACACAAACCAAGTACATTTGCATATGTTAACTTATTTTCCAAGACACTGTTGCCCAGTCTCCTGACCACTGGTCTCCCTCTGCTTCCCCAGCCCCACCACATTCTTCTGAGATTTTATCACTGAGTGTCCACAAATTTTCAAATTTATTTTCTCATCCGTATGAGCTAGAAACTTGCTTTAAAAAAAAGAAAGAAAAGATATTATCTGGGTGTTGAATTCCACAAATTCTGCACAACACAAGCACAGTGCAATCACAGCTTGTAACAACAGAATACAGATGATCAAAGCCCACTTATAACCTCGAGTATTTTCCTTCCCCAAGGAATAATAGAGAGTCCTATATAAATTTTGCAGGGAAATGGTCACCTAACCCCTGTGACAAGATGTAGTGAACCCCAAAGTTTATTATTTTCAATATATGTGAATTACCCCACCTCAAAAAATACCCTGTATTTTCGGTTTTAGAAAATATTTTTTTTGTTTTAGAAAAGCAACCATACAACTTAAAAAATACATCACAATCACCTTTTAAAAAGAAATACGATTTTACCTTATTTAGCAGTTCAAAAATAATCCACAATCCATCACTCCCTAGTGCCAGTTTCCCCCATCACACACACTGGGAGTGTTTGCACGACAAGATAAGCCACACTGCGCAGAAAGCTACTCGGTGTGGCTTATAAGCCACCCTACCCCCGATGTGCCCGACAGATGATCAGGCACATCTGGAATAGGTGCCTCCTCGTCCCCCCTGCACTCGGTCCTCCTCGGGCATCCCAGGGGACCCCACGGGAGCACCAAGGTTTCCCCCCTCCTCGCCACTGCTTGTCACAAGTAGGCTGAAGCCACCCCACAGGAAGCATGCCAGGTTCAGACAACACGCTAAGCCACCTGGGCTTATACGCCCAGATGGTTTAATGTATCATGTGAACCCGGTCACAGACTTCCTTTGCTGTTGTTAAAGGTGAATTTAATTTTAAGGACATAAAGGGTGATTATAAAATGTCCATTTCATAAACAGATTGTTGCAGCTAATAATTCACTAACAGTGTAATCCTATACATGTCTACTCAGAAGTAAGTCCCAGGTAAGATTGTATAGGATTGTTGCCAATGTTCCAAAGGCAAAAAATTAAGTTGCAGAGTTTTGAATTTTCTGTTAGCTCTTGGTGAGGCTCAGGGCCAGCCCAGGCCACACTGCTGCCTAAGGCAAAAACCAAGATGGTGGTCCCTTCCCATTCCGTGTCCAAAAGCATCAAACCTTCTTCAGCCCAAGGGTCAAATTCTGCTTCAGAGAAGCTCTAGGGGCATCCCAGTGGTGGGTGGGGCCAAAGGCAGAAGGGGGCCCACCCAAATGCCCAAAATACCAGCATATCATCCCTTAAACCCCCTCCTGCAGTAACCAAGGCTTAGGAGAGGCATTTCAACCTTTTAGAATGGAGGGAAAATGCACAAAAGCTGGGAAGCCCCCAAACGATTGGCAGTTGGGGAGGAAAGGGGTGTGACCAGTGAAGGCTGTTGGCTCCAATGTCAGTGGGGCTGTCCACTCTGGGTTTTATTCTGAACTTTAAAGGAGCTATCCATGGTGCTGAACCATGTCCTCAAAATGGTGGTGTGGATACAACACGGAGTGGATACGCTGCCCCACGAAAATTGAAGCCACCGGCCTCCACTGGGTACAGCCATCTGCAGAACGCTGAAGGCCCAGACTGGGGCCCTCGGTGAGCTGCATGTGGCCCACGGGCCAGAGATTCAGCACCCATGTTTTAAAACATAATTTGAGAAGCTGCCCAAAGATGATGATGATGATGATGATGATGATGATGATGATGATGATGATGATGCATCCTGTTCAAGTCTGGACTTGCAGTCAAGGAAACGCAGACTAAATACAAATAGAATTCAGTCTCGATTCATGAGGGGGAGGCTGGCAGGGCTCCCCGGGAAGTCCCAGTAGGCAATGCAGTTGCTGGAGCAGCTTCCCAATAACTCCCAGCAGCAGGCAGCCAGCAAGCCTATTGAAACAATGAGCAAATGCAAAGCCTGGTTTGCTGCAAAGCCGGTGCTTATCACTCCACTGTCCCCCCCATCAGTGTGTGTGTGTGCGTGTGTGTGAAATACAGCTGAGTTCTGAACTCCTAGCTCTAATTCAGACCTGGCTGTCATCCTTATGTTCTCAGTGTGACATGAGCACTGCTTATCTGTGGCCGGACGCCACAGCATGCTGGTAACGTCTGTTCCATAGAACCATCTCATGGGGAATGGTTGAGAGAGCTGGGTAAGTTTAGCCTGGGGGAAGAAAAGATTAAGGGGAGGCAGGATAGTGATCTTCAAATATTGGGAAGGCTGTCATGCAGAAGCGGGAACAGAGTTGTTCTCTGTACCTCCAGAGGGCAGGACCCATGGATGGAAATTGCAGGGAAACAGATTTCGACTAAACATTAGGAGAAGCTTCCTAACAACTGTTTGGCAGTGAAATAGACTGCCCGGGGGGCAGGGTTTTATGCAAGCAGAGGCTGAACAGCCATCTGCCAGGGAGGGGTTCGGCGGGGGGGGGGGGAGGTGTTTAAGCAAGCAGAGGCTGGACAGCCATCTGCCAGGAATGCTGTAGCTACATCCTGCATGGCAGTGCCTGCGCTGAGCAGTGAGTGGGACTGGATGATCTCCAAGGTCCCTTCCAACCCTATGATTCAAACATCATCCAGCCACAGGGAAGCAGCAGCTATACCACACTCGTAACATGTGAATCAGGCCTACCTGCAATCAAGTGATTCAAGTGATTCAGCAAATCAAGTGATTCAGCAAATCAAGTGATTCAGTTCTTGCTAGACTTTACCCACTTCAGACTGCAGGTAGGGAACCACACGCTTTTCACTGGACCATGATCACCGTCACCATCCCTTCCAATAGCAAAGTGAGGTGGACAAGGGCCTGTCAGACTGGAATAAAAATGGGGCCACACAAATAAGAAAGTGTCTTATTTGCACACTTTGCACTCATTTGCATAAGAAAGAAATAAGAAATCCAGAATTTTAATTTACATAAGAAGAATCCCCCCCCCCGCCCCCTGGGTTGAAAAAACAAACAAGCCTCAACTGGCACTACTGGAGGTGTTTCCTCTTTTTTTTTAACCCCTGTGCTGTGGTGGCCAGGAAGCAAGCAGCCCAGGAGGAAACATTTACAACTTCCTTCCCAGCATGTGGTGATCCCAATCTGGATCACAGTCAAACGCACTTACTCTAAAGTAATTCAGAGAAGGGGCAGCTGCATGCTATGTAATTAACTTAACATGTGGGTCAATCCTTAGTTTTCTACTTGGAGGAATTTGATGGGGGGGGGGGTATGGAGGAGCATTTAGTCATGTGAACTGCTACAACCCAGACACAGCTTTATCACCTTAGTAAGAACAAGGCCATAGGGGAAAGGGGTATTTGTTTATACTTATAAGTGTCCATATTTCCTGAGGCAGGTCCACCACCCACATTGAACTTTGAAGGCTGTGGTTAAGTGTGTAACGTGGCAGGGGGAGGCAACTTATTCCAAGCTAGAGAAGCCACATTTGGCAAGAGAACATGAGCTTGGAGGCTTCCGCTAATTTGCACACTTACGGTACGTGGCACTTAACATAATTTGCATATCAGGTATATGGCTAATTCAGATGCCACTGCCAGACATGAAGCTACAGAACTCTGCCTCTCCATGCAAGGCATGTTCTCAACTTCCTGCATCCTGTGGGGTAGCCACTGGTGGAAGAAACTGGTGATATACGCAGAACTGCAAGTTCAGGAAAAAAAAAACCCCAGTAGCCAGCCACATCAATCTATTTTTACATGCAAGTAGGGATGGCGTCAAGGGTAGGCATGATTGGGCACCTGCCAAGGGCCCACACCCCAACAGGGGCCCACTGGCAAGGGCCCTCTGGACTTGCTCTTCCTCTTCACCATTGCAACCTGCTTGTTCACCGGCCTCTTGCTCCAGCCCAGGCAATGGTGGTGATGATGATGATGATGATGATGAGGAGGAGGAGGAGGAGGAGGAGGAGGAGGAGGAGCAGATGTTCACTGGTTCTCTGCCTCTCAAACAAATAAGTGGTAGCAATGATCAGAAAGAGGAGGAGGAGCAATCTCAGTTGGTGACAATGGCGATGAGAAAGTAGACTCACTGAGCGAGGGGCCACATTGAAGGTGCCTTGCCCAGGGGCCCTCAAAAACCTGGAGCCAGAACTGCATGCCAGCTTGGCACACCAGCTGATGAGCATCAAGCGGGAAGAAAAACATCAATAAGTAAAGAAAGAGCATGGCGGAGGGGGAAGAGAAAAGTGGACCATAGACCAACATGAAATTCAAGATCAAGCAATAATGCCTGATCACGAGGAAAGAAAGAATTAGGATGTGAATCTGCCTTGCACTGTCAATCCATTTGTGCATTAGTGCAATCATGTCTATCTATTCTGAGTGACAGGGGCAGTCTAGGATCTCACACAGATATTTTCCCAGCTCTGCTTTTTAAACTAGAGATGGCCGGGACTGAGCACGGGGCCAGAGAACTGGCTTTGCAACTGGACAGCCTACTCAACCACCTATGGAAAGGGCCATGTGAGGGAGCAGCGAGCAGGCACCAGTGGAGTGGTGAGCAAGTGACAGCAAGGTGCTGGAGGAGAGAGCTGCGTGTACCATGGGACCTGTCCTACACCACTTAAGCTAGGCTGGTGCTGCTGAGTAGATGCCAATGTCCTATTCCCAGTGTTGAGGTAAGAGTCATCTGCCTGTCTGCTCAGGTTCTGTACATGGAGGAGGGAGGCGTCATGTTTGCCTCAGGCAGCAAAATGTCTTGGGCCAGCCTTGATTAGGAAGAATGAAGGAAACCCTGATGGAGCTCAAACAAAGTGCAGGACCAGCCAGGTATTATGTGTGACAAGGGCCGGAGTCTGGGGTGGAGAGAAGGGCAGGAGCTGTTATTCAGGCCAAGGTAGATCTGACATTAGCATTATACACCAAATTTAAGCAAAAATGGCCTTCAACCTCACCTGCGAAAACTCTTGTAGTCTTCCACAGCAAGCTATTTGAGACAAAACTAAATTCTCAGCTGGGAAGAACACAGAGGAAGCCATCAAGTCATCAGAAATTGTTCTGTGACAACCTGAAAGGCCTATCAAGATCACAAACGTAAACAAAAGTAATTCTCTCTCCCCCAAGGATCCCTGGAACTATAGTTCTGTGGGAGGCAAGCGAGGGATCTCTCTGGCAGAGAATTCTCAGCAATTCTGAAAATCTTCAGGGGAAGCCGTGACGGTTAAACTGGGTGAAAAATTAAAAACCATAAGAAGAGCTTTGCTGATCAGACCAAGGGTCCAGCTAGTCCTGCATCTTGTTTCCTGCCATAGCACAACCAGATGCCACTGGGCCCAGGAGGGCAAGAGCCCTCTCTCTTGTTGTCCTCCAGCAACTAGTACTCGGTACCATACTGCCTCTGAGAGCTTTTCTACACAAGGCATTTATTGTGTGCTTGACATTCCTTACCCATGGTTGTTTATGGGTTCTTTAGATGAAGTTGTGACCCTCCTGTTTCACTTCTGTTTTTTAAGGGCACTTATCCAGGTTTTTTTTAGAGTGGGGAAAACTGAATGCAAAGGAAAACATACCTACTTGTGTAACTGCATTATTCTGCTATAGCACAGTGCCACCTAGAGGTTATGTAGCAGAAAAGCAGGAAAGGAAAAGCTCTTTGCGTAGAGCTCAGATCTCAATTCTGCAACAAGAGCTAAAGTAGATAGAGTGGATTAACAGCCTTGTGTAGAAAAGCTCTGGAACTCAGGGTGCTTCCAGATGAGGTTTTCATCCTACAATCACCCTGCCTCAAACATGGAATTTTAGGAGGGAGGGAGGGTCTATGCACCATCATCTTCCATTTGAAATCCTCCCATGTTTTTCCATTGTTTCTTCTGTCTTTTTTCTTTCAAAAAAAAAAATTGATGAGGGAAAGATTAGGGGAGGGGGATCCACATTACACTGTAAATCATCAAGTTAGCAGAGCAGTACTGCTATATTCACTTTCTGCAGTCACTCCTCACAGGGCACACTCTCGTTAAATGTACTGGCTGCACTCATCCCGGCTTGCCACCCCACACCTAACTCTGTAGCGGTAGAACTGGGCATTCCCTTGAACAGGGCTTTTTAAATCGTCTCTGTGCAGCTGCAAACGAGCGCAGGAGCAATCTTTTAAAAAAGAAAGGAAAAAGCTCTTCCGGCCCCTCACAAAGGAGGAGGAGAAGGCTGCTGCTGCTGCTGCTGCTGCTGCTGCTGCTGCTGCTGCTGCTGCTGCTGCTGCTGCCGCCGCCGCCCTCCCACAGGGTCAGGGTGAAGGCAGCAGGATCAGCGTGCCGCGTCCCTCCCTTCCACCCAAATGCAATTTCCCAAAGAAACGTTCCTCCCTTTCTGAGTTTCCCAAGCACAAGGCTCCTGTAAAATCAATGTGATACACATGGGAGTAAGGGCATTGGAGAGAATGTGATTTACTTCTGAGTAGATATGCCTTTGGGCTAATTTACAGCTCCCTGTTCTTTGGGCAACAGGGGTGAACGCGGCTGTTTAAAAAAGTGGGGAAGCCTCCTGCTCCTGTTCCCTCTCAAACTCCATGGAGTTTATCCTGGGGGGGTACTGCCCTTCACACGCAGGGAAAATGGCCATTTCAGCAGCAGGGGTTCTTTGTTTCTGGTCCACCATTTATGCAGAGGTATGCACATGCGCAGGAGAGAAATTGTTTTTTAAAAAACCCACCGACATGCAATTCCCCGAAGCTGCCTGCTTGGAGGTGCAGAGCTGTGGAGGTGCGCAGGAATGTTTACAAACAAACAAACAAAATTAAGAAGCTTCTGGGGAAGAGGGTGAACCACCGCAGAACAAAAAATGGTGGATACCTCTCTTCCCTACCAGATGCACATGACACCGCATTCCCACCACCCCTCAAAAACTATTGGCTAATCCAGTGATGACACTTTTCGTGGCCACACCTCAGATGGGCAACTGCAGTGCAAGTTTAGCACACACTAGCTGCGTATTGCGACAGTGAACCGCAGTAACGGGGGGGGGGGGGGACTCATGATAAACCTAGTCTGGGAAATTTCAGAAGGAACAAAGAACGATTATGCAGGACTACCACGACCGGCACTGAAAAGTGTGTGCGCCGTGTGCTCCACAGTTCACAGCAGCGATACAGTCCTGTAATAAACCTTTGGTGTAGATCTGGCCTAGATGGCACAATGCCTTTTGCTTTGTAGCGCCAGGAGCCCTCTGTTTGGAAGCACCCTCAATATACGTTTTTGGGTGTTCTGGAGGTGCTGAACCATTGTCTGGGTTCAGTGATGTGCTAGATGAGGGCCAATAAATTGAAGCTGAATCCTGACAAGACAGAGGCACTTTCTGGGCTGGTGATTCTGGGCTGGGTCCAGGAGGCTGATATTCAACCTCTTCTGGATGAGATCACACTCCTTTTGAAAGAGCAGGTGTGCAGCTTGGGGAGTGCTCTTGATTCCAACAATGTCTCATAAAATGTTTGCATAACTTGACACTCACAGATTTTGGTTTAACCCAAGCTTGTATTGCAGGCACTTTTCCCACTGGTTTACTGCTGTATGTGTTCCTGCCTCTGCCTCCGTACAGTTTGCACATGAGTGGTAAGAAGTGGACTGCTCTGGCCCCTGGGCTGCTTGGGAGAGAGACAGTACAAATGGTTCAGGAGTAGAATGTTACAGTTCTGTCTTCCTGAGCAGAAATAATTGGATCCAGTATCCTTTTCAAATCCTGCCCCCCCCCCGACTCAATAAAAGGTGAATATGGGATAAGCATTCATCTCGGGGGTGGGGGGGGAGGTGGTGCAAGTAGAGAAAACTGGAACATAGAAGAGGCAGTGACACTTAATTTCTGTAACGTACTTGATTGCTGAAGTTAACATGGAAGTAAATGAGTGTCGTTTAGAAAGAAAGGTGTAAACGCACCTAATTCATTCTTTCAGCCCAATTCAACACTTTTTATTTTTACTCTTTAACCACCAACACAGTATGGTTCCCCCCACCAGACACAGAGAGAACAATAGGATTCTTCAGCTACTCACCAGCCATTTGTATGGGGCTCCAGGCATCTCCATCATATCCTGCGGCCAGTTGGTAGTTAGAGCCCATGCATGCCCCAAGCAGATGCCCGGCCATCAGAGGTCACTGCATAGCCGACTTGGACTCGGGAGATCCAGGTTCTAGTCCCCGCTCAGCTATGAAACTCACTGGGTGACTTTGGGCCAGTCACTGACTCTCAGCCTAACCTACCTCACAGGGTTGTTGTGAGGATAACGTGGAGAGGAGGAGTATGTAAGCCACCTTGGGTTCCTTTCAGGAAAAAAGGCGGGGTATAAATATAATAAATAAATAAATAAAAACCCATTCCCCACAGGATACCAACGAAGCCTTCAGCAGCCCCAAGGTAGGCACCGGTGCACTCTTCTCTATTTGAACATCTTCTCCTAGGCCCAACATGCCGTAATCTGCCCTGCCCAGGCTGTGCACAGTACCTGATGTAGTGGAGAAGAAGCCCACCCATTAGGAACGACAAGGATACTTAGTTAGGATGCATCCAGCCTGCTGCAGCTGCTTGTGCTTCTATCTGGGTACAGGAGCGCACAACCAGTACCATAGGAAGCATCCCAGGAAAAAAAGGAAATACCTTTTTCCCACAAGACGCTCGACTCACATTTCAGGAAGACCATCACATGAATGGCCCAGCCTCTCCTAGTCTCTGTCAGCCACATAAGACCACTGGAGAATCAGCATGAGCTGATGTAGCATGGATGCCTGGTCTGTGTGGATCTGAAGCATGCACCTACCAGTAATCATCTTTGTAGCTAGTCTTCATCCCCCTTCCACATCATGTTCACATTACGGCTTAAAACAGATTATGTTTTCAGAGTGGAAGGTGGTGCAATAGAGCTGGAGGTGGTATAGTAAAGCCATCATTCCCCCACCCCCGCATTCTCCTATGGTCTCTAGGCAAAAGGGTGGGTTTTTAAAGAAACCCTGCTAAGCCTATTTGATCTGAGCCCAGAGCAGAACAAAAGAAATGAGTGTGCATGTGGGCCATTATAGTCTATCTACCATATCACCTTTAACTCCCTGAAAACAAACATTGGGCTCCTTTGCACATCATGCTAAGCCACCCTGGCAATAAGCCACGGTGGCTTGGTTGTCATGCAAACAACCCACTGTGAGCCTGACAGACAATCGGGCTCACTGTGGGTTGTTGGCCCCCTCCTTCCCCCTCAATCCTGCCACAGGTATCCCAGGGGACACCGTGAGAGGAGCAAGGTGTCTCCCCACACCCCGCTGCGATCACGAGCTGTTTCGGTCTCAACACAGCGTTTTTTCCCTTCAGATCGCAATCCCCATCTTGACAGCTATGGACAGTCCCTTCAAATTGCCCCAGCAGCACCTTGGAGGGGCTGCCAGTGGTTCCCAAGCATTTAAAAAATAAAAATAAAATGGGCACTTCTTAATTTTTGCAAATATTTGCAAAAATTAGTTGTTGTTTTTTTTATTTTGTCAATACCTGGTGCCTTCCAAATGTGTTATAATATAACACCCATCATCCACACCCAGCATGGCAGTAGATGATGGGAATTGTAGTCCTCCAACACATCTGGAGGGTGCCAAGTTAGGGAAAGCTGGTCTCTCCCTCATCGAAATTGTATTTTGTTGTCAATGGAACCTGATGGAACCCGCCAGCACAGCCAAACACAACAGCCCACAAGCATGCAAGATTTACAAACCAATGAAAGTGATTTTTTTTTAATTGAGTGCTCACTTTCTCTTGCTCCAGGGCACTGCCTCTGGTAACTAATATTAACAGGGGGCATATTTTGAATTGAACAAGTCCTGAATGGTTAGGTTTAATTCAATCCCACACACAAGCCACGATGTAGGTAAACTACATGTCACGTCCAAATACACATAAGGAAGTCCTGAAGGGTTTTTATTTTATTTATTTATTTATTTATTTATTTATTACATTTATACCCTGCCTTTTTTCCTACAAGGAACTCAAGGCGGCTTACATAATCCTCCTCCTCATCTCCATTTTATCCTCACAACAACCCTGTGAGGTAGGTTAGGCTGAGAGGCAGTGACTGGCCCAAAGTCACCCAGTGAGTTTCATGGCCGAGCGGGGATTAGAACCCAGATCTCCCGGGTTGCTATCTTGAGCAGAATGATGCTTGACTGTTTTCCCCATCAGCTGTGTTTTATTCAAAATCACCCCACAAGCTGGTCCCCCCCATGTGTTATTCCAGATGCAGGTTTTCAAGGGTAAACAAACACATCTGGGATCCTATGTGGGGGAAGCAACTTCGGGGAGGGGAGAAAAACAGCTGGGGAAGAAAGGGTTAAGCACCACCACCATTTCTCTGCTCAAAACCACAGCCTCTCCTGCCTGTTTTTCATTAAAAAAAAAAAAAAAAACAAGTAAGTCAGGGGTTCATTAAATGCATTTGTACATAATGTGTTTAGTTTGCCCAAATTCTCTTTTATTAATGAAATCTAGATCCTCAGGATTATAATAGAAGCCCATGAGCCAATCTTTAATAGAGAATGTTCTAGCCTCCAGGTCTCCCTGAGTTAAAACAAACGAACAAAACAATGCAAATTAATACCATCTTTACACATTTGATAATCGTGAATAATCTTGCCCGAGCTGCATGCTAGATTCTGAACCCAGTTCTTTAACATCAGCAAATTTTTGAGCTCTCTCAAAAGAGTAGTGTGCCGATGTAAAAGGAAATACAGACTAAGGATGGCATAGACAGATTTCTGTATTTAAGGGAGCTGCTATTCTCTAGCCAGAACATTAGGGGCCAAAAATTTATTTGCATCTCACGCACCTTCCTCACTAGGCTACCGTATATAATAAAGTCAGCACCACCTACCAGCAAGGATTTTATAGTTATGGAGCTTTTGTGCTTGGGCATCACCAGGACATTGTATACAACACACAGTGCTGGCTGGGGGGGGGGGGGGGGAGAGGGAGGGAGGGAGAACAGGAATCCAAACTCTGCCTAACAGCAGACACAAGGCAAAGCAAAGATATGCAGCCGAGCCTTTTTCTCAGTGTGAAAAAAAAAAAGGCTGTATTTGCAAAGACTAATTAAGAGGGGCTTACTTTGGGGTTCACCCACACATTTATGCAGCAATTTTGCAACCTACAAAACACCAAAGGTTTCAGAAAGCAGCTCAACAGCAGCACTCAGGGGCAGAATCTCATCAGCATAACAGCTAAGGAATCTAGATTTCACAGGGTCTTTCCACAGGTACTAACCTGGGAGCAAATGTGGTTGAAGTCAATGGGTTTACATTACATAGCCAAATTATTGTATAGAGAACATGAGTTTAGTGCAGGGGTGGCTCTCCAGATGTCATTGGATTGCAATGCCCATCAGCCCTAGCCAGCATGACCACTGGTGACGGTTGATCAGAGATGCAGTCCAGCAGCAGCATCCTTCTCCATCTCTGGCTTAGTGGATCCTGGCAGCCCTAACAGTCTGTGTGATTGCTTCATTTATATGCTCACAACTCAGTCAATATTTACAATGCTTCCACTGCCACTTTGGGCAGCTCTTCATTAGCACAATAAACATGATTTGAGGTACAAGTTAAGTGAAGGGTAAAAACAAGTGTCCCTTAAATAATTGATTCACCATGCATCCCAGAAGCAACTTTAAGGACTGGCACAAGCAACTCAAGGTGCATAGGGGAAATGCTCCCCTGTATGGCTCCATTCCCCCACTATCTCTTGTGGGTGCCAGTAATCCATGACTCCATTCTTGTCTGGCAAAGACACCCCGAGAAACACGCACCTGTCTTCCAAGAGTGCCGCCGTGGGGCTATCATCGGCAGACACCTGCACAATCTTCTCTTGTGGATCCATCAAACCTGGCGTCCTCATAGTTGCAGCCAAAAGTATAGATTTTGCCAATCTCATTGAGGCACACAGTGTGAACTGTTGCCTATCCAGTTAGCACAGTGTTCTCCAACCTTGGGTCCCCAGATGTTTTTGGCCTACAACTCCCAGCATGCCCCAGCCAGCTATGCTGGCTGGGGCATGCTGGGAGTTGTAGGCCAAAAACATCTGGGGACCCAAGGTTGGAGAACACTGAGTTAGCACCTGGGCAGCAGCCTGAACAGGCAGGCACATGGATCACCAGGTCACTATTTTCTGAACTATGGTGAGATGTACTGTATTTCTATTCAGATTAGAATAATTATTTTAAAATCTGCATATATACATAGGAATTGGCATATGCAAATTTTTTGGTGATGCATTTCATCTTTTGGGGGTGATTCATAGGGCGGAATCCAATTGGGCGCCACGCTTATGCCTCTGCCGATTCGCTTGCACCCTGCTGGTTCTGTTGTGGGTCCCACCAATTCAGTTGCGCAAGTGACACCCACCGTTTCCACAACAGAGATTTATTTAGCACTTCCCAGAGGAAGCCCTGAAATGAGCGGAAATGGAAATGTGAGCTCCACCAACTTGCCTGTTGGAGAAACTAGCGTTTTTTCACTCATTTCCGGTTGCCCCGGAAACACTAAATCTTTGTTCCGCAAGGAGTGGACACCGCTTGTTGACAGGAATCGGCAGGGCACAAGAGAATCGGCCGAGGCATAAGTGCCCCATTGGATTCCACCCTTAAGCAGTTCCTTGTTTTGTTCCATTCCAGTAACACCAGAACCAAGATAGCCTCCGGATTCCAGAATAAATAAGGATACACTTAGATTTGCAGCCACCGTGATTAAAATTTATTCTTCCCGATCGAAAATCAAACAAAGCTTTAGGTGATTCATCTACTGGTTAAAGCTTCTGGACATAGTGCATGGGTAGAAGGAAGAGAGCCACACCCCAGATTAGGCCTCCTAGTCTTAGCAGTGCAGGTCCCAAACCAGGGGAGCGGACAAGGAAAAGCGTCTGCCTGCACGAGTACTTCCATACGGGAGGCCCATCTCCCAACTTAAGAGCCATAGATTTCATAGATTTCATAGATCAGAGTTGGAAGGCGCCTACAAGGCTATCGAGTCCAACCCCCTGCTCAATGCAGGAAACTAGAGGGGGGGTCTCCCATCCAAGGAATAACCAGGCCTGACCCTGCTTAGCTTTCCACGCTCGGACAAGCTGAGCCAGTGTAAGCCACAGGCCTGTACCAGCATGATGTGTAAGTGGTGGGGGCCTTAGGGCAGCCACAGGGTAAGGAGCCAGGTAGGTACAATTGTGATTGCTGTTGGCCAGGCAAAATCCCAGCCTCACCCAGAAACCTTCCAGGTCAGAGGGGGAGTGGGGATTATAGCCCTGTTGGCTCACCAGAAGGGGCAGTGCATACAATGAAGGGAGTTCCTAGCTCTATCTTAGCGTTTTTGTACCTCGTGCCCGTGGGCCAAACCCAGCCCACCTGGGGTCGCAATCTGCCCCACCAGAGTTCCCAAGATGGCCATGCCCCCTGCCCCCCCCACCAATTGTTGGGTAGTTTCCCGGCTTTTGCACACTCTTTCCCCCATTCTAAAAGCTTGAAATGCCTCCCTAAGGCTTAGTTACTGGCAGTAAGTAAGCGCTTTAAGCTAAAATATGCCGGTACCTTTGGCCCCACCCCCTTTGCCATTGGCCCCACCCACCACTGGGATGCATTCCCTGAGAGCTCCTCTGAAATTGAAGGTTTGATACCCGCAGATCTATCCTCACCAGTTCTTGGCGCAGTGGAACTGTAAGAAAACATTCAGGCTGCTAATAATTAAAGATCATTCATATGTCTTGACTCTTGTTACCAATTAACTAAAGTAAAACTACATTTCCCTATTACTAAAACCTTACGCTATGATCTTGTTTGAGATAGTGAAGAAAATGTCTGTCTGTTAGGTATATACAAGCACCTGTTTCGTAGACTTCTTTAATATTTTCTTTTTCATTCTGTACTGAAATAACCCATCAGAATCAAGCAACCTCCAAACAATAAGAACAACAACAAAGTGAGCTCTTGACTTTCAGCCCCACCAATCTAGATATGCCCTCACCTCCCCCACTAAAGCTGTAATTGAGTATCTACAAATTAAAGGTTAGACCCCCAGTAAAGGTACTGAATATTAGTGCCTCAAACGCAAGGACTTACATCATTTAAAAAATAAATAAATGTAAAGTTGTACTTTCAAGACAAAACTTTATATGCTTTGAAATTCTGAATCTGAATTAGAATTCTGAAATATTATAATTATCACAACAGCAAAAAAATGTTATCGATACAAAAATGGTAAGGAGGGGGAGAAGTCAATGTTTAAAAGTTATAGACAGGTCACAGAGAAAGACAAATAGAATAAAATGTGATTCAGATGACACGTTTTACTGGGACCACCATGACTGTAGGTAGTACAATTTTAAGTATCACAGAATTCTTTCCTCCCTAAGAGTTCTTTGAAATCTGATAGTTTGTCACCCTACTTTACCAAACATTTGGTCTAATAATCAAAGCTAGTACAGTATCTGAACAATGTCTTATTCAGTGTGAAAACAGTTCTTTGCAACATTCAGTTTACATTCTCCTGCTTACATTTACAGGGTGCCAGTTTAACATTTTTTTTTTAGTTTACGGTCTTTAGATTTCAATTAAGGCCCACGCATGGCAAATGCCCCCTTGAAAAACTCAGGCAACATTCTTGTCAAGAGCTGTAAAAGCTTCATGAGTTCCTCCTCCTCCTCCACTTAGGGCATTTGTCATAATGTGGAACAGGTTGACAAGAGAGGTAAAAAAAATCACCCAGCTGCAACTGTAAACCTGCTTCCTAATCTGAACAGCTCATGGCCAAGCACATCTGACCTAGTAACACACCACTATCCATCCTGCATTTAGCAGAACAGAAGGGCAATCCTCTCAGCTTGTAGGTGAGCTGCTGATTTAGTGTGTCTGTTAATAAGCAATGAGAACAAGGCAGCAACAATTAGTCATGAACATATGAGCATAAGAACATAAGAAGGGTCCATCTAGTTCAGCATTCTTTTCACACAGTGGCCAACCAGCTGCCCACAGGATCCCACAAGCAGGACATGAGTGCAACAGCACCCTCCCACCCATGTTCCCCAGCAACTCGTGTACATAGGCATACTGCCTGTGATACATGCCTAAGGGGCTAACTGTGTGTTACAGACTAACGTGTGTAGCTGTGCCCCCGTATCTTTTTTGTTTTGTTTTGAAAAAGCAAACACACTTGGGGAGGAGGGAACTTTAAAGTGGAGAAGCGGTGGCAGAGGGAGGGAGGGAAACAGTGTGTCCAGCCCTTCATTTGCCCACCATTTCGCGGCTCCAAATGTAAGAATTATTGAGACCGTGTATGGGAAGTGCTTTGAACACGTCACGGTTCTGTTTAAATGCTAAATACTATTATTGTTTGTTTGTTTGTTTCATTTTTATACCGCCCAAGAGCCAAAGCTCTCTGGGCGGTTTACAGCAATTAACAAGACAGTCCCTGCCCGCAGGCTTACAATCTAAAAAGACACGACACACAAGGAAAAAGGAATGGGGAGGGAAGAAGGGGTTGCTGTTAATGGTTGCTGTTGTTGATCTTCCTTCCTCAAGGTACATCAGAACCAAAGGGCTGGCTCCCGTGGATGAATTTCCCCATACAACCATATACACAGGTACTCGACCACAGAGAGAAAGGTTAAGGCAGTATTTATGATGACTCTATTCCAGGGGTGCAGAACCTCAGGACTGGAGGGCAAATCCAGCCCTCCAAGGGTGCCAATGCGGCCCTCCTAGGTTCCCCACATGGCCCCACCCTCTTCTCCTGGCCCCACCCCCTTTCCCCCGACCACCAATTGTTCAGTGGTTTTCTGGCTTTTCTGGAGTTTTTTCTCCATTCTAAAAGGTTGAAATGCCACTCCAAAGGCTTAGTTACAGCAGTAAAAGCTTTAAATTACAATATGCTGATATTCTTTGGTCTTTTGGCCCTGCCCCTTTTGCCTTTGGCCCCACCCACCACTGGAATGTGGCCCCTGGGAGCTTCTCCGAAATGGAATTCGGCCCTCGGGCTGAAAGAGGTTCAGCACCCCTGGTCTATTCCTTAATCCCAGCAGAAACACAAGTCAGTGTGAACTTGCCAGGGACACTTTATGACCCGGCAGCAGCAACTTCCATGGCAGCAGATGCTGTGGAACGCACAGTCCTCGCTATGAAGAAGGTTGGTGGCTCAGGGGAACCATTTCAGAAGAGGTGAAATTCAGCAAGGTCCAGAGGCCTGCTCTTAGGAATCTTCAAAGGTACATTGTGAAAGAGCAGTGTATTTTACAAAGAAGTTGTTTCCATTCTTTTCTTTTTTTATATAGAACAACATCTCTCACACAGGCCCACAGCCAGACATTTTGTAATGAGGGGGCTTAAGCGGGTAGGAAATCACTGCAGAATAGCTGGGACATAATTACAGGGAGCCTGATGTGTTTAAAATAAATGTACTCCATTGTTTCACTTCTTGGTGAGCAATTGGATCGACTGCTGCCTGCATGTTTTCCCTTACAGCTCCACAAGTGGATGTGCTGGAGACTGGTTTATGATGGCTGAACATTCAGGGAGCAGGCCTAAAGGAGGGGCAGGGAGCTTATTAGCCACAGCCCATGGGTTCTGGGTGGCTTGTCAACCACCCCGACAACCCACCCTTGCCAGGTTCGCACATAAGGAGAAGCCATGGTGGGTGGTGCTTGGATCGCCCACCTGATGCTCATGCGTGCGGTAAACCCCCGTGGCTAATAAGCCACAGTGTGCTGTGGTGATCATGCAGACGAGGTCGATGAGTTAGAGCAGTGTTCTGCAACCTTGGATCCCCAGATATTTTTGGCCTACAACGGGGCATGCTGGGAGTTGTAGGCCAAAAACATCTGGGGACCCAAGGTTGGAGAACACTGAGTTAGAGGCTGTGAGAAGAACATGGCAAGACTTGCTGGTAGGAGTGAGTGAATGAAGCAAAGGGGACCCACAGCAAATGAGTACCAGGGTCTGGAGAAAGACAAGAGTTTAAGAGTGCTGAAGCTTGTATGGAAAGAGCAACCACTGTTGCCCATACTGTACACGCAGATGTTGTTTGTT